>JALGQJ010000005.1:12494677-13694677 GCA_023055345.1 Quercus wislizeni
TGTTAGTTTTAGTATATTAAAAAATTATTAATTATTTATATAATTTAAATAAATAATAATTAAATTATTTATGACGTCATCAGTTCGATCATTAGTTGGACCCCGGTCCGACCAGAAAACCGATAATTAGCTCCTCGACCGATTCTTTCACCGTATCGGTTTTTAAAACCATTAATGTAAGTATAAATAGAGGGAAATAAGAAATATTGGGGGCGGCTAGAGGAGAGCTGAAATGCAGGCTAGAAGAAAGCTGAAACAGAGGATGGAGAAGGCTAAAACGCAGGTGCCGCATGTGGCTTTTTTCTTCACCCTTCCTCTATGCTAGCACTGTAACTTTTCTCTTTCATTCTAGTTAGCAGTTTATTTGTCTAGTTTAATGTTCAATATTTATTTTGTGTGTTTTATTTCAGCTACCATGAGTAGCTAAATTTTCAATTAAATTTGAGGATGAAACATTCTTAAAGATTATCAGTTTTATTTATGTGATTTGATTTTTTTCCAAAATAGTTGTTCTTTAATGATTTAAATTGTTCTTGCTTCATTACAATTAACTAAGATAGAATTCTTAATATGAGTTCAATCGTGTTTTTCTCATGATTTTGAATTTATCTTAATTAATTGAATGCTTGGTTTATTATTGCTTGATTATAAAATTGGATATCTTTTGTGATTTGTTTGGCTACAGATACAATTGATGATTTGATTTTATACTTAGGAAGCGAAGAAGAGCATGCTTTAGATTTTTAAAATAAGGATTTTAATGAGAATATTTTCCATGATAGCAAGATTGATTTCTAGATTATCATGAAGTAGTTGGGAAAAATTAACGATCATAAATATATGCTGATATGACTTACAAGGCGGATTCCAAATCCTTAATTCATTTCTTTAGATTCTTTAATCTCTTTTACTACTTTTTTATTGTATCTTTTGCTTAGTTTAATTATTTGCTTAGCTTTATTTAATTTCAAAACAATCAATTTTTATTAAACTAGATTAGGATTAATTTGGTTAAGATTTGATTAATTTTCCTACGTTCATACAAGTCTCTGTGGGTTCGACCTCGTTCTTGTCAAACTATACTTTGGTACGGTTCGTACATTGATGAGTACTTTAAAATTTCACAACAGAAAGCTTAATTACAACACCAACATAGTGAGATATAGCTAATGAACTTACCTTGAAATATGGCTAAGTTCCTTCTGGTGTTGTTTTTGCAACATGTTAAAATCCAATTTTACCAAGTTTAGAAGCAATTTCTTGGTAGATAGAAAAGTAATGTCTTGCCTCTACCCTTGGCAAGGATTTTCAAATAGGCCGATTTAAGGCACGACTTACTTGTGTGGCAAGAGGAGGGCTTAAATTAATCACCATCGATTCAAGGTGTGTGGTAGTAAACTTAAGTGTTTCATCAAGTATATCTTCTCCATGCACCATCATATGACTTCATACAAGCTTAACATTCCTTGCACATCTTTAATAAGAGATTCCTTGAAGTTTCCCATATTGTCCTTGAATTTATTGACTACTTTACCACCCCCACACAAGACATGCACTAACCATTAGTAGATGATATAAAACATGTTTTATATTTTTGAAAGCGAAGAGTTCGATTAAACACTAGGCTTCATTTATCAACTGATAGCGATTTTGGGATTTTTTTTTTCTATGGAGGCCAGTAAGAAAATGAATCTTAGGTTAGAGATATATAAATTTTACCGTCTATGTGGCTTTCTTATTACAAATTTCTCCACAGGATGTACTAGCAAGAGAATTAGAGATAAACTACAAGTTCATTAAGAAGCATATTGTTTCTTAATACAATGACTATAATGATTATTGTTACTAAAAATTAAATTAATCATATTAGTTTAGGACAATTATATATTTACATTTTACTATCAATGTAAGATTTACATTGTAGATTAAATAAACGTGTACAATTCATTACACATTTGGAAAAAGTGTACAATATTATGCACATTTGCCATAAAAGTGTACAAAGTTATACGTATTTGTTTAGAGGCAATGTAAATTTTACATTGATAATATAATGTAAATTAAGAATTTTTCATTGGTTTATTTCAAATTTGTTAAGATTTAAATGAGTTTTTTCTAAGTTCTAAGATGAACAAATTTCTAATTTATTGTTGGCTTACTATTTTTTCACCTCTAGATTTTAGATAAAATTGATTTGTTGTTGGAATTTTTATTTTGCGTTTAAAATTTTAGTTAGGCTTAAAAAAAAATTTAAGGCTAGGATGTTAAAATTTTTATTTTATGAGGTTAAATAAAAGTAAATAATAAATTATATATTAAAAAAAATTGCAACTCAGGGGTTCATTTGAACCCCTAAACAATACATAGCACCGCCCATTCATTCATATCGATCATGGTGCGAAGAGTTTAAATCCACATTTGTGCGGAGCTATTAGAATAATGATTAAGTGAATAAAATAACTTTTTTTTTTATCACCTTAGGTTTTGGGATTTTCAATATCTACAATTAAAAAGAATTAATCCTTATTTTTTCTAAATTGCATACTGAAATTCATAGCTTAAATATAACTAAATAAAAACAAGTTTAAAACTGCAAAAAAAAAAAAAAAAAGGATATAATATTAATATGTAGATGAGATAGAGTGTGTTGTTGCATTGAATAATTTGTTCATTGTTAGAACACATGCACAAGAAACATATATTAATTATTGGGGATTAACAAAGCAGAGTTCTACAAAATAGAATTGTATGGGAAAAGTAATGTAGAAATAATTCTCACACATTAATCACCTATTGAAACAATATTATTCTGAAAAAACATTGGGGCTCCTAATTTTTAATGTAATTTGGGGGTCGTGTGGTAATGTTGTTTTAGTAAAGTTGTTTGTATTTTTTTGAAATACGTGTGAGTGAAAAAGTGCATGAAAATGCATATAATGTTGTTTAAAAACTAAAAACATGGTTGTTAAACTACTATACTAAACGGGCCTTGGAGTTCAAGTAAATTTTCACTCTAGACACTTCCACATATATTTTACATTGACTTCGTAGGACAGTTTATCAAATCTTTATTTAAGGAACCAACTTAGTTATAATTTTGTGCTCATAATGAGCGCTGGCATCAATATCTTCAAACTGGTACTAGATCAACAAGCATTGAGGTGATACCCTCCACCAACACTCCTCCAATATGTGTGTATGCATCTTCATCCTTGTAGATGAAATCCATAACTCGTGCAAAAATTGACAACACGTGTAAGGAGAGGTATTGGCACTTCAGTAGGTCTAAGACACTCTTTGATTATATCCTTCCATGCATTCATGATTTGCTTTCGAAATTCGTCATGTACCTCTTGCTTTGAGACACCATATTGCTTCATGTAACACTCGATGCCCGAGGCAACATGCCCTCTCTCTTGCTCAAACTGTAAAAAAATAAATTCCCAAAATATGTAATCAGTGTCATTTTTTGTTAGGCCTAAATGGATTTGTGGATCCATTTGAAATCAATCAATTTATTGCTTTAAATAGTAAAAATTTACAGGCGTATCTAATTTGGTGTTATTTAATATTTTAAAAGACCTAACAATTTAGACACTATTTACTAGATTCAAAAACGTAATTTGAACCATGTCATCAATTCGTAGACGTGGATCTAATTCCTTGTAGTACTGAACTAGTCTCTCATATACATTATTGAAGTAAAAATACTAGAAAAAGAAAGAAAATAGTTATTACGAGTGAATTTGTATATTTTTTATATTTTCTAAAATTTTTGTACATATTGCATGGAGGAGGATCTTTGAATTGGATTAAAATTGTGATGCTGCGAATTGATTGGAAATTGATTATGTGTTGTGCAGGTGTGTGTTGAGTTCAACATTAGACATATATATATATATATATATATATATATATATATATATATATTGGGTTGATTAGGGATTTATAATAACTACAAGAAACATAATTATGACTAGACTAATTGTTTTAAGGTGTAGCACAAATTTAACTTAACGATTTTTCTTAGGTTTTTAAAGAAATAAAGAATAATTAACGTCCCTTGATTTTAGTCACAATGCTCAACAAGATCCACTAATAATATGTGCTATATAACATTTGCTAAATGTACCTCATTGGAAACAATATCATCCATTAGCCTGCTTATGATTGATGCTGCTCTAACAATCTTTGGCTCCTTGATGACCCATTCCAATGCTTCCTTGGTCACGATATCTCCCATGCCAATAAAAGCTATGGTGCTAAGCGTGGGGTAAGCACAAGATATTAGTGCATTACTCATATATTCCTCCATTGTGGGAATATATTTTTCTTTCAACCATACGGCTTCTTCAAAGTAGGCTTGAACAAGTTTTTTCATCTAGTTACATTAACATATAAAATATTGATAACTATAAAATGAGAATTAATGGGAAAAAAATAGAGTGGTTTCAAGTGAATTAATAATGTCTTACTGCAACTTTTGCGTAGTAAACACAGTATAATCTTCCACCCTTGCACATCTCTTTTTCAATTTCTTCAAAAACATCCAAGAGTACTTTATAACACAACTTCATGTATTTTGGGAGTTGGTCTATGCAACTTATATCCCACCTGAAATTTAAGCATTTGAATCATGTTTGCAATGTTGACTTTAACCCCAAAATTATAAAAATAGGGCAGGGCCGGCTTCATGTATTTTAGGGCCTAAATTAATATATATATATATATATATATATGTAATAATTTTTTAATATAAAATTATTCTGCTTTCTTGTTTAATTAGATGAAAAATTATGAATTAAATTGTTTTATTCAAGTTTTCTAACATCTATTTTTTAAATTAATAATATAGTTAAATCACTTAATATTTTTTTAAATGTTATATTTAATTGATTTTTTTCACAAAATTAATTTTTAAATTTGTCAACAACTACTATATATATATATATATTCCCCCCACCATAAAACTCATGCTACATCACCCCCCAAAACTATGAATGGCTGAATGGGCACTGTCAAAAACACTGAATGATGAACAATATAATAAATATGGACTGTGTAAAGGCTTAAAGCTAAGCTAAACAAGAGTGACTGAATAAATCTATTTTATCAGGATAAAACATTGGTCTCTTTCTTTATCTCCTATAAAAATAGGAGAGAGAGAGAGAGATTTGAAACTGAGCCAAACCTGAAAGGAACAAAAAAGAAGGTCCAATGTTGCTACAAAGAAGCTTAAATTACTTTTTATTTGTCAAACATTGCGGCTAGGATTCACCAAAAAAAAAAAAACAGTCCGTTTGTCAAACATTGTGGTTGGGTTTCACCAAAAAAAAAAAGATCAATCCATTTGTCAAACATTGCGGCTGGGTATGTGGTTTAACATCATAACTCTATTTCCATAACTTGAAATACCTAAAATGTGTTTTCAGTTTCCATAACCCATCACTCAAAAATCAAAGAATTCAATGATAGAAACAAAAACTGGAAACAATGTCAAACACACTTCTCAGCCGTGGGACCCACATATTTTGAGTTATAGGTGATGGAAACAAAGTTATGGGTGATGGAAATCCAAAATCCAAACAGCCCCTAAGTGATTTTCTAGCTTCTGTGTGTGGAACACTATGAGTTCTATACTCTAAAACTTTCACATGAATAAAACCAACAGTTAGTTATACATTTAAAGAAGATTTTTTTTTTAAAAATTTTTTTTTTTTATAAAAGTGGTAATAGTTTTAGTGTTTTAATTTTTAAAGAAATTATTTTTATCTATTGCCTAATATGGGCTTAATTAATATTTTTACAAGTAAAGATACATCCTTATTGGTAAAGATATGACCTTGAAAAATGGTATTCTCCATTTTGCTAGAAATTGAGAAAATCCATTTGATGGTTACAAAAATCCATTTGATGGTTAGTAGAATACTCCATGATTTAAAATTTTAAGTGATGTCGTAGTGGATACAACTTTAGATTTATAATATTTAATTTGAATCATGATATCAATCCATTTCAAATGAAGATGAAGAGGATCCTATATGCTGGCATTAAACCTCTTAATTGCATCTGTGAAGAGCTCGAGTTCTTCATGTGTGCCATATACATCATATATGTCATCTATGATTGATATAATGCAAATTGTTTTGGTAAGCATCCTCCGAGCAAAAGAGTATTGGGGTTCAAAGTACACTCCCAAAATCCAGAAGTATAACTCCACCACCCTATCTCGTGCAAAAGATAGGTCTGTCGCAACATTTATACCTTTATACCACCTAAATTACAATTTCAACAAAAACTAGCTGGTCAAATCATGTCTAATGAAAGCTTAATTACAACACCAATGTAGTGAGATATAGTTAATGAACTTACCTTGAGATATGGCTAAGTTCCTTCTGGTGCTGTTTTTGCAACATGTTAAAATCCAATTTTGCAAAGTTTAGTAGAACTTCATTATGTGAAGCATTTTCTTGGTAGATAGAAAAGTATTGCCTAGCCTCTACCCTTGGTAAGCACTTTCGAATAGGTCGATTTAAAGCATGGCTTACTTGCGTGGCAAGAGGAGGGCTGAAATTAATCGCCATTGATTCAAGGTGAGTGGTAGTAAACTTGAGTGCTTCATCAAGTATATCTTCTCCATGCACCCTCATATGTGTAGCTTCATAAAGGCTTAACATTCCTTTCACATCGTTAGTAAGTGATTCTTTGAAGTTTCCCATATTGTCTATGAATTTGTTGAAGATATCTACTTTACCACCCAGCACAAGCCATACGTGAGTCGTTAGTATATGATATGAAAACAATGATGGAAGTGAATGCTTGATCATGAAAATTAACTTTTAGCTTGTTTAAGGATATGTTTGGAATGAAAAGAGATGGAGGGAGAGGTGAGGAGAATAGAGGAGAAGGATTTAAGGAAGCCGGAATATATTAAAATTTAGCAAATTCCAATCACCTTCCCTTCTCTCATCTCCCCCCATCCAAAGATAGAGTGAATTTTCTTAAATAAACAAATAACCAACCAAAAGAGTGCTTACCACTTAGAATGTTATAACCTTGTTGTCTAAGTAATCGAAAATGAAGTGCAATGGTGTAAAGAGCATCATCACTTTCTTGGACATCACACGTATAATGATACCTGTGAATTTGTTGTAATACTTTATCAATCTCACCTTCAAAATGGTAAGACACTCCTAAGCGTTGGATTGCATCAATCAACTCCAACTTTTCTAGAAGACTATCGATGGGAGCCATCAACATCCTTTGCACTTCTTCCTTCAACCCTTGGACTTGCTCCGAGTAATCAATGGTTTCCTAAAGTTGGAAATCGAAATAAAAAATTAACATGTTACCACTGTTTATAAGCATCTTTTGTCATTTAAAGATGATGTATTTTAAGACCATGACATTTGAATATTGGCTATGAAATGAATCACAATTTATATTAGAATATTAATTTTATTATGTATCCTAAAATGTTAGGTAGAAGACATATATACCTCGGATTTATTAGAATAAGAGAGGAAATGGTCTCCCCATAAGCTTGGATGATAATTTGCTAAGCGACGATGTACATGAGCATTTGGATTTTGGGTTTGAGCAGTAGCCATGGGAATTTGGTGAGACATTTTGGGATGTGAGAGAACAACTTAGTGTTGAAAGGGTGCAATTAGCAAAAGCTTTAATGTATGCTTCTTGTCCTTCAAAAGATTGGCATGAGAGGAAGAGCTTACGTGCTTAGGTATTTATAGATATAGCTGAGGCATGCAGTTTGGTTACGTTTGGTAGGCCAAAATTGGGAATTAGCCCCATTTTCCCAACTATATAGTTAGTAGGCCCGTTTCTCAAACTATATATTTTAAGTCTTAGAGACTCGATTTTGGGTCTATAAACCGAGTTTCAAAGACTCGGTTTCCATGGTCTGACCACGTTTGATGTGGCATTTTTCCACGTGGCAACCACTTGAAAATCGAGTCTTAGAGACTTGATTTATAAACAAATATAATTTAGCACACCCTTTACACCTTCTCATCAGAGAGAGAGAGAGAGAGAGAGAGAGAGAAAACCAGAAACAAAAATAGAAACAGAAATCCCCATTTTAGACCCAGATCAATTGAAGATTGAGAACGACTACAAAAGGACAAAACCATGCACAAAAGGATATATTGAGCAAGAATTTCACATTCTGAATACATATTTTTCTCCCATTATTATAAATAAAAAATAAAAATCTAAGAAAGTTCATGTCAAGATGATCAATTTGATTTCTAAGTGTTAGTAATTAAGTCAGTTTGACCTACCCCTTGTGTATGGTCCATTGATTACTTGATAAGTGAATTTAAATTTGAGTTGCCATTTAAACTAATCTTAATATGAGTTGTCAAGATAATATGGTGGAGTTGGATTTTTAGATGGATATTAGAATTGATTAAATGTGGTTGTGCTTATTTGTTAATATGTGATAAGATGACGTTACATGTTTGGATTGAAAGGCATAAAATTTTAATTTTACACCACATTCTTATAAAATTTAAAATCTTTAAACATTAGCATGATTCAAAGAGCTATGCAACCACCGCACACCCTTGATGCAGTAGTCACTCCACAAGTATAAATGTTTGTGGGGTGTGGAGGGCAAGGACCGAGATTCAAGTTTCCAGGAGGGAGCTTCACACACATATATACTTAGATTAAGCTAGAGTAAAAATTCTATCTTATATATATAAAAAAGAAAAAAAGAAAAAAAAAAGAGCTATGCGCTTATTTGTACTGATATTTATAAGTTCTAATTGAGGCACGCACTTAGAACCTCCCTGCATGGATTTTGTTTTTTTGTTTTTTTTTGCTCTAATTAATTACCTTCCCACAATATTTTCCTTTCAGATTATCAAGTTGTATTTTCCTCCCACTCAGAACCCGTCAAACTCAAGCTTTGCCTTAATATTAGGCTTGGTTTGGATTTGGCTTTTGCCTTTACGTTTGCATTTTCAGCATTTTTTTTTTTCACACATTTTGGAATAATGCGGCTACTGTTCATGCACTATTCATTGAACAGTAGCCGCAAATGTTGACTTTTCCACAGTGAACAGTGCATCTGTGCACTGTTCACGGACCCACAAATTCCACTTTCAGCAACTTTTTCATTAAAAATAGGTCTCACTGCACTATTCACACATTTAAAAATTATTTTACTACAATGTTTTCAGTTTTTAGTTTTAGCAAAATGAGTTCTATCCAAACAGACCCTTAATATTGGAAAAGAAAAGAAAACTATAACCTTATTTTCATATGGTAATCAAAATTTAGAACAACTATATCAAGTTAACGACAAAAATAATTGGTAATAATATTCTTATGAGTTTCAATCTCTCTTTAATTTATTTTCCTTAAAAAAAAAAAAAAAACAAAAAAAACAAAAAAAAAAAAAAATTTAGTCTTTTTCTCTCCCTTGAAATTTTTATCAACCACCTTAATAGGTATCTTGCATTAACCACAACATGGTCCACAACTATAAAGCTTTATAACGATATTTTTCTGACATTTTAGAATTATGTGAGCATATGTAACTTATGGCAATAAAATTGTGGTTGATATGGAACTTGGAAGATTTTTTCTCACAAATTGAAAGGTCATGGCCCTATACATGTACATAGACAAAAACCCATGCACAAAAGGACAGATGGCCACCCAAAGTAAATCAGAGATGACATGTTTATGTACACTTCCACAGGTGACTCACAGCATTTTGGGGGTGTAGATAAGGAGCAGTTGGCTTAAGCCTTTAATGGATGCCTCTTGTCCTTCAAACTCTAGCATGAAGGAAAAAGCTTATGCGCTTATATGCACTTATATTTACAACTGAGGCTCGTACTTATAAATAATTGGAACCTTGCTCCCTGCATGGACAATTTTTTAACAATAACGATACAGTTGTATTTTCTGACTTTCCTGAAGCATGTGAGCAAAACTTATGGGTTATACAATTGCCAGCTCAAGGGTTCATTTGAAACCCTAAACTATATATAGCGCTGCCCATTCAATCATATCGATCAATCTCTAAGTGTCAATGTATATGTGTTATACCATTGCGCACCTTTGGTGCGGTGATCACTCCACAAGTATAAGTGCTTGTAGGGTGTGAGGGGCAAGGGTAGGGTTTAAGTCTCCTTGAGGGAGCTTCACATACATATACACTTAGATTAGAATAAAGTAAAATTCTATCTGTCTCAAAAATAAAAGTACATGTGCTTCGGATATGTTACATTTCTAATTAAGTTTGGTAATTGTTGTTATCAATGCTTCATGATTCACTTTGCCATTGATGACTTTTCTACTTGTCAATTAGCTAGTTCGACAAATTTCCAATTTTCATGACCAGATTCACATGTTTTGGTCATTAACAAATTTTTTAAAAAAATCATGTGCTTAGTGTTAAAAAGATTATAAGAAACAATGAAATGTTGTGAACATAGTTTTTAGTGACCAAATCATGTTAATTTCTTCAGTGATTCCTTTTCATCTACTTTTTTCCCTGATATTTCATCTACGTTACATTTCTAATTAAGTTTGGTAATTGTTGTTATCAATGCTTCATGATTCACTATGCCATTGATGACTTTTCTACTTGTCAATTAGCTAGTTAGTCAAATTTCCAATTTTCATGACCAGATTCACATGTTTAGGTCATTAACAAATTTTTTAAAAAAATCACGTGCTTAGTGTTAAAAAGATTATAAGAAACAATGAAATGTTGTGAATGTAGTTTTTAGTGACCGAATCATGTTAATTTCTTCAATGATTCCTTTTCATCTACTTTTTTTCCCTAATATTTCATCTACTTTTAATCCAGTGAAGAAATGATGTTCAGTTGAATCTTGTCTCTATTCTACCTCCTACTCAAAAATTAAAAATGTCATAATTTAGGCCTCACTTATTGCGGAGAGTTTAAATCCACATTTGTGAGGAGCTATTAGAATAATGATTAAGTGAATAAATAAATTTTTTTTATCACCTTAGGTTTTTGGGTTTTTCAATATCTACAATTGAAATTCACAGCTCAAATATAAACTAAATAAAAACAAGTTTAAAACTGCCAAAAAAAATAAAAAAAGATAAATATTAATATGTGGAATAGAAAGAGTGTGTTGTCGTATTGAATAATTTGTTCATTGTTAGAACACATGCACAAGAAACATATATTAATTATTGCAGATTAACAAAGCAGAGTTCTAATCCATTAATGTAGAAATAATTCTCACACATTAATCACCTATTGAAACAATATTTACTCTGAAAAAACATTAGGCTCCTAATTTTTAGAGTAATTTGGAGTTCAAGTAAATTTTCACTCTAGACACTTACACATTTATTTTATATTGACTTCGTAGGACAATTGATCAAATCTTTATTTAAGGAACCAACTTAGTTATAATTTTGTGCTCATAATGAGCACTGGCACCAATATCTTCAAATTGGTACTAGATTAACAAGCATTTAGGTGATACCCTCTACCATCACTCCTCCAAGATGTGTGTATGCATCTTGATCCTTGTAGAGTAAATCCATAACTTGTGCAAGATTGACAACACGTGTAAGGAGAGGTACTGGCACTTCAATAGGTCTAATACACTCTTTGTAATGCCCCAAAATCATAAATAATAAAAGTCTATTCAATCTAAATAATCCATAAAAAAAATATTAAATAAAAGCAACTAGCAACCTAAAATCTCATCACAAATGTCAGAGCTCTAATCCACCAAAAATAAACCATCCTCAAAATAATTCTCCAATACAATGTTTAATACCATAAAAATAATAATAAAATCCTCAGTCCCACAAAATAATTCGTAATTGTTGTCTTCTAGGAATTAATACTCCAATAATCCCTCTAATGTATCTGTAAGGGGAAATAAAGGAGGGTGAGATAACTCAATAAGTGGAATTCACTAACATTGGGGCGTGGGAACAAACCTTTCAAATAAATAATTCTTACAACAAATTCATAACTTGTAACTCATCAATATTTCATCATCAAATATTTCATATAAAAAAAATATATTTATATTGTGAGCCATCATAATATATATATCAATACCATCATATAAACAATTTCCTAGACTTTTCTTGTGGTCAATGTTTACGCCTCATTGACAGGATTGCGTTGTCCCCTTTTAGGACTAGAACCTCCTTTTCATCCATTTTCTTAAGGATGGCTCCTTTGGAATCTAAGGGTGCACTCCCTTGCAAAGGAGCTTCCTTTTTGAATCCTCAATAGTATACTCCCTTGCTAAGAAGCTATCAAATATGCACTCCCCCTTTTCTAGGACTATCCCTTGCTAAGGACTAGCTGCAGTATGATTGTCCCTTACTAAGGACTACATACCATACTGAACTTCTAATCACGACTTGCCATAGGTTTTCAAAACATATTCAATATGCTCACAAAAATAATCTATTCATAATTCTCAACAATATAAAGGTATATTCACACATGCAAGTTTAAATAAGTTTAGGTTGTCCCACAAGTTTTTCATAAAATGAATAGTTAATGTGCACATCAAACATTTATAGGATATCAATATATTTATAGAATATCAACATATTTCTTTGATATAGAATAGTTTAATAATCAACACTATTTTGAAAAAACCTCCAAAATTAGTAAACACCACTTACCTCAACAATATAAAGGCATATTCACACATAAAGGTTTAAATAAGTTTAGGTTGTCCCACAAGTTTTTCATAATACGAACAGTCAATGTGCACATCAAACATTATATGATATCAATATATTTATAGAATATCAACATATTTCTTTGATATAGAATAGTTTAATAATCAACACTGTTTTGGGAAAACCCCCAAAATTAGTAAACACCTCTTACCTCTTAGTTACAAAAATATGAAACCAACCTCCCTTAAATCACAACAAATCAATAGAATTAGAACCTAGCAACACCAAAGATAGATCCATCAATACACAATTTCCCATTTAAAATCAGTTTTCACACTTAAATAGTTTTACCTATCATCATTAAGGCCTACAGAGGTGTCTAGTTTCTTTGAAATACATTTCAACTTTGTTAGTGGGCTTGGCTATTGAATTTGTGACCATCACTACTTGGGATTGCAGTTATTAAATTGATAAATGGGAGCATTGAAATGCCCTATTTGATGCCTGAACTTGTCAATCAAGTTTCCAAAATTTTCACAGCTATTCTAATTATAATGTCCGCCTATATCTGCCACCATAAATTCCTTGATGCCACAAAACATAAGATATTGCTAGTCAATTTTTTGAACAATGGCAGTGCGTGGATGGAAAATTGGTTAACTTTAATAATATATAATTTCTTATTCCTATGTTATAGGGGCTAACAAGATATTCTAGGCTTGAAAAGCATCGCTGCCTTCTACAATAATTTAGAGCTGAATACACGTCACTATAAGGATGATAAAAAAGATAAATATCAACCATAAAGCAACCTTTTCCCTTTCACATGGTAACAAACTTGAATTGATAAGGTCCAAGCCTATTACTCTATTAGGTACAATTTCAAAGCCTGTGGAATACCCTTTCCTGACATACAGCCATATTGACCATTCCTAATCTAATATAATAACAATTATAGGAGCCATTTTTCTATTAATATAATGATAGTCTAGGTTCATGACAATTGCTAGCTATTGAATATTCAAACTTCTTAAATTTAGAGCATGAGAAAATCATACATGTAGGTTTCCACGCATTGCCACATAGAAGAAAAGAAAACCTTAATCATGTGTTGCGGCTGAAACAAAAGGAACCTTCTTACGTATATACACATGTAACTTAAGAGATAAAAGGCTAGAGTTTTTAAAAGCTTATCAAGACCCATATATTCACTTATACCACCTCACTTGGGCTTCATATACTATAGTATTTATCTTATTTTTAATATCTTAGGCCCAAATCAATTACATCCATTTAATTGTAGGCCTCCTTTTTAATTTACGTATAAGAATTAAATTGGTATCAAAATTATGGGGTGTTACACTCTTTGTTTATATCCTTCCATGCATTCACGATTTGCTTTCGAAATTCATCATGTACCTCTTGCTTTGAGACACCATATTGCTTCATGTAACACTTGATGCCCGAGATAACGTGCCCTCTCTCTTGCTCAAACTGTAAAAAAATAAAATCCCAAAATATGTAATGAGTGTCATTTTTTTGTTAGGCCTAAATGGATTTGTGGATCTATTTCAAATGAATCAATTTCTTGCTTTAAGTAGTAAAAATTTACAGGTGTATCAAATACTGCGTTATTTAAGACCTAACAATATATACACTATTATTTACTAGATTCAAAAACAAAGTTTGAACCACGTCATAAATTGGTAGACGTGTATCTAATTCCTTGTAGTACTGAACTAGTCTCTCATATACACTGTTGAAGTAAAAATACCGAAAAAAGAAAGAACATAGTTATTATGAGTGAATTTGTATATTCTCTATATATTTTTTTTTAATTTTTGTACATACTGCAAGTAGGAGGATTTTTTAATTGGACGAAAATTGTGATGCCCTGAATTTATTGGATATTGATTATGTGTTGTGCAGGCGTGTGTTAAGTCTCACATTAGACATATATTGGGTTGATCTGGGATTTATAATAATAACAAAAAACACAATTGTGACTAGACTAATTATTTTAAGGTGTAGCACAAATGTGACTTAACGATTTTTCTCAAGTTTTTTTTTTTTTTTTTTAATTATAATAATTAACGTCCTTGATTTTAGTCACAATGCTCAATAAGATCCACTAATAATATGTGTGCTATATAACATTTGCTAAATGTACCTCATTGGAAACAATATCATCCATTAGCCTATTTATGATTAGTGTTGCTCTAACAATCTTTGGCTCCTTGATGACCCATTCCAATGCTTCCTTGGTCACGATATCTCCCATGCCAATAAAAGATATGGTGCTAAGCGTGAGGTAACCACAAGATATAAGTGCATTACTCATATATTCCTCCATTGTGGGAATATATTTTTCTTTCAACCATACGGCTTCTTCAAAGTAGGCTTGAACAAGTTTTTTCATCTAGTTACATTAACATATAAAATATTGATAACTATAAAATGAGAATTAATGGGGAAAAATAGAGTGGTTTCAAGTGAATTAATAGTATCTTACTACAACTTTTGCGTGGTAAACACAGTGTAATCTTCCATCCCTGCACATCTCTTCTTCAATTTCTTCAAAAACATCCAAGAGTACTTTATAACACAACTTCATGTATTTTGGGAGTTGGTCTATGCAACTTATATCCCACCTGAAATTTATACATTTGAATCATGTTTGCAATGTTGACTTTAACCCCAAAATTTTAAAAATAGCCCAGGGCTGGCTTCATGTATTTTGGGGCTTAAGGTAGTAACTAAATTGATATATATATATATATATATATAATTATTCTACTTGTTTGTTTAATTAGATGAAAAATTATGAATTAAATTGTTTTATTCAAGTTTCTAACATCTATTTTTAAATTAATAATATAGTTAATCACTAAATCTTTCTTAAAATGTTATATTTAATTGATTTTTTTTCACAAAATTAATTTTTAAATTTTATATATATATTTAATCTAATCTAATACAATATATAAAAGCAGAAGCTTTTAACCAGGTGTTGACACGTTAGCAAAAATGCCCCCATCAAAAACTGACATGTATACAACTTAATCTTAAAAAAATCGTACGGTGTATTGTTTGCTTGGTAACGCTACAACGTTTAAAAGCCTCTCATTATAAATATAAAAATTAACTGCATAAATTTATTAAAAAAAAGGCCTTGCTTGCTGTACGGATAAAAAGGAAGAGAACAAAGTGGTAAAAATACAGACGAAGGGGTTGAGAAAGATACAGTGACAAAGAGAGACAGAGTTCGTACGACGCCATGAGAGAAATACGATGTACACAGAGATAGAAATAGAGAGAGGCGATGTGGCCTGAGACACGGAGAAAGAAACAAAGAAAGAGGCAGAATCAAACTACTGAAAAAAATCTATGGCCATCAACACTGGTAAATATTTTTAGATTTGGGTATGAAGTGTTCCTTTCAATTGAGTTTTCCTGTGGGCTAGGTTGAGGTTTGATTTGTTTTTTGTTTCGGGCTTTTAAAACATAGAATGATTGAGAGGGATACAGAGATAGTGTTCGTGAATGTCGCTGCCACCAGCGTCAGTCTAGCTTCCTACCACTACCAATTCCGATAGACTTTTCTTCTATGGCAAGGCTACTGACGATGGTAGGAACTGGCACCGACACATTCTTTCCCTTTTTAATTGAGTTTTTTTTGTTGGATAGGTTTAGATTTGATTCGTTTTTGTTTTGGGTTTTAGGGTTTTCTATCAAAATGTTTGTAGATATTTGCTTTTTTTTTTTTTTTTTTTTGGTTTTTTTTTTTCTCTGTGTAGTGTAAGAGAGTGTGAAATTGTGAGATTTTGAAATCTGATAGTATAACTTTCTTTAGTTGATATTTAAAAAAATACTTTTAAGACTTTATTTTGTTGTTTTTTATGTTGGGTTTTAATGGGTTTAGATTGTGAAATCTGAAGGTATAATAGTAAAAGGAATTGCAGCCAGTTCTAAAGTTTTATTTTTTTTTGTTTGTTTGTTTTAAATTTCAGTTACATTTGTTAGTTTACTTTGCTAATTGTAGATTACTTTTGATATTTAAATACCGTGAAAGTTCAGTAAGTTGAGGAGAGAAGTAGAGAATCTATCATGTAGCCGAAACTGGTACAGGTAAAGGTTTCTTTATTTTAATTTGTTTTTAAATTGTGCCATAACTATATATTTATGTATTTGAGTTAGATTTGGATTTGGCTACAGTAATTGGATTTAAGTCAAATCATCTTTGAAATGTTAAGTGAAAGGGAGTGTATATGGTACTTTGCTGTAACTTTATTCAGCGTTATTTATTAATGCTGAGGTTATTAAGATCTTACATCCACATCACACCCTTTCTCCCTTCTATTCCTAAATTTGCAACCCCTCTGTTCCTTATATTCCTTATGATTCTTGAAGATTACAAACGTCTCCAATACTATAACTATTTAGTTAAAAGCCTCTCTAATCTATGAGATTATAATATAATATAATCTAAAGTATTTGTTCTGCTATGACCCAATTACAGAGACAATGTCATGAACACTCTGCTTATCTATGTAAGGAGGTCAGTTTTTCTTTTATTTTTTGGGTATTTTCTAATTATTTTTGAAAGATTGTTCTACATATGATTGTGTGGATTGGATTTCTATGTGGGTTATGTACTGTGTAAGTCTTTCTTTCTTGGGAAATTTCAGTTCCTTTTTTTTTTTCTTTAAAACTTCTTTCTACAATTTATTAGTCTTGAAAGATTAAGTTTTGAATACAAGCAATGAGTTTTCCATTTTAAAAAATATATATATTTAATTTTGACCAAAACTTTGAACCAAACAAAATTTGTACTGCTTTATTTAGTCTGAGAAAATAGTGTTATAACTTATAATTTAATATATTGGAAACAAAATTTAGAGTTAAGTGTATTTTATGAGGAAAAATGCTATATTGTAGAAGACTTAAATTTATAGCTCTCTTTTTCCCTCCCTCTTGCTAATTACCCATATCAAGTCAATGAATCACTTTGCATAGATATGTTCTAGGTGTTCACTACTCTTATATTAGAAGCTTTAATGCTGAATATATTGATTCTCAGGATAAAACTTCAAATGGAAATTTAAGAACTATGGTAAAAGTGTTTGTGAACATGTGCAGAAACAGTAAAATATCAAGCAAGATTAGTTTCATAATATCACCAGTTTCTCCTAGATGATAAAACTTTACACTTTTTGGTTGACATGCTTTACTGACAGTGGTGGATTTTTTCATTTAGTATTGAAGCAAAATCTGTTTAAAAAAAATTAAAGGAGCAGAATTTTCAGGGTAAGAAATTGAATTATTATTAAAAAATAAAGTTATTAAACTATGCGTATTCTAAAAGTTCAAGCAATTATAAAATGAAGAAGTTGATCATATAATTATTATTTTAAAACTTTTCTTTAATAAGCATTAGTTTTTTGATATAAGTTTTGATGATTACTCTCCGAAGGAGGATCAAGGCCTAGACTACAAAAATGTATGGTCTAAACAGTGCTGAAATTTTCAGTAGACACAATTTGTTGGTTTAAGAGAGTTCGGCTAGAGCTGTAAGATAAGGAGAAAATGAATTATGTGTGACAGTAACACTGCTACCTGTTAGTCATTTCAATATGACTTCAGAGACTAATATGTTACTGTCACATTTTGCTAATTTAAGAGGGTTTGGTAGGACCTATTGGTCATATCCAATATGACCTCACGGACTAATATTTACTTTTTTTGGTGGCATTTAGGGATCATTATAATTTTTCTGAATAATCGAGCATGAAACCATGTAGCTCTATGGTTTGGCCATAGGAAAGTAATGATAACTTTGTAGAATACATAGTAGAGCATGTTAACTTTGTGGCATGTGTATAGAGAGTTTAGAGCATCTCTTTTGTCAGAATAATTTGCTTTTGTTGGGCATGTAGAAAGATCCATGAGGAAGAAGCTTAACTAAAGGATTGAGTTCTTTCATGTCACATGCAATCATAGCGTAGACCCATGTATCTATGTGGATTGGATCAAAGTGCCAGTGGAGGTGAAACTTTTGCAGTGGATTCGAATTGCAAAGAGCCCAAGAGTAGGTATATATATTTTATTTTGAATCCATAATGTTTGATAAAATGCTTGAAAGAAAATTGATTAATTATATTTCTATCTTGATGAATTTATAATTTATTTTCGTTTGTTCAGTATTTTGTTTGGGACTAGAAACAATTAAATTTGTGAAAAGTTGATTGAGAGCACTTACAATTACAGATACATAGCTTGCGTTCATTGGGTTTTCTTTATTGTTGCTCATGCTGATGTTGGTTGTATGATGTATCAACCTCTAATTGACATAGGTGGAAACAAATTAACTTACCTTTGGATAAGAAAGCGGTTATTTTTTTAAAGGTGAATACTTTGTTTTTAACTGTTGACGGTTAAGGATAATTTAAAATTGAATTTTTAAAATGATTACCATAATCTGCACATATTATATATGTCTTGCTTATTGCAGACTTTTACCATGTAGATGGAAGCAAATTATCTTAAGTCTATGAAATGAGATGTGCTATTCAAGTTTCTTTAGAAGCCTCTAAAGTGACAACCCATATTATCCAGTAATATTTATTTTAAGCAGAAAATAACTTCCTAGATGGGAATATTTAAGAGTTATGTCCTTCAACCTAAGAATACATGTGACAAATGTAAAGTGTGTGCATTAATGCTAAGGATGACAAAACTAAGAGCGATATGGATATGATGATTGTATTTTACTTTGAAGAAAAAGACAATATATTGCAATGATTGTTATATTTAGTTTCACTAATGATTGTTATTAATGATTTCTTTTTCAGGCATAGTGGCTATAAAACTGTGTTATCAAAACTTTTGGTTTGGTATTGCTTTACAAGTGTAATCTGTGTAGGACAGTCAAGCTCCTTTGTTTGACTTGCTCTTCCTTTATGTTTAAAAAGTTACTACTGATGCTGTAATACTATATGCCTCTTTTATGCAGCTTAGGTCATATACAAGGTTTGTTGCAAGAGGATATATTATTTCCTAAAGCTAGCCAAAGTGCTTCTGGCTTTCAGTAAATTTCTGCTGCATCTATAGCAATTCAATATCTTAAATTTTTCCTTTAAAAACTAGGCTTTTCCAAGTGGCACATAGAATTGAAAGACTTTCTACATTCTTTTAGCCAGTAAGACTTTCCTATTAAGTGCCACATTATTTTACTCTCTTCAACCTATATTTTAGCACGCTTGAACTACTACACAATCTCTTCTAACCTCTTGACATTTGCTATTTTTGTCTCCACTCTTTCCCATACATTTGATCATTTTGCTACGAACTCATTTGGCCTTAACTATAGGGTTTGTCTTAGGTGATAATATTTAGGTTCTATTAAACTGTTTCTTTTGTTTATTTTTCCATAAGGATTATGTCAATAAGAACAAATGACTATATTTGCCAAGTGTTTATTTTTCCAATAAGTATTTTATTTTTTAATTCTCATTTGATCTATCGTCTTTTGTTTCTATACAAATAAATTTCTTGTGGTGGAGCTTAATGCTCTAAAACATTGAAAGAGAATCACAAGTAGCATATGCAGTTAGCAACACATTTTTTCTTTTGTTTTACTTTGTGACAAATAGTGATGTCTTTATTTAACTTCAATTGAACTAGTGCTTCTTTTTTTGTTTTATTTGAGTCATTTGCAATTTGTAGAGCCAAGGATAAATGTTATTTTAATCGAAAATCGTATTGATGTAGCATGTAACTACAATTTTTTTGGTTCAATGACAATTAGTGCTGCTCCTATATAACTTCAAGTGAGTTGATGCTTCCTTTTTTCTTTATTGAAGTCATCTACAATTTTTGAAGCCAAGGATAGATGTAATGTTTATGGAAAATTGTATTGATGCAACATGTAACTAATTAGTGAATGCCATTAGTAATTTGCATTTAGCTTTTGTCTCTTTCTTTTTCTTCTCCTTTTTTCCCCCAAATTTGCTTTAATTATTACAATTATTTAATGCATTTAGAAATCTATGACTTCCCTCTTTAATATTTCCAATAAACCCTCCTTCCTCATTTACTACTACTACTTTCTATTTATTCTATTGAAGTGTCATATTATTCATCCAACTCACAAGACTCCTCATATGTCCCATTAAAACACAAAATGTTTAACATTTCTCCGTTATTTACTTTCCCATTAAATCAAATTCATCGTTTTGGCCTTCCTTTAACTCTCTTTGTTTGGACTCTTCCTCCTCTTATCAAAAACTTCAATGCCAGCCTCTTCAAAACTAAAACCCATTAATTTGGTTTTTTATATTTATATATAGATTTTCAATTCTCCTTCCACCTCCGCAGAAGTTGCCAAAGTACAAGCAGGGTTGGAAAGTCTCTTTGAGGTGAGTTTTTCCTTTTTTGTTTTCCCTCATTCTTCTTCAGTTTGTTTGGTGCAAATTGCATTTTCTCCCATTGTGCAGAAGTTTAAATGTTTGATTTGCATGTTATAAAATCTCTTATAGCTCGTTGCTAAAGTGAACCAGTCTAATGGGTCTTTCAAAAATAAATTATCATTTTTGGACAAGGCTAGCTGCTTGACATATTATTGTTCAATTCCTGATACTCTTGGAATATTAAAAAATGTGATAAAAATAACATAGATAAATAAAATAGAATGTTGATCTATTTTGTAAAATGTCAATGTAATGCATATTTCTTCTGTCTCTCTTTATATTCAACTAAATAAACTTTTTAAATATTCTAAAAGTAATTAAATTGATTAGAATGGATAAGGTCAATATATGAAGCTCAAGAAGTTTTGCTAAAATAATAGGGATGATCTTTAGCATTGGCAAACCAATCATTGCTGCAATACTACCAGGGTATGACTCAAAAGAATGGTATCTGCATTTAACTATTGAATTTTGGTGTTTTTTTTTTTTTTTTTCCTTAGGAATTTTGATGGGAAGTTAGTAATCAGTTTTTCATGGCCTTACTTTTTACTTGGATGTTTTCTAATGACTCATTGTAATGTACACATTTTGATTACTTAAAAATTTTCTTGCGAAAGCTGAATTGGATCTGCTGTTAACTCTTTTTTTATCAGGCTTGGTGCATCACAAAGAGGTCCCCCTCTTCTCAACAATGTTCAACTCTCTATGCATAGTCAATGTAACAATTTGCCGTTTATGTAATTAAAAAAAAAAAAAAAAGTGTTTAGCTTCAGCTTTGCTAAGTTTTTTGAGAAAGAGCTTTGCTAAGTTGATAGGTTATTTTTCTAAAATCATTGGTTTATATGTTGTGCTTTGGGTGAAAGCCATAGACCTTGAAGAGATAGACGGTTCCAAAGCTACTGGATGAATCTTCAGAGAACAGTAGTAAAATTGATTTGGAAGAACAATGACTTTCTTAGAATCAATCAATGCCCATGTAACTAAAGTTCAATTGGCAATGAGTAAAAAGGATAAATTTTTCTGCTCATAAGAGTCATTTTTTTACTTTTTCCCTCTTAACTTCTCAATGAGAAGGGAATTTGGCATATAGTTACAAATTTTCAGGGGAAATCACCCTACTTAGAGTTTTTATTTCCCTATTGCATATATGATATTCCAATTATGCGAATTTTTAGAAATTAAGATGATATTCCAAGTGGTACCTCAGCATAATAAAGAGATTCTTCATCATTCCATGATATTACAAAAACAAATATTGGTGTCAAACAAGATTTAGCATATGAACATATGCATGATCTAGATATTTACATAATTTACATAATTGTTTTTTTACAAAAGCATAAATTGTATGATCAATTGCAAACTAAATCATGTTCAAATGTACACATCTAAATGTTGCTTTGACCATGGTGTCATTTCTCTTTCCTACAACAATTCTGGCTTTAAAAATGGACATTAATAAACAGTTGTCTTAAAAGCAAACTGTTTATAAATGGAGTTTATAGCAAACTTTTCATAATTCAAGTTAAAAATTATTCACCACTTAACTTACAAAATATATAATACATTATATCCAATCATACTCAATTAGAAAAATAATTATATAATTTTGAGTTTAAGACTAATACTTATAAGCTTAATGTACTTATTTATTCTGTCACTAATCAATTAAAAAATGTCAAAATTTCCCGCGCATCGCACTGGTATACAACTAGTATATATAATTATTCTATTTTCTTGTTTAATTAGATGAAAAATTATGAATTAAATTGTTTTATTCAAGTTTTCTAACATCTATTTTCAAATTAATAATATAGTTAAATCACTTAATCTTTCTTAAAATGTTATATTTAATTGATTTTTTTCACAAAATTAATTTTTAAATTTGTTAACAACTACTATATTATATATATATATATATATATACCAAATGGGGGTAAGCTACGTACAATAGAGGGATGGCGGAAGCTGGGTAAGGTTACAAGTGTATATTGGGGATACAAGTGTAAACTAAGGGGGGATAGATTACAATCTCGTTACAGTGTAAGGAGAAGGGAGAATTCTAGAGAGAAGCCTTAAGGAGAATTTCTGCCTAAGGAGTTCTTTGCTCTTCAAAGTCTGATGAAGACTGAGGCCAAGGATGCCTTATATAGGAGGTGAGAGCCTTGGATGCCTTCAGGAGTGAGCTGGAATCACGGAAGGTAAATTGCTTTTACTTCAGGTGAATATCTTTTCAGCCGAAAGCAATAGTAACTTGAATGATTCTGTCTGGGGCACTGTTGGAGTGAACAGTAACTGGTCACTGTTTATGAGCAGTGTTTTGTCCCCTTGCTTTACAGGAATAGTAGCTGGTTAACTCTGCTGGTCCGGGTATTGTTCTGAATAGTAGCCAAAGAATGCAAAGGTGAACTTCTTAGCTTTCTAGGATGTCTGAAGCTGTTCTGGAGCATCAAGGTTCATAATCACTGTCCAAGTTGTAACCATCGTAAGGATCTTGGGCGTCCTGGAATGGGGCAACTGGGGCAAGATTGCAAGAAGCTTCAGAAGAGGCAGGAGAGTTTCTTTCTGTTAACTCTAACTGCTCAGACTGGAGGAGTAGCTGATGGGCAAGATCTTTGAGTTCTTTGCTAGATTTTTCGGAGATCTGGACGGAGTCTAGACTTAACTGGGATCTTGTGCCATGAGTAATGGACTTCTGTACTGGAAGGGGAAAGTCTTTATAAAGTTTAGAGATAACGTCAGTTGGTCTGAACCTATCCCACCATTTTGTAAAGAATTCCCTATCGAGTAGATTCTGGTTGATAACATAACTCCACATGCTTATCCAGTGGATCTTGTATTGTAATGACATATGCAAGATGGCTGGGAACTGTGAAGTATGCCTGTCTGTCTGGAACTTGGAGCTGAAATACCTTAGTGCGTCTTGTAGGGGTTCTGGGAGGTTCTGTGGAACTGAACCGAACATTTCCCACCACTTGAGGAACCACGAAGGTATTTGGCTAGTGAAATTCTTGTCGAACTGAATGAACCATGAATGATCACAGGTCTTGTTCTGGAAGAATAGCACTTTTTCGAATGCATCCATGTAGTCATAATAGTTATACAGGGGTTCTGAACCCTTGAGAAGTGTAAGGGGCCTGAGAGTAGAGGGGTGTCCCCAATCTTTACAGCTTACAAAACTCTGTATTATGAACTTATGGAATAACACTCTTGAGGGATCATGCCTATCCAAGATATCTTCTATTCGGGCAGACTTTTCTTGATAAAGGATGCCTTTGTAGAATCTGATACTCTTTTCTGGGCTTTTGGGAAGGAAATGCCATTCATGGGGCAAAACTTCCATTGCTAATGCCAAGGGATCGGTTATATGGGCCAAGTGTGGCTCAATATAGGAGACATGCTGGACAAAAGGTTTCTTGATATAAGAAGCTCTACCTGTTCTGAGAGGGAGAGAGGGCTGCTTAGGAACAATTGAGTCGAAGGGTTCTTCTACTGTATATGGAGAAGTTTCCTTGGACGGGATTGTGGCTAAGGCAGAACTGTAACTGTGTTGTCCTTAGGGCCTTTGGTAGTTTGGTCTTGGGATTGTGGAGACCAAATAACGGTTGGCGACAGAGGATGAGGACACAGGTTGGGTTCTTTGTGAACTGGAAAGGGGTACTAAAGGGCCTGGGTTTTGTGCCTGAGAAGTACTCCTAGTGTTATGCTGTTTAGGCATTTTGGGGGGTTGAGGTTGTACGGGTCTCTTCCCGGACATTTTGTTTTGGATCCTGCAAGAATTCTCGGGTTAGGAAATCAGGGATACTGTTTTGGGTTCCTGCAATGAATTCAATGTCAAAATCGAAAACTGAAAGAATAGCTTGCCAACGTGCAAAAATCTGTTTTGATGCAATGTTTTGAACATCTTTTTCTAAAACATGTTTTGCAGATTTACAATCAATTCTTATTAAAAACTTTTGATTTAGAAGGTCACTTTGGAACTTCGAAATGCATAATACTATAGATAAAATCTCTTTTTTAATAGTACTATAATTCAGTTGAGTGGGAGTCCAAATTCCTGAGTGAAAACAGACAATCTGTTCAGGGGAAGTGGGACTGACACGCTGAAGGAGAATGCCGCCATAACCTATGTTAGAGGCATCAGTCTGGACTACCTTGGAGGAATTTTCAGAGGGGATTCCGAGGCAAGGGAGTGTCTTGACATATTTTTTGACCTGTTGGACGACCAGTGTATGAGTGGGGGTCCAAGGGGAAGGATTGGTTCGAAGTCTATCAAAAAGAGGCTTGCATTGTTGCCGAAGGTTTTGATAGAAATCTGAGATATAGTTGAGGGATCCTAGGAACCTTTGAAGTTGGGTTTTTTCTAGGATTTCATCAGGAAACTTTTCTGCAAACTGGATGGCTCTATCTATAGGTTTGATAATTCCTTGACTGATATCAAAACCTAGAAACCTGACAGTTGTTTGGAAAAGCTTAATCTTAGGGGCCGAGACAACAAGACCATTTCTTTTGATGGTTTGGAAGAATGTTCTGAGATGCTTCCAATGTTTGTCTAAGGACTCCGAGAAGATTAGTACATCATCAATGTACACAATGGTATGATTTGAGAATGGATTAAAAATCTCATTCATGATATTCTGGAATTCAGAAGGTGCATTTTTGAGACCAAAGGGCATTACATTCCATTCGTAATGACCAAAGGGTGTGGTGAAGGCTGTCTTGTACCTATCAGGTTCCCTGATCTGTATCTGCCAAAAACCACTCTTCATGTCAAACTTACTGAAGACCACTGCCCTACTGAGCCTGTTAACTAAGTCTCTTTTGTTGGGGATTGGGTACCTAATCCATTCTAAGACTTTGTTAAGGGGCTTATAATTGATGACTAGTCTAGGAACACCTCTCTCAATCTCAGCGTTTTTCTGGACATAAAAGGTTGGACAAGACCATGGTGACTTCGAGTGTCTGATGATTCCCTTTTTAAGAAGATCCTCTATTTCTGCCTTGCAGGTATCCATAAGTTCTTGACTCATTTGGATAGGTCTGGCTTTGGTAGGGATGTTCTTTTCATGGAAATCTTTGACATAAGGAAGTGCAACTTCGTGCTTTTTCCTATGCCAAAAGGCTGTGGGGAAATCGGAGCAAACTTCCTTCTTAAGTTCTTCTTCAAACTTTTTAATGTTTGATTGGTAACTCTTGCAAGCTAACTGCTCACCAACTCTTTTGTAACTTAGTTCCTTGCTAAGGTACTTAAGATGTTGGGTTTTGGCTATGATAAGGTTAAGGGTCTTGGAGATTGGATCCTCTTTAAGACTATTGATGTCTTTGGGTTCTGGACTCCTAAGAAACTTAAACTTAACTGGTTGGCCAAAAGGATGGGTAGTGATTCCTTCACTATCCGTGGTAAAAGGATATAATAAACACATGAACGGGTTTCCTAAGATGACCCTATCTGTCATATTCTTGACAAGAACAAAGGTGGTTTTGAAACACGCATTGTCTTGACACACATGAGCTCTTGGTATCTTGAATTTAATCTGCATTTTACCTCCACTTGCGGAAGTTAACCTTTCCTTGGTTTTCCGGAAGTATTTGGAGGGAATGATTCCTTCTTGAATGCAGTTGAGATCAGCACCCGAATCTATCAGGGCAACTACCTCAAATTCAAAATCCTTGCTTATGACAATCCTGACTTTGGAATGCCATTTCTGAAAGTTAATCCTACTGATGGTTTGCAAGAACGATCCATTGGATGGTTCGGGCTCCATTTCTGCAGTGGGGTTAACTGTTTCATCTTCTTCGACATCGAAAGGGTTTAGTGAGGGTGTTTCCTCCTCGCCTTGATGTGAAGTTGATTCTAGATTCTTGATCCTGAGATCCATGAGACCATGATCAACCCTAAGGATGGTTACTTCCTGCTTAAGGTTTCTCAGATCAACTTTGGTATCCTTAATCTCCTTGTTGAGATCTTGGACAGTTATCTCTTTCTTGGATTTGGTGAATCTATTGTAGATTTCTTCCAAGTGGACTTTGGGTTCCTGAAGCCTAGGTTTGGATGTACTGGTTTCCTTAACTAGGGTTCTGTGGAAATCACTAAGTCTTCGAGACTTCTCTTCTGGGTCCTTGATCTGTTTTATGAGATCAAGAAGCAGTTCTTCTTGTTTAGAAAGAACTTCGATAGCGTTGTTCCTGCAACAACTATCTGTGCATGGTATGGCTTCATCTGAGCTACTAGAGGTACTATCTGGAACTCTAGGAGAGGATGAATCCTGGTAGATCTGACAGATTTCTTGGTCAATAGAACTATTTGGAGACTCTAATTGGTCAAGTTCTAGGACTTTTTGGATTTCTTTAGATACTATGGAATGGGTAGGGGATTTCCCTGGACATTCAACTTTGAAGTGTCCTTTCTTTCCACACTTAAAGCATTTTCCTTTTGCTTTAGGCTTGAGGTTCTCTATGGGATTGGGGTTTCCCTTTTTATAGAAGTCATTGTTTTTGAACTTTCGACGTCTATTTTCTTTATACCAAAGCCTTTCCCTGTGGAAGTCCTTAAAAGCTGGATTTCCTCTATACTTGGATTTCCAAACTTTTGGAGGTGGTGTAGCATGGTTTTTTAATGAATCTTTCTCCTTGTCACTTTCTGAGGAGGGTTCATTAGAACTGCTAGAAGATATGTGGGCACCTAAGACATTAACTACTGGTGAAGGAGGGGCTGGTTTCCCTACTTTCTTTGTAGAATGCTTGGTTTTAGCTGGTAGAGGTTTGGATTTGGCGTATTTCTTTTTACACCAACTGAAATGTTTCTCAAAGTATTCAAAGAAAGGGTAATCTGATTTAACCTCTCTCATGAACGACTTCCATTTCTCCAAAACTTCAACCTTTTGTTCCTGGGTATGGTTGGCTCTATAGGATTCTCTTTTAACTCTGTTCTTCTCAGAATTAAATTCCTTTTCGAGCATGTCCATATCTGGAACGAATTCCTTGTTCAACACTAGGAGCTGATGGTCGTATTCAGTTTCCTTTTGAATAGGACTCCTAAAATCAGATCCTGATGGTGATGGAGGCTTAAGACTGTCCTGACTGTTGTTGTCTTCTTCTTGATCAACAACTGAGTCTAGTTGGGCGGAGTAACAAGGGGTACTAACCTGGGAATGGTCTTTAACACCTTGGAACTGGGCACCTAAGTCTTTCCTAAATGGAGTTCGTGTTCTGGACGAACTACACTGGGATGCAGGTCTATCTCTTAAGAGGATAGGTGGCTGCCTATGGGTTTGGCGTAGATCTACTGATCTAGACCTGGGTTCCTGGTATGTGTCCTGGGGCAGATCTAAAGAGGATCTGGGCGAGGGTACATCATACTCTAGGGGTGATCTGAACCTAGACTGGTCAAAGCTAAGTCTAACCTTTCCATCGGCTAGCTGCTGGACTAGATCTAGTTCTGGGTTCCGTATAGGGTTCTGGACCTGTAAGGGATAGTTCTCATTTTCCAGAGTCCAATCTGCTGGAAATGAGATCTCAGACCATTTCAGGGTTCTTGGTACCTGAATGGTGGATCTAACATCTGAGGTTTGGATAAGAGTGGTTTGACCTGGTTTTCTCTTATCGAAAGCTTGGATGGACATGTTAGTTCCCATGCACTTATAATACACCCTGTATATAAGAGCAAGCTGTTTGGTTCCATGTAACACAAGGTTTCCATGGGTTTTGATGTTGAGGGTGAGGACCTTCATAATATGGGGGTCATCAAGCGCAACTGTGAGGTTTGGGAAACAGTCGAAATGAATTGGACCGTTTGACAAACTGGATTCAATGGTGCCTAGAAGACTGTCGTTGAACCTAATCAATCTGGTGTCTCTAAGGGCCATGAGGATTGAGTTGTTCAACCCTTCTCTGATCAATGGTTTAATTCCAACCTGGACAAGTCCTATGTGGAGGAATTTATGACCATTTTCCCTGTGGGCTCTCATAGCGGCAGGGGATAACAAATAACAAGTTTCATATTCCTTGTTAATGCTGTAAACTTGTTCTATGGTTCTGACATGGTAGTCTGATCTGAAAGATTTCTTCAGAGACCACGAGGAGGACCTATAGACCTGGTTTGTGGGAACTTTGGGTATGTTCCAATCTCCTAACTTCTGATCTAGATCTGAAAGCTGGTACGACTCTGAGTTGATTATTCCATCTTCAACTGGAATCTCAGGTGGGTCAGTATTGCTAGATCTAATGGAAGTGGAAGAGTCACTCCTTCTAAACATCCTGTTAATCATCTTGGATTACAAACCTAAGATAATCTATTACAACCTAGATAACTGTTGCCCTCCATATTCTGGATCTAACCTTAGATCTGAAACAGGGAATGTATTTCTGCCTTCTGTATCTGTAACCTCACTCTAACCTCTCTAGTCAGTCAACTCACCTGAACGCACACCCTAACGCCTTCCTGGCTAAGCGGGACTTTACAGCTGGGCCGAGGACATCTGATCTGTAGACAAGGTTCTAGACTTATGGGTAACAACCTGATACAAAACCTGGCTTGGTACACACCTGCAACAAACTGTGGGGATAGAAACAAAGAATGGATAACAAAAGATAACTGGGGAGCAAAGGATTAGCTCAAACAGGTAATCGCAAAGCAATAAACAATCTGGATAGAGGGGAGGCTCAGCCTACCACCAAAAGATAGAACGATACAAACTTACTAAGATGAAGTAGTAGATGAAAAATGCAACATATGGGAGTGGTAATGCTATCAAATAATAGATGTAAAACAAAATAATGTTTGTTAGAGATAATGGATACATTCAAAGTAATGATACCACAAAATAATTTGATAACTATGGCGGTTTTACCGGCCAACTTGATTGATAAATATATATATATATATTCCCCACCATTAAACTCATGCTACATCACCCCCAAAACTATGAATGGCTGAATGGGTTATGTCAAAAACAGTGAATGATGAACAATATAATAAATATGGACCTTGTAAAAGCTTAAAGCTAAGCTAAACAAGAGTGACTAAATAAATCTATTTTATCAGGATAAAACATTTTCTTTTTCTCCTACCACTACCAAGGGTAAAACAAACACAAAGTAAAAGATCTCCTATAAAAACGAGAGAGAGAGAGAGAGAGAGAGAGAGAGAGAGAGAGAGAGAGAGAGAGTTTTAATAGAAATTTGAAGCTAAGCCAAACCTGAAAGAAACAAAAAAGAAGATCCAATGTAGCTACAAAGAAGCTTAAATTACTTTTTATGCTTTAAATGGAGGGAGTGGCAAAATTTCCAACAATATGTACCCAAAGGAATGAGGTTTGAGATTTTCTTTTATTTTTTATTTGCAGATTTCAATTTTGTTTTGTTGAGAGAGAGAGAGAGAAAGTGATTTTCTAGCTTTTATGTGTGGAACACTATGAGTTCTATAATCTAAAACTCTCACATGAATAAAACCAATAGTCAGTTATACATTAAAAGAAGATTATTTTTTTTAATTTTTTTATGAAAGTGGTAATAGTTTTGGCATTTTAATTTTTAAAAACATTATTTTTTTTATCTATTGGCAGATATGAGCTTAATTAATATTTTTACAAGTAAAGATACATCATTATTGGTAAAGATTAGACCTTGAAAAATGGTATTCTCCATTTTACTAGAAATTGAGAAAATCCATTTCATGGTTACGATTTTTTTTTTTTTTTTTTTGATAGTGTATAGAGTACTCCATCATTTAAAATTTTAAGTGATATCATACTGGATACATCTTTAGATTTATAATATTTAATTTGAATTATGATATCAATCCATTTCAAATGGAGATGAAGAGGATCCTATATGCTTGCATCTATGAAGAGCTCGAGTTCTTCATATGTGCCATATACATCATATATGTCATCTATGATTGGTGCCATGCAAATTGTTTTGGTTAGTATCCTCCGAGCAAAAGAGTATTGGGGTTCAAAGTACACTCCTAAAATCTAGAAGTATTAACTCCACCACCCTATCTCGTGCAAAAGATAGGTTTGTCTCAACATCTATACCTTTCCACCACCTAAAGTACAATTTCAATAAAAACTAGCTGGTCAAATCATGTGTAATGAAAGCTTAATTACAACACCAATGTAGTGAGATATAGTTAATGAACTTACCTTGAGATATGGCTAAGTTACTTCTGGTGTTGTTTTTGCAACATGTTAAAATCCAATTTTGCAAAGTTTAGTAGAACTTCATTATGTGAAGCATTTTCTTGGTAGATAGAAAAGTATTGCCTAGCCTCTACCCTTGGTAAGCACTTTCGAATAGGTCGATTTAAAGCATGGCTTACTTGTGTGGCAAGAGGAGGGCTGAAATTAATCGCCATTGATTCAAGGTGAGTGGTAGTAAACTTAAGTGCGTCATCAAGTATATCTTCTCCATGCACCCTCATATGTGTAGCTTCATAAAAGTTCAACATTCATTTCACATCATTAGTAAGTGATTCCTTGAAGTTTCCCATATTGTCTTTGAATTTGTTGAAGATATCTACTTTTTCACCTAGCACAATATATGTGTGAGTCGTTAGTAGATGATATGAAAATAAAGATTGAGGTGAATGCTTGATCATGAAAATTAACTTTTAGCTTGTTTAAGGATATGTTTGGAATGAAAAGAGATGGAGGGAGAAGTGAGGAGAATAGAGGGGAAGGATTTAAGGAAGCCGGAATATATTAAAATTTAGCAACAATCACCTTCCCTTCTCTCATCTCCCTCCGTCCAAACATAGAGTGAGTTTTCTTAAATAAACAAATAACCAACCAAAAGAGTGCTTACCACTTAGAATGTCATAACCTTGTTGTCTAAGTAATTGAAAATGAAGTGCAATGGTGTAAAGAGCATCATCACTTTCTTGGACATCACACGTATAATGATACCTGTAAATTTGTTGTAATACTTCATCAATCTCACCTTCAAAGGTAAGACACACCTAAGCGTTGGATTGCATCAATCAACTCCAACTTTTCTAGAAGATTATTGATGGGAGCCATCAACATCCTTTGCACTTCTTCCTTCAACCGTTGAACTTGCTCCAAGTCATCAATGGTTTCCTTAAATTGGAAATCGAAATAAAAAAATTAACATGTTACCACTATTTATAAGCATCTTTTTTCATTTGATGTATTTCAAGACCATGACATTTGAATATTGGCTATGAAATGAATCACAATTTATATTAGAATATTAATTTTATTATGTAGCCTAACATGTCAGGTGGAAGACATATATACCTCGGATTTATTAGAATAAGAGAGGAAATGGTCTCCCCATAAGCTTGGACGATAATTTGCTGAGCGATGATGTACATTAGCATTTGGATTTTGGGTTTGAGTAGTAGCCATGGAAATTTGGTGAGACATTTTGGGAGGTGAGAGAACAGCTTAGTGTTGAAATGGTGCAATTAGCAAAAGCTTTAATGTATGCTTTTTGTCCTTCAAAAGACTGGCAAGAGTGGTAGAGCTTATGTGCTTAGGTATATATAGATATATCTATGGCATGCACTTTGGTTGCGTTTGGTAAGTCTATTTGAGAATATATGCATTCCTTCATTTTTTTTTTTTTTAATAGATTATCATTGGTGTTATTTTGAAACTTTTAATGATATGGGTAAGTTACATTTCAAAGTTTGAAAAGTGCTATTATATTATTAATTAGTGCCAAAAATTCTAGGAACACATAAAAAATCACAAACAATCAATCATAGTTTAACATGTAAGATAATTATGATAAAAGTTATTACTTTTTATATGAACACTTGATGAGGGAGATGACAAGACAAGAGAGAAGATGTTATATAATAATAGTAATAATAATAATAATAATAATAAAAATTTTGAGGTGTAGTTATCCAAAGTTAAAACTATGTAAAGAAATAAGAAAAAAGAGAAGAAGACAATCTCTAGACTTTGTTAGTGGGAGTGTGCATAGGTTGGATTGGAGAGTTTTTCCAACCTTTATTGGGAATTTCTCAACCTAACTCAATCCATCACATTTGTAGAAACTAACCCAACCCATATGGATTGGGTTTGGTTGGGAGGTTGTGCATACATGTTTTATGACTTGTAAAAAATTGACTTTAATTAATTATTTAAAAATAAATAAATAAATTATTACAATTCATTTAACATACTTAAAATATATTCCAAGTTCTTCAAAACTAAATAATAATAATAATAATAATAATAATAATAATAAAATAAATTTATATTCATGGTGGGTCAAGTTGGATTAGGTGGGTTGAAAAACTATCAATCTAAATCCAACCTAACTAGCCCATAAAAACCAAACCGAGACATCGGATTAGGTTAGGTTGGTTCGGTTTAGTCAAGTTGGTGGGTTTGATACAAACCCCCTATCTGTTAGCCACCTAATTCGAGGTGGAGGTTCATCTTAATCCCTTTCAGGCTGACCTGGTCTTTCTTGCACCCCCGATTCGTAAATCTACACTAATATTATTCTCATTATTGTTTAACCTCTCTCTCTCTCTCTCTCTCTCTCTCTCTCAAATGATTATATTAATTTTATAAAAAAGAAAAAACAAACAAATTATGCTATTAAATATGAGCAAGTTAATATGACAAGTAATAAATGTTTTAATGATGACATGTCAATAGTGCATTTTTAACCATTATATGTCTTTGAAAGTCATGGTCTAAAAATGTATAACTTCTAGGGGGAGAGGGGGGGGCGGGGGAGAGGGGAATGCAAATTGGATCATCTAAATTGGACAAGATTTCTCTTCAAACTAATTTGAAGTGAAACCCTTCAAACCCTCCTATATATATATTTTTATTGAATATGAATTTTGAAAATCTAACTGTTGGATTGCATGTTATTATTATATTTTCCATGCTTACAAACTTTTAAGAAGATTAAAAATTAATAACTATATCATCAATTAAATGTTTATATTCAAATTTTTGTAGTCTAAAATTATGCATAAATAATAAGTTTATTGATCAAATAATAAATAACATCCGATTTGGATGAAATTTTACATGTTTGTTAAGAATATAAAGAACATGTAATCTAACGATAAGATTTTCAAAATTCACATGCAATCAAATGATATAGGCGGAGTTTGAATTTGGGGAGAAGCATTTTTCATCTAAGTTTTACCAAAATTCATTTTAGGCTTCTAACTTAACTTTTGTTTAATTGAGTCCTCTAAATTTTAAAATTATTCAATCAAGGCTTCCATTAGTATCTGTAGTATTGTTTATTAGCTACAATAGTTTCTGAATATTTAATAAATAAATTTATTTATTTTATTATTATTATTTTAAAAAAAGTAAGTTAAAAAAAGAAAAAACCTAAAAACGTGAACCACGTTGTACCAAAAAAAAAAACCTGAATTTCCTTTTAACCAAAAAAAAAAAAAAAAAGAACCTTGTTGTACCAACCTAAGTAAAATCAGAAAAAGATAACTCAAATGTCAACAGAAGGTGAGGGAAAGAGGAATATTGTGGTGGAGCTAGAATGAGGATTTGAATGAGAATATGAGGTTAGTGAAGATGCATCAGTATTTGTGGGGTTTGTAAGAGATAAGGGAGCTAGTAAGTGGTAGCTACATACATAGAGTGAATGAGATGAGGATGAGTAAGAGTACAAGTCCTGTTAGTATGCCATCAATGGATTTGAGGCTGCGACATGTTGGCCTGGGGAAAGATGAGTGACTCTCTTCCTCGCTCTCTCTCACGGGAAGAACAAGAGGAAGTGGCTCAGAGCAAAAAAAAGGTGAAAGATGTAAGTCATGTGGGATTCCAAAGTGGGCAAGAAGCAGGCATAGACGTACCAAAAAATGGGCAAGGGGCTTGGAGTGGCTCAGCCTCTTTTAAGGACATGTTGGTTGGTGAAATACCAGGTGCATATACGCAGGCTTTTTGTTTTGGCGATAGTATGGACGAGGAAGCAGACTCGGATGTGGAGGTAGATACTATCCGTAAAGGGCTAGTTGCTGTCAAGTTCTCTAAAGAGATATGGAGGGACCTAGTAGCAACGTACATGAGAATGGGCATGACAAGGAGCAGGAAGGTACATACGGGCCGTGGATTATGGTTGAGCGTAAGAGAATAGGGACAAAACAGCAGAGGAGTGGAGGGACCCACCCTATGGAGGACAACGGCCATCTGAGACAAGATAATTGAATGAAAATCGCAGAGAATAGGTCGTGGGCAGATTCAGGGAATGTTAAAGTTTTAGATGGGCCTGCGAGAGAGCTTAAAAGAAAGCATTCCCCCCCCCTAGAATTCTAATCGAAGCCCAAGTGGCGAGTGCCATCACAACTTTAGGGAAGGCCTTCAATAAGCAGGCCCACACCCCAAGCCGTAGCCCAGACTTTGTAAAAAAGCAAAATGCTAACACTGGGGTGGAATTAGGAGGCCCATTTAAAACGAAGACACAGAGCTACTCAGGTAAAGGGTAAACATGTGGCTGGACGAGCTAGGGTATCTAAGGAAATTACTTCTAACTCTCCTCAGACGTCGTTATCTCAAGCTCAAAAGGGTAATCGGGTTTTGCCAAGGCCGTGTGTTCAGCCAGCTCGGGATGGTAAGCCATACAAGGGAGGTGACGGAGACTCAAAGCCGAGAACAACCACGGATTTTCAACTCTCAAGCTTGCCATGGTCAGAGGTGGGTTTTAAATTTTGAGGGAGTAGCAGTGGGAATTTCGGAGGCGGTTTTAACAAAGAGGCGAGCAAACCCAACACAAGGGATTGGGTGGTCCAACGAGAAATTTCAGAAAGCATGGAAGATTGTGTTTCCTATGACAAAGGTGAGAGTGAAGGAGGGCGAACTAACCTTGTCGGATCCGACATGGTTGAAGGCATGGAATCATCGGTGGTTTTTTCTGACGGAGGCACCTTTGCTGGTGAAGGATCGAGATCGGGCTTGGGAATCGTTGCCTCAGGTATCGCCGATGCCAACACTGTGCGCAGTGAATCTGTGGGAGCTTGTCCAAGTTTTTCAGCTGAGGATGTTCAATTTGCATGTACTGATGCTGAAGTGGATCAGATGGTATATGAGGGAGGAAGCGAAGTTGTAACCATCCTCTGATGAGTGTCCCACCCCACATCACATATTCCTTATGAATATAATAATTTGGAACTGCAAGGTGCTTTAAGGGGATCTGGATACTGTCCATTTCAAAGCTAGGTCCTCTTCATTTTCCTTTGAAATGGAGAGTATCCATTTTACGGACAAGATCAATTTGAAATGAATCTAAGGGTGAAGACTACGCCACCTCATTTAAAAGCCAATAACTCAACCCAACAACTTAACCCTAGCAAACTTTAACGGTGGTAATAAGCTAACCTTAAAAAGAAAAGAAAAAAAAAAAAAAAAAACGTAGACTATGTTAACTCTGCCGCAACCAAATTTGATCTCCGTCTCTTTGGGCTCTTTGCTCCTTTCAAATGTGCAGTCTGTAAGGGGTAGGCTGACCGGCTAAGGCTAATGGTCGCGGTGGTAGGCTGTTGATGATGGTTGGGCGGCGGCCGTAGTTTGAAGCTTAGCGTATGTGTTTGTTTCCCTGGAAATGTGTTCATCTTAAGGTTTTAGGGGGAAAAAATTCTGCCAACCCAAATCCAATTTTCTTAAACAACACCGAGCCTCTCAGTCTCTCTCAGAACTCATTGATTGAGGAAAAAAAATACTATATAAATAAAACATTAAAAACTGTCGAAGAAGAACAAAAAGCCAAAAGTGAATGCCCCGCTTTTAGATTTACTTGCTTCAAAATGAGATTTCACGGAATACCCATCTCGAAATTTTCACCTGGTAAGTGAATCTTAGACTTTTTCTATTGATTTTCCCATCTAGGTGTCTCAAATTGTACTTTGTTTTCTGTTTAAAAATTGATGAATTGTGATGAATTCGGTAAAAGATGGGTTTTTCCCAGACGAAGTTATTTTTCAAATCCTTGCAAGACTGCTTGTGAAGTCTCTATTTAGAACCAAAACTGTGTGTAAACTTTGGTACAGATTGTCGTCTGACAAGTACTTTATTCAGCTCTATAATGAAGTGTCTGTTAAGAACCCAATGGTATTGGTTGAGGTTTCTGAGGTATCAGAATCGAAATCTAGTTTGATTTGTGTTGATAATTTGAGGGGTGTGTCTGAAATTTCCTTAGATTTCTTGAATGATAGGGTTAAGATTAGAGCCTCTTGTAATGGATTGTTGTGTTGCTCTAGTTTGATCAGTGTTTGTTGCATTCTTGTAACTCAAATTTGAATCAGAACTCGATATTCACTGTAAGGAAATAAGGCTGAGTAGGAGTTTTAGAATATTTAGGATTGCTACATCACTAAGAAAACTATTGGAATTAGACTTTCTTCTAGGAAAGACCGACTCTATGAAGGCATGAAAATGTGGAACACTTAAGCTTATGACCAAATTGTTAGGCTGAGACTTGGTTTTAGTGAGAAAAAGTCCTGAAGAAGCTGACAAAGGTGGAGTTCTTTTCTCATTTTCCGAACTGTTTGTTTTGGACTTTGTTGGAGACTTGGAGGGAAGAGTGATGGAATAAAAGAAGAGAAACATGGAAATGTTTCATTAGAAGCTGAACTACTAGACCAAGAATTGGCTACTGGGAATAACGAGTGCACAAGTGGAGCTGAATGTGGAATTCTTTCTTCACTATGTTAAAGCATAAACAGAATTTCCACATAAATTTGGTAGAATAAACTTTATTAACAAAGTTTGAATTTCTAATACATTGAGACTCCAATAATGCCAGCTGATGGAAATATAAAAACAATAATGGATTGTTATTAAGCTCTGTAATGGATTGTTCTGTATGAAATCTAGCTAGCCTCTTGTAATGTAATGGAGATCAAATTTGGTTGCGGCAGAGTTAACATAGTCTATGTTTTTTATTTTTTTATTTTTTTAAAGGTTAGCTTATTACCACCATTAAAGTTAGCTGGGGTTAAGTTGTTGGGTTGAGTTATTGGCTTTTAAACGAGGTGGCATAGCCTTTGCCCTTAGATTCATTTCAAATTGATCTTGTCCGTAAAATGGATACTCTCCATTTCGAAGGGAAATTGAGAGGATCCGGATCCACTTTAAAGCCCTCTTTCCAAAACCATGTAAGAGAGCTGGTACGCAATCACAATCCGGCTATTCTAGTTCTAATGGAGACAAAGGTTGTTGGTGAAAAAGCAAGGGAGATTTCGGACAGGCTGCCTTTTGACAATGCTATCCACATGAACACTGCTGGGTATGTAGGTGGTCTTTGGATGCTATGGAATTCTGACAGAGTGGAAGTCACTTCACTTGCTAGCACCGTGCAAGAAATTCACACCATTGTTAAGGTAATGAATTCTAATTCTTGTTGGTTACTTACGGCTATTTATGCTAGTTCTAGGAGTTCTGAAAGGCACATTTTGTGGGATAATTTAAATAGAGTAGCAGAATTGCATAATATGCCTTGGGTTTTGGCGGGTGATTTTAATGAACCTTTGTTAAATGATGATAAACTTAGGGGCAGGGTTGTTAGTATTAATAGATCCCTTCTTTCCAAAGATTGTTTAGATAATTGTAATATGATGGATATTGGCTTCTCTAGACCTTGTTTTACTTGGACTAACAAAAGGGAAGTTCAAGCCCTTATTCAAGAAAGGATAGACAGGTTCTTTATCAATCCGAGCTAGTGCCTTTTATTTCCTAAAGCTAAAGTTGCCCACCTCACAAGATGTCACTCCGACCATTGTCCAGTTTTACTTGATGTAACCCTCGCAACCCAGGTAGTGAGGAATAGGCCTTTCAAGTTCCAAACTTGCTAGTTGATGAATCTCACCTTTCCAAAGGTTGTTTCACAGGCTTAGGGGCAAACACGTAGTCTTGCTGAAGTTGTGGAGAAGTTCACCAATGATGCTGCCTTTGGAATAAGGCACACTTTGGAAATATTTTTGTTAAAAAGAAGAATATAATGGCTAGATTGAATGGTATTCAGCAAGTAGTGTCAGTAAAGCCATCTTCATTCCTCCTTAGTCTTGAAAAAGACTTGTTAAAAGAGTTTGATATGATTCTAAGGCAAAATGAGGAGCTTTGGGTGATGAAATCTCGGGTCAATTGGATGATTCAAGGGGAGTGGAATACAACCTTTTATCATGCCTCAATGCTAATTCATAGGAAGTGAAATCAGATTTTGGCCATAAAAGATGCAATAGGGGAGTGGATTTATGAGGAGACGGAAGTTAAAGCATTTATTAGGAATGGATTCAATGATATCTACACAATTTCCTTCACTAGTGTCTCTCGGCTAGAGCCCTACACCACCCAATGGCAAGCTAGTCTTATGAAGGAGGAAAAGATCAGCATTAGTTGGGGGGTTTCAGATGAAGAGATTATAGCAATGTTGTGGTCTTTGAAGGCTTTTAAAGCCCCAGGGCCGGATGGGCTTCATGTGCGCTTCTATTAGAGGTTTTGGTTGACAGCGGGGAGGTCGGTGATGGATGAGATTAAAATTTTTTTTACAGAAAGAGGTATGCCAGATTACTTGAATAGAAACCTTATTGCTCTCATTCCCAAGATCCAAGGCCTAGAAACGTTGGGTAGTTATAGACCCATAAGCCTCTGCAACTCGGTGTACAAGATGGTGACAAAAATCACAGTGACTAGATTGAGACCTTATCTAGCAAAGTTGATTTCCCCTCTCCAAACAGCCTTTACGCCGGGGAGGAAGGGTATGGACAATGCAATTATAGCACAGGAAGTCATCCACACCATTCGTAGAAAGAGAGGGAGAGTGGGGTACATGGCTTTGAAAATTGACTTGGAGAAGGCGTATGACAAGCTTGAATGGAATTTTATAAGGGTTATGTTAATTAGAGCTAATCTTCCGGAGGATCTCATTGACATCATACTGAGTTGTGTTTCTACTGTGTCAACATCTATTATGGTTAATGGAGAAGCCTTAGATCCAATTTATCCTTCGAGAGGGATTAGGCAAGGGGACCTCCTATCCCCGTACCTTTTTATCCTTTGTATGGATTTTCTTGGTCAATTTATTGAAGAGAAATGTAATATGAAGGAGTGGCAGCCAATTAAAGCTTCGGAAAGTGGCCCAACATTCTCCCATTTGCTCTTTGCCGATGATTTGGTTTTATTTGCTAAAGCGAACCATGCTAATTGTACTGCCATTAGAGAGGTTCTTGATGTTTTCTGTGGTGTGTTGGGGCAAACTATTAGTGAAGTTAAATCAAGAGTGTATTTCTCGCCTAATGTGGATGATGCTACCAAGGAGACCTTTAGTGATGTTTTGGGGTTTGTCTTAACTCCGAATCTTGGCAGATACTTGGGAATTCCTATTAAGCATCCCGGATCATCTTCGCAAGATTATAATTTTGTCTTGGATAGAGTCAATTAAAAGCTAGCTGGCTAGAAGGCTAACTTGCTCTCCATGGCTGGTCGGACTGTTCTCATTCAAGCCTCCTTAGCAAAAATCACAGCCTATGTCATGTAGTGTGCTCACCTTCCGAGGAAGATTCTTGATGGGCTAGATAGGGTTAACAGAAACTTCTTGTGGGGTACAATGGAGGCAGCAAGGAAGATCCACTGGGTTGGGTGGCATAAAGTGACCAAACCGAAGGATAGAGGTGGTCTTGGCTTGCAAGCAGCCAGGGGGAGGAACACTACCCTCCTTGCTAAACTAAATTGGAGACTACACAATGAAAAAGATGCATTATGGGCAAAAGTGCTCGATGCTAAGTACTATACTAGCGGAAGAAGCAACTCTAGTAATGCTAATAGGCTTGCTTGCTCAAGTATTTGGGTAGCCATCAAAAAAGGAAGGGAGGTTTTTTATAAAGGGTCATAGGTGGACGGTTGGAAAGGATAGCAGGATCAGTTTTTGGTATGGAAATTGGACTAAACAAGGCCCTATTCGACAGCTAATCCAAGGACCTTTAACTCAAGAAGCATCCTTGCTAGAAATCTGAAGGAGGTTTACAATAAGTTCTTTCAAAATTGACTATTTGTCCCTCTGTTAGAGGTGTTCCAAGATTCGGGGTGAAATTGGAGTAAGCTGCCTTTTGAAGTTCCTTTGGATTGCAAGTTAATGCTTCAAGCTATCCCAATTTCTTTTCAAGGAAGGGGGAGTGATAGATTAGCATGGGTGGGAGATTCTAAGGGCATTTTTTATTTGAAGAATGCTTATAGGATTGCAATGGGAGATGATACAAATCTACCCTTCACTGCAAATTGGATTTGGAAACTAGCAACGTTACCTTATATCAAGTTTTTCCTATGGAAGTGCGCCCATAACAGTATTGGAGTGAAGGATTGCCTTGTAAGGCAAGGGGTGGGCAGTGATAACCAATGTGCTATATGCCAAGGGGGTGTTGAAACCATACTCCACGCTTTAAGGGACTGTCCTCGAGTTCAACTTATATGGAGGCAACTTGGAGTACAAGATATTAATCATGGCTTCTAGTAGTCAGAATTGCAGGATTGGCTGAGTTTTAATGGGAAGATGAGTAAGAGATCATTGATGGACATCCTCCCTAGAAGTTGTTGTATTCCTTTGCTGTCTGGCGTATCTAGAAGAGCAAGAATAATTATGTTTTCAATGGGAAACCACCAAATCCAAAGCTGGCTTCTGAGATAATCAACCAAGCAATGGAATTCATTTATTGCTATTCTTCTTCTAAAGCTCCTAATGGTAGCATAAGCAAGTTGGTACGATGGGAAAAGCCGCTTAGTGGCTGGACTAAATTGAACACAGATGGAGCTTCCTTGGGCAATCCGAGAGTAGCAGGTTGTGGTGGTATTGTTCGGGATGAGAGAGGCAATTGGGTGGCTGGGTTTGCAAGGAAGATCAGGATTACTAGCAGCTTCAAGGCAAAGCTATGGGGGCTACAGGATGGGCTTACTTTGTGCAGTAACTTAAATATCTCTACTCTTATAGTTGAATTAGATGCTAAAGCAATTGTTGATATTGTTCACAATGTTAACTATGAGAATAATATTCTTTCTCCCATTTTGGACGATTGTAGGCAACTAATGTCCGGGTTTGATTAGGTCCAAATTAAACATGTTTATCACCAAGCTAACTGCTATGCAAACACTCTTGCTAGGATGAGTGTTGAGCAGGATAGCAGTTTTTTATCCTTTTCTTGCCCGCCTATAGGCATTAGAAATAGATTAGATTTTGATGTATCTGGTTTGTACTCGGTCAGACTTGGCTCTGATTTGTATTATGTTTCCTAGTTTTAATGAATTTCGTCTTTAACCAAAAAAAAAAAAAAGACATGTTGGCCTAGGGAATGGTTTTGTTTGTACCAATTTCCAGAGTAGTAACGGTGGTGGTACTGTGGTAGGTTTTTGTCTACTCATGCTCTTGGGCTTCTTCAGGAGAAAATACACTTTGTTTTGGATGTATGTTTCTCTCTCCTCACAGTTGGTATGACCTATAGTTGATTGGTCCCACTAGCTTGTGAGAAGGAGAAAGTATACACCGAAGTCCGTTTTCGACAATGACAGGTGCATGTAACTGTGTACTATGTAGGTGCAAGGTGTAGTCATATGCAAATACATTTTAGTGCTATTTGATGTCCTGTGATGCTGATATGATGTGACTGTTATACTGCTATTTGAACATTACCACTTCCTTAAAAAATAAATATACAACCTCACAAATGGTTGGGATATATATTCAAAGTTTTAACCCCTATTGTTAGTAGATTTATGCAAAATAGAAGAAGTGATTACACAGTAAGAGCATCCACTTTCCTTCTATTTTGCACAAAAAAGCTATTTTTTCTAGTTTACACACCCATTTTTATAAAACACTCACCTCAGTTTATCTATTCTACACATTTATTCAATAAAATATTCATTCTATTACAATTTTTTATTATTCTCTCCCTCACCGCCTCTCTCTCACAGACCCAATCCGAAACCCATCTCTCCCTACAACTAATAAAACTCACTAATACAGCAACTTTTATAGATTTTGGAAAGGCAAAATCGCATCTTGCAAAAGATATTCCTCAATTTTCTTAATGGGTTTTCTTTCTCTCTCAAAATTTTGCTTCTTCCTCCGTCAACAATCAAAATTCACAAAACCAATCCTCAAAACTCTCAAAAAAGACATGGCCATGTCCAACCTTCTCTACCCATTAAACCCAACAACTTTCACTCTCTCTCATAAGCCATTTCACTCAACCTTCCTATCTTCTTTCACAAACCAACCTTATCTCATCAATCTAACTAACTTTGCAACCAAACCCAGAAATAAAATCCCAACTAAAACCACTTCAACGAAGCACTCATTCATCACCTCGTCACTTCAGTGGGTTTCGATGAAGCCAGCAGCACCAGTGACGAGGACGATGAGGGCGGAGTCGATGAGGCTGGCGACGAGGATGGCGAGGGTTGGAGCCAGAAGGAGATGAGAGAAGGAAAAAAAAAAAACACTAAAGACAAGAGAGGAAAAAAAAACTAATAAAATAATAAATGCAAGTGCTACGGTTACAATGCATATATGCATGGTTATTATAGCAATTGTGCAATTGTGCAATTGTGCATAAATCCACAATTTGACACCCACTGATTTGGGTGTTTTTTTGCTCAAAATGTGTAAAATGAGCAACTTTTTCTATTTTGCACAACTTTGCATCAACTGACGCAGTTGCTCTAAACTCAAAGATTTACTTAGTTCGAACTTAGACTTACATCCATAGACTACATCAAGGAGAAAATTTCACCAAATTAAAAAATATAGAAAGATTATAAAAATTACATTAAAACACCCTCATAAAACCCAAAACCTAAACACACCCAAAAAGCTCTCTATCACGCAGATGATATAAACTAGAGAGAAATCAATTCTCTATTTCTATTTATGTTGCATACCACACACTTTTGAAACCAAGGGTTGGCGGGTTGTGTGTTTGTCCTAGACCAAACATAATTCCTCCTGAAACCTAAGGGTTAGGTCGGCTAAGTATTAGTTTTCTACACGGAACTAATTAAGCCATTCGTTTAACAAATTTTCACCTTCACTTGAATTGGATCAAAGACAATAAGTCATGGGCGGAGTCAGTGAAGTTGGTAAGTAAACTTGAATTCGTTTAAATGGCATTGTTAGATGGAAACAACTAGCAAGTACTACGGGAAACAAACAGTAGTTTATTGGTGCAAGCTATTTGGCAAAGAGAAAACCATGTTTTCGTTTTACTAATAATGTCTTATTTTCTCATAGAATCAAATCCTTAATGTCTCCATCCTTCCAATAATTATCTTTTCCTTCAATCTTTTGTGCTTTTCATAGTTTCAAACTGTGAAATTTTGCTACAAACTTAACTTTTAAATAATTAGAACAATAGAGACAAAAATTGAATTCTACATGATTTTTTAAAAGTAATCAAGACAGTGAAGTGGAATACAACTTTCCGGTTATTGTTATGTTTTAGTTTTTTGTACATTGATGTATCTTTCAAAATATTTGAATAATCAAATCAATGAATTGAGTATTTTTGTTTTTTTATTGTCTAATTGTTTAGTTACTTTTATTAACATCAACTAATATTTTTTGGATTAATTATGCTTCAAATATTCTCTTAATCTTGCAACTCCTAAACCAAAATCCTCAAGGCCGGCCCTAGACACTTTGGGGTCTTAGGTGAGAACTAAAATGGTACCTCTCTTTTATATATATATATATATATATTTATGTATTAATTAAATTAATATTTATTTAATATTTTTATATTATAATATATTTCATCTAAAATCTATTTTTCTTACATTGTGAGATGCAAATTGACTAATTAAATTTTTGCATTCAAGTTCTTTTAACATCTCTTTTTCAATCGATAATATAGCTAATCCACTTAATATTTTTTGGGACATTGTCGATCTTAGCTAGATATGATTTTATTAATTTTAATTTTGAAATACTTCTTTTTACAAAAGCAACTGTAACAAGTATTGTTAGTAAAATTCTATAAGTAATGCATGTATTTGGAAATGAATCTAACCTTTTTATATAATTTAGTATGTTAATTGGAGTATATTATTTTATCTGTAAAATTTCTTTTAAAACTTTTAACTCTGAAAATAAATCTAAACCATCAATATCATGTTTGAGAAATTAAATATTTAAGTTTAATATAGTATTCTTGCAAACTATCATCATCTAGTGATTTCAATTTCGTGAAGTTAAATAGAAAACCAAAAACATCTTCATATATTTGAAATTGTTCAAACTTATTCAGATGCAATATTTTGAGATGAATTCATAACAAATGTAAATCTATTTTCTCCATATCCTTTAAAATAAGAAATGAGGTATTTTAATTGATTTACAGCCACATAAGTCTTATTGACTTATTTGATAATACTCCACCCCAACAGTTTGAATTCCGTTCCAGAGATCGTTCCGGATTGGCCATGGAAACAAAATATTCCGGTACCAGTGTGTGCCAGTGCACCATTCCGGGGTTATATATATATATATATATATTAGAGTAACTAATAAAAAAATATAGTTATTACTTTTTACTATAATAGATAAATTATATAGATTAATGAATATAATGGTTTAAAATTATATATAAAAAATAGTGTTTTAAAACATTCAAAATAAGTGGTTAGATTTTTTTTTAGAACAAATTTTGTTATTCAACAAATAAAACTACCTTCCTTTCAAATCATCTATATATATATATATATATATATAACCGAAGTTTATGAAACTCTCACAATTTTCCACGTCGGCACAACATTTAAATAAAATTATCATTTTATTTAAATAAAATTATTTTTATTTAGTTCAAACTTAATAACAAGTGAAACTCTATCTCTTTAACAACTTCAATTTAGTTCAAAATTATTTTTGTTTAATCCAAACTTATCAAGGTGTAAAACTTCATCTCTCTAATAAGTCTAACTTAAACTCAAACTCAAACTCAAACGTTGATATTATTATTATTATTATTATTATTATTATCTCTCTATTTCACTAACGTGATATTTTATGATAGGGTGCAAACTTATAGCCATGGATTATTCTTTTGAATGTAACCCAATCTTTTTCTTATATTTTTCTATTTTTTAGTCATATATATATATATATATATATATATATTTTTTTTAATAATTTTTAAGTAGTGAATCATTTGATTCTTTAATATTTTTTGGTCTTTCAGAAGTTTTAATATATGAATTTTTGAGTTATTTTTTGCAGTATCTAAAATTGTTTAACAAATTTTATGTAAGCCATGGCTTCTTCATTAAATTGTAATACAAATTGAAGTCATACAAGAGCAAATCATGTAATGGTGTAATTTCTTAATCAATTTAAGATTTTATAAAATTATTTTAGTCTACCTCACAAATAGGTAGGTTCCCGCGCATAGCACGGGTTAGCGACAAGTTTTTCCCATTTCTAAGCTCCCACCCAGGTGGCCACCTCTACTCCTCAACTTTTCCATTGCATTTATTCTCTCATATATTTATTTATTACTTCTTTATAGTTTAGTAAGTTTACAATGCTCCTTTCTTCTTAATCCTTCAGACTCTCAACTTCGTCTTCGTCTTCTTTCTTCTCAGTTCTTCTTTCTTTAAAGGTTAAGGATGATATTTTTGGGATAACTGATTTTTCTTTTAGACCAAAGAATACCAATGTTTACAAGGATGTTCCAGATTTTTTGTTCTTTGGTCACAAAGATATATCAAATTTTTTGGAGTTTCAACTGAAACTATATTTTTTTTCTACTTCGCCTTCTTTTTCAAAATTTTGGGGCCCCCTTCCACTTGGAGGCCTTAGGCAATGGTTAAATTGGCCTAGTGGAAGGGTGGGCCCAGAAATGTATGAGCTTGAAATAAAAAGGAATTCCAAGACTTTGTTCTATGGAAGCAAGCATCATGAGTTGTAGAATTAAAAAAGACCCAACAAGAGGAAGACCATTGTCGTCGAAATCCGCCCATAGTCAGTCGTAGAACAACACAACTTGTATCACAATAATAATAATAACAATAATGATAATAATAATAATAATAATAATTGAAAGCTCGGATTTGTGCTAAAACATAAGAACTTGTTCAGACCCCCAAATAAAAATTACGGCTAAATTGTTTTTACTCTTACTTAATCAAAGTATAGAACAAGAGTAAATGTGCGCAATAAATCGATACTACTCTAGTGCATAAACATAAACAATAAACAATAAAAGTAAAGTACAAGAGTAAAGAAAGAGAGATGCAAACACAAGATAATACTAAAACATGTTATCGAAGAAAAAACTGCAGAACTTGGCAAAAAACTTATCCACGACCCTCTAAGTCGAAATCGATCCACTAGAGAATAAAGTTGGAGTATACGAATAACAAAAGACCCTCCAAGTCTAGTTTACCCAATATACTTGAGCCCTCCAAGCTCCTACTACTAACGAACTTCTCAAAGTCATGTCTTCTCTAACTTTTCGGATCCCACAATATGCCCAATTGCATCCGCCAAGCCTCACCCGCTTCTTTTGGAAAATCCTCAAAGTTTCCCAAGCTCTAAAACACTCTCTACATTCTGAAAATGTGTGAATTGTATTTAGGTACAAATCTTCTCTTAAGGTGTGGCAATAGGAAAGGCAAGGAGAAGAGGTTACAATGATTTCTCACTAAAGATGAGTAGCTCTCTTTCTCTAAAAGATAGGTGTGTTGTGTTGTAGAAAACCTATCTAGGGTTTTTCTCTCTGAATAGTCTCTTTTACTTTTGTGGATAATAAGGGTATATATAGTATGGGTGAATGGTAAAAAAGTCACACTTAAAATCCTCTAGATAGAGAGTTTCACAAGTTCCGCATGGGTTGGCCTTTCTCGCGAGACACTCGCGAAACTGACAGTCTGGCATGACTCTTCAACTTCTAGCATGTGCTTCTCACGTGCTTTTTTCGCGGGTTACTCTTCTCGCGAGCTAGTCACGAAACTGCACTTATTCTTCATTTTATCCTCAATTCTTCACCAACTTAATACTAAACTCAATACAATAAAATCCTATAAAATACAAGGAACAAAATTAAAACAATTACAACACTTTTTGTCATGGAATAAAGCTAACATAAAACATAATTGTAAATCACAACTTTATAATCTCCCCCTTTAGCTATTCTGTAACCAAAAACACTCTATAACAAACTCTAGACTTAAACGTGAGTTTAGGAACAATGGCAAAACTCACTCACACCTAAATCTAAAACCTATGATGAACTTAAAACATATATACCTGCAACCTGAAATACTTGCACAAAACGCATTAGACCCTCAAGGTAGAGCAAGTAATAAAATGACAAATATAATGTAACAAGTAAAGTATGATCAAGTAAACATGATGTGAAACATATGAGCAACTTAATCAAACACATGAGAGTTATATGGAAATGACTACTATGATCATATAGCAAAGCAAATGATCATCTGAATATACAACCAATAAAGCACAATGGCGTAAGGATGTATGCATGTCCAACATATAAACACGATGTAATGAAAGCAACAAACATAGATACTTGTAAGGTTGAATTTAATCAATCATATGTTGGCTTTATTCCGTGTCAAATTTTCTTGTAATTCAACATGTAGAAACCTTGTATTTAGGTGGAAATAATGTAAGGATTGTGTGTTAGAGAATGTGAAGAAACTCAAGTTATGTGCATTCAAAGGGAGTCTCGCGATTGGATCTCGCGACTAGCAAGTCGCCACACGTGTGAAACATGCAGAAAGCTAAAGAGCACTATAGGACAAAAAGTACAGTCTAGCCTGGAAGTTATCTCGCGACTCAAACTCGCAACTCGTTCTAGTCGCGAGGCCAAGTTGCCAGAATACCTTATTTGGATGAAAACTGACTTTTCACATTCCATCTCATACCCTACTATAAATACATTTATACCCACGAAATATAGTGTGGCTATTCAAAGAGAAAAATTATAAGAGAGGTTTCTACAATACACTCACCTCATTAGAGAGAGAGTTACTCATTCTTAGAGAGAAATCTTTATAGTCTCTTCTCATTCCCTCTCCCATTATTATACCCATTGAGAGGAGATTTCTACCCAAACACTACCCACACCCATTTAAAGTGTTGAGTGTTTTTGGAGCTTGGGAAGCATTGGAAGATGCCAAGGATAGCAGATGCAATATGGGATTATTGCGGGATCCGGTAAGTTAGAGAAGACAAGGTTTGACATAACCCTGTTCGACCAAGAAGTTTGGAGGGCTTAGGTGCATTAGGTAGATTAGGCTTGAAGGGTCTTCTGCTATTCATATATCCCAACTTTATTCTCTAGTGGATTATTGACTGCTTAAAGGGTGGCGGAAAGGTTTTTCGCCGAGTATTTCGATTTCCTCTTTGAGAACACATCACCGTGTTATCTTTGTGTTTGCATTTTTCTTCTCTTTCTCCTCACCTTTTAATTGTTGCTGTGTGTGTAATTAATTATGGTTTAGAGTGTTATACCAATTTGGCTATAGCTTATATTTCATATTCCGCATATATACTGTTTGATTATAAGCTTGTGTTGGTAATTTTGTATTTGAGGGTCTAAACGTTCATTGGTGTTTTATACACTATTGGAACTTTCAATTGGTATCAGAGCGAGTACACTTGTTGTGGTTTAAATACGTAAGTGTAATCTTTGGCCCTTTGTGTTTATTTGCCATGGATAGTGCTTTATATGTCTTTATACATGTTTTGAATGTTGATGAATGTAACATACTACGTGTTTGTGAAAATGCCTCTATGAGTAATAATTCTTATACTTGTGATGCTATGTTACATGAATCTTTGGATGTTAGTGATATTCCTAACATCAAACTCTTGAAGAAAAATGCTTAGAAGTTTCAAAAGAATTTCAACAAGTTTATTTGTGAAGAGAATGATTTGATTGCTAAATTCAATGAATTCAATAAATTGGTTGAAAAGTACAAGAAATTTGCTGAACATTCTCTTGAAAAACTAAAGAAGTTTGAATGTTTGAATATAGACTTGGATGCTAAACTTGTTTTATCTAACAAATTTGTTGATGAGCTAAAATGTGAAAATGAATCTCTTAAAATGCATGCTAAGTGTTTGATTACTAAACCTATTGCTAAAAATGATGAAAATATTTGTTACAATCATATTGTGGTACCCGATTTTGTGCCTATTATATGTTCTACCTCAAAGGACAAATCGGCGTACATTCCTCCACACAAAAGAAATGGTGGAGAGAAAGGTTATTAAGTTAAAGCCTCCAACCTAAGGTTTTGGATGAATCTAAGTTTGTTCCAACTTGTCACCATTGTGGTGTGATTGGTCATATAAGATCTCAATGTCATAAGTTGAAGAGAGAATAAAACCATGTTGCTAAATCCCTTCCCAAAAAAACCTAGTGGACTTAAACATATTGTTTGTCACCATTGTGATGCTTTTGGTCATTTAAGACCTTATTGCTGTAAATTTCATGCTCTTAAAAGAATTAAAAGAAAAGAGAAACTTGAGCTTCTTGGAAGTTGTGCTAAAAAGGGTAAATCGAATTTGAGTGAAAATAGCATGTTGTTAAAGAAAGTGTTTAATGCTTTTAACTCCTTGTCTATGTGCATTTCCGGTTCTCATTCTTCCAAACCTAGTCTCTCTTCTCATGAGTCACTCGTTCCAAACAAATGTTCCGTTTGGATGAGGAAAAGTTCCTATGGTTGAGCTTTTGCTCTTTTGGTCCTTAATCTAATTCTTTCAATCATTGTAGGACCATTCATGCATTGAATGTCATATCTTCATGCATTTTGTACATCTTGCATTTCTTTGTATGCATTGTTTTGTTTTGATCTTACTTTTATGTTTTAGCTTTGTGTGAGTAAAAATCCAAAACCACATAAAAATGTGAAAAATTCAAAAATTTTGATCGTATATGTTTGAGCACATATCACATGCATGTTTAGCCTTGTACCTTCGTACTAATGGCTTTGTGCATTTACGAGCTTAGCTAGTTCTCTATGCACTTATATCTATGTGGGAAAAATTTTGACATCTATGTGTGATTATTGTAAATCGATTTTCAAGCTTGTCACGAATGATTAGTCATTAGTTATGTTGGTTTTGATACATGCGTAGACTTGTGCCTATATCACTTCCCACTATTTTATTTTTTGCTTAAAGAGCTCAACAAATATCAAATCTCAAAAAGAGATAATGAGCTGCAAAAACTGTCGCACATACTAGTATTTGACCAGAAAAAAGGGAAAACGACTTATATTGAAAATGTATGGTGCCCAAAAACTAAAGGTTTGTTCATCAAATTGAAATATAAAAAATTTCAGGTATCGATCTCAAAAAGAGATGTAAAGATAAAAAAATGATCTAATGTTATGAATTGTAAAGAAGCCAAATGAAAAGCTTCAAAGATATGTAATCATTTTCTTGTGGGAGGTCATATATGTTCATTTCTATAATTGAGATAGATCATTTGACTTAGTACTAGTTGTGTATAACTTGATTGAATTAATCATTGAAACTTCACTCTAGACTAAGGACTATTCCACATTTGATACACACACACAACACACATGTCTAATGTTCAATGAATGCCTTATTCATTTGTTCGATTGTACTTGTTTAAATGTGACGTATGTGTGCTCAACTATATATGGATCAAACAAAAAAAATTATTGATCATTTTATTTGTATTTGGAAGTGATTTTTATCACTCTTTGTGTTCATGTTTAGTGCTTACTTTGTTTTTCATTGTTTAAACATGTTCTGTGTTGAATAACAGGTATCAAAGTTTTTTGCAACTTACTCGTGATTCATCTTGCAACTCACTAGTTGTGCAACGCAAGTCATGAGTTCATCTAGAAGCTTTCACAACTCGCCCAGTCGCAAAACGCCTAGAAATAGTTTTTTTAAAGAGCTTTTCGTGAGAAACCTATTTTAAACCTCTCCCATCCTCTCTAAAACCCATCTTTCAATATTTTTACATCAAAACCCAATCAATTTGAATGGTTTTTCATTCTATTAACATCTCTAAGGTATTTTTAAACTCTTTTCATTGATTTAGATCCTTAGATTATGTTTTGGAGAATTTTGTGCTCTTCGTTGAGATTTTCATAGTAGGGGTTGAGAAAACTTAATTTTTGTCAATTTTTTGTATGAGATTGATTTCTTTTGATGATCTGCTTTGGATGTTGGCCTTTTGTGGCAAAAAGAACATGTCTTAAGGGTGGATTTCATGATGTTCATGCATTTTTTTACATTATTGTTCTTAGTGTTCACGCTAAGTGTTTGATAAAATGCCTCTTAAACATTTTCTCATTTGTTTGGACTCCGATGAGTATCAAACTTTGGGGTTTCTCATGTTTCCTCATTAGGAATGTTTGGATCATTGGTTGTGTATTTAACACACCCTGTCCCACATGTGCATTTTCCATGCTTTGGTCATGCATTGCACACATCCACTTCTTACATACACTTTTGCTACCCTTGTCATGCATTGGTCTATACTTTGTTTCTTCATCCTAACTTGTCATGTTTACCTTATGCTTTGTAGTACTTTGTTTTGTCTTATGTTTGAGTTTCATTTTCTCATTCATCTCACACCCCTCATCATGCATCGTTATCATTATTCGTACTTTCATCTCTTGCCCTCGTTTCTTCATGACCCTTTGTCTATTTGTGACAAAAAGGAAGAGAGTATACTCGAGAGAGTATACCGGAGAGTATACCGGAAAGTTTGTCATTTCTATATGACTCTTGTGCACATCTTTAAGGGGAGAAATTCTATTTCTCGTGCACACTTGTAGGGGAAGAGATATTCCATAGGGGAGATGCATATATTAAAGGAGAGAAGACATCGAGTTAATAAGAAAACTTTGTTTTATTTGTTTCTCTTTATGTTTGTTTTCTTGTTTGCTTTATGGTGCTTTGAGTTATGTTTAATATATTTGCTTTGTTATTCTCATTGCATTATGTTTGTGTTGGACATGCATACATCCTCATGCTATTGTACTTCATTGAATGCATGTTCGGATGATCATTTGCTGTGCTATGTGATCACTGTAGTCATTTCTTTATGACCGTTTTGGTGTTTGGTCAAGTTGCTCATATGTTTTACATCATGTTTACTTAATCACAATTTACTTGTTACATTTTACTTATCCTTTTATTATTTGCTTTACTTTGAAGGTCTAATGTGTTTTATGCAAATGTTTCAGGTTACAGGTTTATATGTTCCAAGTTCATCACAGCTTCTAGATTTAGATGTGAGTGAGTTTTGCCACTGCTCCAAAACTCATGTTTAAGTCTAGAGTGTGTTTTAGGATGTTTTGTCACGAAATAGCCAAAATGGGAGATTGTAAGGTTGAATTTAATCAACCATACGTTGGATTTATTCCGTGCCAAATTTGTTTGTAATTCAGCATGTAGAAACCTTGTATTTAGGTAAGAAAGTATTGAGTGTTTTTGGAGCTTGGATAGCATTGGAAGATACCAAGGATGACGGATGCAATATGAGATTATTGCGGGACAAGGTTCGGCCTAACCCTGTTGGAGTAAGAAGACAAGGTTCGGCCTAACCCTGTTGGAGTAAGAAGCTTGGAGAGCTTAGGTGCACGGGTAGATTAGGCTTGAAGGGTCTTTTGCTATTCATGTATTCCAACTTTATTCTCTAGTGGATTATTGACCGCTTGAAGGGCGATGAAGAGGTTTTTCGTCGAGTACTTCAGTTTCCTTTTCGAGAATACATCACCATGTTATCTTTATGTTTGCATCTCTCTTCCCTTTCTCCTTACCTTTTAATTGCTGTTGTGTGTGTAATTAATTATGGTTTAGAGTGTGTTACCAATTTGGTTATGGTTTATATTTCATATTACACACATACACTGTTTGATTATAAGCTTGTGTTGGTAATTTTGTATTTGGGGGGTCTAAACATTTATTGGCATTTTACACACTATTTGAACTTTCAATACTAAATATAATTCAAAGTACCATATAGCAAATAAGAAAACAAACAAAGAATAAAACAAAACAAAACAAAGTTTTCTCATAAAGATGTGTCTTCACCCCCTTGGTATATGCATCTCTCCTATAAAATTTCTCCCCCTAAGAAAGTGCACGAGATAGAATTTCTCCCCCTGAGAATGTGCACATAAGTCATAGAAATGACGATACATTCCGATATATTCTCTAGTATACTTTCCCCCTTTTTGTCACAAATAGACAAATGAATCAAGAGGAACGAAGGAAAGAAAAGAAAATATGAACAAGAATAATGATACATGAGGGGTGCAAGATGAGAGAGAAAATGAAGCTCAAACAAAAGATAAACCATTTAAAAAATAAAAAAAAATGCTACAAAGCATAAAGACAACATGACATGCTAAGGATGATGGAACAAGATATAGACCAAAGCATGACATAGACACAAGAACATGTTATATGTGCTAAAAATGTCTAAAAAGACTTAACTAGCATGAGTGAATGCAAAAATATGTCAAGTGATAGAGTATATGTATCAATGGTGCATCTAGTTTGCATATGAGATACATGATCAATGCATAAGCAAGTACTCACGGGACAAAGTGTGTAAAACACACAACCAATGATCAAAATATGATAAACATACAAAATCATGGTAATCCTCAAAAAATTGGTACTCATCGAAGTCTAAAAGAGTGAAAAAATACCATAGAGGCATTTTATCAAACACTTGAAGTGCACACACTACACGTGTATGTTAAACAATGCATGAACATATGAAAATCTTACCTAAATATATGATATTTTGCCACAAAGGGTCAACATCCAAAGCAAATGAACATTTAAAACAAATCCCAATAAAAAATATTGACAAAAATTAAGTTTTGCAACCCCCATTTGAGAAAATCTCAACTATGAACATAAAACCCCTAAAAGCATAATTTAAGGATCAAAATCAATGAAAATAGTTAAATATTACTTTAGAGATATTAATGGAATGAAAAACAGTTGAATTTAGTTGGGTTTTGATATAGAAACATTAAAATAGGGGTTTGAGAGAAGATGGAAAAAGTTTAAAACAAATGTCCCATGAAATACCATTTAAAAAGTTGATCTGGAAAATTTCTCAGGTAGCTGGGACTTTTCGCGAATAAGCCCTTCTTGCGAGTAACTCGCGAAACTCTCTGTCCAAACTGCAACTGAACTTACTCGTGAAATAAGTTGCAAAAACACACAAAAAAAATATTTTTCACACAAAATCAACTTTAAAAACTTTGAAAAACATTGGTGATACAAATCACTTCCAAAAGCAAATAAAAAGAACAAAAATCTTTTTGATTTGATCCATATATGGTTAAGCACACACACATTACATTTGAACATGTACAATCACACAAATGAAATAGGCATTCATTGAATATTAAACTTGTGTATTGCGTGTGTGAATCAAAAATGAACTAGTCCATAATCTAGTATGAAATTTCAATGATTAATTCAACTAAGTCATATACAACTAGCACGAAATCAAATGACCTATCTCACTTGTAGAAATGAACATATATGACCCCACACCAATGTGTTTATATTTGATTGAAAGTTTTTCATTTGACTTCCATATTTCATACTTTGATTAAATACAACTCAAATTTTTGATAAACGATGCCATAAACTTTTTGATATATCTTAGACAAATAAGTATTTGGCTTTGGCACCATATATTTTTAATACAAATTTGCTCCACCTTTTCCAAGTCAAACTAGTTTTCAAAGCAAGGTTTTTTCAGCTTTTTCTCTTTTCAGAGATTAACATTTGTGGAGCTCTTTTGAGAAAAAAAAAATGTGAGGAAATATATAGGCACAAGTCTACGCATATATCAAGATCAAGCAAGACCATTGACCAATCATTCATGATAAACTTGAAGATCTATTTACAACAATCAAATGTAGATTTGTAGATGTCGCTCACACTTAAAAAATGTGCATACATAACAAGCTAAGCTCGTAAATGCACTACGCTATTAGTATGGAGGTACTAGGCCAAACTCACATGTGATACGTGCTCAAACATATACGATCAAACTTTTTGAATTTTTCACTTTTTATGTGGATTTTTACACACACAAAACAAAGACATAAAAGTAAGATCAACAATAAAAACAAAAAAACAATACATATAAAGAGATGCATGATGCATAAATGCATGATAATAAAGCATCTAATGCATGAAGGGTTCTATAAAGATTGGAAGAATTAAATCCATGACCAAAAAAACAAAAACTCAACCATATGAATCCTTCCTCATTTATACGAAACGATTGTTTGGAATGAATATCTCATGAGAAGTGAAACGAAGGTTGGAAAAATGAGAATCGGAGATGCAATAAACAAAGAGGTAAGAACATCAAAAATTTTCTTCAACAACTTACCATTTTCCCCCAAATTCGGTTTGGCTTACAAAGCATAACTTCTAAGAAGCTCAAGTTTCTCTTTTCTTTTGATTCTTTTAAAAGCTTAAAACTTAGAACAATAAGGTCTTAGATGACCGTAGGCATCACAATGATGACAAACAATGTGTTTAGGTCCACTAGGCTTTTTAGGGAGAGGTCTAACAATATAGTTGTTTTCTCTCTTCAACATGGAACATTGAGGTCTAATATGACCGATCACACCGCAATGGTGACAAGTAGGAAAAAACTTAGCCTTATTCTTCAAGAGTTTGACATTTGAAATTTTAACAGCACCCATAGATTCATGTAACATGTTATCACAATCATGAAGATTAACATTTATAGAGGCATTTTCACAAACACATGGCATCTTACACTCAACAACTTCCAAAACATCCATATAAGCATACAAAGCACTATCCATGGCAATAAATACAAGAGGTCAAGGATCACACTTAGGTAATGAAGCCAAAACAAGTGTACCTGCTTTGATACCACGTAAAAGCTCGAACTTGTGCTAAAACACAAGAGCTTGTTCAAACTCTCAAATAAAAATTACAGCTAGATTGATTTTACTCTTACTCAATCAAAGTGCAGAATAAGAAAATGTGCGCAATGAACCGATACTACTCTAGTGTATAAATATGAACAATAAACAATAAAAATAAAGCACAAGAGTAATGGAAGAAAGATGCAAACACAAGATAACATCAAGACGTGTTATTAAAGAGGAAACCGAAAAAATTGGTAAAAAACCTCTCCACAACCCTCTAAGTCAAAATCGATTCACTAGAGAATAAAGTTGGAGTACACGAATACAAAAGACCTTCCAAACCTAGTCTACCCAATGTACTTGAGCGCTTCAAGTTCCTACTACCAATGGATTTCTTGGAGTCATGTCTTCTCTAATTTTTCGGATCCTGCAATACGCCCGATTGCATCCATCAAGCTTCACCAACTTCTTTTGGCAAATCCTCAAAACTTCCCAAACTCCAAAACACTCTCTACACTCTGAAAATGTGTGAGTTGTATTTGGATACAAATCTCCTCTCAAAGTATGGCAATGGGAGAGGCTACAATAATTTCTCACTGAGGATGAGTAGCTCTCTTTTTAAAAGATGGGTGTGTTGTATTGTAGAAAACCTATCTAGGGTTTTTCTCTTTGAATAGTCTCTTTTACTTTTGTGGGCAATGAGGGTATATATAGTACGAGTGAAGGGTAAGAAAGTCACACTTAAAATCCTCCAGGCAAAGAGTTTCACGGGTACCTCGTAGGTTGGCCCTTCTCGCAAAACACTCACGAAACTGACAGCCTAGCATGACTCTTCAGCTTCCAGCATATGCTTCTCACATGCCTTTTTCGCGAGTTGCTCTTCTCGCGAACTTCTCATGAGCTAGTCGTGAAACTGTACTGATTCTTCATTTCATGCTCGATTCTTCATCAACTTAATACTAAAACCAATACAATAAAATCCCACAAAATACAAAGAACAAAATTAAAGCAATTACAACATTTTTTGTCATGGAATAAAGTTAACATAAAACATGCCTTTTTTCGCAAGTTACTCTTCTCGTGAACTTCTCGTGAGCTAGTCGCGAAACTATACTGATTCTTCATTTCATGCTCGATTCTTCACCAACTTAATACTAAACCCAATACAATAAAATTCCATAAAATACAAGGAACAAAATTAAAGCAATTACAACATTTTTTGTCATGGAATAAAGTTAACATAAAATATAGTTGTAAATCACAACTTTACAATGATGATGATGATGATAATGATGATGAGGAAGAAAACCATAAAGATGTCATTTTCCTGTACAGGTTGTTATACAAGAAAACCATAGAGATGTAATTTTTTTGATAATCATCTCCAACCCCCATTTCAACTCTTTCACAAATTCCTTTGTTTCTCTAAATTTAAATGTTCCTCACCAAGGCAAAATTCGTGCTTGCAGCAATATTTTCCTTTATTTTCTACGTTCAACTATTTTTCAACTCTTTATTAATTTTTCCCCACACTTTGAAACAAGTGTCATATTTTCTTTTGGCACAATGAACTCTAGCCCAAATGACACCTTCTTCCCTTGTAAAATCATGGTGGAGGGTAAGTTTGTGGGTTTAAGACCCATTGAGTGTGTTTGTAACTTGTCAATAAAGTTAAAAGGTTGAACAGTGTGCTTACAATATGGTTCGTCCCTCTTCACCATTTGCAAACGCAAGTGTTTGTACAAAGTTCTGAGTGTCAGTAGGCTGTTATTTTTTAGGTGGTCAAACTCTGAGTTCAAGTACCTCTCTCCATTTCAATTTAAGTAGAAAAATTGCTGGGACCACAACAAACGACACAACTTGTCTATCAAAAAAATAATTGTTGAGATGGGATATTTTTTGGATTATTAGAAAATTGATGTTCTTTCTCCATTTTACATGCGGTTGTGAAGGATCTTAAGTACCTTGACTCTCATGAGTGGGTGAAAGTTGAGGGGAATTCTACTACTGTTGGTATAACTGACCATGCTCAGGATCATTTAGGTGATGTTGTCTACAATGAACTACCAGAAGAGGGAGCTCCAGTATCACAAGGCGGCAGCTTTTGTGTGGTTGAAAGTGTCAAGGCTACTAATGATATTAATTCTCCCATTTCAGGGAAAGTGGTTGAAGTAAACGAAGAGCTCAATGACTCCCCTGGTCTGGCGAGTCTCCTTTTCAATTTGAGTTTCAATGTTGTATGTTTTTTCTTATTTTGTGTTTTGTTTTGTTTGTTTTTTTGTTTTGCTTTTTATTTTTTACTTTTTTTTGTACTGGGTCTGGATCAACAAGTAAAGTCATAGACTGGAACAGGAGAGAAAAGATAACCGTATTTTCTTTTTCATGACAGCCAATTTGAACTTGCTTTTGCATTTGTTAAGGATGTGATACCTGATGTTCTATTTGTATATTGTACATGCAAGTGCTCTTATGCCTTTTTCCTATCTATAGTTTTCCCATTAAGGGGAAGAGGTACCACTGGGCTGCAATTGCTTGTGGTAGATTGGTAGGTCAATCCAGCGCTAGTTTTCTCCATGTTTGTGCTAGGTACCACTGCCCCTAAAATTTTAATAATCTTACAACTAATTTTTCTGCCTTTCATTTCTGATTTTCTCAATTGCTCTCGTGATAAATTACTATCAGTTAATTGGTGGTTCTGATAAATACCTTGTGTGGCTTTATTTAATGTAGCTAATATTGATAATATTTTAAGATAACTAAAAATATCTATTAAAAAAAAGGAATCTGGTTTTCCAATTTCAAAATTGAATTTTGTGCTAACATACTTAAGAGTTAAGATTTTGGGAGGGGAGTGGTTATGAACAGATTTGAACCGTGTCCAATCTTCATCTTTTGACATCAATGCATAATCAAAACATGTCAGAGGCTCAAATTTTGTCTCTGTTTATTTAAACGCTCTGAATTCAGAGAGGTCTGACTATGAACAAATTTTGCCTCCTGAATTGTGTGCTAGCTATCAAAGCTGGGCATATTTTACTATTTCTCTTTGTTGTCTTCATCTTGCCCTGCATGTCTTGTCCCCATGTCGCTTTTTGTCTGGTGTTGCATGGTTCTTCTTTCGCTTTCTTTTGGGTAGGGCTTCAAAGTCAAGTTTCCTTCTTCTTCCTTAATTATTTTTTTAGTTACCTTAAATGGCCTATAGTTAAATATAGTTCCTTCTAGTATGCAAGTTTTTAGGCAATGTCCCTAGTAGCCAATATTTGCCAATGATTTTAATTCTATGATTTCCTTCTTTCTGTGTGAGTGAGTGAGGTTTTGTGGTGTGTTCTACAGGACAGAGTCAAAGAGAGAGGTGTTTAGATTGTCTGTTTGGTAGTTAAGAAAATGCCCAAGAAAATGAAGGAGAAAAGATTCTGTTAGATGCAAGAAGTGGAGAAAGTGGTGGCTAGTTAGCATGTTAGGTTTTACGTTTTTTAGGCTTTTAGATGTTTTTTTTAGTATTAAACTTTAAATTTTAGATGGGTAATTGGTATTCAGTGGTTTAACGATTAAGATATATTTAGTTGAACTACCCATTTGGGTGTTATCCATTGAATCCAAATATTTAATTGGGTTGAGTTAGGACTTACCCGAATTAAGTGGATCATTGAATGGGTTACTGGGTTTCAATAAAATGTAATTTCTCAAAAAATTATCTATTCCATAGTTTCATTTATTTCAAAAATCAAACATTTCTGCTTGGTGTTAAAATATAAAACATCCAAATAATTTCATTTTATGGATTGAAGAATAAATTGGAATATTTAAGAAAGACAGGACACTGCACAAAATTAATGCTTATTACAATGAAGAACTTACCGATAGTTTATGCCAACAATTTGTCAAAATCATAAGGGATTGTGCTACACTTTTCCCACAATCTTTGATGTTTTTAGGATTGCCTAGCAATGACTTGAATTCTTTATTACAAGGAACACTTTCAAGTAAATTCTGCAAAGTCAATATATACAATGATAAGACAAATGCTAGATAGGTACACTAGGCAAGATGACAGTTAGAAATAGAATTTCGATGGAAGCATACACTAAGTTTCTTTAGACTTTTCAAGTCTGGATGGTCCTTTAATAAGTTTCTATAGGCAGTTTCAAACATTCTTTTTACATCACATAAAAGTGTAGAATAAGTGCTACGAACTTTAAAAACCTGAAATATTTTACAGATATTATGAGTGGTATATGAGCATGTATAGGCAAAAAGCAATTTACCAATCATAGTTACCTCATTAAAAAATTGATGCAACTTGTACAATTATCCTCCGCTAACTGTGCAGATGTGCTGCTGACATTGTCATCTTTAAATATCCACACCAATTTTCTATATTTAAATTGATCTTGTAGAAACTTTGATTCCACTGTCCGCAACGAGGAAGAAAACTAATACTCAACTATGCCAACAGTTAATGACAGGTTCAATTTTGTTTGGTGGAGTTCCACTGGTGGTTGACTGGATTGTTCATTTATATTCTATCAATGGCATTATGCTAGAGCTGATCTAGTTAATGTAGGATATGAATGGTAACAAAAAATAACAGATGAGTATGCTTCATGGAAGGTTTTTTGTTTGATACAGCAAGAAATTAATAAAAGACTTTTCGAATAAGAAGTAATAGGATGTATTTGGCATGATATGGTTTGATGTGTCTCATAGGGACAAGGTGGACCAATCATATGTCAGACGAGAAATTGCTATGCAAAATGAGTTGGCCATATGAACAAGAACAATGTAAGACTTTTCAATAAAATGCATTCAGTGAAATTTGTCATAGGAAAAAATAGCATAATATCACATATTGATTTCTGGCTTAAATCTAGACCCATAATTTGAGCTTCAATATTCAATGGGATGAACTCACAAGAATTTGGTCCTTGATCATGGTCAAAAGGCTTGAAATGGCTTCACATTTTTCAGCCCTCGTATATAAATAAATATCTGGCATCATATACAATGCAAATCTTTTAGTAAGTAATTATATACAACCATTAATGCATCAAATTGTACCAACACTACTATAATACACGTAACAAATGTTGCGTTTTTTATACCATCCAAGATCACTCCCAAAATCTTTGTTTACATATATAGGAAATGCCAAAAGTTAAAAATGGTGAGCAAAATATAGAGACAGTAGGAAGAACCAAGGAAGTTTATAAAGAGTTTGAATTAATGCAACCTCGACCTCAAGGAATTCATATGCCAAAATGCACAGCTATAGATAGAATTTACTTTTCGCTTTTACTATCTGTCATATAAGTTCAAAATTCAAATAACCAGTGAAGGAAAGATTAATCAAGCAAACCATATTAAACTCAATTCTGTTTGTTTTCAAAAATAACTTGTTACATAGCTTTGTCCTTCCTAATTTTGTCATTTTCCTAATAGGCCATTTTGGGTTAGAAAGATTACTTAACTGTCATTGCATCTTTCTTACTTCAAAGAAGATGTATTACATGGCACACACACATCACAAAGTATTATCAAGAGATGAACTACCATACCTAAAAGAGAAAGAAATGATCTGCATATTTTCAAGAAATGCTCTGTTGCCAAATCATCATTTTCCAAGATGCAAAGCTTCAAAGTAGCTCCCCAATGACTGAGTAGATCTTCTCCATATTTCTGACTAATATATAAGTATACAATAATCAATTAATTAGTACATGAAAACAAATGCTTTTTATTAAATAATATCTCATAATTCAACCTAATCGGTTTAACACCTTATTAATTTCGTTCTTCCAACAGTGGGTATATTTATCGATCTCCTAGGAAGGTATTCTTCAAGGGACCATATATATTACAAAACACTTTTGATACACATATAAATCTACAAATAATGAATCATGTTTATTACAATTAATTACGAGAACACTTACTTGTGTTGATCCCAAACATCTATTCCCTCATCAATTATAAATGAGTACAACCTTGTCAACAATTGTGGGAAGTAATCATTCAAATTTTTCTCAACTTGCTCACTAGTTTTCTGTAACAATATAAACAAACTTCAATGTATAGTATTTATAAAGTTATAATCATGCATTAAAATATTATTTACAAAAAAAAGTCTTATTACTAAAAATACACCATCTAAGTATAAAGGAAGTGTACGAGAGAATCTCTTAAAGAATTGTAATTAAAAGTACATAGATTCAAGAAAGTCAAGAAAATGAGAGTAATAAGCACAATCAAATACATTCCATTCCGTTATGAACTCCCAAACGAAGCCTTATTGCAACCCTTCTACACACACCCAAATCAACCTAGACATCTCTTGGAAATTTGATAAGCATTCAATCTACTTTTGTCATAAGCAAACCAAAAAAAAAAAAAAAAAATTGAAGAACCTCTCTCACTCTCACTGCCACATGTAATATTAATCTACATATGACTTCTACAAAAGAAATTGATAAAAGAAAGTTAAAGGATAATCAACTAATATGCATTTAGTCGATAATAATAAGAAATTTGAAAAACTTCTCTCACTCTTACTACCACATGTAATATTAATCTACATATGACTTCCACAAAAGAAATTGATAAAAGAAAGTTAAATGATAATCAACTAATATGCATTTAATAATAATACAAAGATGATAGACAGATAAGAGTACATACACATTGCCTATCACCATTAATACGTATTATGACATTCCGAGAGAAAATAATCTGGCTCAATGCACTATTTGAGAGAATTTTGTAATTGAACACCTTTTTATATTCTAGATCTTTCTCAACTCTTTTCGCTATGTCAACCTTTTGCTCTTTATATAGACCATCAAATCTAGCTTTCCAATCTGACATCTTTTTCTCATAATTAAGTGACATAAGTGCTAAGGCTAGGAAGTGAAGTCTCTCTTGAGACGTCAACAGCATCGGATGATCTCTCAAATGAATAAGTTTGCACCTTCAAAAAGTAAAAGGTAAAAATAATCAGAAAAGAAATTGACTTAGACATTGAAAACATAATTTTATGCAAATAAGAAAAACTATTTGTTTCAAGTTTCAACATAAAATATTTCCCTTCAAAAGAAGTTTTCAACTAAAATTTATGAGGAAAATAAGTTATTTACTTATTTTCAAGTGGAAGAAGAGTTTTAGTTGATTTTGTTTGGTTGAAAAATTTTACAACATGAAGATAAAAGATCACTATCTAAAAAAAATGTATTACCATTTTCTAAGATTTTATTGGTGTTTTTAATTAATCCCAAAAATGTTTTTGTTGACTATGATTTTCAGTGTACCAAATATTGATAAATAAGAAAAATATTTTCAAGAAAATACTTTATACAAAGCCAAACGGGTTTAAATGTAAATGAGTACTTACATTGACATTGTTTTCATATGAATGTAGAAATCGCTCAACTCCTGATTGTTAGGATCATTTCCCAATAAGTCTTCCAATAATTTTTGTAATCGGTCCCTTAGCTTACTCACTCCAAGTTCATTTGAGATTCTCATCAATTTGGCACGACCATAAATAATAGCAATGTCTTGAATCTTTAGTTCTCCCATATGTCCTAGATTCACCAATTGAATAACACCAGCAATAAGGTCCCTTCAAATATGAAATTTTTTTTTTTTAAAAAAAAGTGATCAATAAATCATTATATCACATGTTAATTTTACAAAGATCATGAAAATAAATTATAAGCTATTTTCATACCTTACAATGATCTCGTACTTATCATCCAATTGATAACAAGACCAAATCTCAGTATTTTTCTTTTTAAATTGGCCCAACGTGGAATCTATTTTCTGCACCACTAGCCAAACGTTGGGTTTACTTATAACCATGAATGGATAAACAAATTCACCAGTTCCAAGTCCTTGGAGAAGACTTTTGCTCATTTGGGCTTTTTCAGTATTAACAAATCGAATAAATGATGCACAAACACCCCTCAAGGAGCCAGGACAAACATCTCCACCAGAGTTTGAAATTTTGTACTCAAGTGTTGCTATACCTTCTTCCTGTAGTAAATAGAGAAGAATACCCAACTTTCAATTTAAAATAGAAAGCAAAGAAACAATTTAGGGAGGTGCAGTGAGCACAAGATAAGTTAATCAACTATCAATATGCTTTTAAAGAATGATTTATTTTAGACATGCATTTTGGTTTAATTAATATGATTAGAAATATAGATCAATATGATGGACAGTCATATGAAAGTGGGCTAAATTTGAGTAACAAACATGTGCATTTCCAAAAAAAAGACTTTAACAAGAGGAAGAAAATACTTACCATTTCATTTCAGAATTTTGATGTATAGTAAGAATGAAAGTAAAATCACACACATGCATATAAGAAGTGTAATTCAAGAACAAGTATAAAAAAAATTGGCATTGTGAAAATGTGAACTATAATGGGTCCGTTTGGGATTTTGCTGAAAATGTAAAAAAATTAAAAAATTAAAAATTAAAAAAAAAAAAGTTAGTTGAGCAGTATCAAGAGACTCATGAATAGTACCAAAAAGTGCAATGAGACCTACGAGTAGTACCCAAAAAAAGAAGCTAAAAATTCAAATAAGCTGAAATTGCATCACATCCCAAACGGATTGAAGGGATGTTGTATATAATTCAAAACCCCGATCCACTTCAATTGATTTTTTTTTACGAACAATTTGATTTAGTGATTCTTTCCAAATTCTTTTAATAGTTTAAACTAAGTAGCATTGTGTCCAAACAAGATCATTATGTGAATCATATGCCATAAATTTTGTTGAGATCTTTCTCAACCTATTACACTAACGTAAATTTTGTTGTGCTGGAGCATAAAAGGAAATCTCACCACAGCAAGTTCTGTCGATGAAGTCTCAAGTAGACCTGTCAAGATGAAGAAACAAAATGATAGTCAAGTTTTCTATAAAGCAAGTATATATATATATATATATATATATATATATATAGTTGAAAGGAAAAGCCATGGCTAAATCGGTAGCTTACTCGAAGAGGTTGAGAAAGGTATTGAGGGCTTCGAAAATTCTGGAGATCCATTCTTAATTTCCTGTTGTCTCGCACTTGGAGAGCTTGATGTTGAAGTCGAGGGAAAATTATTAGGTATTCTCGGAGTATCATAAATGCGTACTTCTCCTCTCACATAAATGGTGGATCCCACTATGAATTTAATTAGTGAGACCCACCATTTATGTGAGATGAGAAAGTACGCATTTATGATACTCCAAGAGTACACAATAATTTCCCCTTTTTGAGAACCAGACAGTGGCTTCAGGATTTTTTTATAGTGAGGTCAACAGTGTCAAAACAATGAATTTGTTGGTGGGGAAGTAAAAAAAAAAAAAATATATATATATATATATAATTTTTTTCCCAGCTTTCATTCTGTATACAATAATCTAAAATAGTATATACTGTATATTCTAAATAGTTAATTTTTGTGACACCTGAGAGTTTTTGATGTGGATATTCTAAATAAGCTGTTATCAAATGGTATTGAGGGTAATTCTCAAAAAAAAAAAAGATATGTTATTGAAAGTGTCACATTTGTTTTGTTCTGTTTTTAAGTTAGGAGTGAGGATAACAATGGGTGTCCGATTATTTATTTTTGAAAACTTTCCATTGTTAAGGAATTTTTCTTTGTTGGCGTTTTGAAATCAAGAGGTATATAATATTATGGGCTTTACCATACAATTAGGTTTGGTTAGATGGTTTACCTTTGTGAAAGTGAGAGATTAGGGACTTGTTGGTGTGCGTTTGAGATTACTTAAAAAATCAGCTTTTTTTACTTTTTATCTTATTTTTACACTATTTATGGGTTTCATTGCACTTTTTGGCACTATTTATGGGTCCATTGTATTATTTTAGCTACTTTTTAACTTTATCTATCATACTTTTAGCAAAAAATTTTCAATTTCAACTTAATAAGTTGTTCCAAACAGACACTAGGTTTAAGAAGACGTGAGAGACTGAGAGGAATTGAATATCAAGTGAGGGACTTGTGATGTTTTAAGAGATTAAAATGGGGGCAATTCAGTCTTTTGTCATTGTAGCTCTCGCGGTACTTGCACGTGAGTCTAAATACCTTCTAAATTATCTGCTAACTAAATAGTGGGACGGAAATTGTGTAGGCATGATACTTTAGGGAAGAAATTTATCAAAGTTGATACAACCATTACACATCTTTGATGCGATGGTTATTCCATAAGTATAAGTATTTATGGAGTGTGGGTGGTAAGGTTCGGGATTCAAATTTTCAAGAGAAAAATTCACGCACACATATATAATATTTAAATAATTTCATTTTATAGATTGACGAATAAATTGGTATATTAAGAAAGACAGGACACTGCACCAATAAAGTAGGACTTACTGATAACTTATGCCAACGATTTGGCAAAATCATAAGGGATTCTGCTACACTTTTCCCACAATCTTTGATGTTTTTAGGATTGCCTAGCAATGACTTGAATTCTTCATTACTAGGAACACTTTCAAGTAAATTCTGTAAAGTCAATATATACAATGATAAGACAAAATGCTAGATAGGTACACTAGGAAAGAGGACAGTTAGGAGTAGAATTTCGATGGTAGCATACACTGTGTTTCTTTAGACTTTTCAAGTCTGGATGGGCCTTTAATAAGCTGATATAGGCAGTTTCAAACATTCCTTTTACATCACCATCAGCATTCAGAGCATAATTGTGTAGAAAAAGTGCAATGAACTTTAAAAACCTGAAATATTTTACAGATATTATAAGTGTTATATGAGCGTGTATAGGCAAAAAGCAATTTACCATAGTTACCTCATTAAAAAATTGATGCAATTTGTAGACGTGCTGCAGACATAGTCATCTTTGAATATCCACTCCAATTTTCTGTATTTGGATTGATCTTGTAGAAACTTTGATTTAGTGCCGGCTCAAGGCCTAGGCCTAAGGCCCCACAACAAATAAAAAATTTCCCTACTAAAAAAAGGCCTCATCTCCTGAGTAAAAGGCCTAAAATTTTATAAAAATATAATATTTTTTAAATAATTGGTACTTTTTTTAAAAGTGATGCTATAGATACCACAAATTTTACTATAGATTTAACTGACATATCACCAATCACATAAAAAAGTAATTCAAACACAAATAAATTAAGTTGTTGAAATTCATCAATTACAGTCATAATCACATTTATTGTGAACATTTTGTAGTATTTTTCTTTTTCATTTCTAACAAGGCTTTTAAAATAGGAGACCAATAAAAATTTAACCCAATTGAAACCCTAAGATGTTTCAAATAAAATGCTACAAATGTGATAAATCATCAATGATAACTAATCTCCTACTAAGCCACACATCAAATAATATCTATTTATCTTTAAAAGAATATATAAAATTAAAATTTAGATTACAACTGTACTTAATTATACATAATCATATATCCAAGTTAAAGTAAGTTCCTTTTGATTCAACTATAATATTCAATCTTCTATATGAAATTAACCTTAGTTTAGCTAGTATTATTCATCAATTTTTGTATTAACATCAAATTAGTCTTAATTTTATTAGTATTATATAATTTTATTTAATTAATGTTTACATATAAAAATGCCCCATATAAAATTTTTGCCTTAGGCCCCAAATTTTGTTGGGGTTGCCCTGCTTTGATTCCACTGTCTGCAATAAGGAACAACACTAATACTCAACTCTTTCAACGGTGAATGAAAGGGTCAATTTTGTTTAGTGGAGTTCCACTGGTGGTTGACTGGATTGTTCATTTATATTCTATCAATGGCATTTTGCTAGAGCTGATCTAATTAATGTAGGATGTGACTGGTAACAAAAATAACAGATGAGTATGCTTCACGGAAGGTTTTGAGTTTGATACAAGAAGAAATTAATAGAATACTTTTGGAATAAGAAATAATAGGACGTATTTGGCATGACATGGTTTGATGCTTCTCACAGGGCCAAGGTGGACCAATCATATGCTAGATGACAAATTGCCATGCAAAATGAGTTGGCCACATGAACAAGAACAACGTAATATAAGACTTTTCAGTAAAGTGCATTCAGTGCAATTTGTCCATATAACATCACATTATTGATTTATGGCTTAAATCTAGATCCATAATTTGAGCTTCAATAGTCAATGGGATAAACTTACAAGAATTTGGTCCTTGATCATGGTCACAAGACTTGAAATTGCTTCACTTTTATCAGCCTTCATATCTGTCACAAGGATAAAGATAGAATTTGAATCAATGCAACCTCAACCTCAAGGAATTCATACGCCAAAATGCATAGATATAGATAGAGCCTACTTCTTGCTTTTACTATCTGTCATATAAGTTCAAAGTTCAAACACCTGGTGAAGGAAGATTAATCAAGCAAACCATAATAAACTCAATTTTGTTTGTTTTCTATAATAACTTGTTACATAGCTTTGTCCTTCCTAATTTTGTCATTTTCCTAGTAGGCCATTTTGGGTTAGAAAGATTACTTAAACTATCATTGCGTCTTTCTCACTTCAAAGAGGATGTATTACATGGCACACACACATCACAAAGTATCATCAAGAGATGAACTACCATACCTCTAAGGGAAAGAAATAATCTGCAGATTTTCAAGAAATGCTCTGTTGCCAAATCATCATTTTCCAAGATGCAAAGCTTCAAAGTAGCTCTACAATTGCTGAGTAGATCTCCTCCATACTTCTCACTAATATATTAATATACAATTATCAATTAATTAGTACAAGAAAACAAATGCTTTTTATTAAAGAGTATCTCATAACTCAATCTGATGGATTTAACACCTTATTAATTTTGTTCTTTCAACCGTGGGTACATTTATCTATCTCCTGGGCAGGTATTCTTCAAGAGACCATATATATTACAAAACACTTTTGATACACATACAAATCTACAAATATTGAATCATGTTTCTTACAATTAATTACAAGAACACTTACTTGCGTTGATCCCAAACTTCCTCACCAGTTCTCTGTAACAATATAAGCAAACTTCAATGTATAGTATTTATAAAGTGATAAACATGCATTAAAAAATGATTAAAAAAATATTATTACTAAAAATAGTCTAAGTATAAATCATTCCTTTATTATTACTAAAAATAATCTAAGTATAAATCATTTCTTTATAATCATTCCATTTCATTCCCTTATGAACTCCCAAATAAAGTTTTATTACAACCCTCCCACACGCACCCAAATCAACCTGGACATCTCTTGGAAATTTGATAAGCATTCTATCTACTTTTGACATAAGCAAGCAAACCCAAAAAGAAAAAATAATAATAATAATAATAATAATGAAGAACTTCTCTCACTCTCACTCTCACTGCCACATGTAATATTAGTCTATCAGATGACTTCTACAAAAGAAATTGCTGAAAGAAAGTTAAAGGACAATCATATAAGATGCATTTAGTTAACAAAAAATAAATAAAAATTTGAAGAACTTCTCTGACTCTCATTGCCACATGTAATATTAACCTACACATGACTTCTACAAAAGAAATTGATGAAAGAAAGTTAAAGGGTAATCAACTAATGTGCATTTAATAATGAATAAAAAAAAAAGATAGATAGATATATAAGAATACATACATATTATGACATTCCGAGAGAAAGTAATCTGGCTGGATGCAGTATTTGGGTAACCTTTTTTTTTTTTGAGAAACAGTATTTGGGACTCTGTTCTTGTGGTCGTACACGTTCTTTTTTCTTTTTCTTTTTGAGAAAACGTACACGTTCTTATATGCTTGATCTTTCTCAACTTTTGTTGCTATGTAATTAACTTCGCTCTTTTGGTCACTTTTGTAGTCGTACACCACCTTGTATTCTTGATCTTTCTCAAGTCTTTTCACTTTCTTTAACTTCTTCATCTCTATATTGATCATCATATTTAGCTTTCCAATTTGACGATTTTTTCTCATAATTTAGCAACTGAAGTAATAATACTGGGAATTGCAATCTCTCTTGAGACGTCAACAATATCGATGATTTCTCAAATGAATAAGTTTGCACCTTAAGTAAAAGGTAAAAATAATCAGAAAAGAAACTGAATTAGGAACCGTTTGGTAACGTTATTTTAGTAATTTGTTCGTATTTTTTAGAAATATGTGTGGGTAAAAAAATCTAAAAATGCATGTAATATTGTTTAAACACGGAAAACATGTTGTTAAACTTCTCTGCCAAACAGCCCCTAAACATTGAAAACATAATTTTATGCACATAAGAAAAACTATTTGTTTCAACATAAATATTTCCCTTTAAGGGTCTGTTTGGGATCCGCTTATTTTAGTAAAACTAAATTTTTTTTACTGAAAGTACTGTAGATAAAAGTAAAAGTTAACTGAAATAGTGTCGTGGGACCCATGAATAGTATCAAAAAGTATAACAGTCCCATAAATAGTAGTAAAAATAAGTTAAATAGTAAAATAAGTTGGCTAAATAGTAAGATTTTATGAGGAAATAAGTTATTCTCAAATGGAAGAAGAGTTTTAGTTGATTTTGTTTGGTTGAAAAATTTTACAACATGAAGATAAAAGATCACTATCAAAAAAAATATATATATATATATATATTACCATTTTCTAAGATTTTATTGGTGTTTTCAATTAATCCTAAAAATGTTTTTGTTGACTATGATTTTCAGTGTACCAAATATTGAAAAATAAGAAAAATATTTTCAAGAAAATACTTTATACAAAGCCAAACGAGTTTAAATGTAAAGGGAAATGCTAATGAATGCTTTTAGGGCATTGGTTAACAATCTATTTTAAAAAAAATTTGACACAACTTTTATAGAAAATGAAAAAATCTGTCAAAATATTAAAAAAAAAAATTTTCATTTTCATTTTCCCATAAAAACTTTCTTTAAATGAATTGTTAACCAATACCCTAAAGACACTCGTTAGCATAAACCAAATGTAAATAATTACTTACATTTGCATTGTTTTCATAAGAGAGTAGAAATCGTCTAACTCCTTATTGTTAGGATCATTTCCCAATAAGTCTTCTAATAGATTTCGTAGTTGGTTCCTTAGCTTACTCACTCCAAGTTCATTTGAGATTCTCATCAATTTGGCACGACCATTAATAATAGCAATGTCTTGAATCTTTAGTTCTCCCATATATCCTAGATTCACCAATTGAATAACACCAGCAATAATGATCATTATATCACATGATAATTTTACAATGATCAAGAAAATAAATAATAAGCTCTTTTCATACCTTACAATGACCTTGTACTTATCATCCAATAGATCATCACAAGACCAAATCCCGGTATTTTTCTTTTTAAATTGGTCTAACGTGGAATCTATTTTCTGCACCACTAGCCAAACGTTGGTTTCACTTATAACCATTTTAGGATTAACAAATTCAGCAGTGCTAAATGTTTGGAGATGACTTTTGCTCATCTGAGCTTCTTTAATAGTATCATATCGAATAAATGATATAGAATCACCACCCCAGGAGCCATGGCAAACATCTCCACCAGACTTGAAAATTTCGTACTTAAGTGTTATTGTACCTATTTCCTGCAGTAAATAGAGAAGAATACCCAATTTTTAATTTAAAATAGAAAGCAAAGCAACAATTTAGGGAGGTGTGGGGAGCACAAGATAAGTTAATCAATTATCAATATGCATTTAAAGAATAATCTATTATGAAATTCTTTTTTAGATGTGCATTTTGATTTGATGTGATTAGTAATTAATAGAGTTCACCATGATTCCCAATCATATGAAAGTTTTCCGAATTTGAGTTAGGAATATTTCCAAAAAAGTTTATCAAGAGGAAGAACAAACTACCATTTCATTTCAGAATTTTGATGTATAGTAAGAATAAAAGTAAAACCATACATGCATATAAGAAGTGTAGTCCAAGAATATTTATTAAAAAAAAAAAAAAAAGATTGTGAAAACGTGAACTATATAATATATAAAAAAGAAAACTTGATTGAGTGGCTGTAACTGTAATAATTTCACACAAATTGTGTAGATATTGTCTACTTTGGGGCTCCATACCCCTCATGGATTTGTTCTCCCTCCCATGCATTTGTTCTTCCCCTCCAAAACACACCGCTAGCTAGCAGTGGGAGAAAATGCCTTAATTTCTACACACATCTCATGTGTTTTTATAGGCAATATGAGATGTCATGGATTGTAGACTTCTTTTTTTGGATCTCAACAATTTTGAAATGCTTTGAATAGTATAAACTAAGTAGCATCGTGTCCAAACAAGATCATTATGTGAATCATATGCCATAAATTTTATGATCAAATTGGTTGAGTACAAAGTGCATATTTGTGCAATAAGGGTTTCACTAAAAACTATAAATCTTACGTCTCGCTTGTATGATATATATATATATATATATATATATATATATATATATATATATATGTATATATCTTTCTCAACCTATTACACTAATGAAAATTTTACCACAACTACAAATTCTGTCAATGAAGTCTTTGGTAGATCTGGGAAGAAAAAGAAAGAAAATGACTGTCAGTTTTTTATAAGCTAGCAGGCAAGTATATATAATTGAAAAGAAATTAAAGCGATGGGTAAAACGGGCAATGCTAGCTCAAGGCCTAGGCAACTTAGGTCTAGGCCTAAGGCTCCACAACAAATAAAAAATTTCCCTACTAAAAAAAGGCCTCATCTCTAGTAAAACGCCCAAAATTTTATAAAAATATAACATTTTTTAAATAATTGGTATTTTTTTTAAGAGTGATGTTATAGATACCACAAATTTTACTATATATTTAACTGACATATCACTAATCACATAAAAACATAATTCAAATATAAATAAATTAAGTTGTTGAAATTCATCAATTACAGTTATAATCACATTTATTATGAACATTTTGTAGTAATTTTAGTATTTTTCTTTTTTATTTTTAACAAGGCTTTTAAAATAGGAGACCAATAAAAATTTAACCCAATTGAAACCTAAGATGTTTCAAATAAAATGCTGCAAATGTGATAAATCATCAATGATGACTAATCTCCTACTAAACCACACACCAAATAATATCTATCTATCTCTTTCTCTTAAAAAGAATATATAAAATTAAAATTTAGATTACAACTGTACTTAACTATACATAATCATATATCCAAGTTAAAGTAAGTTCTTTTTTATTCAATTATAATATTCAATCTTCTATATGAAATTAACCTTAGTTTAGCTAGTATTATCCATCAATTTTTATATTTACATCAAATTAGTCTTAATTTAATTAGTATTATATAATTTTATTTAATTAATATTTACATATAAAAATGGGCCTTATAAAATTTTTGCCTTAGACCCCAAATTTTGTTGGGCCGGCCTTGAAAACGGCTTGCATTACCTGTACTTGAAAGGGTTGAAGAAGAAGGCAGTGAACTCCTCGTCGATGCTGGAGATGTAGTCCGTTGTCTCACGCTTGGAGAGGTTGTTGAAGAAGGGTTTTTTTGTGAAGTAGACGCCAAAACTGAGGCATACGAAGGCTTATTTTTGTGTTCCATTTTCGTTCTTGTTCCGGAATGAATCGATGCAGAAACAAAGATAGAGTAGAGCTAGACTGTTTGAAGTTGAAGGTGATCCACAAAAAGATTGAATAGATTTTGATGTTGTGGAAGAAGAAACATAGGAAACCAGACAGTAAACAATAGAGCGAGCCTATCAAAAAAACGAATAGAGGAATGTGAACAGTATGTAGCATGTAACAAAGAACGCGCGCACGTGATTGGCCTAAAAAAAAAGAAGTTACGAGAAAGTTTCATGAAGATTATTCCATTTCTGCCCGACCCATTTCCACCCGGCCCATATTTTTCGGGTATATTTATATACCAAACGAGAGAATTTTTTTTACTTAAAGTAAAACTAATAAAGAGTTAAAAATTTAGTGACACTTGAGACTGAGAGTGTTGTCGTATTCGTTTTGTTTAGTCTGGAGATCAATGGCTGTCCGAACATTTATTCTGCAAAACTTTTCGATTGACAAGGAATTTTACTTGGTTGGCGTTTGAAATCGAGAGTTATAATGTTATGGGTTATATTGTATTTGTACAGATGGGTTTGGTTTTGGTTTTCTGGTTGTTATTTTATTTCGTTCAACCGATCGATTACTTTAATCTGCTTTACTTTTTAATATTCTTTTTGATTCTGGGATTTTTTTTTAATTTAATTTAATTTTATTCTTAATTCCAATGTTTTATTGGAGGAATTGGGTCTATAATCATTAGGAGCAGAATTGATAGATCTACGTTTGTGTCTCTGTTTACGTATTCAATATTTGTGCGATTCAGAATTGAAGATGGCCATGGCGATGGTCTCCCCTTCCTTATAGAACATTCTAAACTACCCAAATAGTGTAGTGTGTGTGTTGACTTTTGAGGAGAGAGATACAGAAGAGGCAAGGTTTTTCAGTTTTTGGGTTCGAAGTTTCATTCTAACATGGCTTCAAGGGCTGCCTCATGCCTCAGGATCTCTGTGTTTCACAGACGCTTTGCTTCTGGTATATATCAGACTTTGCTTTTATGGGTTGTTCTTTTTTTGCCTTTTGTATGTATCTGTCAATCAGAATGACTGAGATGTGGATTTGAATCTCTCCATTTATGTGTTAGTTGGTTGAAATGATTGATCTATGATTCTTTGATCAGAATATTGGTTATTTATTTATTTATTTATTTTTAAAGTCATTGGTACCATATTTATTTACCATATTTTGGTTTTTATTACAGCTGAGATCAATGGGTTCTTGATTTTTGGAAATTGGGTTTGTTTGTTTTTATCATTGGTATCATATATACCAAGTTCTTTTTATTTTATTTTTATATATTAAATTACTGCTGAGATCAATCGCTTCTTGAATCTTGGCATTCGTATATCAATATATTATCTCTCTGTGTGTGTGAAAGCTATGCTTTTTATAGTGTGGTCAGTTTCTTGTTGTGGTGGAATTGTGATTAATGTTAGGCCAATTACTATCATAGATCATTGTGATATTCTTATTATTGATATTGTTATATCATCCATATGAAAGTCATGGTTGAAATTTCCTGTACAGGTTGTTTTACAAGAAAATCAAAAAGCTGTTATTTTTCTCATAATTATCTCTATCCCCATTTCATATCTTCCACAGATTCCTCTGTTTCTCTAATTTTAAATGGTCCTCACCAGGGCAAAAGTGGCACTTGCAGCAATTTTTTCCTTTATTTTCTACGTTCAGCTATTTTTCAACTCTTTATTTATTTATTTCCCGCACTTGGAAAAAAGTAGGTGTCATATTTTCTTTTGGCCCAATGAACTCTAACCCAAATGACGCCTCCTTCCCTTGTAAGATCATGGTGGAGGGTAAGTTTGTGGGTTTAAGACCTGCTGAGTGTGTGTGTTTGTAAGTTGTCAATAAAAGGAAAAGGTGAATTATGCTCAGGTTGAATAGTGTGCTTACAATATGGTTCATCTCACTTCATCATTTGCACGCACAAGTGTTGGATAAAGTTATGTAAAGACAATAGGCTGTTATGTTTTAGGTGGTCATACTCTGATTTTAAAGACATCTCCATCTTAATTCAAGTATTTACTTATATGAAAAAGCAGCTTATTTAATGAAAATGTATCCATAAACTACTATTATTTATGATGCTCCAACAGCAAGTCGGGTTTCAAGACATTGTAAAGAAAATGTAAAAGGGTTTTGAATGCTTCTGCAAGCTTAACAAGCAACATTCTTCATTTGTGAGTGCATTTCTCAGTTCTCTCTCTCAATTTTTTTATTGGAGTTTTGTTTTGTCATATGAAGTTATCCAATCAAATATAAATTGATATATCCATATAGAATAGAGATGGTTCTCCCATATAACTGATAATCTAGTTCATTGATTTTGTAGCATTCTGCAATATCTTTTCATTTCTAGTTACAGAATCACTTTATTTAATATAGATTATGGGAATTGTGGATATCATGTCTTTGTTGGATTCTTTGAAAATTGACCTACCTATAGTGCTTATACTTTTCTTCTGCATTTTACGTGCAGTTGTGTAGGATCTTAAGTATCTTGACTATCATGAGTGGATTAAAGTTGAGGGGAAATCTGATACTGTTGGCATAACTGACCATGCTCAGGATTATTTAGGTGATGTTGTCTATGTTGAATTACTAGAAATGGGGGCTCCTATATCACAGGGCAGCTGCTTTGGTGTGGTTGAAAGTGTCAATGCTACTAGTGATATTTATTGTCCCATTTTTTAGAAAGTGGTTGAAGTCAACTAATAGCTTAATGACTCCCTGGGTCTGCTGAGTCTCCTTTTCTAATTTGAGTTTCAGTGTCTTATGTTTTGTTTTTTTGTTTTTGTTTCTTCGGGGGGGGGGGGGGGGGGGGGTTGTTGGTTCTGGTTCCACAAGTAAATTTATAGATTGGAACTGAAGAGAAAAGATAACCATATTTTCTTTTTCATTGTTGACTGAAACTGAACGTCTCTATATTGCCAATCATCTAGAAGCTACACTAGAGTTTCAGTACATTGCCAACCAATCTGAACTTGCTTTGCATTTGTTAAGGATGTGATACCTAATGTTATGTTTGTTTATTTTACATGACAATCCAAGCCCAAGTGCTCTTGAGCCTGTTTTTTTCTTTCCCAATCAAAGTTTGTAGAGTCAGTCAACAAGCTTTACTTACCACATTAAGCTGACTCTCTCATCTTTTATTCTTTTGGAGGTTCTTCTTTTCTTTGCATGTGTTGAAACATGGAAACACGGTTGCTTTCTGATAGCCTGTTATTTCCTTCCCTACCCCTCCTTGTCTCTCTCTCTCCAATGCAAGTAGCTCAATCCAACACCTATCTTCTTTTTATCAAAACCCGCTGCCTATCTATAGCCTTCCCATGAAGGTGAAGAGGTGCCACTGGGGTGCAAATGCTTGTAGCAGGTCAATCCAGCACTAGTTTTCTCCATGCTTGTGCTAGGTACCACTGCCCCCTAAAACAGAACTAATGTTACAATTAAGTTTTCTGCCTTTCATTTCTAGTTTTCTCAATTGTTCTCGTGATAAATTACTTGCAGTTAAAGGCATAATATCATGGGTTTTATTATGCAATTGGGTTCAGCTTGATGGTTTTGTATTAGGGTTTCTGGGGTTAATTTATTTCATTGACTGTTTAGTTTAATTAGCTTTATTTTTTTTCGACTCCTTTTGATTTTGGGATTTTTGAATTTTAGGGATTTATTGGAGGAATTGCGATTGCCATCGTTAGGAGTAGATCTTAGCAAGCCTCTGTACATTTGTGTCTCTGTGTACGAGAGCATTTCCTCTTATATCATCTATTCCATTAAATTGAGTGATATACTACCATCTTGCAATGCACCAACATCAAAATTAACCCAATGCCTAAGCAAAAGTTGTTCTGTAGGCAAAGGATGTTCTGATTCAGAATTGAAGAGAGCCTTACATATTGAGGCTGATGGTCTCCCCTTCCTTATAGAACATTCTAAACTACCCAAAATTCTCAACTGGCTCCAAAGTTCTTGCTGGTGGCTTAAAAATATAGTGATTGGAAGTTTGCAACACCCCCACCAACTCTCCAAACCCCACCTAGTATTATTAGAATTTATAAGAGACAAATATTTGTGTAGTGTGTTTTGTGTGTTGAGGGAGAGAGAAACAGAAAGGGAAGTGTTTTTTGTTTTTGGGATTAAAGTTTCCAAAATGTCTTCAAGGTTGTTGTGGGCTTCAAGGGCTGCCTCATACCTCAGGATCTCAGTGTTCCACAGAGGGTTTGCTTCTGGTATATATCAGACTTTGCTTTGATATATTGTTCTTTATTTTCCTTTTATATGTATATATTAAAATGTGGATTTGGATCACTCATCTATGTGTTAGTTAGTCAAAATGGTTGATCTATGATTCTTTGATCAGAATATTGGTTTTTTGAAATGTGGTCTTTTTTTTTTTTTTTTTTTCATTGGTGTCATATTTAGTTACCAAGTTTGGGTTTTTATTACTGCTGAGATTGATGGGTTCTTGAATTTTGGGAATGAGGTTTGTTTGTCGTTGTGATTGGTATCATATTTTCAAAGTTTTGGACTTGTTACAGCATAGAATAATGGGTTCTTGAATCTGGGCATTCTTATATCAATATACTCTGTGTGTGTGTGTGTAAGCTATACTTTATATAGTTTGATCAGTTTTTTTTTGTTCTGGAATTGTGATTAATGTCAGGCCAATTATTTCTATAATTTTTATTTTTATATTTTTAATGAAAATGAAATCTAAGCCATTGTCTGTCACATATAATTTGTCAAAAATTCAAACCCGAGTCTGAATGTTTTGAAGTAGTTGCTGTCAGTATGGACCACGGTCTGTGCTACAGTGGTGGGAAGTTGGTTGATATAGTGTGATGTTGTAGCAGTTGTAGATATCCTTTTATTCACATAAAAGACAGTTGTGAATTTTGGGTAGCTTAGAATTTTGTATAGAATGATGCATTCCAAATTTTATAATTGTAATTACCTTCACTAGAAAGTGTATAGAATATTACTGCCGGTACAATCCTAAGCTTTATCTTAAAGCAATGCACTTTACAGGGTTACTGGTATTATTTACTGACAATTGATATAGACAATTTTAGGGTAATACACTCTTAGAGTCTTTGTAAGAAAGATGATGATGGTTATGAGATACGACCAAATTCAGAATGTTAATTTGGCTTGTCAGTGGAGAAATATATTGATTAGTTTTTAAAAAGTTTCAACTATTAAAGGTTGTCCAAAATGATGAACTAATTCTGAATTTTTTATCTTAAATATTATTTTCCTATCAATGCATTTTTTGTTCAGTAGAAATGGATGCTGGCATGCGCTGTACTTGATAGAGTTTGTCACACAAACAATGAACAGAAATATATATTTGCTTATTGTGATATTATTATTATTATTATAATATTGTTGTTATTATTATATTGTTGTTACAATTATCTATGATTCTATATGAAAAATATCATTGAATTTTCCTGTACAGGTTGTTATACAAGAAAACCATAAAGATGTAATTTTCCTGATAATCATCACTACCCCCATTTCAACTCTTTCACAGATTCCTCTGTTTCTCTAAATTTAAATGGTCCTCACCAAGGCAAAATTGGTGCTTGCAGCAATATTTTCTTTTATTTTCTATGTTCAGCTATTTTTCAACTCTTTATTAATTTTTTCCCCGCACTTTGAAAAAAGTAGGTGTCATATTTTCTTTTGGCACAATGAACTCCAGCCCAAATAACACCTTCTTCCCTTTTAAAATCATGGTGGAGGGTAAGTTTGTGGGTTTAAGACCCACTGAGTGTGTTTGTAACTTGTCAATAAAATTAAAAGGTTGAACAGTGTGCTTACAATATGGTTCATCTCACTACGTCATTTGCAAACACAAGTGTTTGTACAAAGTTTTGTAAAGTCAATAGGCTGTTATTTGTAAGGTGGTCAAACTCTGATTTCAAGTACCTCTCTCCATTTCAATTTAAGAAGAAAATTGCTAGGACCACAACAAATGACACAACTCACCCACTTGGACAATTGTGAGTGGTGGAGAAAAAATAGTGGGTCTACACCTTGCCACTCACAATTCACCATGTGGGCAAGTTGTGGCACTAGCATTTTTCATTCAAGTATGTACTTGTAGAAAAAGCAGCTTATTTAATGAAAATGTAACCATAAACACGCTTTAACAGCATGTGGGATGTCAAGAGTATTGCAAAGAAATGTAAAGGGTTTTGAATGCAAAATCGATGATCAGCTGCTCGCTTACTTTAGTGGCACTCTTTTTGACTGGTCTAGGGCTTGGGGACTCACCTCTAGTGATTCTATCCCTATGTTCCTTAGTTCTCTTCTTTGTAATTAGTTTTTGTTGGTTTCCTTGTGTTCTTGTTTTTTTTTCTTTTCTTTTTCCTTTTTTGTTCCCCTCTCTGTACTCTATGTGCTGTCTTTGTTTTCTTGTGGTTCTTTAATATAATTTTCTTACTTATCAAAAAAAAAAATCTTTTCATTTCTAGATACAAGAATCACTCTAGTTAATATTGATTTTGGTAATTGTGGAGATTAGATCTTTCTTGGATTCTTAGAAAATTGTCATGCCTATTGTGCTTATACTTTTCTTCTCCATTTTACATGCAGTTGTTAAGGATCTTAAGTATCTTGACTCTCATGAGTGGGTTAAAGTTGAGGGGAATTCTGCTACTGTTGGTATAATTGAAAGTGCTCAGGATCATTTAGGTGATGTTGTCTATGTTAAATTACTGGAAGTGGGGGCTCCTGTATCACATGGCAGCAGTTTTGGTGCGGTTGAAGTGTTAAGGCTACTAGTGATATTAATTCTTCCATTTCAGGGAAATTGGTTGAAGTAACGAAGAGCTCAATGACTCCCCTGGTCTGGTGAGTCTCCTTTTCTAATTTGAGTTTCAGTGCCTTATGTTATGTAGGTTCTTTATTTTTTTGGGTTCAGAACAAGTAAACTCATACATTGGATCAGGAGAGAAAAGATAACCATATTTTCTTTTTCATGGTTGACTGAAACTGAATGACTCTTTATTGCCAATCATCTAGGAGCTATGCTAGAGTTTTAGTACATTGCCAGCCAATCTGAACTTGCTTTTGCATTTGTTAAGGATGTTATAGCCTATGTTCGTTTATTTTACATGAGATTCCAAGCGCAAGTGCTCTAGAGACTTTTCTTCCACAATAAAAGATTGTAGAGTCAGTCAACAAGTTTACTTACCACATTAAGCTGACTCTCTCGTTATCCCCCCCCCCCCTCTCTCTCTCTCTCTCTCATCTTTTATTTTTTTTGGAGGTTCTTCATTTCTATCATCTGTTGAAACTTTGAAACACAGTCGCTTTCTGAGAGCCTGTTATTTCTTCCCTCTCTCTCTCTATTCAATGCAAGTAGCTCATTCCAATACCTATCTTCTTTTTATCAATACCCTCCACTTATCTTTAGCCTTCCCATTAAGGGGAAGAGGTACCACTGGGCTCCAAATGCTTGTGGCAGGTCAATCCAACACTAGTTTTTTCCATGCTTGCGTTAGGTACCACTGCCGCTAAAACATAACTAGTGTTACAATTAAGTTTTCTGCCTTTCATTTCCTTTTTTCTCAATTGCTCCCGTGATAAATTACTAGCAAAAGGCATAATATTATGGGTTCTATCATGCAATTGGGTTTGGCTAGATGGTTTTGTATTAGGGTTTCTGGGGTTAATTTAGTTCATTTACTATTTAGTTTGATCAGCTTAATTTTTTTATTATTCTTTTTGATTTTGGGATTTTTGAATTTTAGGGTTTAATTGGAGAAATTGTGACTGCCATCATTTGGAATGGATCTTAGCAAGTCTCTGTACGTTTGTGTCTGTTTACAAGGGCATTGCCTCTTATATCATCTATTCCATCAAATTGAGTGATATACTACCATCTTGCAGTTCCCAACATCAACATTAACCCAAATCCAAAGCGAAAGTTGTTCTGAAGGCAAAAGATGTTCTGATTCAGAATTGCAGAGAGTTGCACATATTGAGGGCGATGGTGATGGTCTCCCCTTCCTTATAGAACATTCTAAACAACCCAAAATTCTCAACCGGCTCCAAAATCCTTCTTGCCTGTGGCTTAAAAATATAGTGATTGGAAGTTTGGAACACCCCCACCAACTGTCCAAACCCCAGTAAGTATTTTTATAATTTATAAGAGAAACACATATTAGTGTAGTGTGTGTTATTTGTTGAGGGAGAGAGAAACAGAAAGGGCAGGGTTTTCTGTTTTTGGGTTTAAAATTCAAAGTTTCCAACATGGCTTCAAGGGCTGACTCATACCTTAAGATCTTAGTGTTCCACAGAGGCTTTCCTTCTGGTATATATCACACTTCGCTTTGATTCGTTGTTCTATATTTTCTTTTTATATTTATATATCAATTAGAAAAGCTGAGATTTGGATTTGGATCTCTCATTTATGTATTAGTTGGTTAAAATGGTTGATCTATGATTCTTTGATCGGAATATTTCGTTTTTTTTTAATTACTGCTGAGGTCAATGGGTTCTTGAATTTGGGCATTCATAGATCAATGTACTGTGTCTGTGTGAAAGCTATACTTTTTATATTGTTGTCAGTTTCTTGTTGTGTTGGAATTGTGATTAATCTTAGGTCAATTGTTCCTATCATTTTTTTTTTCTTTTTAATGAAAAATGAAACCTAAGCCATTGTCTGTCACATATAATTTGTTGAAAATTCAAACCCAAGTGTGATTGTTTGGAAGTAGTTGCTGTCATTATGGACAATGATCTGTGCTACAGAGTGGTGGAAAGTGTGGTGCATATTTGTTTAATTAAATCATATGAAATATAGGATGTGTGATATCTCAAATGTAATATGATTGTTGAACACACTAATTCAGTGATTATTATTTGACTTATTGAACACACTTCTTTGAGATTTTAATTTGTCATGGGACTACTTATCAAAAAAAAAAAAAAATCATGGGACTAAGATACTAGTGGCTCATTTTTTAAGAGAATTTCTAAGAACAAAGAAGGAATTTTATAGATGTAAAAGGGTTTTAAATGCTTCTGCAAGCTTAACACGCCAAATTCTTAATTTGTCAATGCATTGCTCATCTCTCTCTCAATTCTTTTATTGGAGTTCTGTTTTCTCATAGGAAGTTATCTGATTTAATTTCTAATTGATATATCCATATGGAATAAAGATGGTTCATCCCATACAAATGATAATCTAGTTCATTGATTTTGTAGTATGCAGCAATTTCTTCTCGTTTCTAGATATAGAATCGCTTAAGGGGAAGAGGCTTTACTATAGTGGAGTGGTGTTGTTTGTGTCGGTGTAGTGGAGAGGCAGTGGATCACTTGTTGGTTCACTGCAAGGTTGCGTACCAATTGTAGAGTTTTGTAGGGAATGAAACAAGCATACTTTTGAGGATTTGGAGAGTACAGGGGAGAAGCTCATTGCCTCATTTGTAGACACTTTGTTTGATTGGTCTCATGCTTAGGGATTCACATCTAGTGACTCCATTCCCATGTTTTTAGAGTCTCTTTCTTGCTGTACATAGCTTCTGTTTTTTTGGCATAATTATTTTGGCTACTTTATGCTTTCTTTTTTAAATAAATAATTCTTTTCTATCAAAAAAATAATTGTTGAGATGGGATCTTTTTTGGATTATTAGAAAATTGATCTGCTTTCTCAATTTTACATGCAGTTGTGAAGGATCTTAAGTACCTTGACTCCCATGAGTGCTCAATTTTACATGCAGTTGTGAAGGATCTTAAGTACTTTGACTCTCATGAGTGGGTGAAAGTTGAGGGGAATTCTGCTACTGTTGGTATAACCGACCATGCTCAGGATCATTTAGGTGATGTTGTCTACATTGAATTACCGGAAGTGGGAGCTCCAGTATCACAGGGCGACAGCTTTGGTGTGGTTGAAAGTGTCAAGGCTATTAATGATATTAATTCTCCCATTTCAGGGAAAGTGCTTGAAATAAACGAAGAGCTCAATGACTCCCGTCTGGTGAGTCTCCTTTTCTAATTTGGGTTTCAGTGCTGTATGTTTTTTCTTATTTTTGTGTTTTATGTTTTGTTTGTTTGTTTGTTTGTTTTTTTTTTTTTTTTTTTTTTTTTTTTTTTTTTTTTTTTTTTTTTGTATTGGGTCTGGATCAACAAGTAAAGTCATAGTTTGGAGCAGGAGAGAAAGGATAACCATATTTTCTTTTTCCTGGTTGACTGAAACTGAATGTCTCAATATTGGGAATCATCTAAGACAGGGAGCTACACTAGAGTTTCAGTACAATGCCAGTCAATTTGAACTTGCTTTTGCATTTTTTAAGGATGTGATACCTGATGTTCTGTTTGTTTATTGTACATGCAAGTGCTCGTGCCTTTTTCTAATCTATAGTTTTCCCATCAAGGGGAAGAGGTACCACTGGGCTGCAATTGCTTGTGGTAGGTCAATCCAGCACTAGTTTTCTCCATGTTTGTGCTAGGTACCACTGCCCCTAAAATGTTACTAATCTTACAATTAATTTTTCTTCCTTTCATTTCTGGTTTTCTCAATAGCTCTCGTGATAAATTACTATCAGTTAATTGGTGGTTCTGATAAATATCTTGTGTGGCTTTATTTAATGTAGCTAATACTCAATTTTTGTAATCTAAGAACTTGCAAAAAGCGGTTTTGATAATATTTTAAGATAACTAAAAAATATCTACTAAAAAGAAGGGAATCTGGTTTTCCAATTTCAAAATTGAATTTTGTGCTAATGCACTTAAGACTTAAGATTTTGGGGGAGGAGTGGTTATGAACTGATTTGAACCATGTCCAATCTTCATCTTTTGACATCAATGCATAAATGAAACATGTCAGAGGCTCAAATTTTGTCTCTGTTTATTTAAATGCTCTGAATTCAGAGAGGTCTGAGTCGAACACCCGTAGGTCTGACTATGAGCAAATTTTGCCTCCTGAATTGTGTGCTAGGTATTAAAGCTGGGCATATTTTACTATTTCTCTTTGTTGTCTTCATCTTGCCCTGCATGTCTTGTCCCCATGTCGCTTTTTGTCTGGTGTTACATGGTGTTCTTTCCCTTTCTTTTGGGTTGGGCTTCTAAGTCAAGTTTCCTTCTTCTTCTTCCTTAATTATTTTTTTAGTTACCTTAAATGGCCTATAGTTAAATGTAGTTCATTCTACTATGCAAGTTGTTAGGCAATGTCCCTAGTAGCCAATAATTGGAACAATCAAGAGCAGAATAGACCATGAGGGAAACTCTCATGCTACTAAACTTATTGAGCTTAAGGTTGATACTGGTGGTCATCTGAATAAATTTATGTCTCTGAAAATGTTGGTTAACCACCTTCATTGTGTTAAAAAATTCATTCACATTTCCAGTTTCCTTTAATTGGAGAAGTTTGACTTATTTTCTGCCATCAAGAATATGTTTCTTCCTTCATTTCCTTTATGCTTATATCTGATGTATCTGTCTTGATGTAGATTAACTCAAGCCCATATGACAAAGGATGGATAATTAAGGTTGAGGTGAGCGATAGTGGTGAATTGAAGAGCTTGATGGATGCAGATGAGTACACCGAGTTCTGTGAAGAAGATGATATTCACTGAGTGACTATGGCCATGAAGAACTTTGGGCAATTTTCATGTAGGGGTTGTCCGTGGATAATCACGATAAATTACACAATCCTTGAGGTGTGTGGTGCACATATCTTTCTTTCTATTTTTATCCAAACAAGTGCTTTCACGGTTCTTCTTTTGTTACCTAAGAGCTATAAATTTAGTGGATATCCTAAGCAAATAATCATTCTGGGTTTTAGTTTCATCTATTGGTGCTGTTTAGGCTGGTTTGTGGTTTGAGAACCATTTTCATAATATTCATTTGAGTTGAATACTTATTCGATAAATGGGATCACATTTTCTTGATGCATGGAGAACGCTTTCTTATTCACTTTCTCTTGTTAGTTACTTGAAGTTCAAAGGGTGGATTTCAAGGGATGCTAAAGAAATTTATATTCTTTGGAATTAAATCATTATGGCTAAATATCATCGTTCACTAATTGCAACCTGTATTTCCATTTTATTACTATCTTGTCAGTGGTATCATTCTCCCAAATTTGGTGTTAGGTTTTAATGACCAAATCACATTAATTTATTCAATTATTCCATTTCCATCTACTTCTCTTTGAGGATATTTCACTTTATCACTGTATCAAAGCAATGATATTGAATTTGAATCTTGTCTCTATTTTACCTCTCGTTCAAAAATTAAAAATTTTGCATATTATGTCTCACTTAGTGAGGGAAACTTTATGCCCACGTGTGAGGGAGTGTTAAAACAATGATTTGTGATTAAATTCATACTTTTTATCAAGCTTTTGGGATTGGCGATACTTTCCATTTAAAGAATTAATCCTTATATATTTTTACTAGATTGCGTATTCATTTTGAGCTTAAAATAAAAGTAAATAAAAACAAAGCTAAAAGTACAAACAAAAATAAATATGGATATAAATATATGGAAGAGAGAGCCTTGGCGCATTGAATAATCTCTTCACTGTTAGAACAAATGCACAAGTGGAAAGTAATGTAGAAATAATACTCATAAGTTAATCACTTATTGAAAGTTTGAAACTGTACCTTTTTTTAAGTACCAACACAAACATATATAATCCACGGAACACTTATTTAAAAGTTCAAAAGCATTGAGCTCCTAATTTTAAGAGTAATTTGGAGCTCACATAAATTTGTGATTCACTTTAGTCACACATTTATTTTATTATTGACTTGGTAGAACATCAGACCTTTATTTAAGGAACCAACTTAGTTATATTGAGACATTGCATCAATATCTTCAAATTGATACTGGATCAACAAGCATTAAAGTGACACACTCTACCATCATTCCTCCAAGTTGTGTGTATGCATATTCATCTTTGTAAAGTAGATCCATGATTCGTGCGAAATTGACAACGTGTGAGGAAAGGTTCTGGCACTTTAGTAGGTCTAATGCACTCTTTGTCTATATCCTTCCATGCATTCACAATTTGTTTCTGAAATTCAGTATGCACCTCTTGCTCTGAGACATTATATTGCTTCTTATAGCATTAGATGGCTGAGGTAACGTGCTCTCTCTTTTGCTCAAACTAAAAAAAAATATAAAAAAATTCCAAAATATATGAGTGTCATTTTTTCCAGGCCCAAATGAATTTGTGGGTCCATTTGAAATGAATCCATTTCATGTTTTAAATAGTATAAATTAGAAGTGTATCTAATAACATGTTATTTAAAGTTTTAAAATACACTACACTCTATACACTATTAGATTCAATAAAGTAAAAATTGAACCATGAAATGAGTCCATAGACAAGGATCGTATTCCTTGCAGTAATAAAGTAATGTCTCATATACCTTGTTGAAGGAAGGATACTGGGAAAAGAAAGAAGATAATTATTTTGATTGAATTTGTATATCCTCTATATTATATATAATTTCAGTACATGTGGCATTGACAAGACTGCATGTGAAGAATCTCTTAATTGGAATAAAATTTTGAGTTGTATAGGGTTTTGCTGAGTCCCACATTAGGCATATATTGGGTTAATCTAAGATTCATTAACAACTACAAAAAGGTCATGATTAGACTAGTCTTTTTAGAGTACAACACAGATATGACTAGCTTTTTTTCTTGAGTCAACAATTAATATTCCTTGATTTTAGTCACAATCAAGAGCTAACATGTGCTCAATAAGATCCACTAACAATTTATGCTAAACAACATTTGTGAAATCTGAGAGTATGATACACTAACATACCTCATTGTAAACAATGTCATCCATTAGCCTGTTTATGATTGATGTTGCAATAACAATCTTTGGCTCCTTGAAGACCCACTCCAACACTTCCTTGGTCACGATATCTCCCATGCCAACAAAAGATTTGGTGCTAAGTGGCGGCTCCAGGAATTTTGTTTAGGAGGGTCATTAAGAAACTTAAATTAAAATTTTTTTAATAAAAAGAGAATTTGAATATATCAAGTTATTAACAAAATAATAATAATAAAACATGAAGTTTTACAATTTTTTCTTACAAGTTTTCAAATTTTGAATTGTTTCCGGATAGTTCATTATGAGTGTTTATTGCCAATAGGGTAGTTATGAGACTATGGCCATTTTATTTTGTTAAGTTTACCTAACATTTTTATCTTTATGTAGTTGTTATTATCTATTTGTCTTTGTTTTTATAAAAATATTTTAAACTAAATGACTAATCTAAATTCTCAATTCATTGGCTCTGTATTAATTATTGACACACACAACCATACTTATTCATATTACATAATATTATACACTACGTGTCTACTTAACCAATCAAATGCTTAAACAATCACTAACTTTACAATTTTTTTTCTTGAATTTTATAATATGATAACAATACACAAACATGAAAAAAAAAAAAAAAAAAACTCTCTCTAGTTCCTAATTTTTAAATTATATATAGTTATATAATATATTTATACTATACACATAAACATCTACACATATCATAATTCACACAAATAGCATTATAATAAAAAGTAATATATTTGACACACTCACACACATATAATATAAATTTATAATAAAGAGTGACACTTACAAGTATGAAGCACTTAATTTTTACTCTTAGAGTTTGAAATACTTTTAATAAGGGTGTACAAGATTTAAGTCAATATGTGAAAAAAAAAAAATTAAGAATAAATTAAAATATTAAACTAAAAAAAAAAAATTGTATAATACATATATATATTGTTTGAAGTCAGGGGGTTCATTTGAACCCTCTGAATAACCTGTAGCACCGCCTATGGTGCTAAGCATGGGGTAACCACAAGATATTAGTGCATTACTCATATATTCCTCCACTGTGGGAATATATTTTTCTTTCCACCATATGGCTTCTTCAAAGTAGGCTTTAACAAGTTTTTTCATCTAGTTACATTAAAACATAAAATATAATGACTATAAAATGAACATATATGGGGAAAAAGTGGTTTGAAGTGAATCAATAGTGTCATACCGTAACTTTTGCATAGTGAACGTATAATTTTCCTTCCTTGCACATCTTTTCCTCAATTTCTTCAAAAACATCCAAGACTGCTTTATAACACAACTTCATGTAATCTTTGAGTTGGTCTATGCAATTGATATCACACCTATAATTTAAACGTTGGAATGAAGTGTGTAATGTTGACTTTAACCCCACGATCCCCCCCCCCCCCCCCCCCTGAGGGCCTGCCTGCCCGCCCTCCCAAATATAAAAACATGATATTCCCCGGTTAACTTGAAATTGAGAGAATCTTTGCCACAATTAATACTTTATTTTCTTGATTTGGCAGAATGTATAGAATGCCACATTAATGAAAATTTTAAATGATATGGCACTGGATACATCTTTAAATTTATAATATTTAGAATGAACCATGACATGAATCCATTTCAAATGAAGAGAATCATATATACTTTTACTAAACCTTTTAATTGCATCTGTGAAGAGCTCGAGTTCTTCACATGTGCTATGTACATCATATATGTCATCTATAATTGATGTCATGCAAATTGTTTTAGTTAGAATCCTCCTAGCAAGAGAGCATTGGGATTCAAAGTACACTCCCAAAATCCAGAAGTATAACTCCACCACCTTGTCTAGTACAAAAGATAGGTTTGTCGCAACATCTATACCTTTACACCACCTAAATTATAATTTCAACAAAAATTGTTTGGTCAAATCATTTCTTATGAAAGTGATGATCATGAAATATATACAATAAAATATTCTCATATTTGCATATTTAGCTGCACTTTTATACTAATTTGTGACTAATTATAAGTTGTCTTTGATTTATGGGTAATAAAGGCTTTACATAAAAAGTGGGACCAGGCCAATTGTCAAGCTAACTTAAGACCCAGATGTGAAGCACGAAGTAAAGATCCAGCCCAAGCGTGAAATCAAGAGAAGACCAAAAACAAAGAAAGGAAAAAAGAAAAAGAAAAAGAAAGAGAAAAAGAAAAAGAAGCCCAAGATTCAATCCAACGTGGATGAAGTGTGCAAGGAAACAAAACTCAAATCAAGCAATTCTTACATAGTCAACGTGGTGGGCTTTAGGGTCCAAATCAGTGATCGTATTGTTGTTGTGGGCCTCTTGATTTGTTCACCTAAACATCTACTTAGGGAGAACTTACTTTTGGACCACGTTGGTTTTAATAACGAGCTTTTAGGTCTCAGCCGCTTATGGGAATGTAAGTATAAATAGAGGGAAATAATAAATACTGGGGGCGGCTAGAGGCGAGCTGAAACGCAGGCTAGAAGAAAGCTGAAATAGAGGACGGAGAAGGCTGAAACGCAGGAGCCGCATGTGGCTTTTTTCTTCACCCTTTCTCTATGCTAGCAATGTAACTTTTCTCTTTCATTCTAGTTAGCATTTTAATTGTCTAGTTTAATGTTCAATATTTATTTTGTGTGTTTTATCATGGTAGCTAAATTTTTATTTGAGGTTGAGGATGAAACATTCTTAAAGATTATCAGTTTTATTTATGAGATTTGATTTGTCCCAAAATAGTTGTTCTTTAATGAATGAAATTGTTCTTACTTCATTACAATTAACTAAGATAGGGATCTTAATATGAGTTCAATCATGTTTTTCTTATGATTTTAGATTTATCTTAATTAATTGAATGCTTGGTTTATTATTCCTTGATTATAAAATTGGATATCTTTTGTGATTTGATTTTATACTTAGGAAGCAAAAAAGAGTTTGCTTTGGATTTTTAAAATAAGAATTTTAATGAGAATATTTTCCATGATAGCAAGATTGATTTCTAGATTATCATGCAGTAGTTGGAAAAAATTAATGATTATAAATATATGCTAATATGACTTATAAGGCGGATTCCAAAACCTTAATTCATTTCTTTAGATTGTTTAATCTCTTTACTGCTTTTGTATTATATCTTTTGCTTAGTTTAATTATTTGCTTAGCTTTATTTAATTTCAAAACAATCAACTTTTATTAAACTAGATTAGGATTAATTTGGTTAAGATTTGATTAATTTTATTACGTTCATACAAGTCTCTGTGGGTTCAACCTCGTTCTTGTCAAACTATACTTTGGTACAATTTGTACACTTGCGAGTACTTTAAAATTTTACAACAAAAAACTTAATTACAACACCAACATAGTGAGATATAGCTAATGAACTTACCTTGAAATATGGCTAAGTTCCTTCTGGTGTTGTTTTTGCAACATGTTAAAATCCAATTTTGCCAAGTTTAGTAGAACTTCATTACATGAAGCAATTTCTTGGTAGATAGAAAAGTAATGTCTTGCCTCTACCCTTGGCAAGGATTTTCAAATAGGCCGATTTAAGGCACGACTTACTTGTGTGGCAAGAGGAGGGCTTAAATTAATCACCATCGATTCAAGGTGTGTGGTAGTAAACTTAAGTGTTTCATCAAGTATATCTTCTCCATGCACCATCATATGACTTCATACAAGCTTAACATTCCTTGCACATCTTTAATAAGAGATTCCTTGAAGTTTCCCATATTGTCCTTGAATTTATTGACTACTTTACCACCCCCACACAAGACATGCACTAACCATTAGTAGATGATATAAAACATGTTTTATATTTTTGAAAGCGAAGAGTTCGATTAAACACTAGGCTTCATTTATCAACTGATAGCGATTTTGGGATTTTTTTTTTCTATGGAGGCCAGTAAGAAAATGAATCTTAGGTTAGAGATATATAAATTTTACCGTCTATGTGGCTTTCTTATTACAAATTTCTCCATAGGATGTACTAGCAAGAGAATAAGAGATAAACTACAAGTTTGTTAAGCATATTGTTTCTTAATACAATGACTATACTGATTATTGTTACTAAAAATTAAATTAATCATATTAGTTTAGGACAATTATATGTTTACATTGTACTATCAATGTAAGATTTACATTATAGATTAAATAAATGTGTACAATATTATATGCATTTGCATAAAAGTGTACAAAGTTATTCGTATTTGTTTGGAGGCAACGTAAATTTTACATTGATAATACAATGTAATTTAAGAATTTTTCATTAGTTTATTTCAAATTTGTTAAAATTAAAATGAGTTTTTTCTAAGTTTTAAGATGAACAAATTTCTAATTTTATTGTTGGCTTACTATTTTTTATCCTCCAGATTTTAAATAAAATTGATTTGTTGTTGGAATTTTTATTTTGCGTTTAAAAAGACCAAGATATTATTAAGAGGATCATATAATTTAAGCTTATTTTAGTTAGGCTAAAAAAATATTTAAGGCCAAGATGTTAAAAATTTTATTTTATGAGGGTTATATAAAATAAATAAATAAATTATATATTTAAAAAAACAAATTGCTAGCTCAGGGGTTCATTTGAACCCCTAAACAATGCATAGAACTGCCCATTCAATCATATCGATCAATCTCTAAGTGTCAACGTACATTTGCTACACCATTGCGCACCTTTGGTGCGGTGGTCACTTCACAAGTATAAGTGCTTGTAGGGTGTGAGGGGCAAGGGCAGGGTTTAAGTTTTTCAGAGGGAGCTTCATTCACATATACACTTAAATTAGACTAAAGTAAAATTCTATTTATCTTAAAAATAAATGTACATCTGCTATGGATACGTTACATTTCTAATTAAGTTTGGAAAGTGTTGTTATCAATGCTTCATGATTCGCTTCGTCATTGATGATTTTTGTACATGTTAATTAGCTAGTTAGTCAAATTTCCAATTTTTATGACCATATTCACATGTTTATATCATTAACAAAAAAAAAAAAAAAAAATCTCCTTAATGTCAAAAAGATTACAAGAAACAATGAAATGTTGTGAACGCAGTTTTTAGTGACCAAATCAAGTTTATTTCTTCAATGATTCCTTTTCATCTACCTTTTTTCCTTGATATTTCATTATTATGTCAGATGTTGAGTTGAATCTTGTTTCTATTCTACCTCCTACTCAAAAATTAAAAATTTCATAATATAGGCATCACTTAGTGTGGAGTAGTGGCGGCTCCAGGATATATTTTTAGGGGGGCCAGTAAGAAGATGCATTTTGGGTAAAAAATATTAATCTTGCGGTCTACTTGATTTCTTTATTACAAATTTGTCCATAATACGTACTAACAAGAGAATAAAAGATGAGAAGTGTTATTTCCACAATATTTTGACAACACTTTCCCAACAAATTTTTGGTGATAAGTTGTTATTAGTTCTAATTTAAACTCACTACTGAAATTACTATTTTGCCAACATATAACAGCCAGTAACATTTTGCCACTTAAGATTTGTTATGAAAATGTTGTAAATATATCGTTTCTCGTATAAGATAAAATATAAGTTCATTACATATTGTTTATTAATACAATGAAGATACTAATTATTGTTGCTAAGATTAAATCTTGGAAATCATCTATTGTTTTTAAATATAATAAACATATTGATTATTGTTATAAAGTGAACTCCAAGCAAGATCTAAATACAATAAAATTTTATGTATTAGTTTATTTCAAATTTTTTAATATCTAAATGGATTTTTTTTAGATTTAAGATGAAAAATCCCCCCCCCCCCCCCCCCCCAATATTGTCAAGATGATAATAGTCAAGTTTATTTCAGCTGGGTTTAAAAAAAAAAAAAAATTCAGGGTGTTCAAAATTTTATTTTCAAAGGATTCAAATAAAACAAATTAGAAAATTATATATAAAATTATTTTTTGGCCCAACTCATGGAGTACATTTGAACCCCTTGGGCTGTACCTAGAGCCGCCTATGGTGCGAAGAGTTTAAATCCACATTTGTGAGGAGCTATCAGAATAATGATTAAGTGAATAAAATAACTTTTTTTTTTATCACCTTAGGTTTTTGGGATTTTCAATATCTACAATTAAAAGAATTAATCCTTATTTTTTCTAAGTTGCATATTGAAATTCATATCTCAAATATAAACTTAATAAAAACAAGTTTAAAACTACAAAAAAAAAAGGATAAATATTAATATGTAGAAGAGACACAGTGCGTTGTCGCATTGAATAATTTGTTCATTGTTTGAACACATGCACAAGAAAAGTAATGTAGAAATAATTCTCACACATTAATCACCTATTGAAGCAATATTTATTCTGAAGTACCACCACTTAACTTATATAATCCTTGGAAGTTGGAACACTTATTTAAAAGCACAAAAACATTGGGCTCCTAATTTTTAAAGTAATTTGGAGTTCAAGTAAATTTTTCACTCTGGACACTTATACATTTATTTTATATTGACTTCATAGGACAATTTATCAAATCTTTATTTAAGGAACCAACTAACTTAGTTATAATTTTGTGCTCAAAATGAGCACTGGCATCAATACCTTCAAACTGGTACTGGATCAACAAGTATTGAGGTGATACCCTCTACCATCACTCCTCCAACATGTGTGTATGCATCTTCATCCTTGTAGAGTAAATCCATAACTCGTGCAAGATTGACAACACGTGTAAGGAGAGGTAGTGGCACTTCAGTAGGTCTAATACACTCTTTGTTTATATCCTTCCATGCATTCACGATTTGCTTTCGAAATTCATCATGTACCTCTTGCTTTGAGACACCATGTTGCTTCATGTAACATTGAATGCCCGAGGCAACGTGCCCTCTCTCTTGCTCAAACTGTAAAAAAATAAATTCCCAAAATATGTAATAAGTGTCATAGTAAAAATTTATAGGTATATCTAATATGGTGTTATTTTATATTTTAAAAGACCTAACAATTTATACACTATTTACTAGATTCAAAAACAAAATTTGAACCATGTCATCAATTTGCAGGTGGATCTAATTCCTTGTAGTACTGAACTAGTCTCTCATATACATTATTGAAGTAAAAATACTGGAAAAAGAAAGAAGATAGTTATTACGAGTGAATTTGTATATTTTCTATAATTTTTGTACATAGGAGGATCTTTTAATTGGATTAAAATTGTGATGCCGCGAATTGATTAGATATGGATTAAGTATGTGTCGTGCAAGTGTGTGTTGAGTCCAACATTAGATATATATTAGGTTGATCTGAGATTTATAATAACAACAAGAAACTTAATTGTGACTAGATTAATTGTTTTAAGGTGTAGCACAAATGTGACATAATGATTTTTCTTAGGTTTTTTTATTTTTTATTTATTTTTTTAAAGAATAATTAACGTCCCTTGATTTTAGCCATAATGCTCAATCAGATCCACTAATAATACGTGCTATATAACATTTGCTAAATGTACCTCATGGGAAACAACATCATCCATTAGCCTGCATATGATTGATGCTGCTCTAACAATCTTTGGCTCCTTGATGACCCATTCCAATGCTTCCTTGGTTGCGATATCTCCCATGACAATAAAAGATATGGTGCTAAGCGTGGGGTAAGCACAAGATATTAGAGCATTACTCATATATTCCTCCATCGTGGGAATATATTTTTCTTTCAACCATACAGCTTCTTCAAAGTAGGCTTGAACAAGTTTTGTCATCTAGTTACATTAAAATATAAAATATTGATAGCTATAAAATGAGAATTAATGGGAAAAAAAGAAATAGAGTGGTTTCAAGTGAATTAATAGTGTCTTACTACAACTTTTGCGTAGTACACACGGTATAATCTTCCATCCTTGCACATCTCTTCTTCAATTTCTTCAAAAATATCCAAGAGTGCTTTATAACACAACTTCATGTATTTTGGGAGTTGGTCTATGCAACTTATATCCCACCTGAAATTTAAACGTTTGAATCATGTTTGCAATGTTGACTTTAACCCCAAATTTTAAAAATAGGGCAGGGCCGGCTTCATGTATTTTGGGGCTTAAGGCAATAACTAAATTGATATATATATATATATATATATATATCAATTAAGTAATGATTTTTTAATATAATATTATTATAATTTTTTATTATATATCAATTAACTAAATTGAATAAATTTTTTATTCAAGTTTTCTAACATCTATTTTTAAATTGGTAATATAGTTAAATCACTTCATCTTTCTTAAAATGTTATATTTATTAACTAGAACAGTGAAAGATGAAGAATATAATAAATATGGACGGTGTAAAAGCTTAAAGCTAAGCTAAACAAGAGTGATTGAATAAATCCATTTTATCAGGATAAAACATTGGTCTCTTTCTTTGTCTCCTACCACTACCAAGGGTAAAGCAAACACAAAGTAAAATATCTCCTATAAAAACACGGAGAGAGAGAGAGAGAGAGAGAGAGAGAGAGAGAGAGAGAGAGAGAGAGAGAGAGTTTTAATAGAAATTTGAAACTGAGCCAAACCTGAAAGGAACAAAAAAGAAGGTCCAACATAGTTACAAAGAAGCTTAAATTACTTTTTATGCTTTAAATGAAGAGAGTGGCAAAATTTCCAGAAATATGTACCTAAAAAAATGAGGTTTGAGATTTTTTATTTATTTTAAATTTGCAGATTTCAATTTTGTTTTGTTAAGAGAGAAAGAGAGAGTAAGTGTCTAGCTTCTGTGTGTGGAACATTATGAGTTCTATACTCTAAAACTCTCACATGAATAAAACCAACAGTCAGTTATACATTAAAAGAAGATAATTATTTGTTTTTTAATAAAAGTTGTAATAGTTTTAGCATTTTAATTTTTTAAAATATTATTTTTTATCTATTGGCTAATATGGGCTTAATTAATATTTTTACAATTAAAGATACATCCTTACTGGTAAAGATATGACCTTGAAAAATAATATTCTCCATTTTACTTGAAATTGAGAAAATCCATTTCATGGTTACGATTTTATTTTTTTGATTTGATAGTGTATAGAGTACTCCATCATTTAAATTTTTGAGTGATGTTGTACTAGATATATCTTTATAATATTTAATTTGAACCGTGATATCGATCTATTTCAAGTGGAGATGAAGAGGATCCTATATGCTTGTATTAAACCTTTTAATTGCATCTGTAAAGAGCTCGAGTTCTTCATGTGTGCCATATACATCATATATGTCATCTATGATTGATGCCATGCAAATTGTTTTGGTTAGTATCCTCCGACCAAAAGAGTATTGGGGTTCAAAGAACACTCCCAAAATCCAGAAGTATAACTCCACCACCCTATCTCGTGCAAAAGATAGGTTTGTTGCAACATCTATACCTTTCCACCACCTAAATTACAATTTCAACAAAAATTGGTTGGTCAAATCATGTCTTATGAAAGCTTAATCACAACACCAACGTAGTGAGATATAGTTAATGAACTTACCTTGAGATATGGCTAAGTTCCTTCTGGTGTTGTTTTTGCAACATGTTAAAATCCAGTTTTGCAAAGTTTAGTAGAACTTCATTATGTGAAGCATTTTCTTGGTAGATAGAAAAGTATTGCCTAGCCTCTACCCTTGGCAAGCACTTTCGAATAGGTCGATTTAAAGCATGGCTTACTTGTGCGGCAAGAGGAGGGCTGAAATTAATCACCATTGATTCAAGGTGAGTGGTAGTAAACTTAAGTGCTTCATCAAGTGTATCTTCTCCATGCACCCTCATATGTGTAGCTTCATAAAAACTTAACATTCCTTTCACATCGCTAATAAGTGATTCCTTAAAGTTTCCCGTATTGTCTTTGAATTTGTTGAAGATATCTACTTTACCACCCAGCACAAGACATGCACGAGCCATTAGTGATGATATGAAAATAATGATGGAAGTGAAAGCTTGATCATGAAAATTAACTTTTAGCTTGTTTAAGGATATGTTTGGAATGAAAAGAGATGAAGGGAGAGGTGAGGAGAATAGAGGGGAAGGATTTAAGGAAGCCAAAATATATTAAAATTTAGCAAATTCCAATCACCTTCTTCCTTCTCTCATCTCCCTCCATCCAAACATAGAGTGAGTTTTCTTAAATAAACACATAACCAACAAAAAGAGTGCTTACCACTTAGAATGTTAAAACCTTGTTGTCTAAGTAATCGAAAATGAAGTGCAATGGTGTAAAGAGCATCATCACTTTCTTGGACATCACACGTATAATGATACCTGTGAATTTGTTGTAATACTTCATCAATCTCACCTTCAAAATGGTAAGACACTCCTAAGCGTTGGATTGCATCAATCAACTCCAACTTTTCTAGAAGATTATCGATGGGAGCCATCAACATGCTTTGCACTTCTTCCTTCAACCCTTGGACTTGCTCTGAGTCATCAATAGTTTCCTAAAATTGGAAAATGAAATAAAAATTAACATGTTACCATTGTTTATAAGCATCATTTGTCATTTAAAGATGATGTCTTTTAAGACCATGACATTTAAATATTGGCTATGAAATGAATCACAATTTATATTAGAATATTCATTTTATTAGGTAGCCTAACATGTCAGGTGGAAGACATATATACCTCAGATTTATTAGAATAAGAGAGGAAATAGTCTCCCCATAAGCTTGGACGATAATTTGCTGAGCGACGATGTACATTAGCATCTGGATTTTGGGTTTGAGCAGTAGCCATGGAAATTTGGTGAGACATTTTGGGAGGTGAGAGAACAACTTAGTGTTGAAATGGTGCAATTAGCAAAAGCTTTAATGTATGCTTCTTGTCCTTCAAAAGACTGGCATGAGAGGAAGAGCTTATGTGCTTTGGTATTTATAGAAATAGCTGAGGCATGCACTTGGGGTGCGTTTGGTGAGTCTATTTGAGAATGCACTCCTTCATTTTTTTTCTTTTTCTTTTTTAAATAGATTATCTTTGGCGTTATTCTAACAAATTTTATACCCATGTTTCTTATGTGTTTTTCTCACAAATTGAAATATCAAATCCCTACATGTAAGTGGACAAAGCCATGCACAAAAGGACATATTGAGCAAGTGGGAGATGACAGGTACTTGTGCAATTTCACATTCAGAATAAATATTTTTCTCCCATTATTATAAATAAAAAATAAAAATCTAAGAAAGTTCATGTCAAGATGATCAATTTGATTTCTAAGTGTTAGTAATTGAGTCAGTTTGACCCAACCAATAGCGTATGGTCCATTGATTACGTGATAAGTGAATTTAAATTTGAGTTGCAATCTAAACTGATCTTGAGATGAGTTGTCAAGATAACATAGTGGAGTTGGATTTTCAAATGGATATTAGAATTGATTAAATGTGGTTATGCTTATTTTTTAATATGTGATTAGATGACGTTACATGTTTAGATTGGAGGGTATAAAATTTTAGTTTTATACCACATTCTTATAGAATTTAAAATCTTTAAACAACAGCATGAATGAAGAGCTATGCGCTTATACATACTGATATTTATAAGTTATAACTGTGGCACGTACTTAGAACCTCCCTGCATGGATTTTTTTTTTTTTTTTGCTCTAATTAATTACCTTCCCACAATATTTTCCTTTCAAATTATCAAGTTGTATTTTCCTCCCACTTAGAACCCATCAAACTCAAGCTTTGCCTCAATATTAATATTGGAAAAGAAAGGAAAACTATAACCTAATATTCATCTGGTAATCAGAACAACTATATCAAGTTAACGATAAAAATAAATGGTATTAAGATTCTTATGAGTTTCAATCTCTCTTTAATTTCTTTTCCTTTTAAAACAAAAAAAAAAAAAAAAATTTAGTCATTTTCTCTCTCTTGAAATCTTTTTCATCCACCTTAATAGGTATCTTGCATTAACCACAGCATGGTCCACAATTATAAAGCTTTATAACAATATTTTTTTCTGACATTTTAGAATTATGTGAGCATATGTAACTTATGGCAATGAAATTGTGGTCGATATGGAACTTGGAAGATTTTTTCTCACATATTGAAAGGTGATGGCCCTATATGTGTACGTAGACAAAAACCCATGGACAAAAGGACAAATGGCCTCCCAAAGTAAATCATAGATGACAGGTTTATGTACACTTCCACAGGTGACTCTCACTGCATTTTGCGGGTGTAGATAAGGAGCAGTTGGCTTAAGCCTTTAATGGATGCCTCTTGTCCTTCAAACTCTAGCATGAAGGAAAAAGCTTATGCACTTATATGTACTTAATTATATTTACAACCGAGGCTCGCACTTATAAATAATTGGAACCTTGATCCCTGCATGGACAATTTTTTAACGATAACGATACAGTTGTATTTTTTGACTTTCCTGAAGCATGTGAGCAAAACTTATGGCAACAAAATTGTGGCCGATATGGAACAAGGAAGAGAATTTTAAAAAATTTTAAAGCAAAACGAACAAACATATATTGGAGTCAGCCCCTTCCCTTTTCTCTTCTATGTTTGAGTTGCGAATCATAGTTTTCTCCTTTCTAGTGCCATCTTAATGATGTATGAGAGGAGGGTTTACATAAATTTCATATTAAACTAAGTACAGGAATTTGGAAGTAAAAGATATTAGTTATATAAATAGTTAAATGATTGAATTCATTATTTTCTAACAATTTCAGCTTTTGGAACATTGTATAATTTGACCAGGTATCAAAACAAGATCTTGAGTTCAATTCCTGTTTTCACTCTACAATCAGTAATTTATTGAAAGAGATGTCAACTTTTTATGACATCTATTTGAGGAAATGGCTATAATTAATAAGTTTTCTAAAGGCATAAGTTAAGGTGCATTTAATATTTTATTAAATATATTTTTATTAAATTAATTTAATTCTACACAAATATCATGAATAATATATACAACTACAACAAATTTGTGCATACAAATTAAACCAATAAATTATTAAAAAGTGCATTTTTGTTTATAATTGATTTCTCATCATTGTACATACAAGAGAAAGAGAAGAAGAGGGAGAGAACAAGGGAGAGAAGATTTTTATATGCATAAACACACACACACACACACACATACATATAAAGCATAAATTAAAATTTTCGAGGCTTTGTTGTCCAAGGTTAAAACTATGTACCAAAAAAACCACCTCAAGACTTTGCTAATAGGGGTGTGCATGGGTTGGGTTGGTAAAACTCTCAACTCAACTCAATCCAACACATGTAGAAAGTAAAAGCCAATCGAAACCTAGATGGGTTGGATTAGGGGTTGTGTGTACATATTTTATGTGGTGCAAAAAATTAGGCATTAGTTTAGGTTAGTCTTGTGAAGTTGGTGGGTTTGATAGAGAAATATATTGATTCTCTATCTCTATTGATGTTGAATGCCACACTTTTGAAATAAGGGTCGGCAGGTTGTGTGATTGTCCTAGAACAAACATAATTCCTTTTGAAACCAAGGGTTTGGTCGGCTAAGTATTAGTTCTTACGCGAAACTAGAATTATAGGCCCATGTTTCTTATGTGTTTTTCTCACAAATTGAAATGTCAAATCCCTACACGTAAGTGGACAAAACCATGCACAAAAGGATATATTCAGCAAGTGGGAGATGACAGGTACATGTGCAATTTCACATTCAGAATAAATACTTTTCTCCCATTATTATAAATAAAAAAATAAAAATCTAAGAAAGTTCATGTCAAGATGATCAATTTCATTTCTAAGTGCTAGTAATTGAGTCAATTTAACCCAACCCATAGCGTATGGTCCACTGATTACTTGATAAGTGAATTTAAATTTGAGTTGCAATGTAAACTAATCTTCATATGAGTTGTCAAGATAACATGGTAGAGTTGGATTTTCAGATGAATATTAAAATTGATTAAATGTAGTTGTGTTTATTTTTTAATATGTAATAACATGACGTTACATATTTTCATTGGAGGTTATAAAATTTTAGTACATTAGCATGAATGAAAGAGCTATCCGCTTATATGTACTGATATTTATAAGTTATAACTGAGGCACGAACATAGAACCTCCCTGCATGGATTTTTTGTTTTTTGGCTCTAATTAATTACCTTCCCACAATATTTTCCATTCAGATTATCAAATTGTATTTTCCTCCCACTCATAACCGGTCAAACCCAAGCTTTGCCTCAATTAATATTGGGAAAGAATGGATAACCACAACCTAATTTTCATATGGTAATCTCAGAACAACTCTATCAAGTTAACGACAAAAATAAATGGTAATAATATTCTTATGAGTTTCAATCTCTCTTTAATTTCGTTTCCTTTTAAAACAAAAAAACAAAAATTTATTCATTTTCTCTCTCTTGAAATCTTTTTCATCCACCTAAATAGGTATCGTGCATTAACCATAGCATGGTCCATAGCTATAAAGCTTTATAACGATATTATTAAATATATTTTTATTAAATTAAGTTAAATTGTACACAAATATCAATAATAATATGTATGACTACAATAAATTTGTGAATATAAATTAAACCAATCAATTGTTAACAGGTTTATTTTTGTTTATAATTGATTTCTCGTCATGGTACATACAAGAGAAAGAGAAGAAGGGGGAGACAACGAGGGAGAGAAGATTTTTACATACATAAACACACACACACACACACACAAACATATAAAGCATAAATTAAAATTTTTGGGCCTTAGTTGTCCAAGGTTAAAACGATGTTAAAAAAAAAAAAAAAAAAAAAGGCCACCTTTAGACTTTGTTAATACAGGTGTGCATGGGTTGGGTTGGTAAAACTCTCATCTCAACTCAATCCAGCACATGTAGAAAGTAAAAGACAATCGAATCCAAGATGGGCTGGATTAGGGGTTCAGTGTACATATTTTATGTGTTCTAAAAAATTGGCCATCAATTTAGGTTAGTCTTGTGAAGTTGGTAGGTTTGATAGAGAAATATATTGATTCTCTATCTCTATTGATGTTGCATGCCACACTTTTGAAACAAGGGTCGACAGGTTGTGTACTTTTCCTAGAACAAGCATAATTCCTTTTGAAACCAAGGGTTTGGTCGGCTAAGTATTAGTTTTTTACAAGAAACTAGAATTATATGCCCATGTTTCTTAAGTTTTTTTCTCACAAATTGAAATGTCAAATCCCTACATGTAAGTGGACAAAACCATGCACAAAAGGATATATTGGGCAAGTGGGAGATGACAGGTTCATGTGCAATTTCACATTCAGAATAAATATGTTTCTCCCGTTATTATATATAAAAAATAAAAATCTACGAAAGTTCATGTCAAGATGATCAAATTGATTTTTAAGTGTTTGTAATTGAGTCAATTTGACCCGACCCATCGCGTATGGTCCATTGATTACTTGATAAGTGAATTTAAATTTGAGTTGCAATGTAAACTAATCTTGATATGAGTTGCAATGTAAACTAATCTTCATATGAGTTGTCAAGATAACATGGTAGAGTTGGATTTTCATATGAATATTAAAATTGATTAAATGTAGTTGTGTTTATTTTTTAATATGTAATAACATGACGTTACATGTTTTCATTGGAGGTTATAAAATTTTAGTACATTAGCATGAATGAAAGAGCTATCCGCTTATATGTACTGATATGTATAAGTTATAACTGAGGCACGAACATAGAACCTCCCTGCATGGATTTTTTGTTTTTTGGCTCTAATTAATTACCTTCCCACAATATTTTCCATTCAGATTATCAAATTGTATTTTCCTCCCACTCATTACCCGTCAAACCCAAGCTTTGCCTCAATTAATATTGGAAAAGAATGGATAACCACAACCTAATTTTCATCTGGTAATCACAGAACAACTCTATCAAGTTAACGACAAAAATAAATGGTAATAATATTCTTATGAGTTTCAATCTCTCTTTAATTTTGTTTCCTTTTAAAACAAAAAAACTAAAATTTAGTCATTTTCACTCTCTCTAAATCTTTTTCATCCACCTAAATAGGTATCGTGCATTAACCATAGCATGGTCCATAGCTATAAAGCTTTATAACGATATTATTAAATATATTTTTATTAAATTAAGTTAATAAAAAGAATGGATATTTGCCTCAATTAATATTGGAAAAGAATGGATAACCACAACCTAATTTTCATCTGGTAATTACAGAACAACTCTATCAAGTTAACGACAAAAATAAATGGGAATAATATTCTTATGAGTTTCAATCTCTCTTTAATTTCGTTTCCTTTTAAAACAAAAAAAAACAAAAATTTAGTCATTTTCTCTCTCTCTAAATCTTTTTCATCCACCTAAATAGGTATCGTGCATTAACCATAGCATGGTCCATAGCTATAAAGCTTTATAACGATATTATTAAATATATTTTAATTAAATTAAGTTAAATTGTACACAAATATCAATAAAAATATGTATGACTACAATAAATTTGTGAATATAAATTAAACCAAGAAATTGTTAACTGGTGTATTTTTGTTTATAATTGATTTCTCGTCATGGTACATACAAGAGAAAGAGAAGAAGGGGGAGACAACGAGGGAGAGAAGATTTTTACATACATAAACACACACACACACACATATACATATAAAGCATAAATTAAAATTTTTGGGCCTTAGTTGTCCAAGGTTAAAACGATGTTAAAAAAAAAAAAAAAAAAAAGACCACCTTTAGACTTTGTTAATACAGGTGTGCATGGGTTGGGTTGGTAAAACTCTCATCTCAACTCAATCCAGCACATGTAGAAAGTAAAAGCCAATCGAATCCTAGATGGGTTGGATTAGGGGTTCTGTGTACATATTTTATGTGTTGTAAAAAATTGGCCATCAGTTTAGGTTAGTCTTGTGAAGTTGTTAGGTTTGATAGAGAAATATATTGATTCTCTATCTCTATTGATGTTGCATGCCACACTTTTGAAACAAGGGTCGGCAGGTTGTGTGCTTTTCCTAGAACAAGCATAATTCCTTTTGAAACCAAGGGTTTGGTCGGCTAAGTATTAGTTTTTTACAAGAAACTAGAATTATATTCCCATGTTTCTTAAGTTTTTTTCTCACAAATTGAAATGTCAAATCCCTACATGTAAGTGGACAAAACCATGCACAAAAGGATATATTGGGCAAGTGGGAGATGACAGGTTCATGTGCAATTTCACATTCAGAATAAATATTTTTCTCCCATTATTATATATATAAAATAAAAATCTACGAAAGTTCATATCAAGATGATCAAATTGATTTTTAAGTGTTTGTAATTGAGGCAATTTGACTCGACCCATTGCGTATGGTCCATTGATTACTTGATAAGTGAATTTAAATTTGAGTTGCAATCTAAACAAATCTTGATATGAGTTGCAATCAAAACTTATCTTGATATTAGTTGTCATGATAACATGGTAGAGTTGGATTTTCAAATGAATATTAAAAATGATTAAATGTAGTTGTGTTTATTTTTAATATGTAATAACATGACGTTACATGTTTGGATTGGAGGTTATAAAATTTTAGTACATTAGCATGAATGAAAGAGCTATCCGCTTATATGTACTGATATTTATAAGTTATAACTGAGGCACGAACTTAGAACCTTCCTGCATGGATTTTTTTTTTTTTTTTGGCTTTAATTAATTACCTTCCCACAATATTTTCCTTTCAGATTTTCAAATTTTATTTTCCTCCCACTCAGAACCCGTCAAACTCAAGCTTTGCCTAAATTAATATTGCAAAAGAATGGATAACTACAACATAATTTTCATCTGGTAATCTCAAAACAACTCTGTCAAGTTAACGACAAAAATAAATGGTAATAATATTCTTATGAGTTTCAATCTCTCTTTAATTTCTTTTCCTTTTAAAACAAAAAAACAAAAATTTAGTCATTTTATCTCTCTTGAAGTCTTTTTCATCCACCTTAATAGGTATCTTGCATTAACCACAGCATGGTCCATAGCTATAAAGCTTTATAACGATATTTTTCATACATTTTAGAATTATGTGAGCATATGTAACTTTATGGCAATAAAATTGTGGTGGATATGGAACTTGGAAGATTTTTTCTCACAAATGGAAAGGTCATGGCCCTATATATACGTGGAAGTAGACAAAAACCCATGCACAAAAGGACAGATGGCCTCCGAAAGTAAATCAGAGATGACTGGTTTATGTCCACTTCCACAGGTGACTCTCCCAGCATTTTGGGGGTGTAGATAAGGAGCAATTGGCTTAAGCCTTTAATGGATGCCTCTTGTCCTTCAAACACTAGCATGAAGGAAAATGCTTATCCGCTTATATGTATTTATATTTACAACCGAGGCTCGTACTTATAAATAATTGGAACCTTGCTCCCTGCATGGACAATTTTTTAACGATAACGATACAGTTGTATTTTCTAACTTTCTTGAAGCATGTGAGCAAAACTTATGGCAATAAAATTGTGGTCGATATGGAACAAGGAAGAGAGTTTTTAAAAAATTTAAAGCAAAATGAACAAACATATATGAGATCTCTTCTATCTTTGATTTGAGAATCATAATTTTCTCCTTTCTGTTTCATCTTAATGATATATGAAAGGAGGGTTTACATAAATTTCATATTAAACTAAGTTAGTACAGGAATTTGGATGTAAAAGATAGTAGTTATATATATTGTTGAATTATTGAATTCTTTATTTTCTAATAATTTAAACTTTTGGAACAATGTGGAATTCGACCCAGTATCAAAATAAGAGGATTTTGTGTTCAATTCCTGTTTTCACTCTACAATTAGTAATTTTTGAAAAGAGTTGTCAACTTTTTGTGACATCTATTTGAGAAAAAGGCTATTATTATCAAGTTGTCTAAAGGAACAAGTTAAGGTGCGCCCATTTAATATTTTATTAAATATATCTTTATTAAATTAAGTTAAATTGTACAAAAATATCAAGAACAATATGTATGGCTACAATAAATTTGTGAATATAAATTAAACTAATAAATTATTAACTAGTGTATTTTTGTTTATAATTGATTTCTCATCATTGTTCATACAAGAGAAAGAGAAGAAGAGGGAGACAACAAGGGAGAGAAGATTTTACATACACATATATAAGGCATAAATTAAAAAATTTGAGGCTTTGTTGTGCACGGTTAAAACTATGTAAAAAAAAAAAAAAAAAACCACCTCAAGACTTTGTTAATACGGGTGTGCGTGGGTTGGGTTGGTAAAATTCTCAACTCAACTCAATCCATCATGTGTAGAAAGTAGAAACCAACCAAACCCTAGTTGGGTTAGGTTAGGGGTTGTGCATACATATTTTATGCGCTGTAAAAAGTTGGGCATTAGTTTAGGTTAGTCTTGTCAAGTTGATGGGTTTTATACCACCCTTATCTGTTAGCCAAATAATTTGATGTGGAGGTTGGTGGTTGTGATTCCACCCCTATCTGTTAGTCACATAATTTGAGGTGGATGTTCATCTTTGATCCCTTTCTTGTTGGCAAGGCCTTTCCTATCCCCCCCCCCCCCCCCCCCTTCTTTACATGAATCTAATTCAGCCATTTGTGTAATGATTCTCCACCTTAGGTCCTTAGCTTGAATTGGAGCCGATAAGCAATACTCAAATAACATTCCTCTCTCTCTCTCTCTCTCTCTCTCTCTCTCTCTCTATATATATATATATATATAAGTTCCACTCTCTTTTTTTCTGTACATGTTAGAGACATGTTATTAGCCTAATAATTTAGGCCAAAGTCCAATTATTCTTTGTGTGTAAGTCAAGTCTTATACTTCTCTTACTAGTCAATTAATCATAGCTAATGTGTGGTTAATTAGTTTAGGATTTTGCTTATGATCATATTGGCTTCATTGTAACATATGAATTGTGCTTTACTCATATCATTTATCAAATATGTAGACCTTAAGGGTTTTTTATTTTTCCATGGATATATGTTGCTAGACAAAGCCACATAACCCTCGTTTGTTATTATGTTACTCTTTTATGCTTCCGCATCTGCAATATTTCTATATCTCCTCCGATTTATTTAACATTTTCTTTGTTTAAAGAGATATATTTGTCATATTCACTCACCTTATTCCAATAAATCTAGAGGCATAAGTTTTTTCACAACAATTAACGTGGTTTGTTGTAATTGATATATAATAAAAGTTGTATTAGTGGTGGACCAATTTACAAGTAATGTTATTCCAATATAACTTACCACTTAAAAAATTGTAAAAAAAAAAAAAAAATGTATCTCCTCCTTTCATTCATAAAATCTTTTCTGCTTAAGTCAAGTTGCTTAGTTTCTCAAAGGAAAAATAAAATAAATAAATAAATAAATAAAGAGAGGTAATTATCCTATATTTGTTTAAAAGAGTGTATCGTGTAGTACTTTCCACTATAAATTTGGCTTTTGAGTAAAGTTTATGATATGCCTTTGTGGTAAAACATTATCCCCTCTTTGGTGTGTATTTCTTTCTTAAAAAGTACTTTTTTAATTTCTTTTTCTTTTTCTAGTAAGTCGATAGGTAGAAGGGTGGATTTGAAAAGGTACTCATATAAAAAATAATACAAAAGATCAAGATTCCCAAGTTTCATGCAATAACATTAAAATTTTAACACAATCAATAATTCATTTTGAATAAATTTAACATTGGGTACATTCAGAATAACATTTTCCAAGATCATTTAGTTGCTTCCTCTCCTTTAAAGATGCACAGAAACAGGATTTCTCCTTGAGAGGATTAAAAACTTTTTTTTTAATCATTGTAGAATAAATTTATAAAAAAAAAAATCAAAAGCAAGTTGATGCATAAAATTCAAACTAATATAGTATAAATATTAACCAAATATAAATAATAAAAAAGACAATAATTGTTCTTAATACATTTCTATTCATGAATCAAAATAGGATTTGACTTTTTTATTAAATCCTTAAAACTGTCTATGATTGATTTGCATTAAAATTCACTGGATATATATATTCATTAAAAAAAATATTTTGACAATATTTTTTTATTTTGTTGTAAAACTTATATTGACAATATTTATGGTTAGAAAAATCTATAAATCAAGTAAATGTTATATATCTCTCTAAGAAAAATAAAAATAAAATTTACATATATTATGTTAGGTTCTAAAAGTTTAGAACAATTGGCAAACCGTGAACACAAACTTGTCTAGGTATAGATTTTAGAGTCTATAGAGTTTATTAGACAATACTCAAGGTGCTGCAAGTCAAAATACAAGAAAAAGGAAGCTACAGGTTCAAGAATTCGAAACATGTTAGGTTCAACCGATTGAGACATGGGTTCTGCAGAATTTTAATTAAGCACAACAACCCATTGGCTCATCAAGTGATTAGGGTTTCAAATCTATTTCACATAGTATTTTTAAGGAAACCCTAAGGTGCTGTGCTTTCTTCTTTCAAAGTCACTATCAGATATCATTTTTATACCATTAGAACAGGTAAATTTAAAGTTACTGCTACAAGATCAATAATTGCTGATGATCTAAAATCTTTGAGTGAGATTTCAAAGTCACAAATGTGGGTGTTTGTAAGCAACAGATTCAAGATAAAGGAGTTCGTGGATTTGGAACTGCACGTGGTCGTGTGAGTAAATTCTACATAAGGTAGCTTTAGATTTTAGGGAGAAAATTTATTGTAAACTTCCATTCTATCATAGTGGATTTGTTTGTCTTGAGGATAGGTCAGGTTAAATCCTCTCCATGTCTTTTACCTTGAAACTAACAGTTTCATTGGTTTTCCTGGGTAATCATATCATTGTCTTATTTATTTTTCCACACTAGATGATATGATATTTTACTGTTTAACCTAGATCTTATAATTAACCTAAGTAAACACTTAGCTAATTCATTAAGTTAAACAATCTGTTTTAAGGGGTTTAAAAAACAAACATATTATATCAATATACGTCCAACATTATTTTTAATTAAATAAATAATTATTGTTTCCAAGTAAAAAAATACACCAACAAAAGTTTGAAACTATACGAATTCAGTTGCTAAACATTATATTATATAATACGTCTAATATACTTATAACATGGGGCTAAGTTTGGGGCGGGGGTGGGGGGGACCCTGTTGATCACCTTGGGATTGGAGCCTTGATAGTTAGCATACCTGTGAGATTTTAATGATGAATTTTAGTTTGGTTGGAGGGGTGGAAAAGTAGGAGGATAGAAAATTTTTTAATTTTTCTCATTTTTGTTTGGTTGGGAGTGGAAAAGTGGAAGGATGGATAAAGTAAGTTTGTATAAATTTACTTATACACCCTTGTTAAAAATGATGGCTAATTAAAACAAAAAAGTGACAAACAACCAAAAAAAAAAAAAAAAGCAATCACCCAATTTATTAAAAAAAAAAATCATGTCCCAAAAAAAAAAGAAAAATCATGTCTAGTTAAACAAAAAAAAAAAAAAAAAAGAAGAAAAACAAAACAACTATCACACCCACAACCTAGGAAAGAAAAAAAAAAGGCAACATCCAGGAAAGGAAAGAAAAGAAAAGAAAAAATATAGGAAACAAAAAAAGAAAAAGAAGCAACATCCATGAAAAAAAAAAAAGGAAAAGGAACTGGACATGGGCATTTTTGTCCATTAAGCAGCCCTATTTTCTCCCTGCAATTTTCTCTCCATTTTGGAAAGAAAACTTTTTGGTGGGTCTGAGGAGAAAACACTTGGGTCTCACAATTTATTTTCCTTCCTCTTCACCCAACCAAACATATTCAAAAAAGTTTTCCTTTCCATTTTCTCTCCAAGGTTTTCCATCCATCCTATTTCACCTCCAAACAAACACACCCTTAAGGTGAGACAATGTTTATGGGGAAGATAGGATGACGATCCCTCTTTCTCACGGTGCATCTCATGGTTGTGTCGCTTGCACTAGCTATGCTCACAGTACTTGTTTCTGGGGTATGAGTGTATGAGAGTGTGTGGAATCATCAACAATTATTGGGATTTCTAAAAATGTGATTGGTTATGCGAATTTTTTAAAACTATGATGGTTTTTCTTATTACTATAAAAGGAGTTCCTCTAACCTTAAATTAAATAAAATCAGTCTTGAACCATAAAAAAGTTTCAGGGGTTTAGTTACGCGTTAAGAGCATTCGCATCAGCTTGTGCAAAAATTTCAGTTTATTTTGGCATAAGAATTTGCTTTTTCTATTTTACATACTCACTTTTCAAAACACCTCACATCAGATTGTCTATTTTAAACTACATTTTATTAAAATATCAATTTTCCTTAATATTTTTAATTGTTTCTCTTTATTCACACACAACAACCGCTATCCACTCTATTCCTTCATTCTCGAGATACAAAAAGAAATAATAAACAACTAAATGCAAAATGAATAGTATTAGTATAAATTTACATAGTTACTGTAGCATACTTGTAAATTTATACAATTACACATGAACTAATATAAGTCATTTTAAAGCAAAACTGCATAAATTCTACACATTCTTTTCTATTATACACAAACTGATGTGAATGCTTAGGTGCCTCATGAGGTTCAGCCATCATCAGTAAATAATTTTGATTGTTCCTTGAAAATGTTTGTTACGCGATATAAATAATTGTCCAGCCTTAAGGATAAATGCTTAGGTCCACTCTATTCCTTCATTCTCGAGGTACAAAAAGAAATAATAAACAACTAAATGCAAAATGAATAGTGTTAGTATAAATTTACATACTGTAGCATACTTGTAAATTTATACAATTACACATGAACTAATATAAGTCATTTTTAAGCAAAATTGCACAAATTATACACATTCTTTTCTATTATACACAAACTGATGTGAATACTTAGGTGCCTCACGAGGTTCAGCCATCATCAGTAAATAATTTTGATTGTTCCTTGAAAATGTTTGTTACGCGATATAAATAATTGTCCAATCTTGAGGATATTTGTCTCATAATTATTTGGTGGCACAAACAACAAATGGTTATCTCAACAGTCTTTTAGCATATTGTTTAAAAATTCCTTCTTGTACTTTTGTTTTTCATTTTTTAGACCGGATTTTATTTGACATTTTCTAGTATCTGTATGGTGAATAATTTTTATATAGATACAATAGGATTAGAATATATGATAACTAATTCATGATTATTGTTTTTTATCATTAAGTCAACATACTAATGAGTTTTTTTTTTTTTTTTGGGTATAGGCGTGATTCATCACTAAATTTTTTATTAAAAAACATGAAATTATACAAATTAAGATAATTGGAATACATTATATAGCATATATATTCAAGAAAATAAGATTTATTTGTTAGAAAATCAGATATTGATCAAGATGGTTAGAAAAATAATTCACTAATTTTTCTATTACCAATCGGTAGTTGATTGCTGAATTTTATAACTTTCTGAGAATGAGATTCCATAATTTGGAGGAAAAGTGAAAGGGTGGTTTGTGCTAGGTTTTATAGGATGGCCCAAAAAGGTAATCGGGTCTAAGCCCAAACCCGCTCCAACGATGCAGCTAGTTCTAGAGTTGACTCAGTTGAGTTGAGTCGAGTCACGTTAACTGGTCCGAGTCGTTATACTAAAACCCCTGAAACCCAAAACCGTTGAAAATCCTCAGAAACCTGTCTGTCATGTCATTGTTCTGCTTCTAATTTCAAAACCAAAGCCCCAAAGCAAAACCATTTCTTCTTCTTCTTCTTCTTCTTCTTCTTCTTCAACTATTATAGTTTATTATAGGGATATGTCTGTTTCCTTCTCTTCCCTTCAGTTCTTCCATCAAAAACCTCTCTTTTCTGTAAGTACTCTCTCTCTCTCTCTCTCTCTGTATGTCTTTCTCTTTGTATTATTTTGTGTTTGAAGTAATAGGTTATTGTTGCAGAGCCTTTATTGGAACCAAAGGGCAACTGGGTTGTGGAGAAGCACAAATTTTGTGAGGAGTATTGCTGTTAAGGCAGGCCCAAAGAGGGTGTCTTTTGGTAAAGAATGCAGGGAGGCCTTGCAAGATGGGATTGATAAACTGGCTGATGCTGTTTCTCTCACCTTAGGACCTAGAGGTATCTGGGTATTCTTCATTTCTGTTTGTTTTGATAGCTTTTTTAGGTTGCTACCATTATATACCGTCTCTTACTCTCTTTGTGCTTTAGTTTTTGAGAACAAGAGGGATTATTTCATTTTCTATCTATGCTTATATTGGTGAAGGGATAAATGATAAGCCTGCAGGTTAAAAAATATATTGTTGGTGATTCTTGCTCTATCATTTGCAACGCATACATTAGTTTCAACTGGATGATTGTTATTTGGTAATAGTTTGCCAAGTTTAATTTGTTTTGTTTATGTAGTGGTAATAGTAATGAGAAATGTGCTGGAGGCTACCCATTAAATTGATTTCATCTATTTCAGAAAAGTGAGCCAGCTAGAGATTTGACTTTGTCTTATCAAGTTGTGAAAATTTTCAGTGCATGGTGTAGTTGAGCCACCGAACAAAATTAGGCTAATGGAAGATTGCAGTGCCACTTTGCAGGACTTCAATTTGCAAGTTCACTGCAAATTTTATTTATTTCGCATTTGCGTGAGATTGTGGTTTAGCTTGCACTTCTAATGCGTAAATTCAATTTAGTCCATGAAGTTGTACTAAATTTTATTTATATTATCATTTTAATTTTTCTCTCCCCCTTTTTTTCCCCTAGGGAGGATTTTGGGGGGGGGGGGGGGGGGGGGTGGGGTAAAGATGTGAGTTGTTCTAAGACTGTATGGAGTTTGAGAAAAATTCTGTACCATTTGGGAAGAGTTCAGAATAGCAGTGCTGCTTGAATTTGTGTATTTGCTATTTTCTATCATAAAAATTTTCTTCACAAACTTTTTGAATCTAGGACAAAATTGAATCAGGAGATTCATTCTCACTGAATGGCAGAGTGTTTATTGGAGTAGGTGAATTTGAAATCTTGAGAATTGTTGCATGTTTTTTTTTTTTTTTTGTGGTTTTTTTTTTTGGGGGGGGGGGGGGGGGGGTTGCCATCCCTGTGAAGGTTAGGAAGCAAAATGAAACAGTTACATCCTGGTTTTTGCACATTGCAGCTGAATATTAACAAGATCAACTTCATATACTTGAACTAGCTGTTATGGGACTTGCAACTTGCAAATTGGGGTCTGTCAATGTCAAGACTTAAGGATATTATTTAAGGGCCTTTGCCCATTGAAGCCTCAAATAGAGAAGATAATTTGTAAGTGTAATCTTGATTATATTCTTCTCAAGTGAGCTAGATGGTGGATTGAGATTATTTGCAAATGCTTCTAACACCATAATTATAAGGAAGAACCCCAAAAAATGCCATTAATTGTGTAACTTGTGTTAATGCCATTGATGGGGACTGGTTGAAGCCTAAAATAGTAAGATTGTAGGTATGAGGTCTTGGTTTTTCATGGTTTCAGTGGCTTGTCTATTAAAAATAATAATAATAGCAAAGTAAAAAAGGCTGTTGAAGGGGAAGCTAGCTCTGTTCATCACGAATATGGCATAAGATCAGTTGAAGCCTTGAAGGCTTGTAACTGAAGCTTTGCTTGAAGAGATATTAATTTGAAGAGATATTTATTTGCTTATTTCTTAATAAGCTTCAGCCAGCTAGGGTGGCCTCACTTTGGCTATGTAAAATAGTTATACTTGAGAACTTCTATGTTTCAATTTTTGGGGTTGGTTCTGTTACGGTGTAAGCATTTATGACTTTTCTGACATTTTAAAAAAGCTATAATATGCTAGATGTAACACATACTGAAATACTCAGAAGAGAATTTAAGTATTTTTTTAATCAAATTATTAAATTTCATGCTGCTAATTTTATAGAGGTATTGATTTTAAGTGAAAATATGCAGGCCGCAATGTTATTCTTTCTGAGTCTGGATCGCTTAAAGTAATTAATGATGGCGTTACAATTGCTCGATCCATAGAGCTTTCAGATGCAATTGAGAATGCAGGAGCAATGCTAATCCAAGAGGTCATTCATGGTTGCTAGATAATTCTCTCCCCCGTTGTTGTATTGATGTTTTTCGAGACAAAAGCAATCATAGATATGTAAATCTTCATATCCTGCTTGCAGGTTGCAACTAAAATGAATGATTTGGCTGGTGATGGTACAACTACTGCAATTGTTTTGGCTCGAGCAATGATCAAATCTGGGATGCTAGCAGTTGCTTTTGGGGCTAACCCGGTTTCTTTGAAGAAAGGAATGGATAAGACTGTGAAAGAATTGGTCAAGGTCTTGAAGAAGAAAAGTGTGCCAGTAAGAGGAAGAGATGATATAAAAGGTATTTAGAGCATGTCTTGTGAATTAGGTTTGTGCCCCTCTTTGCACTTTTTTAATAAAATATTATAATTATTTGTCAAAAACAAAATCTTGAAAGTGTCTTTTGCCACATTGCAGCTGTGGCCACAATTTCTTCTGGAAATGATGAATTTGTTGGGAACTTAATTGCTGAAGCTATAGAAAAGATTGGCCCTGATGGAGTTATCTCTATTGAGTCATCTTCATCGTTTGAGACCTCTGTAATAATAGAAGAAGGAATGAAGGTAGGTCATTAAAGATGATTTTTAATTGAAAAGATTCACGACCATCTCAAAGAAAGGAAAATTTAATTTGATAGGAAAGAAAATGGGTCAGAATGTAATTTGAATTGAACTATAATTTTAGAATGAGAATAAACTTTATAAACCAGCAATGAACTAATTACCCCACTGTTTGGTTTTTTTGAAAATAAACGGACTGAAGAAAACCAACATCAAGGTTATAGTCTCAATCTATTGAAAGTTCATTCCTTAAGGCACAGATAGATAAAACTCATAAAAGATTGTACCCAGTTCAGAAAGCTCCCAATTCTGTGGAGTCATGACACAAATAGATACAATTGAAAAATTGTTGTATTCATTCCTCAGCTCACGAGTAGATACTACTACTTTTAATCATGTTAATTAGTATTTCTTTTCATTTCCACATTTTCTTAGCAACAGAATGTATCTTAAACTGAACAAGGACCACGTGCATATAACTGACACCACCCTTTGGCCACTGTCAAAACCAAGAGATAACACAACCCCAAACTTCCACAACAAGCCCTAAACCAATACCTCTGGCTTATATCTGACACCTACAGCTTGGATTTGCCACCTCCACAACCCCAAAATACCACCCTTTGGCCACCACATTTTTTCTAATCCAAATCCCTCCTATTTTTTGTCAAATCTTTGCCCATGTGTCCCATTTTTTGTAGTGGTAAATTGTGGTTGTTCTTGGCTGCTGGAGATGGTGGTGTGTTTGTGTGTTGGCAGGTGTGAGAGAGGAAGAAGCAGATTAAGATAAAGGAGAAAAGAAAAGGAAAATAAAATTAAAATGGTTTTTCTATGGTAAATTTTACTTTAATGTGTGAAGCACTTGACAACATTTTCCTTCCATTGAGCCATCAGAAGTAAGACGGAAGGACCAATTTGGCAGTTTTCCAAACTTCTGTGGTTAAAACTTGATATTAGAACACCAGAGGTCTTTTTAATTTTGACCTAAAGTTGGAGGGGTCTTTTTGCATTTTTCCCTTCATCTCTGATTCCTAGTTTTTTTTTTTTTTTTTTTTTCCCCTTTCTTTTAATTCTATTATATCTTTCTGGACAGATTGACAAGGGTTACATGTCACCCCATTTCATTACAAACCCTGACAAATCCATAGTGGAGTTTGACAATGCCAAAGTACTAGTAACTGATCAGAAGATTTCTACTGTCAAAGAAATTGTTCCTTTACTAGAAAAGACTACTCAACTGAGTGTCCCACTGCTAATCATTGCAGAGGATATCTCCAGGCAAGTACTGGAAACACTAGTGGTGAACAAAATGCAAGGTTTACTAAATGTTGCTGTTGTCAAATGTCCAGGATTTTTAGAAGGAAAGAAAGCTCTTTTGCAAGATATTGCACTTATGACAGGTCAAATTATGTACTGCATGCCAAACTTTATTTGCTTAATTATTTAATTTTTCCATGACATATGCTAATAATAAGATAATGTTTATTCTGAATCAGTGGCTGTTATGATGTTAAGAAACTATCATGACTATGACCTGCTTTTCATTCACTAAATTTCTTAATTTTTTGCTTTGCGACACAGTCCTACTCATTCCCACTTAGCATTATATTAATATCTTTACATCTCAAAATGATGAGACAGTTCACTTTGTAGCCAGATGTTCACTGACATTTTTTATTTCCTAGTTTGCTGGCCCTCATAGTCATGTAAAGAACCTCAGTGCCAGTTATGATAGTGGTTAATTCAAATTGAGCTCTCAAGTGTCTAATAATTGATGTAGAAAATTAGTGAATTTCTGGAATTCAAAAAAAAAAACTTAAAGAGAGTACTGTTGTGATGTTTCTTTTTCAGGATCTCAATGTAGGCCCCTTATATTGATGTGCTTTTCCTGTTAAATACACAATTTGGTAAAACTCAAGCTATTTTGTGGCCCTAATTTATTTGAACTTTTGTGCCAAAATGTTGTTCAAGTGCATTTATTTAACCTATTTGCTATCAACTGTTAATCTCTGTTTTCTTGTTGGGAATGAGGGAACGGAGACAAAATCTTAGTACATTAAGATTTTCAAAACACTTTTCTTACCCTGTATTTTTTGGTGAAAAAGGGAATACAGAGATTTCAGAAAATGTGACTTTCTTTTCCAGCCCTGTTGAGTTTAATAACTTCTATAGATTTGGTAATTTGGTGCATCTTCTAAATAACATTCAAAAGGACAATACATCTGTAACATGTTACATGTAAACACTACACATGCTCTCTCTGTCACTACTTTATGTGACTGTAAGCTATGGATAGAAACATATCTCGAACATCACTATCTGTCTTTTTCTGAACATTGGAAATATAAACATCATCATCATTTGTGTTTCCGGGGCCGTATTACATTTGTCATATAATTGTATTTCTTTGTGATGAGATTGCTATTTCAGCTTCAGTTTCTCATTGAGATAATTTTATTGTCACTAGGTGCTGATTTTCTCTCTGGAGACTTGGGTCTGACGCTTGAAGGTGCAACTTCAGATCAGCTTGGTATCGCACGAAAAGTTACCATAACCTGTAATTCAACGACCATTGTTGCTGACCCTACGACTAAAGCTGAAATACGGGCAAGAATTTTGCAAATCAAGAAGGATCTAGCTGAAACAGATAATGCATCCTTGTCAAGAAAACTCTCTGAAAGAATTGCTAAACTCTCTGGCGGTGTGGCTGTGATTAAGGTCCGCAATTTAAAAAAAGTGCTATTTCTTAAAGATTGTTAATGAAATCTTGTATAACTCTTCCTGGATGCTGGCTTCAATCAATATCTGTTTTGTCAAAAGTGAACAAGGCGAGAGAGAGAGAGAGAGAGAGAGAGAGAGAGAAGAAAAGAAAAACTGAACGAGGCTTTATCTTTGTTTTTTATGTAAATTTTGAAACTTTAATTGTTTTGTTGATCATGACTGATATTCAAAACCTTTGGTCATAATTGTTTTACCTTTCCTTTTATTTATCTTTCTATTATTTTAGGTAGGAGCACACACTGAGGTGGAGCTTGAAGATCGGAAACTCAGAATTGAAGATGCAAAAAATGCCACATTTGCAGCCATGGCTGAAGGAATAGTCCCTGGTGGTGGTGCTACTTACATTCATCTCTCGGAACTGATTCCCATCATAAAGAATTCTATGGAAGATCTAGATGAGCAGAGTGGTGCAGATATTGTGGCAAAGGTGTGGTATCCTCCCCTCTCCCTCTCTCTCTCTGTGTCAGATTTTTCCTTTGTTTTTAGTCAGAGTGAGATCAGTGTTAATCAAATAATGAGGTGTACTTGAGTGCAAAGGCCTCCTAAGCCTTGCACCTTATAGAAGTAAAACGCATTCTGTAAAAATTAATATAGTAAATTTTAAAAATTAAAAAATATGACTATCAATTGATAAGCTAATCATATAAAATTTTTTTTTTTTTATAAGATCTAATTATATAAAAATTAACCTAGCATTTTATATAATGCCCTATGAACTTTAAATATAGCTGTAGAAGTTATCAGTTATCACTAAACAACTAGGTGGTGAAGGCTAGACTGTCCTGCCTGCATAAAAAACAATATATATATTTTAATGAAAAAAAGGACATGGTTTCAGGAGAGACAGGAAAAGAAAGACTGGTTAAAAAAGGGGAGAAGAAGTAGCCATTGGTTCAAGAGGAAAGAGAAAGGGGTTATATCATATAAATAGTGCATCACACCACACAATTAGTATTGCATAACAAATCAAGGGCTCATATAAATAGTATTAAGATTTAAGGTTATGTTTAATGTATTTATCTTTCTTAAACAAAAAATAGAGCAAAAAGCACACTTCGAGCTTTGTAAGAAAGTCAAAAAAGTGCGCTTTTTGAAACATATTTCGCTTTAGGTGTAAAAGGGGCTAACCCCTAGGCAGTTTGCACTTCAAGCAGACTTCTACTAGCAGTCAGATGACAAGATCTGACCAGGAACTTTCTAAGGTGGCCTGCATGTAATATCTTGTGTTATTTTCTTCCTCAAATCTTGAGAGACCTGTTCTCAGGACAGGGAAGAGAAATTTAAAAAAAGAAAAAGAAAAGTACAGGACCTTTTTTCTTTTTTCTATTTTTAATCTCCTTGCATTATTGCAATTTCATCTAATCATCAACACTAATATAAGAGATTCCTTAAGAATGAATTGCAGCAAGATCAGCTTCCAAAAAATTCTGTTAGTGGGCCTATTTAATTGAGTTTTATAGACCTTTTTACCAATCTGTTAGGCTCTATGATTATTTAATTCAGATACTGAACCAGTAAACCCTTAAATCTATGATGTATGTACACAATCAGATTTTCCTCATTTGTTATAACAGACATGATCCCTTATCACCATACTGATATTTTGTTTTGGGAGGAGTAATCAATTAAAATGTTTTTAAAGATCGCTGGTGCCATGTTACATAAATTGGACATAGCCCAGAACAGAGATTGCCTGATAAAATTGTCAGAAAAGGTGTTTAATCCTATGGATTGGGTCTGCATGTGTCAACAACAAACTGGCAGTAGTTATGATACCAGCAATTGGTAAGAAATGGTAAGCATATTTGCTACTGCAAATAACAGTGAGTGAAAGATCCTGTCCCTCATCTGAGGCCTCCCCTTTACTTAAATTGTTTCTTGGGTGTTTCTACTTTTTATTTGTTTGTTAGTTCAGAATTCAGCCAGATAATGTAAAATTTAGATTCTTAAGCTTTAAATTTGAAGCTGTTAATTTTCATTTTTCATCTTTTGGATTTTTAACATCTTTCAGGACCTTAATTTTGTGGATATTTACTGCTATGATCATAGAAACTGTTGCTAATGTTGAATTGCAGGCTCTCCTTGCACCTGCAAAATCAATTGCTTCTAATGCTGGAGTCGATGGAGAAATTGTTGTAGAGAAGACTAGAACTTGTAATTGGCAAACTGGATACAATGCAATGACAGGCAGATATGAAGATCTTCTCAGTGCTGGAGTTGCAGATCCTTGTCGTGTTTCAAGGTGTGCACTGCAAAATGCAGTGTCAATTGCGGGTGTAGTTCTAACCACTCAAGCTGTGTTGGTGGAAAAGATAAAGAAGCCTGAGCCAGCTATCCCTCATGTTCCAGGCATAACTCCTTAAAGAAAAGATGGGAAGAGATTAGTTGGAAAGCTAGTTGAAAGAAGAGAAAGGCTCGTATGTGTCACATTGGTTTGAAACAAACAATTTGAATTTTCTTGGTTTAGACTTGAGATGATGATTAAAGAAGCTTTAGAAGCTGTTGAGAGGCCGGACAAATCAGCTTTCAATCTGACTTTTGGATTGCGAGAGTATTAAAAGCCATACATGAAGAAAGGGATTGCATGTCCAGTAGCAGTCAGCCTATTAATCTTCGTAATCTCATTCAACATGTAAGATTCCTTTTTTTTTTTTTTTTTTTTGGTTTTGTTTTTGGGTACTCTGTTTTTGGACTTTGTATTATACTGCAATAATAATGATGAGGGTATCTTAAAGAAATTTCTTTATTCTTCTTCCTTAATCTTTTGTTCAGAAATCTTCAAAACCTGTTTCTGATTCTGTCCATATGTATGCTCCAACTTTGCTGTAGAAGTTATCACTAAGAACATTGCACAACTGGTCTACTAGGTATTGTTACAGATGTGGCAGTAAAATTAATTTTGGAATTAAAGCAATATACTTTCTCCTTGATAAACCCAATTGTCTGCCAATGTTGCAACATCATCCAGAATATAGCGTCTGTGTATACACAGCTTACAAGAGATTTTATGCCAAGTTTGTTGATTTGAGTGTTATTCCAGACAGGTAATTCTGTCAAAATGAAGTTTTAAGTGAATTCTAACACAATCTCACATCCAAGAGGGTGTAATCAATCATGCATTTACAATGCTTTGCTTGCATCTTATTTCATTGTTCCAAATACATAAGCTAAGTAAGGACTTGTCTTTCACAGTATTATGTCATGAAGTACAACCTACTGCTAATAGTTGAGAATGCTCGAAAATCGAGTTTCAACCTATACTGTTGAAGAATTTTGACCAAGCCACATTTATGTGTATTTGTTTTACAATCTCAACTATTTTTGGCAAAATTGTCAATTATATATTTTTAAATTGTGTGTATATTTTGAAAAGAAAAAAGAAAAATCTTCGACTTCCCATACAAATATCAAGCAAATATAGAGTTTAAGGTAGCTAAAAAAGGATAGATGCCCATTTTGCAAGTTCACATTGTATATGATCAAGATGATAAAATTGAAAACTTATCAGACAATGCCAATGATCTTGAACATAATAATCAAGTGGTATAAGACAAGAAATACAATAGATTCCATAAAAATGATAAATATATAGTAAAAATAACAATAAATCAATCCATAATGTTTGATCGATTACAAAGAATACTTAACATATATCTGAAGTCATACGAAAATTGCTTAGTACTGTTTTTTACTATGGAATTCTTTGTTCAAAGAAACATATTCTACTGAATATTTTTGATTAAGGTCTCCTCTTACCCTTAGTCCTTTCTCCCTTTCTTGATGTCCTACTATTTATCTTGCTGCAAGCCTCTTGTGAACTGCAAGCCTCTTGTGAACCGCAAGCCTCTTGAAAGCTAGTATCTTCTAGGCCATTCTCCAATGCCTTAACCAGATTCTCAAAGTAATTCCGTGTCACTGTGGTAAGACTGGATAGCTTTGCTCTGAAATTATTGAATTCTTCTTCTGGACACTCTTTGTTGAGGTAGCTATGTATATCCTTCTCTATACAATGATGAAACCTTTCCAAATTAGACTCTGCCTCACCTTGCAAGTACTCAAAGAACCCCTTTTTTGATTTTGCTTTCTTGTCTCCATCCTCAGGGAGGTAATACCCATATGCATATGTCCACTTAAGCACTCTCCTACATTCAATTATCTGCAACCAGGCCTCTGTAATGAACTTAAGCTCGGCTGTAGTTGCCCCCCTTAGGTCACTAAGTCTTACCATGTAGTCATTTTGCATTTGCTTTAAATCCTTAACAGCTTGTTTCCTTGATGATTCATTGCCTGCCCATCTCTCGTAATAATGAGTATACTTTTCCAAATGCTTCTCAGCTCTTTTTCTGATATCTTCATCTTCATTATACTTACCCTCTTCCTTATTCTTTTGGAATGTATTACAACCATAGAACCCACCTGTTCTCTCACCATGCTCCTTCCATGTTCCAAGGCACATCCAGCAAAACTCATGTCCACAAGGGTCCCGGCATGTCATGTGCATGCACCCTTGGTTCTTCTCAATGGGTTTTCCACACTTTGGACATGGCTTTGTATTGACCAACAACCATGCTGTATTCTCAGCCTCAGAACTATTCTTCAATTGCCACTTAGCTACAGTCTCACAATCCACTGGCCTATGTGCATCATCCATACAATTCCAACAAAACCCATTGTTACAATGGCAACAAACATCATAGCACTCTTCGTCACCTCCTTCACAAAACTCCATCGCGTACTCACAATCCGCACTCGGACACCATTTATACTTCTTATTACTCTCAATATAAAACCTTATCAAATACTGTGAATACCTCTCCTTATCTTCCTTTTTAGCAAACAAATCAATCGAATCACGATCCACCACTGCGTTACAGCGCGGTTCGGGACATCTCAATGTCAAACATCCAACCCCATCCTCAATTGCCACACTCACATACTTCTCCCAACACTCCCTACAAAAGGGATGACCACAACTAACCCAACCCATCATAGAAACACGAACATTCTCATAACATATAGAACAAGTAAGTTTAACTTTTCCAAGTTTATTGGGCAGCAAAAAAACCGGTTTTTCAAACAAACCTACTTTTTTTCTAATTCTCTCTTCATCAGCAAACCACTCATCTTGAACGTCACACGCTCTCCAATTGTAATTTAGGAGAAGCACCGTCGCGGCAGCTTTTGATATGGAAAGAACATTGGATACCTCGGTAATATCGTTCTCTTGACGTTGTTGGATATCTGATTCTGTCAATACAACGTAACTTTGCTTTGCCTTCTTGTTCCTTCTTGACTCATCGTCATCGTCACCAACAGCTAAGTTCTCCTCTTCTTTGTCGCTGTAATAGAAGGGGTCGTCATCGTCGTAGGTTGTCTCCTCGGCCTCACTGTCGTACATGTAATCCTCGGAGTCCATGGCAGCTGCAGCGACAAAAACTAGAAGGGAATTAATACATAATATTAGGCTTTGTTTTTCACAACTCGATTATTGTTGTGTGTGTCTCAGAGTTGGGTTATTGGGGTTATATATATCACATATGAGACAAAGGTCGGTTAAGAAGTTCGGTTAGAACTGATTTCCTAATCCTAAACAAAAACAAACTTCGACTCCTACTACTAGGAGTCCGTTTTGGACAAGCTTTTGCACCAATATTATTAATTTCGGGCTGTTCCGGCCAATTTATTTCGGCCTGTACCATATTTTGGCTCTTAAAAAAAACAAAAAACAAAAAAAAAAAAACAAAAACAAAACCTTGGTTTTGTACCTCGTCGCTCACGATGTTGCTGGTCACTGGTCTAGTGAAGAAAGCTACCCACTCGCCCCTTCTTCTGCTATTTTCTTCTTCTCCTGGGTTTCGCAATTTCGCGTCCTCTGCTTCCGCCACTGCCAGAGTTCTTTTTATTTTTGTGTATCGTGTTGCCCTTCCTTCTATGCTCTCTTCTCCTGTCGTCCACTTCTCTCTTTCGTGTTTTTAATTGTTTTTTTCTTTGTTTTGTTGTTGTGAGCCCCACGTTACTAACAAATATAACAATATTAAAAAGGAAAGCTGAGTCAAGTTTGTCTTGTCAATTCTACTGACTTCTTCCATTCCACTGTGTTCTATGGTTTGTAATCTTTTTTTCTTTTTATTTCTTCATATTATTACTCTTATTATATTCTATAAATAATTGAATTGATACCTGTTACTATTATTACTATTATTGAACTGATATTTGGCCTTAAAAATTGCATATTTCAACAATATATATTTATTGTTTCAAAAAATATATATATATTTATAACTTTAAAACCCTTAATATTTATGAGTTTTTTTAAATAAAAAATATTAATATAGGTTATTTCATAGTATTTTTATTCGTGTTTTCAAGTAGGAGGGATGATAAATTTATAGAATGAGAATAAAAAAATTTCTCATACATATTAAGGGTGTTGTTAACTGTTGCTGTATAGCACCCGATAAAAATTAGAATAAACTATTCATATTTTTTTAGGGACTTGGAAAAGGCTAGATATGTATTAAGCGTGTGTCAGTTTAAATGGGAAAAGTCAAATCATTTTACAACTGGACCAAAATGCCCTTTAATTTTGACCAATACTTAAGCCTCACCTAAAACAACTTTATCTTGAGTCTTGAGAGTTGAGTCTTCTGATTTAAAGTCCGTTTGGTTGGAGGAGTAGAAAAGTGGAAGGATGGAAAATTGTGAGAGGATGGAAAATTAGGAGGATGAAAAATATTTAGTTTTCCCCCGTATGTGTTTGGTTGGAGGGATGGAAAAGTGGAAGGATGAAAAACTCTTTTATTTGGTTGAAAAGAAAAGTGGGAGGATGGAAAATTCTTTTATTTGGTTGAAAAGAAAAGTGGGAGGATAGAAAAAGTAGTTTATATAAATTGACCATTATACCATTATTACATAATTGGTAAAAAATAGATTTATTTATACTCATTAAATAATATAAAATTTACCAACTATTATATTTTTCAATAAGAAGTGTTACGTCCACAATATTTTTTGCAATACTTTCACAACAAAATTTATGTGAAAAGTTGTTACTAATTCTAATTTGAACCCACCACTGAAATAATTTTTTTATTCACCAATATTAACTAATAACAATCTGTTACTTAAAATTTATTGTGAAAATATTATAGTAACATTTCTTAATTAGGATTTTTTATTTTTTATATTATTTCTCTTTTCAATCTTTTCATTACAGCCATACGTTTTTGTTTTTTTTTTTTTCCTATGCTATCTCTTCCACCACACACGTTATCTCTATCCCCACCCCTTCTTTTTCTTTTTCTCCACACACGTTCGAGCACTCTCATTCTCCCTTCATCTTCTCCAGCTCGCTCTCTTTAGTTTTTTTTTTTTTTTTTTTCTTCTTCCTCCTTACACGTTTTTCCTTATCTCTTTATCTCCCCCTTCTTTTCTTTCTTTTTCTCCCTCATTCAAGAAGAGCTTTCTCTTTTTTTTTTTTCTCCAGCTCTCGATTTCTGGTTTTTTTTTTTTTTTTTTTTTTTAACTTGATTCTAGGACAGCCGTTGTGTTTGTGAGGAGGGTAGGTGGGAGAGGGCATTGGTGGGTCCGGGAGGAAAATTTTCTCCCGGATTTTCCATCCTCTCTGTTTTCCTTTGCTTCCCAAACAATGGAAAACACTGATTTCCACACCATTTTCCACCCATTGTTTTCCATCCTCCCTATAATCCCTCCAACCAAACATAGTGTTAAGTTTTTTGGTTTTAACATCTTTTCCTTCCTTTCAGTGATGCTAGGTTCCGTTTCTTTTTTTCTTATTCTTTTTTAAAGTAATGCTAATATTTTTTTTTTTCAAAAAATATTATAAAAACAATATTTTCACAACAAATTTTATAATATTTAAAGTAGTCATTAGATGTTCTAAATTCAATTAGGCAAAGAAAATATTAAATTAATGAATTATATATATGAGGAAAAATTAAATATTAAAAGAAAAAAAAAAGACATTAATACTTGAATGGGTGTTTATTTAATTTTTCTTTCTAATACGAAGAGGGGAGATTCTATAAAATTAATAGAAATAGACGATGGACCATGGACGATGTTAGGGGTTAAGGGGGAGAAATTTCTAATTCCACTAGCTTAAAAAATAAGATTATCTTTTATAGTAGTAATCTAAGTCCAAATTTCTTTGTTGGAAAATTAATCTTTAAACTTCATCTATTAATGATAAATAGATTTAGGGATCGATTCTTTTCTACTCAAAAAATCGATCAGTGTCTTAGCCTAAAGATAAAGAGCAATTATCAGGAGCAAACTTGTACTTATTCAATGTAATTTAAATTTTGTAAAGTGTGATCGGAATTAAAGCTTAAAAAGTAATTTTACATTTCACATAATGAATGGCCTCTGTTATCTAAAACCAAATACAAGCCACAAACACTAAGAGCTGGAAAATTTCATTCTATCCTTGACAATTTTGTGCAAGGGCAAATATTCCTTGAAGATAGTGACTTTATCATACATGCTTTCTTATTTATTAACATTCTCTTGTTTCTTTCATTTTGTTGATTTGATATAAAATTTAAGGGTTAATTTGACATACAATTTTTTTTATTTTATTTTACTGCTCATTTTCAAGAATATTTAATCATAATTAGTACAATTTAAAATATCATGATCACAACTAGTCAAAATTAATAAGAGTACTTAGCTAACCAAAACATTTAAGTACAATGACATAATATTGTCAAAATGAAAATATAACACCCAAAAAAAAAAAAAAAGACAAGAGAAGCATCAATTAATAATGGCATAATATTTGTCATAGTGAGGGAAGAAGCAATGGCATAAGATTGTCAAAAATAAAATTGTCACAATTTTTTTTATACAAGTTCAAGAGCTTCTACCTAACATTTCAAACAAAATATTGGATTCAACCCCATTTCACTTGAAGTACATGTTTTCCTTTTTTTTGCACCATTTGAGGAGTACAAGTCTCTTTCTCCGAACACGTAGAGATGTTATGACCAATATTCTTGCAAAGCCTACAAGTCTTCTTTTGCTTTCCTAATTCTCTTCCGTCTTTCATTCGTTTTATTTTTGGACGACCTTTTCGGTTTGATAGTGGAGGAAAATTAATGAAACAATCTCCATCAATCACACAATTAACATTGGCATCAACCACATTTTCCTTGCCTACTAAATTTTCATCATCCAACACTAGCAATTCTTTTTCACTTAATGAGGCTTCACAACACCAATGTGATGGTAAATACAATGGTGAAATATGGTAACAATCTTTGTGAAGGAATATACTACGAATGTGATGACAAAGTATAGCCCAAAATTCATGCTTGCAACTACAATTAGTCATCTCACCATCCCATAAGACCTTGTACTTTTGACTATTTTCATCTTTACAATATTGTAGCACAAATTCAATATGGTTTTCTTGATGAACTGAATATTGTGTTGCTCTTTCAAACTCCTTTTGAATTTTTTTTGAAAGCATAAGGTGTCAAAACATTGTGTGCTTGGTCTTTTAACGGTGATAATGTTCTTAAAGAAGAACCTCTAAATGTCTCTAACATTGTATCATGTGATTGCGTTTGCTCAATATCTTCAATGGCAAGATCAACCTAAGATTATAAATAATAAAATAAATTAAAAACTTTTATATGACACATAAAGACTACAAATATTAACAAATAAAAAAATATAAAAAAAATTATACAACAAAAGAAATCAATGGTAAGTATGGACTTACTTGTTTAATGAGTTGGATCAAGTTTATGTGAGAATTAACAAACCATTCAATAAAGGCATTTATACTTTCCAATCTTCCCGTTGTTGTCATTCCACCAAAAAAATGTCAACAAAGGTAACATGATTCCCAAAAGTGCTTGATTTAATATAAACCAATTACATGCTTACTAGTAAGCATGTCATACTTTTCCATAACTTGAGTCCATTGACCCTCAAATTCTTCACATGAGTCTAACTTGTAGAACTCTATGCAACAATTTAAATATTGATTACAAAGAATGGATGTAAACCAATCACTAAATTTAATGGTAATATGCAATATATAAAAGACATGTTTTGTGAATAGTAATTCTTTTGATATTGTTTTCGTAATCCATGGATCTTAATCTGTCAAAATTGCCTTAGGTTGTTTCTTTATTAAACATGCAAAATTCTGCTAATTAAAAAAAAAAAAAATCATTAGAATATTTAAACATTTCGAATGATATGTACTAATATTATAACACTAATGAATTAAATAAAATGGAAAAATAGTTGTAAAAATTTATAAGATAAACTTTCATTAACCATCAAAAAGCACTAGTTATTTCATTTCGAAGAAGTGCACAACCAAAGAGAATCGTCTTTCCATGATTATTGATACCAACAAAAATACCAAAAGGCATATTATAAGCATTTACCTTGTAAGTAGTATAAAAAACAACCACATCGTCATATTTTTGGTACCAATCAAAACTATGAGGGTACGACCAAAAAATATGCTTTAACATTTTCTCTTCATTGGTTGTGAATGCATATTGAAACTTAGAATTCCTTTTTTTAACAACTTTACAAAATTTTAAGAGATCCATGACATCATTCACATCATGCATCTTTCTCATTTTCACTTAAAAATTACGAATATCTCATTGAAAAAATGGAAGATGTCCATGTTTCACATTTTTCTTAAGTTCTATAACACATATTATTTCTCTAATTGAAAGTCCAACTTCTTTGTATAAGAGAATGCAATTTTTATCATCTTTGGTGATAACTCGATTGGCTGAAAGAAATCGTACTCTCAAAGGGGACAACAATTCATGATTGTGATCTACAACAAAAATAGTGACATGCTATTCTTTTGGAAAAACGTTTGACTTTTGCAATATAATAGTTAGATGAGCTTTGCATTCACATTTAAAGATTTCCTATTTCATTGCTCCTTAGATGGATCCACCATTTTTAGTGGTTGTCTACCTTCCCAATGACAAAAGAAACTACATATTCCTATTTCCCCTTTGTTAGAAATGCTGAAAGATTGTATTGTATTTCATCCCGTAATAGAATATACATGAGTGCCTTTTATATAGAAGACAAGTATGTAATACAAGTAAACAAGGTGGGCCTAAAGCCCACTTACCCTAATACACGTTAACAGCCCCCCTCAAACTCAAGATGGATGTGAGACCAACTTGAGGTTGTCAACCAAAGTACGAAGACGTCTCTTAGGATGTGACTTGGTGAAGATATCTACAAGTTGATCTTTAGAGGAGACTGAGATCAACTTAAGAGCACCATGGACAAGATGATAACGAATAAAATGACAATCGATCTCGATGTGTTTAGTCCGTTCATGGAAGACATCATTGTGAGCAATATGAATGGCACTCTATTTGTCACAATAAAGATGAGTGGTAGAGGATGTGGACACACCTAAGTCTTTGAGAAGCCATCGTAGCCAAAGGAGCTCAGATGTGGTATCAGCAAGGGCATGATATTCTGCTTCAGTACTGGAGCGGGCCACATGAGTTTGTTTCTTGCTTCGCCAAGAAATCAAGGAAGAACCAAGAAGAAAGCAATAACCGGTAGTGGACCTGCCCAATCAGCATCAGAAAATGCTCGGGGAACAAGAGGAGACTGAGCAGAGTAGAAAAGACCATGAAAGAGAGTGCCCTTTAAGTATCAAAGAATGCGCAGAATAGCAACATAGTGAGTCGATCGTGGAGCAGACAGATACTGGCTCATCTGGTGAACAGCATAGGAAATGTCTGGACGAGTGATAGTGAGATAAACTAGGCTGCCAACTAAGCGTCTGTAAAGAAATGGATTAGACAATGGCTTCCCTCCTGTGGGAGTCAGATGCGCATTAAGCTCAACTGGAGTGTCAACAGTCTTGCTATCAGTGAGTCCAGCTCGAGACAATAGTTCAGAAGCATACTTGGCTTAAGTAATATAAAGTCCATCTGTAGAATGAGTGATTTCAAGACCCAAGAAGTAGCTGAGATGTCCAAGATCTTTCATCTCAAATTGCTGACTAAGAAAATCCTTGAGTTCTTGAATGCCACTAAGGTCATCATCAATTATGATCATATCATCCATATACAGGAGAAGTAAAATAGTGTATTTGTCAGTATGACGAAGAAATAAGGCAGAATCATAATGATTGGCCATGTAACCCAAGCGAGAGATGGTAGAGCTGAATTTGGCAAACCAAGCTCGTGGAGTTTGTTTAAGGCCAAAAAGTGCACGTTGAAGGTGACAAACCTTGTTTGATTCAACAGAGAGACCAGGAGGAGGTTGCATGTAAACTTCTTCACTTAGATCTACATTAAGGAATGCATTTTTGACATCCATCTGAAAAAGGTCCCATTTACTGGCAGCAGTAACAGCTAAGAGGGCACGAATAGATGAGATACGAGCAACCAGAGCAAAGGTCTCTTCATAATCAATCCCATACTCCTATGTAAAACCTTTTGCAACAAGACGAGCTTTGTAGCGCTCAATGGATCCATCAAAGCGAGTCTTAATCTTATAGATCCACTTACAACCAACCACAGATTTCCTAGGGGGGGGAGAGTCACCAAGTCCTAAGTATGGTTTTTAGATAATGCATCAAGCTCCTCTTTCATTGCAATCTGCCATAAAGGGTCAGTGGAAGCCTCACGATATGTGTGAGGCTCGTGCAGTGTAGCAAGGGCAGTGTAACAATGATAGTCAAGTAAATGTGCAGGAATGGATCTTACCCGAGTTGAGTGACGAGGTGGAATGTCTTATGCATGATCGTCAGGCAGAGCAGGAGCAGGGGACCCAAGCTCAGGGTTGGGTAACTGGTCTTCAACCTGTTCATCTTCCATCTGTTCATTAAAGGGTGAACTAGGAAAGGGATCAAGGATATCTGGTGGTTGGACAGAGAAGTCTACAGGAGAATTAGGAGCAACTATAGGATGATCAGGAGCAACTACAGGTCGATCAGGAGCAACTACAGGAGGATTAGGAGCAGCTACAAGAGGATCAGGAGCAGCTACAGGAGGATTAGGAATATGTGCCTCATTTGGAAAAAGATCTAAGATAGAAGAGGAAGATAGGGAGGCACGGAAGTGAGAGAGCTCGACAAAGGAGCGATGTTCTCAAAAGACAACATTGCGGGAGACACGAAGACAATGAGAGACAGGATTATAACACTGATACCCCTTTTGAGTTTTGCCATAGCCAAGAAAACAACAAAGTCTTGACCGAGGCTCAAGTTTGTTATGCTCATGTGGCTGAAGAAGAACGAAACAAGCAAAACCGAATGAGCGAAGGTGGTGATAATCTGGAGGTGACCCAAAAAGGCACTCATATGGAGTTTGATTGTGGATAACAAGACTTGGAATGCGATTAATAGCATGAACAACATGAAGAGTAGCTTCGCCCTAAAAATGAGCAGGAACTTTGGCAGAGAGAAGGAGAGCACGAACAGTGTCAAGAATATGATGAAGTTTTCGTTCGGCTCTACTATTTTGTTGAGAGGTAGCTGGACAAGTTAGATGATGAACAGTGCCATAGGAATACAAAACAGCTTGGAAAGCATATTGAGTGTACTCAAGAGCATTATTAGATCGAAAAATTTTGATACATTTGGAAAATTGAGTTTCAACCATTTTTGCAAAATTAGAATATACTTGCAATAATTCCGAACGATGTTTCATATGAAAAATCTAGCTATAGCGGGAATAATCATCAACAAAGACAACAAAATATCGAGATCCACCAAATATTAGAGTGAATAAGGTCAAAGATATCAGTGGATATTGATTCACTGGAATTGAAAGGCAAAACTGGTTGTTTTTCTAACTAACATGAGACACAATCAAAATTTTCTGTAGACACTGAACCTAATAAACCTCTAGAAGCCAATTGTTGTACTCGAGAGGAAGATGTATAACCAAGTCGAGCATGCCAAAGTGCAAGGGAAGGAATTGAAGAAACTGCAGCAGCTGCAGCAACAGAAACATGAGCAACAAGTGGAAGACGAAGATTGTCCACGGGAAACATACGCCCAACTCTAGGACCGGTCCCAAGCTCCTGTCCCGTCCTTGGATCCTGCACAATACACCAAAAATAATCAAATATAATGCGATAACCCAACTCAGCTAATTGTCCCACAGAAAATAAATTGTAAGAAAGGTCAGAAACATTAAAGACCCTAGGAATCGAAAGGTTGGAAGTCAAAATAGAACCTATATTATGACCAGACATTGTGGAACCATTTGCTGTGCGAATATTAAGAGGGTGTGGTGCAGGTTTAAGTTCAGAAAATAAGGACGAGTGAGGTATCATGTGATTGCAACAAGCGGAATCCATAAACTAAGAGGAGGGAGTCATACCAGATAAAGCCGAAAGGGAAGAGGAGTAAAATGCATTACCAACCATACGGATGACATTGACGATGATGTTTTTAAGGTCATCTGTGGACATGGTGAAAGTGCGTTCTGAAGACTTAGACTGTGCAGAGACGGGAACCATTAGTTGGACACTTTCAGTGTTAGCAATAGTAGCAGCAGAAATTGAAACAGCTGATTTGTTGTGACGATAGCAAGTCTCATTACTGTGGCCAAAACGTTTGCTGGATTGTCGGTGACAATTATTGCAATAAGAAGAAGACCTGTCCTTATTCTTCATTTAGAAGAAAAATATGCAAAAATAGACTGCAAAAATGAAATCTACGCGAAAAACTGGGTAAGGAGTACCTGGACTGCAAAAGTCAACTCTGGCAAAAAAAAGTCAACGATCAACTCTCTAGAAGTCAAAGTCAACGCTGAAAGAGTCAACTGCCTGAGGTCAACGTCAATTAGGAGATGACGGAATCTGATGACGTCAGCGATGTCGCAACTAGGGGTGACGTGGCAAGATGACGTCGCAGTGATGTCAAAAAGCGCATGTAGGCGCGTGAGACGTAGGGCGGCGTGTGACAGAACTCACTGAAAACATTGTTGACGCGTGAGGGCACGTGGAACGTTGGATGGTGACCGGTTCGGCGTCACTAAGTAGATCGTTTGACGACCTACATGCCTATATGATTTGTGTCTTAGTCAGAGGTCAAAAACGACAGATCTGATGAAGGTAGTTGTCTTAGCTGCGAAAATTGAGCTTTTGACGGCAGAGATTCAACCCTGAGACCTCTGACGGCAGCGAGGCAGTCTGAAAAGGCACTAAAGAGGCTTACTGACCGGAGAAGTTGAGGCAGCAGAAATTACCAACAAAGACAAGACTGCAAAACACAAGAAAGTTAGAGCAATGGCTCTGATACCATGTTAGAAATACTGAAAGATTGTATTGTATTTCATCCCGTAATAGAATATACATGAGTGCTTTTTATATAGAAGGCAAAGTGTGTAATACAAGTAACTGTGCTATACAAGTAAACAAGGTGGGCCTAAAGCCCACATACCCTAATACACGTTAACACCCTTTTTTTTTCTCTAAACGACCTTTTCAAATTGTAAAACCATTTTGATTTGCATAATTTTTATAGAAAATGAAAGCTTTTTCTTCACTAAGAAAGCATTGACCAACAAAAGGCTCAAATTCATTTTCTATTAAATTTATATCCTCATATTCTTCAATAATCCTCGTTTCATCTATTGGACATTCATTCCAATCAATTATTTTCCCTCCACATGTGTTATTATTTTTTCCATCATTCGGAAACTCATTTAACCCAACACAATTCCTTGAAAAACTTTCATGAATCTCACTTGCAATTAAATTATCATCAATTTGTGCTATATTAAAACAAGAATAAAAAAAATCAATATCATATTATACATTAAATGAAATATGGATTACAAATAAAATAAAAATAATAGTAACTTCTTGAGGTAGCTCATATAAGTCAAAGTAATTCATTGGAACAAGTTGATGAGTCTCACTTGCAACTAAATTGTCATCCATTTATGCTACATTAAAACAAGATTAAAACAATCAATATTCAATATCATATTTTAGGATAAATGAAAAAAAGTGATACAAATAAAATAAAATAAAAGTTCATTCTTGAAGTAATTCATTTAAGTTAAAACAATTCATTTTACCAACTTGATGAGTCTCATTTATAACTAAATTCTCATCCATTGGTACTGTATTAAAACAAGATTAAAACAATCCACATCATAATTTAGGATAAATGAAAAAAACATGATACGAATAAAATAAGATAATGACTAGATGCTATGTGCTCTAGCATAAAAATAAGAAGAACAACATAATTTCACAGCACCACATTTACAATTCTTCCCATTTTTTATTAGATTTTATCACCTGCAACATTTATTTATGCCCTTAGTTTTTCCATGTTAATATGGAAGAACAAAAATAATTTTCACTTTTCTTATGCCCTTTTCTTAGTTTTCCACTTATATCTTTTACCAAAGCTCCGCCCCCTTTGTTTTTTTGTTTTGTTTTGTTTATTTTTATTTTTATTTTTTTTTTTTTTTTGCATATGAATTACAAGTGCTCTACTTTACCTAGTTTGAGCAAGCATTTCAAGAAATTATTTGTCCCATGCATTTTCCTACTTCATAGGCACAATGAATTTCATGTTAAATAATTTTGCATATTAATATTGTTTGTGGAGTCTTTTATATTATTTGTGGACAGAGTCATGCCAGGAGGTAAGTCTGTGTATATTTTAAATTTCAGAGCACATATTCTTATATGCTACTTGGGTTATAAAGTACTTGGGATTTCATGTTTCGTTGTACCTATAATATTGGTCTAGAACCTTTTTAATTTATTTTATTTATTTATTTACAGATAGAACTTTCAAGAGTACACAACAATTTCTTTTAACAACTCGATGAGTCTCACTTACAACTAAATCCTCATCTATTGGTGCTATAATATACAACATGTATTAAACATAAAGATTAACCTCATATTCAAATATATTTTAAAAAATAAATATGAATTTAATAAAATAAAATTATTGTACCTTGCAAAATGATTGTTGAATCCTTCATTGAATATTTGAACTTTTCTTCATCTTTTTTCTTTTTCTTTTTTCTTTGAAGTGGGTTTGATAATGGTAAAGTGAAAGAAGTGAGTTTGATATTGATAAAGTGAAAGGTGATGATGAGTAAAATATTAATAAAGTGAAATTAGGTGGGAAATAAAAAGTGAAATGGAGGGAAATATGTTAAAGGTGTGTTAAAGGGGCATTTTTGTCATATATTTATTAGAGAAACCAAGCTTCACAGCTAAAATAAATTACATCTAAAAAGTGAATCTCCACCAATTTCCTATGCAAGTGGGGCCTAGAGCTGGTTCATTAACCGCTACTAGCCGGCTCGTGTTAACAAAACCATTAATTTAAAATCACATATATTTATAGTAATAGAGATAAAACAAATGTGTAATTGCATTTAAAGACAAATTAATCTAGATGAATCTAAATACTTAGAAAGGCTTTTAGAAAAAGGCCAAAAGTTGAACTTAGGCCAGATTGATACTTGCAAGGTCTGATAATTGTGACTCCTTAGGATTAAACATCCTATCCACCATAGTTAGACCCAAAACACTATTATGCCATCATAAAAAAAATAAAGGATTTTCAAAACTTTACCTTAACATCATTCCCATCTATTCTTTTTAAACACACACCTCTAAATTCTAATAAACATGAAATATGAGTTTAAAGTTAAATCAAATTTCATAAGAACCTAATTAGCCCAGCAAGAATAAACTAAAAGAGAAAGAAGTGTAGGTAATAAAAATGAAGACAAAATTTTTTTTTGTTGAAAATTTAAAACAATGGGAAAACTATATGCAAAGGATTAACCTTTGTCAGTTTAACAGGCTCGAAGGAAAAATCTATATTTAGTTTTGCTACAAATCTATACAACTTCATATTACAAATAATTAACCTCATTATTTTTATGAATATTTACATATAAATTAATACATTCTCCACTCTAATGTACTTTGGAGATCATTCACCTTTCTTTTCAAAAAACTATTGCATTCATTGTCTCAAGAATTTCAACAAATACCATAGCAACTTCTATATCTATTCTAGGCATCTAATCTATACAAAAGCCAATAGCGACCACAAGAGCTATCATAGTTGCAATTTCTTATTATTTTGCATTATTTAATAGTCATTATCCTTCAAGCCAACTGTATTGGAACAACATTGATCTTGGTTTGTAAAAGAACAAATCTGGACAAAGATAAGCACTTGGAAAAAAATGTTTGCTAATTGATCCCAACTGAACCCAAGAAAAGAAGAAAAGAAATAGATGATAAGAGATTTATTGGCTATCATAACTCAAACAAAAGTGAAAATCAATTTCAACATGCGTTGATCGAGCATGGCAACAGAAGAGGTATATTGCCCCCATTAATGTTATCCTTCATCCATTGCTTTGTTTTCAGTAACAATATTAGATTAACATTCGCATTTGGTTGTCTCCCTTGTTCCCAATATGAGCTCTAGGAATTGAAGGTATACATTTCATTAGTGAAGTGCACTTCCAAAAAGTATAATCCAAATGGAACATTGAAAAGGAAGTGGCATGTGTTGCCCTTTTGACATTACATCCATTGATACTGTAAAGTCTACAGACAAAAAGAATTTGATTTCTAATCTTTACATATTTGAGTAATGCTAGTGTAAACATGAAAGAAATTAAGTTATTAACAAAAAGAAGGGAGAAGTGAAAGGGTGAGAGTCATATTACAACATATTATGCGATCAGTTCCTATTCTCTCATAGTACTGTAATCAAATAAGTAACACTGATATACATTTTTGACTTGCGTAGTATTTTTCAAAGAACATAAAATAACCTCCAAAGACTTTTTTATATGCTTTCTCACCAAAGCATTAAATGATTAAATACTAATTAAATATGGACATTCAATGGAGGTAGGGCTGTAACTAAATGAGAGAGGGGAGGGCTGTTACACATAAAAAGAGTGAGAGTCAAACATTACCAGCAATAAAAATAAAGTGATCAGAGGCAAAAAGCAGAACACATAAAAAGCGTAATGCAAAATATCCATTCAACAAACTAGTAATTCTTTTCTAAATCACCAACATCTCACACACATGGTCTCACAATTTGCATTAGTACATAATCAGATTCACAGCAGTGCACACCCGCACATTGATACAATACATATTATTTCACAAAGAGAACAAAAACTCAGAAATGAGGAGAGGAACAAGTAAGGATCACCACCAGCAGGGAGTCACTGATGGTCACCCAGATGAAAAGCTTAAATGCGATTTGACAAGTTCTAGAATGGCTTGGGAACATTACTAATTCCTTGAGAACACGAACCATCTCTTTTGAAATTACCCAAGTTGTAAATAGAGAAGTTGTTTTTTCTTGAAGAGTTTGACAAGTCCTTCAACATCAATATCATCACTCTTCAAAAGTTGCCCTGCCTCTTCATCCTTTGCATTCTCTAGTTTTTTCTGCTTGAAAAATTTCACAAATCCTTCAACATCAACATAAACATCTGTATCACAATTCTTCAAAAGTTCCTTTAACTTTGCAGTCTTTGCTTTCTCAAGTTTCTTTTGCTTGAAAAATTTGACAACTCCTGCGAGAACAACATCATCACTATTACCACTACTCTGCAAAAGTTCCTCTGCAATTTCAGCTGGGGTAACCTCTACATTCGCCAACAATCCTTCAATCTGTCTATAGAGTTGGTGGTCACCATTGATATCCAGATAATTAGAAGCCAATAGCTTGAACCCATCCATTGTGCAGTATGACATGTGCACGTGCAAGTCCATGCGCCCTGGGCGCAACAAAGCAGGATCAAGCCGATCCTTATGATTGGTGGTGAACACAATAATTCGCTCATCTCCACAGCTCGACCATAATCCATCTATGATGTTCAATAAATCCGATAGTGTGAACTGAAAAGATAACATGAACGTAAATATTGGTAGATGAAATCATAAGATAATTCCATTTGCATCGGTAGTGTGATAGTACTAGTGGTCATGGTTGTTGACATACTCAATACACAACTCTAATTTCCATTAGATTTAAGATAGATGATTGGAAGGCAATCCTTTTACCCTTTTTTGTGTGTGTGTGTGGAAACATACTAATTCTCAAACTCAAACCGGATGGTGCATGTATCTAATGGGAGGAAAATTTTTCTTCCAGGGCAGAAACTAACTAGACTCGTCGAGCTAAATATCTCATAAAAATTATAGTCAAATCTAACAAAAACAAACTCGCATACTTATTTTGTCATTGAAAAATGAATAATAGGTCCTAAAACTGATACCTAAATCAACAAAGTAAAATGAGTGGCAATCAATTATATAGCTAGATAGAGATATTGTCAAAAGTAATTAAAGTGCTACTTATATTTGCATTATACTCCAAAAAAAATCTATTCAATTGATTAAGAGAAATTTCAATTATAACACTTTTTCCTATTAAAAAAAAGGTTATAATTGAAACTCAGTGTAATCATTTATAGTCCATTTCGATCTAATAAACATTCAATGTAAGACTTTATTTATTTATTTTTATTTTATACATCATTCAATTAAATCCATGTAAGAATCACACAAAAACTGACCAAAGTGTATAATTATTAGACAATGTGATTCTTACCTGAATTTAATTGAATAAGTGTGTATTGTTGGGATATGTATGGAGCCAATAAATATATTGGAGTAATTGTAAACTAGTTTTTATGAGAATAAAAAATGCTAACCAACTCATCACGTCGCTCTCGATCATTCAACTCTGCAGCGCGATCTATGTCCTCAATTACCAGTATTGAACGATTAGATGTAGAAAGCAAAATTTTTCTCAACTGCAAATCAGACAACCTACTGGAAATGTTCAAATCATAGATATTAAACTTGAGATAATTAGCCATGGCAGCAATCAAGCTTGATTTACCGGTACCCGGAGGGCCATAAATCAAATACCCTCGCTTCCATGCCTTGCCAACTTTCTTATACAACTCCTTCCTTCTAACAAACCTGTCCAAATCATCCTTAACCATCTTCTTCAGCTCTGGTTCCATTGCCAGCTTCTCAAATGTAGCTGGATGTTCAAGATTAACAGACCTCCATGCACGACCATCAAGACAGCCAGATTCACGGCTATAAAGCTTTACCATCTCTTCTTCTTTTTTTATAGTCTCAGAACGTCTTATTATTTCAGGAAAATAAGACTCTCGCACAATCTCTTCGAATTTTTTCTCAAAGGAAAGCTCAAAAAATACCTGACGATTTTGCTTAGTGAGATCTCCTTTTTCCATAAGCTTCCATTTGAGCTCAATGTTTCCAAAGCGATCAAGAATCTCTTGACCCATTGCAATATCAAAGGTTGGTTTCTTTTGCCTAATGGTTTTGTTTGCTTCGAGACATTTTGTTGAATCACTAGTAACCTTGGTACGTAGGTAGGTTGTGGCGGCTTCAAAGATTTCATTTCTATCGAGATCACATTTCTCTTTAATAATGAAAGTGAATCGACGCCTAAAGATGGCGAAGAGATAATCGCGGATTACAGGAGGTATGAGTTCTTTTACCACGGAACTTACTAGCATCACAAAAGCAGCCGAGAGCAATGATGGAAGCAACTCTTTGAGAGAAAACATGGTTTGAAGGTACAAGTATCTCCCAATCACCTCTTCCAAATCCTGTATAAATGAGAACAATGTGGTCAGTGAATATGACACAACTTTTTTATGGCTTGAGGGCTGCAATGTAGGAGTTCGGACACCAAGTATTCTTGGTTTTGTTAATTTGTTTATGCAATATGGTTAATTATGAAAATTTTTAGTGACTTCACAAAGAGGATATCTGTCATAAATTTGTTAGGATAAATCTCTATATATGTGTGAGTAAAATTTAAACATAACCCGAAGCCAAAAAAAAAATTCACGGAAGCACCAAGCACCAATTAAGTTAATCACACAAGAACACATTATGTGGAAAACCTCATAACATAGAGGAACCGATCTACTATAATAAAATAGAGAATGTAATGCCCTAAGTTTATGTTCAAAACTTAAGTTCACAATAAATATGAAAAATATAATAATACCTCTCTAGGAAACCCAGTGAAACCAAAATCGCAACAAGATCTCCGCTCGGAACAAGGGACTTTTTTTTTTTTTTTTTTTTTTTCACACAGCTTAATTTCCCTCTCTGCATGTTTCGCTCTATTGCATTTACATCCCTTTTTATAGACCAACTGCATGCGTCACTACTAGTCCTGAGCTTGTCTCGCAAGGCTAAGGCAATTGATAAAAACTTTTAAAATGAATGACGCGGTTTCGTAACTCATTCTATTTAGTTTTACTTTTACATAGTTAAGGAAATAAGACATAACTCTTGTTTATAGTTAGATTTTAGTCCAACTTTCATCCATTGTTGTTGATTACTCCACCTCCTGTGTTGTTAAATGGTTCTTGAGCAACTATATAGTAAATTAGTTATATATAGAGTAATAGAGTGACTTCGTTAACAATTTTCATGTTTTATTGGTTCCTAACCCGTGCATGCATGAAAATAACTGAATTTGAAGAAAATATCATTATATTTGATCTGGATAGTAAATGCATAAATTAGATTTTTATCTAAATAATTAACATGGAAATCGTTAAAAGAAAAATTATAATCACAATAATAGTAACACTTTATAACTAAAAGATGCACAAAAAGGAATGGAACAATATGGCCTTGTCAACTGTATTAAAACAATAAAAGTTGTTTAAATACTACAATATATATTTTCATACACTTTTTTATTCATACATACTTTTACAAAATTTAAACAACGTTATTAGAAATCTTTTACCAAACAACACTTAGGACCCATTTGATATGTATATTTAAACAATAGTTTTCAATTTTTTTAAAAATATATGTAAGTAAAAAAAATTAAATATATATATAATATTATTTAAAAATTGAGAATATATATTTAAGTTGACTTAACCAAAAAAACCCTTTGGTCACCGAAAAAAGACACGCTTAAACACCACTACCGGTATTCGTCTCTCCCACTCAGTCTCTCACTCAGAAAAGAATAATTTCCTCTCTCAGCCAGTCAAAAACGGACACGCTTAGCACCAATTTTCAAAAGCAAAAGACTGTTCTGGTACGCAGCAACTGAGCAAGGCAAAAGCTCAATTTTTGAGCTTCAAACAAGACTGTGTGCTCTGGATTACAAAAAGTTTCTCAGTTTTTTTCTCTCGGTTTTGTCAAATGTTCAATTATGAGCTAGTCATTTCCACCGACAAAAGTCTTTTGCTTTTGGAAAATTGTTGTACTACAGACACGCTGAAGGTAAAAAGAAGAAAAGACTGAAAAGTATAAAGAGAGTTACAGAGTTTTTTGACATTTCGGAACAGCTTACGAGGCGCCACCGAATTAGAATTCGTATAGGGTGACTGTTCTTTTTGTGTAAGAGCACTCACGGTTAAAAATTATTAAAAATTATAATTTTTAGTAATTTAAAAAATAACTTTATTCATTTTAATAATTTATTTTACAAAACACTCAACAATTACATCTGTCTATGCAAAATGAAAAAACTAACTGATTTTACACATTTTAAGCAAAAAAAACTCATATCAGTGGGTGCAAAATTGTGCATAAATGCACAATTGCTACAGTAACCGTGCATATATGCACGGCTACTGTAGCATGTGCATTTAATATTTTAATAATTTCTAATTCGCTCATTTTTTTCTCTCTCTTCTTCATCTGCAAAACTAACCCTCCCTCTCATGTTCTTTCTTCCTCTGATACCACACACTCCCACAGACACCAAATCAAAAATCAACTACAAAAATCAACCACAAAATCAACCAAAAAAAATCAACCACTGGAACAAAATCGTTGGATCGGTGTTGATGGAAATCGGTGATGGGTTGATGTGGATCGGTTTTGATGGAGATCGGTGATAGGCTGACAAAGATCAGTGTTGATGGAGTGCTTGTAATGGGTTGACGGAGAAGAGGAAAGAAAAAGATTTTTTTAAAAAAAAAAAAGAGAAGAAAGAGAGGCGGAGATAGAGATAAGGATGGTGTGAAGAAGGGGTTATTCAGAGGAAAAAAGAAGGGTATTGATGGAGTGCTTGTGATGGGTTGATGGAGAAGAGGAAGGAAAAAGATTCTTTAAAAAAAAAAAAAAAAAACAGAGATGGAGAAGAAAGAGAGGCGGAGATAGAGAGGAAATAGAGATAAGGATAGTGTGAAGAAGAAGAAGAAGAAGAAGAAGAAGGGGTTATTCAGAGAAAAAAGAAGGGTTAGGTGGGGGTAGGTGGGAAATAATAAAAAAAGTGAGAGAAAATATTATTTTAATAAAAAAGTGTGTATAATAGATAAACTGATGTTGGTGTTTTGTAAAAGTGATAGTGTAAAATAGAAAAAGTAGGTTTTTTGTGTAAAATAGACGAAATCTTTTGCACAGACTGATGTAATTGCTCTAAAAACATCTATATTGTTAGGGACATATTGTATGTAGTTGACTGATTTTTTGACAAAATTCACTTTACTTGTATTTGAGTAGATCTATGATAAGTTTAGTACTTCAAGAAACAAGTGTTCAAATTAAGTATTGAAGTCATGCAAGTCTGACCAAGAAACAAGTGAAGAAGTGTTGTTCATTAAAACTCGACAGAAGTCTCGACATAATCATTTTTATCGAGAATCACTGTTGAGCCTCAACATAAGCTTGACACAAGCTGTATCTGTCAAGAATTATGAAATTAAACTTTTGAGATCTGATTACACGCATAATATTGAGTAATTGTGTAAGGTTTCTTTTCTCACAACTCTAGACATATATAAAGATTATTTTAAAGGTTGTCACACAGGATGCAAGGTGATACAAAAGAATAATTTATGCATTGTGTGACTGGAGGCAGAAATTGCTCTAGTTCATCATATTCTTTGTAGACGCTATTGCATCTTTATGCTAAGAGTTTTGTGACCAAGGAGCTTTCTGATCTTAAATTCACCCTGTGGGGTTAATTTTGCCTTAGTGGTTTACCCCATTCATAAACAAACCAACTGTGTCAAATTTATTTTCCGCTGCATTTAGTTATTTGGTGATTTGTTTGTGCTACTACGTTATTGCATGTAATTTGACTAATTAATTAACTTGGGTAATTAATTAATTTGCAAATGGATCAATTCATTTTAACCCAACAAGTAGTATGAGAGCAGGCACACTTTGATTAGGCTTAATCTTTGTTGTGTGATTCATTGACCCCTATTTATCATGGATAGAGGACAGTCTCTTATTATACCTCCTTTATTTGATGGAACTAACTATGCATACTAAAAAGTATGCATGAGAGTTTTCTTGCAATTTTTAGATGAGAAGGTCTAGCAAGCTGTGGAAATCAGCTGGGTGAAGCCAAAGGAAATGCTGGCTGATTGGGACGAGGCCAAGATTAAAGCAACAAACTTCAACAGCAGAGTAATGAATGCCCTATTCAGTGATGTGTCCAATGAGGATTTCAAGAAGATATCCTCAACTGAAACTGCTTAGGAAGCGTGGACCATTCTCCAGACAACCTATGAAGGGACTAAAGCTGTCAAGGATTCAAAACTCCAAAGGCTCATTACTAGTTTTAAGGAGATAAAGATGGAGGAGGATGAGACATTTGATGAGTTCTATGCCAAGCTGAAGGACAAAGTAAACGCAACCTTTAATCTTGGAAAACATATTCCCAAACCCAAGATTGTGAGAAAGGTGCTCAAATCCCTGCCTGAGAGATTGCATACCAAGATCACTGTTATTGAAGAATCAAAGGACATTGACAAAATTCCTTTGATGGAGCTGATTGACAACTTGCAAACCTATGAATTGGGTTTGACTAGACTTAGGAAAGAAAGTAAAAGTAAGAGCATGACACTGAACGCCAAAAGTAATAAGATTGATGAGTCTTTAGATGATGAAGATTTCAAAATGAAGTCCTATATCACTAGGCAATTCAAGAAGTTCATGAAAAATGCCAATGTGAAAGGTTTTGATAAGGACTGTAAACAATCTAGTTCTTTACAGTTCAAAAGTCAAGACAGAGGGAATAAGGAAGTTAAGGATGGCAATTAGTATACTGTTCCCTTTAGACCAAAGTGCTTCGGATGTCATGGCTTTGGACACATGAAACAAGAATGTCCAACATATCTCAAGTTAACTGGGAAAAGCAAGGCTCTCGCTACTACCTTAAGCGACACCGAGCTTGAGACTGAATCAGAAGACAGTGATGATGAGGGAATTTTTGGTGCTTTCACTTCCACAGTGGATCCTATTAAGGGGATCATAGAAGCAGTGGATGAAGAAGAGGACTTGGTGGAATCCAAATTTGAGAAAATGGATGAATAAGATGATATCCATACAACCTATGCTAAGTTGTATAAAGTTTCCAAGAAGCATGAGAAACTCTACAGGCTAGCCACCAAGAAGCTGAGCGATGTTGAGCTAGATCAAGAAGAGCTCTCTACCAAGGTTGATGAAGCCAATCAAACCATTGGAGCACTGTGGTTTGGGAACAATTTCTTAGCTGAAAGGACCAAGAAGCTTGAAGCGGAGCTTTTTAAAGTCAGAACTCAATTGGAGAGGACTTCCAGTGCAAAACTCGATGAGATGCTAAGTTTTCAGAAAGCTGCTTCTGACAAAACCGGTTTAAGGTATGATTTCTCTTCTCCTAATATTGCCTTATCTAGTACAACTGTGTTTGTCTCACCTGCTGATAATGTTAATTCTAAGAATGATGAAGCTAAAACTGAAATAGCTAGTGAGAACTTAGATAAAGACAAATCTATTCTAGGAGTATCCCCTAAGGTTGAAAAGAAAAAGATTAGAAATCCTAGGACAAAGAAGAAAAACAACAAAAAGTCTTAACAAAAGAAGCCGCAATTCTATTATCACTACAAAGCTTCAAGGCATACTTATCCAAATTGCTATAAGTGGTTAGTCACTCAACAAAGCAATAGTATCCTCTCGTTTGGAAACCAGAATCAGTTTCCATCCTCTCTTGCTCCTCTGGGAGATCTTCTTAAAGCCTTCATGATCCTTTCAAATTTGAAAGGTTTCAATTTTTCCCCCTTTCCTCAGGATCAAAGGTTCGTGCAAAGAAAAGGTTTTTCCAGGGTATGGAATGAAAAAGGCTCAAAGTGATTCAATCACTTTTTCTCTCTCTTCCCTTTTTGTTTATGTACTACTTGTTTGTCTTGCTTTCTTTTTTTGAGTCAGTCTAGTTTTATGCTTTGTGTGTTTCTCTTTCATGTTTTTGTTTTGGTTGTTTTCAATTTTGCTTTATTTGTTTTTCATAAAAATTAAAAAAAAAATTGAAAAATCAAAAAAATACAAAAACAATGTGTTTGTGTATATTGGTACTTGTGTACCTTGGATGGCCATTGAAGCAAAGTTTTCTAAACTTGGTACATTTGTAGCTTAAATGAGCATCTCAATGCACAACTAAGCAAGTGAGCTTTGTGGCTCATGTTTGTGATGAGTACGATAAAAATTGTCTCTTATATCTCATATTCATATCAATATTTTAACGGGAAGGACTAGAAAATCCTGAGAGAAAGGCATAAATAAAAATCTCACCACTAAAACCTGCTAATCATGAATAACGTCTGTGTGCTTAGACACAGCAAAATTAGAATGTTTTAGCTTACATAAATGAGTATTTCTTTTCTCTCTCTTATATGCCCATTCATGATATGCTAAAAAGGAAAATTATGCAAAGAAAAAAAAATTAAAATGCTTTTAAATTTGATTGCAAGAGTGTTTCTAGGAGATGTGAGAGTTATATGATGTATCTTGAAGGTGAAAGTTTCCATCAAGTAGTAATAATTATGTGTGAGTGTATTTGATTTTCTCATATCTCAAATCATCATAATATGAGACACTTATGCACTCTTGCTATGTTTTCACACAAAACACACAAATTCTTTACTACTTTTGATATATATGCAGGTACAATGTGATTTGGCCATCACAAGGAATACATGTGTTAATATATACTCACTAAATTGTCTTAACTTGTTTTTGAAATATAAAATTGGTTAGAATTGTTGTGTGTGTGTGTGTGTGTGTGTTTTGGATCTATGAATGCTTTGTATATTTGTTGAGAGATGTTTTGAGAGCTTAATATGTTGTTTGGATCTTTGGTTAAGTAGCTTGCTTGTTGCATTCATCTTTATGTGTTTTCCCCCCTTGATAAACTCCTTTTCTTCAAGCTCGACAACTTCTCGACAGATCCATCGAAGAAAATTTCTTTGCTCTTTGTCTACTCAATAGCTTCTCAACAGCTTCTCGGTCCATCGAGATTTCTGGGTTTCTTCTCAATAGAATCTTGACAGCTTCTTCGATCCATCGAGCCAAAATTCCTTGCTCTCTCTTTGCTCGATAGGCTTGACAGATCCTCTACAGAAACTTCAATCCATCGAGCTGCGTTTTCTATATATAGTTGAGGTGTGAATCAGATCTCACTTTTCTCATTCTCTCTCACTCCAAACACATTTCTTTCACTCCAATCTCTCTACCCACATGATTTTCAGCCTAGATCAAGCCTCAATCACTTGGTAAGTGTTCCTAAACCCTTATTTTTCATGCATTCATGCATTTTAGACCTAGGTTTTGGGGGTTTTGAAAATTGTTGGGGTTTTTGAGATTTTTGTGAAATTTTTGGGTTGGGTGGTGTTGTTTTACTGTTATATGCTCATGCATTGCATTCTCATTACATTATAACAATGTTTCATGCATTTTAGATGTGTGATTGATTATTTTTAATTGTTTGTTGGTAGGTTTGGATTAGGTTTTTACCTATGATGCTCTTAAATTTTGCACGTCATATGTTCATGCATTTTTCATGCATACATTGTTTCATTTTCTTCCTATTCTTTGTTTCTGTGTTGTGATTGTGTTCTGCTCTCTCTCTCTTGAATAGATTGCACTATGGCACCCAAAGCGCGTAAATCCATGTCGGCTCGGAATCCTCTTTAAGGTTTTGGGCCATCTTCTTCCTCTGATCCTCTTACTCCCCTCCACGTTCGGTTTCGTGATGAGAAGGCTCGAAAGGACTTCTTGGAGAACTTCCAGAAATGTGGCATTCATCCGAAGTGCCATGTTATCTTGTCGAATTTTGCCAACACTCCTCTCCTCGCTGTCATTCGGACTCGGGGGTGGGAATCTCTTCTTGAGAGATCCATGAGGTGTCCTACCGTGTTTATACAAGATTTTTACTCCAATATACACGGTATTGATACCTCTGTACCTCAGTTTACCACAACATTTTGAGATACACGTATCGTAGTTACCCCAGATCTTATATTCGAGGTACTATACGTTTCGCGGGTATCGCATCCTGACTACCTTGGTTGTGAGCGTCTTTGGACTGTACCCAGAGATAAGCTTCTATTTCACTTCTATGAGACACCTTCCACATGGGATGGTAAGCTAAACACACCATGCTCGGGCTTCGCAAAAGGCCCGAGGTTCCTTAATATGGTGATGATATTTACTCTTACTCCTTTGTCTCACTATAACTCTATTACTAAGCCTCGTGCTTGTTTTCTTTTGTCTCTTCTTGAGGACCTCTCTATCGACTTCCTTTCTCATTTCATCACATCTATTCTTGATGTGTATTTGGATACAGCTACACATGATAAGCTCATTTTCTCTTCGGCTATCACGTGTATCCTCCAACACTTCTCCATCCCCATTCCTGACTCTCTTTATTTCACCACCATGGGTGCTATCAGCACCGGTTTTGTTCGGCGAAGCGAGGCCCAATTTCGACCAAAGTGGCCACAAGTGGAGACGGATGATCCTGCTGCTACTACTGTTCTTCCCTCCTTCTCAGCTCCTTCCACCTCCGCTCCTTTTTCTTCGACAGCTGGTGTGACCCTGGAGGCCATAATGGCCCAGCTTTAAAGGATGGATGCCCATCTTGACTATCTCACCGATAAGATGTGTCAGATGGACACCCGCGTCAGTCGCATTACTCGTTGATAGGCTCGCCTTGGTGGTTTTGCTCCTTCTTCATCTCCTTCTCCAAAGGCTTCAAGTGATGAGGATGATGATGCTAGCTTTTCTGCTGATGACGAGATGACGACCTCTTAGTGACTTGCCCTTTGTCATTCGTGACAAAAAGGGGAAGTAGTTTTGGATGAGAGTAGTCTTGTATTTAGGGGGACAGTTAGTATAGGATAATTTTTGATAGGGGGAGTGTGTATACTTTTTAAGGGATGTAGTGAGGTTCTTATGTTCTTTTCTTTTCTTTCTTTTACATCTTGTATACCGGTTTTGTGACCATTTATTGACATACATTGTACTTTACTTTTTACATATATATAATGATGATGTATATTTCTTCACCTATCTTTACATGTGTTGTTTCTTTTTCTCTTTATACATATGTTTCTTTATGTATGCAATCTTTATGCTTGTTTCACACATGATGTCTTGATGAGTTTTGTTTAAGTGTTTCAGAAAGATAGGTTGTGAAAGTCTACCATGTCACGTACTCTCTTCTTGCAAATTTTTTCGAGAGTTTATGTTAGGATTAGATTTGTTTTATATTTTAACCAATGATTATGAGTTTAATGATTTAAGACCCCTCTTATGATTCATTTGTTTGTTGTGGTTTTTTTCATAGATTGCTAAAGGGGGAGATTGTTAGGGACATATTGTATGTAGTTGGCTAATTTTTTAATAAAACGCATTTTACTTGTATTTGGGTAGATCTAGGATGAGTTTAGTACTTCAAGAAATAAGTGTTCAAGTTAAGTATTAAAGTCATACAAGTCTGACAAAGAAACAAGTGAAGAAGTGCTGTTCATTAAAACTCAACAGAGGTCTCGACAGAATCCTTTCTATTGAGAATTACCGTTGAAGCTCGATAGAAGCTTGACATAAGCTATATCTATCGAGAATTATGAAATCAAACTTTTCAAATCTAATTACACGTATATCCTTGAGTAATACTACTGTAAACATGAAAGAAATTAAGTTATTATATATTACAAAAAACCACAATTTTTTATTTAACTTCAAGATCATTAAACAAATAAAAGACAAAAGAAGGGAGAAGTTAACGGGGAAGAGCCATTAGTCATATCACAACATATTATGCGATTAGTTCCTATTCTCTCACTACAGTTATCAAATTACACTGATATACATCTTTGACTCTTTTTTTGGACTGATATATCTTTGACTTTTATACATAGGTTTTTTCAAACAATAGAAAATAACCTCTAAAGACTTTTATGTGCTTTCTCACCGTTACCAAAGCATTAAATGATTAAATACTAATTAAATATGAACACTCAATGGTGGTAGGTCTGTAACTAAGCGAGAGAGGGGAGGGCTTTTAGATTAGGATCCAGTACGATACCCATGGGACGCCATTCACTCATATCTTCTCACAATTTTTTTTTCTTTTTCTTTTTTTTTTTTTTTCAATTTTTACCTTTTAAACTTTTACATTTTACTTTCAAAATTTTTTTTTTTAAATTTTTTTGAATTAGTGGTTGAAATTGAAAGTTTCTTTTTGTAATTATCAATTCTAACCATTTATAGTAATTGCATCAGGTGCAATACTTGGGTATTATACATGATCTCAATCCCACTCGTCACTCTAATTTCCTGTCAGCTAGTAAAAAAAAACATGCTTAACACCAATTTTCAAAAGCAAAAGAATATTTTGGCTGGTCTTTTGGCAGAATATTGTTGAAAATGAAGTTTATTTGTGATATGAGCACTGTTTAAACTTATTTAGGGAAATAAAATACCATTGTCGAAATTGTAGGACAGAGGAGAGAGAAATGATAGAGAGAGAAAAAGTAACTTTGGTATTGGTGTTGCTGAAATGCCCAAAAAAAAAAAATGACTAGTATTTCGGTAATTGTATTACCGAACTACTTTTGGCTCACTTAAATTTGACCGTTGCCCATTAGTTTCAATTTCTTTCTACTTTTAGTTTCTTTTTGAGTTTTGACTCTTGACATCTGAAAAAGGGTAAAAGAGGGTAAAAAAAAACAAATAGTTGCTTCAATTTATTACTAGTGATAGGACCTTAGAGGAAAAGGGTTTTAACTTAATTTTGACCCCTTTCTCAAAAAGAAACTAACAATTAGAAATTGAAATTAACACCATTTTTTCAAAAAGAAACTAGCAGTTAGAAAATGAAACTATTAGACAGATTTTTGTGGGCCATGAGGAAAGTATTTCGATAATACAATTACCGAAATACTTTTTTTTTCTTTTTTTGGTAGTTCGGCAACATCAATACCAAAATTACTTTTTCTCTTTTCTCCCCAACGCATCATTCCTCTCTCCTCATTAAGTTTGAACAGTGTCCATATTACAAATAAACTTCATTTTATACAATATTTAACAAAAAGACTTGTTTTGGCTGCAAATCAAAACATTATTTTTTTTTAAATTTTTTTTTCTTCATGTAATGACAGTTTCATTGAAAGAACTATGAAAGAACAAGCTTATCATTCAGAGATGGAACTATCTTGGGGCTGAGGGGGGCCATCCCCCCCCCCCCCCCCCCCCCCACAACCTTTGAAAAAAAACCCTTTAGTATACAAAAATTCATCAGACCACCCCTTATCGAGCTGCCTTCTTCAAAATTTTATCATCTTCTTTTTGTCTTCTACTTTGTCTTCTTCTTTCTTCTTCTCTGTCCTTTTCTTTGTTCGTTCAACTGATCTGGTTTGGTTCCCTTAATTTTCATTTCTTGTTTTATCCGCTTAGCTCATGTGATAGTAATAAATGATGAACGTAATTTCTATAACCCTTCACACATTGTCTTTTATAGCTTTGATTCCACCACCTTCAGGACACATGCTAAGCTTTTAACCTATACCTTTTTGCATCTAATTTTTTCAATATATCTATGCATACACGATTAAAAAGGAACATGTTATTATAATATAATAAATAATAATTGGTTTCAAATATATATATATATATATATATATATATATATATATTGTTATTATTGGTTATATCATTTGTTTTTATTGGTAAGATATATCATTTTTAAAGACTCTTAAAAGTCTTACAAATTATATAATAGTTCAAAAAAAATTAAGTTTATACCAAACTATTGTTATAAATAAACCCGAAATGGCATGTGATTGATATCCAAACATATTATTCCCTTAATCAAATTGAAACGGTCACCACCATACGAAATTGACTCATTTTTTGTTTTTAAACAATTCTCTCTTAGTCAAGAGCTCTCTACCCTCTCTCAACTCTCATTCATTCTCCTAATTGAATGAGTGATATTAAGTATAATATAGATTTTACTACATAAATCTTATAAATTGATGTGTCATCAATTACAGAAATTAACATAAATACTAATTTATTATTTGTTGAAATCAAGGTTTTGAAACCGGGACCGTTCATTGAACCGTAAAAGGGAGAGGTTCAAGGTTTTTAAGATCGAACCGAGGTTGAACCGGGATCGAACTGTGATGACGTCATAATTAATTTAATAATTATTTAAATATAAATAAATATATTAAATTTGTAAATATTAGCAAAATGTACTAAAAATATCTTAAAAATTGAAACAAAATACATAAAATAGTACTGTAAGGTCACAAATTGTAGCCCAAACCCAGATGGAATAAGATATGGGCCCAATGAGCCCAATACAATAAATTTATGAGAGTGGGTGAAAGAATTGGGCTGGTAATGGGTTTTATAACGGTTAATAGGGGTTATGAGTCTGTTCAAGGAGGATAAAACACAATCAAATGCTGAAATCAAGTCCGAGGAACAATTTTTAGGATAAGTTGGCTGTTTCAGATGATGTCCGAGGAGGAAGTTCTTAGACAAATTGGCTATTTCCGTTGGTGTTCTTCTTAATGCTATAGTGTATCTTTTTCAATGTTTTTCCTTCATATTTCTCGATCTCTTTTTCTGGAGGCTTTACTCTATTATATAGTCATCCTCCATTCAATCCTACCATCCACTTGTCTACTTTCTAACCCCGTACTCAAGTTTTTCTCTCATTTCCCACTGCTTTTTGATTTTCTAGGAGTAAAAGTGGTTGTAAACACTGTTCAGAGGTCTTCTCCACATTAATGCGGCCAGGAAAGCTGCTGTACTGCATTTAATGCGGTGGTAGTAGCTTTTTCCTTAGATATTTCTGTATTCTTATCCCTTCCCTGTACATTTGAAGTCTATCTTCGTCGCTGGAGCTTCCTGGAAGGTTGTTTAGAGCAAGATGAAGCTCACTCTATTGATATATGTCAGATCCGAGGAGGATGACCCTCTCAGACCAACACCCTTGGATATTTATCTACTCTATTATCTATTACGGGGCCTTTTCCCATGCTATCTTCTCCTCGGACGCATTATTATTAAAGAGTGGGGCTCAAGCCTAAAGCAAAGGCTCAAGCTTTCGCCCCCCACAAGTACATTATAAGGTTAATAAAAAATAGTACAACATAAATAAGCATAAAAAGAAATTTTTATAATAATCCTTTAAGAGAAATCATTTAACTAAAAACAACTTTTAAAATAAATTCATAAATTGCATAGGTATTATTCTTAAATAAAAATTTAATTTAGTAATATTTAATATGTTGAGAAAGATGACATAGAAGTTTAGAAACTATAAATCATGTAAATTTATTATAAATTTAATAATATTGCATATTAGCTCCCAAGAAGAGCACTTGATCTGTTGGTCATGGTTTTAGTCTTGTTTACAACACAAGGAAGTCAATACCGTTCCGAAGGATGTTTCGTTTTGATCATGAAAACGAAATATTTCGATACCGATTAATACTATTGTACTGTTTTGAGATTACCGCTAATTTGATATGTTTATATATGTTAAGTTAAATCCATATAATTTGTAAAAGAAATTTAAATTTAGAAATAAAAAAATTCACTTAATATGTTAAGCTTTAGTTAATATTAGGCCATTGATGTATTTACTATTTACTATTTAGTTGATAATAATAATAATAATAATAATAAAATTAATGTCTTTTTCTACCAGCCGTTGGAAACTTCTAAGGTTTTAAAAAGATTTTAATTAAAAAATAAAAGTTTTTACAACTTTGAATTATCAAGTTCACGTGGGTTAGTGTCCTATCAAAGGCACACTGCCCAAACTTCAAATTGAAAGGACATAAAAGCTACACATGTCCTCCAACAAAATAAAATTTAAAAAGCTCTTACTTGAGTCTACCGTCCATAACCATAAGATAAAGTAAGAAATATAAAAGAGGGAAGAAGTCTGGCTTTTGGGACTCTGCGCGAAGAAGAAGAAGATTAGGAGGACTAGATGAGAGGATGAACGGAAATATAGAGTCACTACCAGAACATCATGGCGACAGTGAGGATCTGAGCTATCTGGTTTTTTATTCTTATCCACTGACATCGTTTTTATTTATTTATTTATTTTTATACCGGTCAATTTTTATTTTTCGGCTGGAATCTAATATATTTCTCGTTATGGCCAGTACAATCAGGTTCGGATCCTGGTAGCTGCATTTTTCATTAATTTTTTCCTATTCTATGACCGGTTGAACCGGCTCACGATTCGTCCGGTTTTTCCGGTTGAACCCCGGTTCGTCCGGTTCTTTCAGAACTAATGTATATCCGGTTCTCTATCTAAAAAATTGGATTTCAATCTGATTTTCGGTTTTTCAGGTCGGAACGTTCAGTCCGATCCGGATTTCAAAACTTTGGTTAAAATGACATCAATTACATTAATTATCATATTAATTTGTAAATTTTTTATTAAAAATTTCCTAGTAGTTTTAGCATTTTTCTAATTGCATATTAGCGTGTTGCTAGTTTGTTAGTGCCAAATGGACAATAATTTGCATTTTCATTAAAAAAGAAATTATTCATATTCTAGCCCTCCTCAATCAAAATTATGGTTTTGTTCCTATTATTATTTGAACTTTATTACTTTTATATATATAAATGCATTTAGTTCTGTCAAATGCTCAATTATGAGCTTGTCCTTTCCGATCGAAGTCATTTGCACCTGGAAAATTGGCGTACAAACGCACGAATTGAGATCCGGTGTAATAGAAACATCAATTAATCATTGGATGTGAGAAAGAAGTTAAAAAATGAAATATAAACGTAAAATGATAAAAGTTGAAAGTTATTTTTTTTTAATTAATTAAGGGTTGAATTTTTTTTTAGGGGGATTTAATGGCTGAAGTTAAAAATGACTTTTAAAACTTTTAATCTCAACTATTGATTTGCTATTGCAGGGAATCTCAAACACGCTGAAAGAGAAAAAGAGAAGACTGAGAGTCCAAAAAAAAAAAAAAAAATTTAAGTTTCAAGCTATGACTTGAATGTTATATACAAAACATTTGATTTTATAATTTCTCTAGGTGTATTGATTTTAATTAAATACTTTGAAGCAAATAATGAAGAGACAAAATGTTGTAATTACTTCACACAAAATAAAATTTCAACTTTTTCAAAAAGAATTACCAAACAAATTTTCTGTTTTTTATTTATTTATTTTATTTTGGAAAATGTTTTTTTTTTCTTTTCTTCTAGCCAAACGTGTTTTCCATTTTGAAAACCCTAAAAAATTGTTTTTTTCTTTTCTTTTCTCTCTAAAAACAAGAAAACAAAATCAATTACCAAATATGACCTTAGTTTTTTAATAAATTTTCCAATGTATTTTCTCATGCAAAAAGGACAGGGAAAAAAAAACAAAGGATAAAAAATTTGGGGGGATCTTGTTAGCTTGATTTTGGAGTCCATGGGCCCAGTTAGTTTAAGCTTAAGCCATAGACTACGCACAATATTTTGAAAATCATTTTGCAAATGTATTTTTTAGTGGAGAACAAGTTTTCGGAAATAGTACTATTTTCAAAAAGATGTTTGATTCATTTCTCTTTCGTTTTATCAAAAACGTATTTTGAATGGAGTTTTTAGATGAAAATTAAACATTTTATTTAACATTTTGCCATTTTTGGAAAAAGAGGATTTTTGGTTAATGAAAATAGTTCATTTGGATTTATTTTCGAGGGAAACTAATTTTTGAAGATCCATTCTTGAAAAGGGGAAGTTCCACGGTTATTTTGGGAAAGAGAAGTTTATAATTTTGAATAAGGAAATCCTTTTTAAAAAGGTGAAAATTCCCTTAAAAAAAAAGAGGGGAAAAGTTCAAAGGAATTTTAGAAAAAGTAATTTTGTTTTTAAAGGACAAAAAATTTTCATGGATTTTTGTAAATGCTTTTTTATGAGATAAAAATTTCCATGTAAAAAATGTTTGGGGGTAAAAATTCTATAAAATCTTATAAAACACTTTTTTTGAAAACAAGCTAGTTGAAAATTATTTTGAAAATACTTTTGAATCAAGCCTTGATATGTGGTAATTGAATTTTAAACTACAACCTGAGAAGTTAGCGTGTAAACCATATGCCCAGACATTGTGTAAATAAAATAAACTATGCTATATAAGGAAATAATGGCAGTGAAAAAAGTAAGTTCAAATGAATTACATACAATTAATCTCAAGATCGTGAGTGTCAGACAATCAAAAAAGGCTGCCTCTTATTGGATGAGGATGAACCCCAATTCGTGGTCCATGGCTTCGCACCATAGCCCCAAAAGTAAATAAAAAGAAAGGTAATGTCAATCAGACCAATCCTAGCGTAGATGATGATTAAGAAATTCAGGCACCTGAACGGATTGGTGGTCCAATTAATTCCTCCCAAGTCCGACAACAAGAAGCTTATGCTCAGTTGATCGGCAAAGCGGATGCAAGGACAGTCCGTCTCCAACTGACTGAGCACAAGGAAAACCTAGTTGAGCGGGAATTTTCAAATTCTTCGGATCCGATGCTTAATTCAAATTCTGAGCGGGTAGTATTCTATCTTTACCTACATTAGCTGAAAATCAGGTTCCCTTATCAGATAAGATTTTCATATCTGATAATTCAAAGTTAATATCTCCGGATATCCCCAAAGATCATGTGGTTTCTTATTTTGATAAGTCAGGTCTGAATTTGGAGGAAAGTATTTAAATATAATAACTCCCAACTGTTGATAGGAAAGATATGACTAAAGTTGGGAGTTTTTATAAACCTCAAACAAGTTTAGGGAAATATAACTAATCAAACAATAAACACAAAAGAACAAATCTTGAGGTTCGGTGCGGCGGCGCTAGCTCCTGACCGACATGTGCGGCGGTGCCAACGGCGGGGTGGAGCTCCAGTGCTAAGAGGAGAAGAGGAACTGGAGCTCTGGTTGCGTTGGTGCTGTTATGTTTTCTCCAGGTGAATGTGTTTAAGGATTATAAGTTTAATTGGGTTATAGTTGTGTGCGCTAGAGTGTATGTGTGTTTCATTAAATATATGACGTAGCGTCCATTGATTGGTGGCTTAAATCAGAGGCTTTACTCCAGCTACTGACCAAATGTTTTCTCATCCAATAATTCCAATATATATATATATATATATATATCATGCATGTTCATCATACATTCTTATTTTTTAAGCATATTCACCTAATTTTTGAAAATACATGTATTTATTGTCACAAAGAGAGAGATTGTACGTACTACATGATAGAGAGTCTTTGTGATTGTAATACATAATAGAGAAGTATAACGTTTAATACATAGCCATACTTATTGCATATAGTTCATCCATAAACCCATCATATGCTTATTGCATTCTCAAGCTCGTTTGTTTTTTCCTCGAGAAGTTCGACAACTCCTCTAAGAGCAACATCGGTATCTTCAGTCCTTGGAAGTTCCTCAGCAATTGCAGCTGGGGTAACCTCTGCTTTCTCAAACAATGGTTCAATCCGTCCATAGAGTTAGTGGTCACCACTAATATAAAGGTAAGTAGAAGCCAACTGCTTGAACCCATAAATGGTGTAATATGACATGTTCAAGCTGGTCAAGTTGGTCCTTATGATTGGTGGTGAATACTATAATTCGCCCATCTCCATTGTTCGACCATAATCCATCTATGACGTTCAATAAACCCGATAGTGTGAACTGAAAAAAATTACATGATAGTAAATATTGTTAGATGAAATCATAAGATAATGTCATTTGCAAAGGTTAGTGTGATAGTACTGGTGATGAAAATAATATACTAAACTTTTTTGGATAAGTCGTGAGTCGTCATGCTAGTTAACTTTAAATATAATGGACTATTTGCAACTAGTTTTTATGAGAAGAATGCAAACCTCAGCGTAATTATCCTTCTTTTCTTCGCCTCTTTTTTCCAACAGTGCACAATCTATATCCTCAATAACCATCATTGAGCGATTAGATATTGAAAGCAATATTCTTTTCAAGTCTGAATCTGACTTTATTCTTGAAATGTCCAAATTATAGATATCAAACTTGAAATGTCCAAATTATACTCTCGCTTCCATGCTCTGCCAACTTTCTTATACCACTCCTTTCTTTTAACATACCTGTCAAGATCATCTGTGAGCCTCCTCTTCGGCTCTGGGTCCATTGCCAACTTCTCAAATGTAGCTGGATGTTCAATAATAATAGAATACCATTCACGACCAGTTTGAACACCATCAATATCACAGCTATAAAGCTTTACCACCCTTTGTGCTTCTTGTATAACCTTGGAACAAGATATTACATTAGGTAAATAAGAGTTTAGCATAACCTCTTTGAATTTCTTTTCAAATGAAAGCTCAAAATATGTCAAAAGAACATCGCAATCCTTGGTTTTTTTTTTTTTTTTTTTTTTTTTTTGGGCACATAACTTCCATATGAGTCAATTAATGTCTTGAAAGGAATCCATAACCGATTGACTGATTACAATATCAGCGGTTTGTCCCTGTTGCTTACTGGTTTTGCTTACTCTGAGATGGTTTAAGTTTGATGAATCACCAATCTTGGAACGTAGGTAGGTTGCGGCAGCTTCATAGATTTGATTGCTACTGATACCACATTTCTCTTCAATTAAGAGAGGGAGTTGAGGCGTAAAGAAATATTTTCCACTGATGGAGACGATCGAGATAATTTTTTACTACACAAGGCATGAGTTCTTGTCCTGTGGGAGTTAGTACAATCACAATAGCAGCTGTGAACAATGGTTTTAATGATGAAAGCAACACCATGATGTTAGGCTTTGTAGACCCTAGTAATGTTTGATCTGGTTGACAATCCGACCCAATCTGAATAATGTTGCGTGGTTTTTTAATAGGATATTTTCTGAGTCTTAGTCTACGGAGCGAAGACTCGGGCTTGTGCCCAAGCCTGTGCGCAGGATGTAAAAAACATTTTTTGGTGATTTGGGTTTTTGTTGATGTCGTTTTTCGAGAGACTAAAAACACTATACTGCCGCACTTATATTTTTTCCCTGATAATAGTGAAATCTTTGCAACTCCGTGATTATAAACAAATTATTAAACCACGTAAATATTGTCTTGTGCGTGTGATTGTTTTTCTTTGACATGTGTTTTCTCTAATTTTTCTTTCTCACAGGGTTGGGAATTCGGGAAAGAAAACATGATTTTAGGATATCTATATTTACCAATCACCTCTTCCAAATCCTTAAAAATGAGAACAATATGTGGTTAATGATACAACCTTTTTTATGGCTTGAGGGCTACAGTATAGGAGTTTGGACACCTAGCTAGTATTAATTTCTTAGTTTTGTTTATGCAATTTGGTTAAAATTATGAAGGTTTTGAGTCACTTCACAAAGAGAACATCGGCCATAAATTTGTTGGGATAAATCACCATCTATGTGTTAATAAATTAAATAGAACCTTAAGCACAAAAAGGAAAAAAAAAAAATTCACGTAAGCACCAAGAAAATTAATAACACAAGAAAACATTAAGTGAAAAACAATCTAATATAGAGGTGTTAGTGTATAGCTTAGACTAGTTTAGCCCATTGGGCTTAGCCCAATATACTATACTTGTAGTTTACTCCTTTTGCTTGTACTGCACACATACCTAGCCTATATAAGGCTCTCTATTGTACATTATTATTTACACATTAATATACAGACTATTCAGTCTTTCTCTCTCATTTTATATTGTTAACATGGTATCAGAGCCATTCCTCTGACTTTCTGGTTCCTGTGGACATCTCCGGCGTTCTTCCGCTGCCCTCGCCTTCATCCAGTCGTCACTGTCAGAATTGAGCCACCGCCGTCACGCCCACAGTACTGCAACACTCGGATATCAACGTTCTGTGCATTCAACTGCCAAAGAACAGGCATAGAAAGACAGAACAGCCAATCCCGAGCAAAACCCAACCAAGAACGGCCAGAAACTGCATCACACGCGCCCCCACGTGCCACCTGAAGTTTCTGCCTCACGAGCACGCGCTCCACGCGCCGCCACGCGCCGTCAGTACCTGCCACGCGCCAGACCACTCTCACTCACGCGCCACACGCGCCTGCTGCTGCGTCTCTTCCTGCCACGTTAGCCCTAGGTGACGTCACACTACCACGTCAGCACACGTCAGCAGTTGACCGTTGACTCTGACCGTTGACTTTGACCATAGTCAAAATTTTTCAACAGGACCTGTTTTGCTCAGTTTTTCGCGTAGATTCCGATTTTGAGCTCCGTTTCTGCAATTAAGGTCTCTAAATCCCATTTTTTGGTCATTTTCTTCATTATGGCTCAACCAAATGAACGAGATATCATCCGTCCTATCACTATTATGTTAGATGGTCCTACTAGTTATCATGTGTGGTCTCAGAATATGACTGTCTTTCTCAAGGGTCGTAAACTGTGGAGATATGTGACTGGTTCAATAACTAAGCCAGTACCAAACCCTAAGTCTAAAGCCACGACTGCTGAAGAGTCTTCGAAGACTGCTGTTACAATAGATGATTATAAAGAACGCCTAGAGGAATGGGAGAGTATTCAAAGTAAGATCTTGTCTTGGTTTATCAATACCTCTATTCCCTCCATTCATAATCTTCTTCCTCGTCTTGAGACTGCTGAGGCTGCTTGGAAATTTTTGGCTGATCGCTATAATTGCACTAATGATTCAAGCTTGGAGTTCCACATTGAATCAAAACTCTATCAAATGTGTCAAGAGACAGGTCAGTCTATTTCTGATTTCTATTCTCAGACTTCTACTATGTGGGAACAACTCTCTGCTGCAGATCCTCCACTGGTGTGTTCTAAGGACATTGAGCTCTTTGTCAAATATCGGGATCGTCGTCAATTTATGCACTTTATGATGGGTTTACGTGAGGATTTTGAGTCTACTAGGGCTTCTCTGCTTAGCCGGTCTCCTACTCCTTCTCTTGATGCTGCAGTCAAGGAGCTCATTTCTGAGGAGAACCGTCGGCCTACTTATCACATGTCATCATCTGATCATGTATTGGCTACACCCTCTCCACAGCCTCCCATTGCTGCATTCACTGCTCCTCCACGAATCAACCCTGGGCGTCCCAACTCTCAGTCTTCCAAAGGTACTCGCTGTGAGTTTTGCCGTAGCAAAGGTCATGACATCTCTGTTTGTCGCAAACTGCAGAAATTTGTGCAAGAGCATAATAAGGCTTCTCTTCCTCGGGCAGCTGCTGTATGTCCTTCAGATCCATCGGTTCCTACAGGTCCATCTTTGACTTCCTCACTTACTACGGCTGATGTTGAGGCAGTTGTTCAACAGGTTTTATCCCGCACTTCCACTGCCTTTTCTGTCACCTCAGGTAACTAACCTTGGTTCTTTGATACTGCATGTTGTAACCATATGACTCCTAATGAATCCCAATTTTCTGAAAAGGCACCCTTAGAACATCCAATCACCATTTACACTGCTGATGGAACTCCTATGCCTGTTAGTCATAAAGGAACAATCTCTTCTCCTAGTCTATCCCTTAATGACACTTTTCATATTCCAAAGTTATCCCTTAATTTGCTTTCTGTTGGTCAACTTTGTGAATTAGGCGTAGATCTTTTATTTACTAATCATGGTGTGGATGTGCAGGATCCCCGGACGGGTTAAGTGCTTGGGACAGGCCGTAAGGTTGGTCGCATGTTTGAGGTTCATGACTTGAAGATTCCTTCACAAGTTGTTTCTGCAGCTGCTACCACTACCACCTCCTCACCTGATCTATGGCATGCTCGTCTTGGTCATCCATCTTTATCTCGTCTTCAGTTGTTAGCTTCTCAAGATCATTTAGGTTCAGTTCAGTTTCAAAAATTTGATTGTATTTCCTGTCATTTTGGCAAACAAACAAAATTTCCCTTTAATAAAAGTGACTCCTTTTCTTTTGCCCCTTTTGATCTTATACATTCTGATATTTGGGGTCCTGCACCTATTCCCACTGAGGGGGGATCTAAATATTTTGTCATATTTGTGGATGATTTTTCTCGATATACTTGGATTTATCTGCTTCACCATAGGTCTGAACTTGTGTCTATTTACCAAACTTTTCATAAAATGATTGAAACATAGTTCAATCGCACCGTCAAAGTCTTTCGATCAGATAATGCTCAAGAATATAATGATAAATCTTTCTTATCCTTTTTAGACAGTCATGGTACTCTTCCTCAGCGGTCTTGTCCTTACACCTCTCAACAAAATGGTCGTGCAGAACGAAAACATCGTCACATTCTTGATGTTGTCCGCACCCTTCTCATTTCTGCCTCTCTTCCTGAGCGCTTTTAGGGTGAGGCTGCACTCACTGCTGTGTACACCATTAATCGTATTCCTTCACCAACTACACACAACAATCCACCATTTGAGCTTCTTTATGGTCAAACTCCTGACTACTCCTCCCTTCGGGTTTTTAGTTGTGCTTGCTTTATCTCTCTTCCTTCTCATGAACGAACAAAGCTCCAGCCTCGTACTCGTCTCTGTTGTTTCCTTGGTTATGGTGTGTCTCAAAAGGGGTTTCGCTGCTATGATCCCATTTCTCATCGCCTTCGTGTCTCCCGTCATGTTGAGTTTTGGGAACATCGTTCTTTCACGAGTCTTCAGCAGTTTCTTGCATCTCCTTCCTCAGAGTCTCCCATTTTTACTGATCTTTTCCTCCCTCTCTATTCTGAACTTGTGGAGGATTCTTCAACATCGGCTGCCTCTCCAGACGACTCATCTCCGGTTCTGTCTCCGGCATATGACCCGCCTGTCTTGGATCCTGTGGCACCACCCTCTCCTGAGTCACTTGTTGGTCCTGAACTTCGTCGTTCCACTTGGGTAAGCATTCCTCCCCCTTATCTTACTGATTATCACTGCTCTTTTGCTCTTGCCACCCTCTATGAACCTCACACCTATCGTGAGGCCCATACTGATCCTCTTTGGCAGCAAGCTATGAACGAAGAACTAAATGCCCTTCATAAGAATAACACTTGGGATATGGTTGATTTGCCTCCTGGTCAGTCTGTAGTAGGTTGTAGGTGGGTTTACAAGATCAAGACTAAGGCTGATGGATCTGTTGAACGATACAAGGCTCGCTTAGCTGCCAAGGGCTTTACTCAGGAGTATGGTATTGACTATGAGGAAACATTTGCTCCTGTTGCTTGCCTTACATCGGTCAGATGTCTCATTGCTGTGGCTGCTGTTCGCCATTAGCCTCTTTATCAAATGGATGTGAAGAATGCTTTCCTTAATGGAGACCTCCATGAAGAAGTGTACATGCAACCACCCCCTAGCTATCCACATTTAGGCAGCCAAGTTTGTCGCCTTCGTCGTGCTCTTTATGGCCTTAAGCAGGCTCCTCGAGCTTGGTTTGAAAAGTTTAGCTCAGTTGTTGCTCAGCAGGGTTTCACTTCGAGTCCTCATGACACCGCTCTCTTTGTCCGAAGATCCTCTGCTGGTATCACTCTTATTCTTCTTTATGTTGATGATATGATTATTACTGGAGATGATTCTGCAGGTATCCGCTCTCTTCAGCAGTTCCTTAGTCAACATTTTGAGATGAAAGATCTAGGCACTCTCAGCTATTTTCTTGGGCTTGAGGTTACCTCATCCTCTGATGGATACTATCTTTCCCAGGCTAAATATGCTTCTGATCTTCTCTCCAAAGCCGGTATCACCGACAACAAGACTGTTTCCACTCCTTTAGAATACAATGCAAAGCTCACACCTTTGGATGGTGAACCTATATCCGATGCTACTCGCTATCGTCAGTTGGTTGGCAGTTTGATCTATCTCACTGTTACTCGTCCGGATATTTCACATACCGTGAGTATGGTTAGTAAGTTCATGGATGCACCTCGTTCTGTCCATTATGCTGCTGTTCTTCGGATTCTACGATATGTCAAAGGCACACTTTATCATGGTCTGCATTACTCCTCTCGATCTTCCCTCGAGCTTCATGCTTATTCAGATGCTGACTGGGCAGGTGATCCGACTGATCGATGCTCTATCACAGGTTTCTGTTTCCTGTTAGGTACTTCTCTTGTCTCGTGGCGCAGCAAGAAGCAAGATGTGGTTTCCCGTTCCAGTACTGAGGCAGAGTATCGTGCCCTTGCCGACACCACTTGCGAGCTTGTTTGGCTTCGCTGGCTCTTGGCTGACATGGATGCTCCGTAGCCCACTGCCACTCCTCTTTATTGTGACAATCGTAGTGCTATCTACATTGCTCATAATGATGTCTTCCACGAACGCACCAAGCATATTGAGATCGACTGCCACATCACTCACCAGCATCTCAAGAAAGGAAATCTCAAGTTGTTCTCCATCTCCTCTGCTGACCAGCCTGCTGATATCTTTACCAAGACTCACCCGCCTGGTCGTCTTCGAGATCTTATATCTAAACTCTCGTTGGCTTCTTCCTTGCCACCTCGAGTTTGAGGGGGGATGTTAGTGTATAGCTTAGACTAGTTTAGCCCATTGGGCTTAGCCCAATGTACTATACTTGTAGTTTACTCCTTTTGCTTGTACTGCACACATACCTAGCCTATATAAGGCTCTCTATTGTACATTATTATTTACACATTAATATACAGACTATTCAGTCTTTCTCTCTCACTTTATATTGTTAACAAGAGGGACCAATCTACTACAATAAAATAGGAATGCAATGCCCAAGTATATGTCCAAGACTTCAAGTTCACAATAAATTTTAAAAATACAATAATACCTATCTAAAAACTCAGTGAAACCAAGATTGCAACCAGATCTCTGCTCTGAACAAAGCACCTCTCTCTCTCTCTCTCTCTCTCTCTCTCTCTCTCTCTAGATCTGCACGTTTCTCTCTATTGCATCCCTGTTTATAGACCCAGCTGCATCACTATATTCCTGAGCTTGTCTCATAAGGCTAAGGCAATTGATGAGAAACTTCATGTAGTTGAGTAAGGTTCAAATGTGGGGCTGAGAGCAAAAAAATGTATAAAATAATAATAACAAAATATTTAACCAGAACGATGCGGTGTTGTAATTCATTTTATTAAGAGTTTGTTATTGGGATGTGATGAAAAGTTTAGCTTATTTGAGTTTTTGGCTTATTTTTGATATTATTCATGGGTCCTATTCAGGGCCGGCTGAATAGTAAAAGCAATAGATGCAGTTGCCTAAGGCCCCAAGTAAAAAAAAAAAGCCCCTAAATTTTAACCAATAATGTTATTTATAATCAATAAATAAAATAATATTTTTTTTATCAAATGAAAAACAAACAAAAAAGAGAGAAAAATGATATGTCCATAATATTTTTCACAACACTTTTACAACAAATGCTAAATAATAGGTTGTTACAACCTGTTATTGATGACAAAAAAATAATTATAGTGGTGTTTTCAAATATAAAACAAAAAGCAACTTAAAACCTAGGATTTGTTGTGAAAAATATTTTGAATATTGCACTTTTAAAAAATAAAATAATAATAAGAGCTAAGTTAGCAAACTTTTACTAGTTTTCATTTAAGTCTATCATTAACCCCACTCTTTTATTTACCACTATCAATCTGTCACATCAACAAGTGTGAATAATTTTGTCAAATTTTTTATGTCTATAAAATTTCTAAAAAAAGAAAAAAAATTTACATTGTTCTTGTTAATTAGTAGTAATTTTGCATCTAAAATAATATAATCAATTTTTACCTTAGACCACTAAATGCATCAAGCCACCCCTGGTCCTATTACTCTATTTAGCTAGTTTTTAACTTATTTTTTTTCTACACTTTTAGTAAAAAAAATTTAGTTTCCACTAAATAAGTTGTTTCAAAATAGACCAATTACATAATTAAGAATACAATACATGATTCTTGTTTATAGTTAGATTTTAGTCCAAAACTTTCATTCATTGTTTGTGATTACTTCACCTCTTGTGTTGTTACTTAAAAAAACCACTAACTTCAGGATCGTCAAACAAATAAAAGACAAAAGAAGGGAGAAGTGAAAGCGTAGGAGTCATATCACAACAAATGATGTCATCAGCTCTTACATCAGTTATTTGATTAATGCTCCTTCTTCACAGTACATTAATCAAATAACTGACATACATCTTTAGCTTTACATAGCTTTTTTCAAAGAGCGGAAAATAACCTCCAAAGACTGAAACAAGTACCAAAGCATCTCCGATGCCATCAACACTCAAAGGTGGCAGAAATTTGCGAAAGCATTAAACGCTTTAGTATCAATTAAATATGAACACTCAATAGTATTATGGCCGTAACAGAATAAGAGTAGGGCTGTTACACAAAATAAAACTATATATCCTCCATTTTTGTAAAAACCACCCTCTGCCCTCTCCCTCATCATACTTCAAAACCAATAACAGAAAGAAGCCCCACAGATCTCAAACACAGAAAACCCACAGAGAATAAGAAACTCGCAGCAACACTTTCAAAAACGTGACCACAACAACGAAAACAATCACAGGTACCTCACAGCAAAGGCAGGGATAGGAGATTAAGAGTGGGAGTCAACATTACCAGCAATAAAAATAAAGTGATCAGAAGCAAATAGCAGCAACCATAAAAAGCGTAATGCAAAATATCCCTTCAACAAACATGTAATTCTTTTTTAAAACAACAACATCTCCCACAAACAGTCACACAATTTGCAAAGTACATAATCAGATTCACAGCAGTGCACACCCACACATTGATACTATACATATTATTTCACAAGGAAAAGAAAAACTCGGAAATGAGGGGAGGAACAGATAAGGATCACCACCAGCAGGGAGTCACTCAGGTTCACCAAGACGAAAAACTCAAATGCGATTTGACAAGTGCTAGAATGGCTTAGAAACTTTACTAATTCCTTGAGAACAAGAACCATCTCTTTTGAAGTTACCCATCAGATAAGATTCATTTGGATTTATTCACTTTCTCTGCAGCCTTTGCATCCTCAATTTTTTTTTTTTTTGATAAATTTGACAAGTCCTTCAACATCAACATCAGTATCACAACTGTTCAAAAGTCGCTCTGCCTCTGCGGCCTTTGCATTCTCAATTTTTTTCTGCTTGAGAAATTTGGCGAATCCTTCAGCATCAATATCTATACCAGCACTCTTTAAACGTTCCTTTAACTCTGCAGCCTTTGCTTTCTCACGTTCTTTTTGCTCGAGAAATTTGACAACTCCTCGGAGAACAACATCAATACCACCTCTCTTCAAAAGTTCCTCTGCAATTTCAGCTGGGGTAACCTTTACATTCTTCAACAAACCTTCAATCTGCTTATAGAGTTGGTGGTCACCTTCGATTTTAAGATAATTAGTAGCCAACAACTTGAACCCATCTATGGTGCAATATGACATTTGCACGTGTACATCCATGCGGCCTGGGCGCAACAAAGCGGGATCAAGCTTGTCCTTATTGTTGAATATTAGCAACGGGATGTGTTATACCAATTTGTGTATGCTAATATAGATGCGGAAGAGGAAGCATAGAATAGGAACACTGTGAACACGAGGGTTACGTGGTTCAGCCTTGTCGGCCTACATCCACGGAGGAATCCCTTAAGGGCTACATCTTTATTATGTATAAGAGTGTAGTACAATAACCTGTGTTACAATGTGCCATAACATGAGTATATATAGGCGACTAAACCCTAGACTACTAGTACAAGCAGGATTGGGCTTGGGCCTATTACATTGGGCTAATATGTCTAATATATATCTCTAACACCCTCCCTCAAACTCAAGACGAAAGCTCGATGAAGGCTTGAGGTTGGATAAGTATGAGAAGATCACTTGGAAATGCCGTGAAGAATGTCTTTTGAAGAAACCACAATGAAGAATGTGCCAATTGACCAATTTTGGAGCTTCAAATGAAGAAACGGAGTTCAAAATTGGAATCTACGCGAAAAACTGAGCAAGATAGGCCTTGTCGGAAATTTTGACTTTTGGTCAAAGGTCAAAGCAAAAAGTCAAAGTCAAAGTCAACTGGTCCATGGTCAAAGTCAACGGATACTGGTCCGGGTCGGTTCCGGGTTTCCGGGTCTGGTCACGGGTCGAACAGTGGATCCGATGACGTCATCCTATGACGTGTCTAGGGCTGACGTGGACATGCTTGCGTGGCTGCTGACGTGGACTGATGACGTCATCAGGTGACGTCATAAGATGACGTCAGCATCTGAGTTCGGCGCGTGTCAGGCACGTGCTCAGTCCACTGGCGCGTGGAGGAGCAGCCAGAAGTCCAGGTGGCGCGTGGAGGCACGTGCGACATCGTTTGAATGCCATTTTTCTTCAGTAGGCAGATTGGTTGTCGGCGAGGCCGTCATGGCGGCGCGTGTACATGAAAACGATCTGGAAGTTAGGGAACCTGAGGCGGCGCGTGGGAGTTTTTCGGAGACAACTGAGGCGCGTGGAGGCGCGTGGCACGGCTTCCGGTGACCGGATTTCTGGGTTTTCCTTACGGGAGACCGAGGAGCACGCCTGTGTGGTTGGTTTCTTCAGGCGAAGGCTTGATTTGCACAGATCTGTAAGGTGAGTGGTTCGACTTGCTTGAGAGATCAGAGATGTAGTAGCGAGGCAGCAACGGAGTTTCCGTGGGAGCTGCGTGATGCTGTAGACCCAGATCAGAAAGAAGGCATGGGCACTATTGTGGATCTGTGTTACGCACGTGAGAATCTTCTTTGCTTGCTAGAGATTTTGTTTGATGCCAGGAACGAAGTTTGGCTCTGATACCATGTTGAATACTAGCAACGGGATGTGTTATACCAAGTTGTGTATGCTAATATAGATGCGGAAGAGGAAGCATAGAATAGGAACACTGTGAACACGAGGGTTACGTGGTTCAGCCTTGTCGGCCTACATCCACGGAGGAATCCCTTAAGGGCTACATCTTTATTATGTATAAGAGTGTAGTACAATAACCTGTGTTACAATGTGCCATAACATGAGTATATATAGGCGACTAAACCCTAGACTACTAGTACAAGCAGGATTGAGCTTGGGCCTATTACATTGGGCTAATATGTCTAATATATATCTCTAATACTTATCATTGGTGGTGAACACAATAATTCGCTCTTCTCCACAACTCGTCCATAATCCATCTATCATGTTCAATAAACCCGATAGTGTGAACTACAAAAAAAAAAAAAAAACATGAAAGTAATATTGTTAGATGAAGTGCATTAGATAATGTCATTTACATCACCTAGTGTAATACTGGTAATTGTTGTGGACATAGTGCACATATGTACTCGGTAAAAGTTATTAACAAAACACAAAACTCACTTCATAGGGGTTTAGGAAAGATGATTAGTAGGCTGTCTTATTCCCACTTCTTTTCTAATTTTATGTTGAAAAATACTAGTTGTCGGACTCAAAGCCAACAATACTTGTATTCAATAATAGGAAAAATCTTCAACCAGGATAATAATCTAAATGGACTCATTGAGCAAAATATCTCATTAAAATTATTGCCACGGTAATCGGCTCACTTACTTTAAAAAAAAGCTGATATTGAAACTAACTGCACTCATTTATAGTCCATTTCAATTTAATAAACATCGAATGTCAGAGTCAGTACATATTCACAAAAATCACACACTTATCCGATTAAATCCACGTAAGATTAACACAAAAACTGCCTAAAGTGTATAATTATCTAACTAGCACGATAATAGTTGACTCTCTCTATATATATAGAAGTAATTAAAACAAGATTTTATGAGAATAAAGAATGCTAACCGAGTCAGACGATCTCCTTTGTTCATCCCACTCTGCACCGCAATCTATATCCTCAATTACCAATATTGAGCGATTAGTTGTTGAGAGCAATATACTTCTCAAGCTTTCATCTGTAAGCCGACCGGAAAGGTTCAAATCATAGATGTTAAACTTGAGGTAATTAGCCATGGCAGCAATCAAGCTTGATTTGCCGGTACCCGGTGGGCCATAAAGCAAATACCCACGCTTCCATGTCTTGCCAACATTCTCATATAAGTCCTTCCTTCCAAGAAACGTGTTCAAATCATCCAAGAGCATCTCCTTCTGCTCTGGGTCCATTGCCAACTTCTCAAACGTAACTGGATGTTCAAGAATAGCATAAACCCAAGGTTCATCTCGAGGATGATGGACGGAACCACGTAAGCGATTATTATCACGGGTATAAAGCTTTACCACGTTGTTGTCGTTTTGAATTCTCTTATAATGATCTACTATACCAGGTAAATAAGACTCTAGCACTTCGTTTTCGAATCCCTTATCAAAGGAAAGCTCAAAATATCTATTAATATCATGGAAACGGTCAGCATATAACTTCCATTTGAGTGTAATTCCCCTAAAGTTATCAATAACTTCTTCCTTCGCGACGATATCAGTGGTTGATTCATTTTGCCAGTCTTCTTTGTTTACCTTGAAACGTTTTGGTTTTGTTGAATTAGAAATCAGGGTACGTAGGTGGGCTCTAGCAGCTTCATAGATTTGGTTGCTAATTTTGAGATTACCTTTCTCTTCAATGATGACAGTGACTTGAGGCGTAGAGAATCTAGAGAGCCACATTCGATACATGGAGACGAGATAATTGCTGACTGCAGAAGGTATGTGTTCTTTTACAAAGGGACTCAGTACAATCACAACAGCAGCAGTGAAAAATGGTGCCAATGACGTAAACATCTCCCTGAAATTGAAAAATGGTGCCAATGATGTAAACATCTCCCTGAAATTGAAAAATGGTGCCAATGATGTAAACATCTCGCTGAAAGTGAAAAACGGTGCCAATGATGCAAACATCTCCCTGAAATTGAAAAATGGTGCCAATGATGCAAACATCTCCCTGAAAGTAAACATGGTTTGAGGGTATGGTTGTTCTTTCAAATCCTGTAAAAATGTGAAGAATGTGGTCAGTGATACAACTTTTTTATGGCTTGATGGCTGCAATATAGGAGTTTGAACACGAAGTATTTCTTGGTTTTGTTTATGCAATCTGTTTAATATTATGAAAGTTTTGAGATACTTCACAAAGAGGACATCTGCCATAAATTTGTTGTGATAAATCTCCATCTGTGTTAATGAAATTTAAATATAACTTGAAGCAACAAATTAATAATAGAAATCACGCAAGCACTAAGAAAATTAATCACACGAGAACACATTACGTGGAAATCCTTGTAATATAGAGGGACTATAATAAAATAGAGAATTCAATGCTCTAAGTTTATGTCCAAAAATTAATTTCACAATAAAATTTGAAAAACACAATAATACCTTTCTAGATACCCAGTAAAACCAATATCGCAACAAGATCTCCGCTCTGAATAACGCAACGTTTTTTTTTTTTTTTTCACTTCACACAGCTTGCACTCACTGCATGTTTATCTCTATTTACATCCCATTTTATAGGCCCAGCTGCGTCACTATTCCTGAGCGTGTGAGAGATTAACTGTGTGAACGCTGACAAGGTGAAAGGTAAATTGAGAAACTTTATGGGCACATTTAGTAGACTGTGTCTGTGTTCACATTACGTGGAAATCCTTGTAATATAGAGGGACTATAATAAAATAGAGAATGCAATCCTCTTAGTTTATGTCCAAAAATTAATTTCACAATAATACCTTTCTAGATTCCCAGTAAAACCAATATCGCAACAAGATCTCCGCTCTGAGCAATGCAACGGTTTTTTTTTTTCACTTCACACAGCTTGCACTCTCTGCATGTTTATCTCTATTTACATCTCATTTTATTGGCCCAACTGCGTCACTATTCCTGAGCGTGTGAGAGATTAACTGAGTGTAAACGCCAAAGAGGTGAAAGGTAAATTGAGAAACTTTACGGGAACATTTAGTAGACTGTGTTGGTGCAAACACAATAATAATAGAAATAACATAACGAAAAACTGAATAATACTTCTGAATATTATTAACTTAAAGAGAAAAATTACACAACATTATTTGAACTGAGGCGCGACACCAATGGATATGGTAATTACTTTGAATGGACACCGCCACCCTTCATCTCCCTTTAGTGCACGTACCTAGCCCAATATTTGAGTCAATTCACATTAGCCCATTAATCACACAATTAAAAAGAATAAAATAGTATATCTTTTTTTCAATGTGAGATTAAACAATTTCATTAACTCCTCATCTTCTATATTCACTCCCATATCTTTACATTTATGTTGTAATATTTATTCATTTTAATTGATTAAAATTAAAATGCTCCAACAGACTATAACGGCAATTACATAGAAATAGGAATATGTATTACAAATAATACAAGATGTTGTAATGTAATACTTATTACTATTCATTTGTTTGGTGACAACACAATAATAAAACCTTGAAGACAATGGAATGAAAACATTTTTAATTAAACTTAAGATATATTTTAGGAAATATCTTACTCATATAATTATATATCGTAAGAATAACATTTTTTAAATTTGAAAGAGAGATTAGTTATTTTTTATAATTTTTTATTTTCATAATTGTAATGTGCATATAGAAATTTTGTTTATTTGGAAATATATTAATTTTAGAAATTAATACATCTACTAAGGAATAACTATTATAACCCTTTTAGAGATGAATAGCTATTTCTCATTTTAAAGAATAACTATTTATTTGGTTTTATTCTATGACAAAAAGTGTTGTAATTGCATTAAGTTATTTTCTTGTATTGGGTTTAGTATTAAGTTGGTGAAGAATTAAGCATGCAATGAAGATCAATGCAATTTCGCAACTAGCTCGCAAGAAGTTTGCAAGTAAAGGTTTCCGCGAAAATGCCACGTAAAAAGCACATGCTGGAAGTTGAAGAGTCAAGTGTCAGACTGTATTTCGCAAGTACTTCGCAAGACAGGCCATTTCGTGAGGTACCCACGAAATTCTCTGCTTGGAGGATTTTAAGTGTAACTTTCTTACCATTTACCCATACTATATATACCCTCATTGCCCATAAAAGTAAAGAAGGCTTTTCAGAGAGAAAACCTTAATAAATACGCTTGAGAGTTAGAGATTGTTAGACCCACAATCATCTACACATTTCCTTGTGATTTTCCTCAACTCCTACCTCTCCATCTTTACATCCTTGAGAGGTTGATAGTCCAAGCACTTACCACACCAGATCTGAGTGTTAAGTGAGGTTTTGGTACTATTGGGAAGTATTGGAAGGAGCCATTTAGTGACAGATGCAATTGGGCTGAATTGCGGGATCCGAAAAGGTAGAGAAGACAAGATTCCGAGAAGTCCATTGATAGCAAGAGTGTTAGGACATATGCGAATCATTGTTAGGAACATATGTCAATATAGAATTGGCTAATCTTTTGACAAAACACACTTTACTTGTAATTGGGTAGGTCTAAGATGTGTTTAATACTTCAAGGAACAAAGTTTCAAGTTCAAGTGTTAAAACCATGCAAATCTGTCCACGAAATAAGTGAAGAAGTGTTGGATTTTAAAACTCGACAGCTAGTATCTATCGAGGTTTAAAGGGCTGTTTAAGCATGATATTTGACAGCTGCTCGATAGATAGGATATCTGTCGAGGTTTATGAAAATTAGTTTTTCAGATCTGATTTTACTCCAATCCATGAATATATGTTTAGGTTTTCTTTTCTCACAACTCTAAACATATATAAGGATTATTTTAAGGGCCGTCACAGAGGATGCAACTCAATGCAAAAGTTTTCACAAGCGTATTGTGAACCGGAGACATATGCCCCAGTTCATCTTTCTATTCAAGAAGCTGCTTTGTTTGTATACCATAGGATTTTGTAACCAAGGAGTTTTGTGATCTTCATCATGTTGATGAACTAAAGAACTTTGCAACTAACATCTTTCTCAAGTTGGTGAGTAAGTCGCATACTAAGATCTGCGCATCGAATTGGTTAGTCACGTACTAGGAGCCATGCATTAAAATGAGAGATTGTTACTACAGAACAAGTCCAATTGGGTATTAGGGTAAGGATTCAACTGTAGGTTGGTATAAGGTACTGGGATTACTTTACTTGTAACCACTTGTTATGATAATAATGAATTCTCGGGAGTGGTGACCTTAAAATCATCAAGTGAGGTTTTTGCCGTGTAGGTTTTTTCCCATTCATAAACAAATCACCGTGTCAATTTATTTTCCGCTGCATTTTAACTTACTTGGTGATTTGTTTGTACTACCATGCTTATTGCATGCAAATTGAATTGATTAATTAACTTGGCTAATTAATTGGTTAATTCATCACAAGGGGTCAATACATTTTTGGCCTATCAAAGAGCTTGGAGAGCTCAAGTACATGGGGTAGACTAGGCTTGGAGGGTCTTTTGTTATTAGTGTACTCCAACTTTATTCTCTAGTGGATCAATTTCGACTTGGAGGGTCGCAAAGAGGTTTTTCTCCAAGTTTTTCGGTTTTCTCTTTGATAACACGTCTTGGTTTTATCTTGTGTTTGCATCTCTCTTTCCTACTCTTTAAACTTTCATTTTGTTGTTAATTGTGGATGGATATGGCTTAGAGTAGTATAATAGGTTCATTGCGCATATTTACACTTGTTCCGCACTTTGTTTAAGTTAGAGTAAAAGCATTCTAGCCGTAATTTTTTATTAGAGGTCTGAACAAACTCGTGTGTTCTCACATAAATTTGAGCTTTCAATATCAAAAGCCTAGTTTACGTTGGCAATATTAAAAGCCCAAGCTTGTTACTTGACACTATTTAGTAAAAAATCCAAGGTTATCAATACATGGCAAAATACTATATCATAAGTATTTCACTTTCTTTTTTTTTTTTTTTTTTTTTTTTAGAAATGATAAGTATTAAACTTAAAGTCTAATGATGAACAATGTTTTAATATCTTAAACCTATTATTATAATATTACAATCCCATGGAATCTATCTTATAAAATCCATGGTAACTATTTATTTTATGTAACACTATTCATTTTTTCAAAACCCATGGCAAACATATATCAAGCCCATGGAGAATTATGAATTTGTGTTACTAATATAAAAGATCATAGAAAGTTATGATTATTTATCTTAAACCGTGACATTTATTTATTTCATACCTTATTATAAAACCTATGGTAATTATTTATATTACGTAATACTATTCATTTTTCCAAAACTCATGGCAAACATATATCAAGCCCATGGAGGATTATAAATTTTTGTTCAAATATAAAAGCTCATGGAAAGTTATGATTATTTATCTTAAACCCATGACATTCATATATTTCATGCCATATTATAAACCCATGGAATTTATATAAGAACCCATTGTCACTATTTATCTTATATCACAACATTCATAATATTTATTTCCAAAACTCATGGTTAGTTGGCAGGTATTCGCATGAGAAATTGAATCCAACTAACCTGATTGACCTCACCTCCAAAGCTCACCACTCATCACCCTCCCCCCTCTCTCAAATGTAGATCCAGCAAGATTTGTTTAGAATCGGCACAATGTCAATGAGATTCGTTGAGATCTAGCTAGTTCTCGACTAGATTCGGCCAAATCTTGACCATAGACATCAATATTTGGCCAAATCTCTACCAATGTTGTTGCTCCATCAATTTTGACTGAAACCAATCACTACCCACCCAAACTGAAACTGACTCCACCCGTGACTTCCGGCAGTCGGCGGTGAATCAGTTGCCCTGTCACCAAAAGTTGTCGAGTCAATTTCGAGTTAGGCACAAACCCAACCTAAATCAACCCATGGACAACCCTAGTTCCCAAAATTTACTTCTAAAGTTAAATCTTAGGTATGTCACTGTCTTTAACCACACTTACCTAATCTTAACTACTTATCTATTATTATACAAAATATATATATTAAAGGGGCGTCACTTTATGTTCAGGGGTTCACTTTATATTTGTTTAATTTACCCTTAAAAATATTTATGCACACTCTAACTTAAAGTCTTACACACTGAGATAAAATATCATCCCAACCCAAAACCAAACAACAGCATAAATCACAAATCTCTCTCTCTCTCTCTCTCTCTCTCTCTCCCTCTCTCTCTCTCTTATAAATTTCATCTCATCTCTCTTCTCTATTTGACTATCTCGATATTTCTAACTCTGAGAATACAAAGTGAGTGTTTTTGAGTCTTGAGTGTCACTCTCTTTGTTATAAATTTATACTATATGTGTGAATCTATGTTTGATACTGATTATGTAATTTTTTTTTTTTTGGGTGATATCTCACCCACCATTGAGCCCACCTCTAAGTGAGATGAAGGAAACATATTCCCAAAATACCCAATAATTTTATTATGTATTAATATGACATTGGGATCAATGGAGGGGTCAGATCAAATCAAATTTCTTTTATTCCTTTGTTTTTGGCCACACATTTGATTTGAATGTGATTCAACTACACGTTAATTTGTTTTTGTTTGAGAATGACAAATTTAACTCTTTTGTTGAAAACTTTTTATTAAAAATGTATTAAAGTATATTTGCACTTTGAAAAAAGTGAAAAAAAAATTAAGAAAATTTGAAAATTAAAAAAAAAAAAATTATACATAAAAGTTAAAAGTTAAAAGCTAAGTTTATAAACTCTAGTCAAACATAATTTTTTTGTTACTATTTCCCTTCAATTTAATATCTCTAGTATAAGGACAATCAATTTATTAAATATCTTTTCTAATTTATTTTCAAAATAATGATAAATTGTTTTGATAGAAAAATGAATAAATAAATTAAATTTCTACATTAAAAAAACGCGTAGAGACTAATGATAGTTTCCAATAACACCACAAATATGTCAAAAAAGTGAAGTAAAAACATTGAAGCTAGTAGCTAGGTGAAGGGGAAGGTGCTATGGAGTCAAGTCGTCAACTAGCTTCATAGCTAAATAACAAAAAACTTAAATAAATATTTATTCATTTAGGGTTTGTTTGGGTAGGGCTGGCTAGCTCAAGGTATTGTGGAGCCTAAGTTGACTACTTTAAGTGAGTTTTATTCTTATTCTTTGAATATTAATGGAATATTTATTTAAATTTTGGTTTTTTTTTTCCATTTAAAATCTATTTTTTTAGAAAAAAAATTACAAATTAAAATGAACCCATCACATTACTCAATGACTATACAACTAAAATAAACACTATTTATTAAATGAAGTAATCAAATAATAAAAAATTGTGATTGAAAATTTTAATAAAGTTATATATTTGATATTTCTAAATAAAATTTCAGTATAAATTTATTTATTAGTGTAAGATTGATGAGTTTTATTAACATTTATCTGTGAGAGATTAAATGATTGACCCATCCAATGAAAACATTTTTCTTTAACTGGTTTTTCTTTGCTGATAAAAAACAATTACTTTTTATTTATTAATGAAAATTTAGGGCTTAATTAATACTTCTATTGATACAAGAATATCTCTATTAGTAAAAATTTAGGGGTCTTTTCTCATTGGAGGCCTTATGCGGTTGCCTATTTAGCTTACCCATTGAGCCGGTACTGTGTTTGGGATCTACTTATTTTGCTGAAACTGAAATTTTTTTACTGAAAATACTGTAGATAAAGGTAAAAGTTAGTTGAAATAGTACACTGGAGTCTATGAATAATACCAAAAAGTATAGTGAGGCCCATAAATAGTAATAAAAATAAGCTGAATAATAAAATAAGCTGGCTTTTTAATTTAGATCCAAACACATACTTAAAAAAAAAAAAAAAAATCAAAACTAGTAAATACAAATGCTCTTAGCAATGAATCAGCAATACTTAGGGGGTGTTTGGTTTATGTTTTCAAACAACAATTTTCAGTTTTTAAACAACATTACACGTATTTTCACACACTTTTTCACCCATACGTATTTCTACGAATGTTTTCAAATAACAATTTTCAATTTTTAAACACATACACCAAACAAGCCCTTATTCATTTTAAAAAATATATATCAAAACTAGTAGATATGTTATTTATAGACGCATTTACATCAGCATAAGAAGACAAAAAGAACGGATTCGATTAGCACCACAATTGAAGCCAAGTAGGTGAAGTGAAAGTGCTATGGACTATGAAGTCGACTTCTTGGTTAAAAAACAAAAAAAACACTTCAAAGATTCTGAAAAGAACAAAGTTTCTCTCCAAACTAGTTTGGAGAGAAACCCTACAAACTCATCATATATTTTTATATTGAGTGTGAATTTTGAAAATCTAACCGTTAGATTGCATGTTTTTATTACATCTTTAATGCTTACAAAATTTTAAGAAAATCAAAGATCAATTGCTATGTCATCAAATAAATGTTATAATTTCAAGTTTTTGTGATCTAAAGTTGTATATAAAAAATAAGTTAATTGAACAAATAGTAAATAACATCTGATTTGAACGAAATTTGATACACATGTTAATAACATAAGGAACATGAAATTCAATGGTTAAATTTTCAAAATTCACACAAAAAATTATAAATATATAAAAAGTTTGAAGAGTTTCTCTCTAGTTTGGAGAGAAACTTTGCTCTTCTGAAAATATGCCGAAGAATCCATAATAAATATAGCAATAATTTGTATTGACGTTAGGATGGTGAGGTCAGATATTTTTAACTCTTTTGCAAACTTTGCTCTTCTGAAAATATGTCGTAGAATCCATAATAAATATAGCAATAATTTGTGTTGACGTTAGGATGGTGAGGTCAGATATTTTTAACTCTTTTGCTCGCGGCCACACATTTCATTCAACCACATGAAGTTTCTCTGTTGTTGCATACTATGGGAAGGACACCCGTCAAATATCAATTGCTATATCATCAAATAAATGTTATAATTTTAAGTTTTTGTGATCTAAAGTTGTATATAAAAAATAAGTTAATTGATCAAATAGTAAATAACATCCTATTTGAACGAAATTTGATACACATGTTAAGAACATAAGAAACATCAAATTCAATGGTTAAATTTTTAAAATTCACACTAAAAATAAAAATATATAAAAAATGTGAAGAGTTTAGAAACTTTGCTCTTCTGAAAATATGTCGGAGAATCCATAATAAATATAGCAATAATTTGTGTTGACGTTAGGATGGTGAGGTCAGATATTTTTAACACTTTTGCTCTCGGCCACACATTTCATTCAGCCACATGAAGTTTCTCTGTTGTTGCATACTATGGGAAGGACACCCGTTAAATATCAATTATTATGTCATCAAATAAATGTTATAATTTCAAGTTTTTGTGATCTAAAGTTGTATATAAAAAATAAGTTAATTGATAAAATAGTAAATAGCATTTTATTTGAACAAAATTTGATACACATGTTAAGAATATAAGAAACATAAAATTTAATAGTTAAATTTTCAAAATTCATACTAAAAATAGAAATATATAAAAAACGTGAAGAGTTTAGAAACTTTGCTCTTCTGAAAATATGCCGTAGAATCCATAATAAATATAGCAATAATTTGTGTTGACGTTAGGATGGTGAGGTCAGATATTTTTAACTCTTTTGCTCTCGGCCACACATTTCATTCAACCACATGAAGTTTCTCTGTTGTTGCATACTATGGGAAGGAGCACGTACACCCCCATTAAATTTCCAGTTTTCACACTCTGAGACTGAGTCATTAAAAAAAAAACTGAGATAGCTCAACACCAATTTTCTAAAGCAAAATACTTTTTTGCAGGAAAGGACAAAGCTCACAAATTGAGCGCTTGACTCTTGACTCTTGACTCTTTTTTTTGACGAAAGATAGATGTATATTAAAACTTCAAAAGAGGGTACAATGGGCCCGGCCCACGAAACTTAATACGCAACAGTGGGACAGAACCCGAAGAAAGAAAAAAAGAAAAGGTATATAAAGGGCCACCTAACGATCAGGCAGCCCATGCATGAGCTCAACAACGAGCCATACTACTAGCCAGGCGCTGGTACTCATCCAAAAGCGAGACTGCTCCCTTAAGAATAGCATGCAGCGGAGTTTGAGTAGCCTCAAACTGGACCCGGTTTCATGCATTCCAAATTGACCATGCCACCATTGCCCACGTCTCGAGGTCCTTCTTGCTCAATTTCTCCACCAAGGTCCGGGCTAAGCTGAGGAAATTGTGAGCGGAGGAAGCACATTTCTGGAGTTTTCCGCGAACAAGTGCCCAGACATTACGTGCTAAGGGGCACTGCCACAGTGTGTGGATAACAGTTTCGTCGTGCTCACCACACACCCCACACTTAGGGTCCATGTGAACCTTCCTTCGGCAGAGGTTTGCATGGGTTGGTAGGATGTCCGAGCAAGCCCTCCACACAAAGGTACGCACCTTAGGAGGGATGGGTAGCTTCCACAGCCTATTCCATATCTTCTTGTCTCTCCCTGCTCCGGAGTGCTCCGCAGTTGACCTCCGATGGATCCGCAATGCTACTTGGTACGCTGAGCACAGCGAGAAGGTCTGCGACCTATTCTCATTCCACACCAGCTTGTCTTGGCTGTCCACCCTCCCCAGCTGTGTCGCCAGCACTTCGTCCCTTGATGGTGGCAAGAACCAGGCGTTGACCTTTTCACTGTCCCATTGTTTGGTATGTGGGTCAATGAAATCACCCACCTTTAGTGACGTGTCCACACCATCATGAAAAGTCGGGGGGTTAGGGAGCCATTTATGGCTCTCAATGCCAGCCGTACCTCCATCTCCAATGCTCCATTTTGTTCCTTCCCTAAGCACGTCCCTTGCACTGAGAAGGCTGCGCCAGACGAAAGAGGGATTGTTTCCCAAAATTGCCTCCATGAAAGAACACGAGGGGAAGTACCTAGCTTTGTACACCTTGTAGAACAAGGAGTGAGTCTCCTGAGTCAACCGCCACGCTTGCTTGGCTAGCATTGTGAGATTGAAAGCATGAATGTCTCGAAACCCCCTCTGCCTCTATCCTTCGGAGTGCACAACCTGCCCCAGTTGATCCAGTGTATCTTCCGCGCGTTCCGAGTCTGCCCCCACCAGTATTTAGCCAAAATTGAGTTCATACCATCACACACCGCTCTAGGAATTTGGAAGATAATCATGGAGTAGGCCGGGATAGCTTGGGCCACCGATTTGATTAGGACTTCCCTCCCAGCTTTTGAGATATTTTTCTCCTTCCATCCCATCACCCTCTTAGATACTCTTTCCTGAAGCTCCCTGAAAGTGTTTACCTTAGACCTCCCCCCCACCATGGGAAGGCCAAGGTACTTCTCACAATTTGTCAATATTTGTGCTTCAAATAAAGATCGTATGTCTTCTTGTACCTCATGACTAGTGTTTGGGCTAAAGAACAAGGTGGTTTTCTGCCGATTGATAGCCTGCTCGGAAGCGGCTTTATATTGAGTGAGTAAGCCAAGTAATCGGCGACCTTCTTCAAGCTTGGCTTCACAAAAGAGTAGAGAGTTGTTGGCGAATACAATGTGTGATATACGAACGCCTCCATGACAAGATAGAAGCCCCTTCACGTGATTATTTAAGGTTGCCCGTCGTAATAAGGACGAGAGTCCCTTGGCACAAAATAAGAAGAGGTATGGTGACAATGGGTCACCTTGCTTAATACCTCTTGAGGGAGTAATATAACCACACGGCTCACCGTTTACGATGACTGAATATGAGGCTGACCACACCGTTGACATTGCAAGATCCACCCATTGCGTAGGGAAACCAAGTCTCAACATGATTTTTTCTAGGAAATTCCATTCCACCCTGTCATAGGCTTTGCTGATGTCAAGTTTGACTGCCATGTGCCCAACCTTACCCCGTCTTCTATTTCGCATCCTGTGTATCATTTCGAAAGCAACTGAAGTGTTATCTGTGATCAACCTACCTGGAACAAAGGCGCTCTGGGAGTTGGAGATAACACAAGGTAGCATGGACTTCACTTGATTTGCAAGGACTTTAGAGATTAGCCTTGAAACAACATTCCCCAAGCTAATGGGCCGATATTCCGAAATGTTCTGTGGGTTACACTTTTTGGGAATGAGAACTATATGTGTATAATTCATTTTGTGTAAATACCTCCCCGAGTACAAAGGTTTTTTTTCCCATAACAAAGGTTTTTTTCCCCATAACAAAAGCTTTTACTGTTTTGCGATTTAGTGACGTGTTAACATGTAATAAGCAATCAAATTTTGTTTAGTTTATTTCTTGTCACCTTAATTTGTGATACCACGTCAGTTTATAAAACTTAATAATATTTTTAGTATTTTTTAGTTATAATTAAAGTGTTACTACATTTATAATTACACTTTTTCTTTTTTGATTGCAGTGTTTATTGGATAGAATTCTGATAAACATTTCTCACGTTTATTGGATAAATTCTATTTTATGCATTTAATATTCCAGCTAAAATATGATGATATTTTCATGCCTGCATGTTTTAGGAACCAATAAAACATGAAAATTGTTAATTACTATATTGATAATTGGTTACCCACATATGATTAGTTATTCTATTTTTTGTATTTTATATAAAAAAATATTATTCGCATATAATCACTCACTCAATATATTAAATTTGTCTTTATATATATAATTTACATATAATCTTTAATTAAGTTGTACATTGTATGGATAAAACCAAAAGACAAAACAAAATAAATAAGTGGAAGACCTACTAACCAAACCATATAAGGAGCCTAAAAGTATAATTGTATAAACAATTCAGCCCAAGACAGCCATGTTTAACCTCCCGTAGAATATTTCTAAAAATAATTTTAATCAAGTTTTGAAATTTTGAAAGAGAAAAACCTTAAAGATATGTTAGATAACTATTTTTGCTTTTTGTCCAAAATTTGTTTCTATGAATATTTTTTTTAAATAATAATAATAATTTTTTTGTGTTTTCAAAATCAAGAACATGTTGATTCTCAACCAAAATAATAATAATAATAATAATAATAATCAAGAGCATGTTTAGGATTTTTCTTGTGTTCTATTAGAGCATTCACAATGGGAATGCTAAATGCCATATGTTGCCTCTATTTAACATTTGTCTCTCAAAAACCTCCACCATCCAAAATTGTAAAAACTTAGAATTGTAAAAAAATTTCCAATATTGCTACAGTGCCATCCTACTTTTATGATGGCACTGTAGACTATTGTATTTGTTTTTTAATCTATTTTATTCTTTCTCTCTCCTTTATGTCAGACTCATTTTCTCTCAACTCTCTCTCTTTCCTCATCTTAGTATTTCGTCTCCCTCTCTCTCTGTGAATTGCTCTCAACTCTCACTTTCTCTCTTTGTGCCGGTGGTTAGGCCTCTACGTTGGTGTGTGGGTTAGTGGATCGGTGGATTGGTGGGTTTAGAGTTCTAGGTTTGTTTGTTTGTTTGTTTTTGTTTTTTTTTTTTGACCGATGCTTAAAGGAAGAGATGAGTTGTGGCTCTCTCAAGTCCAGTGTGGGTCGTGGGTCGTGAGTTATGGGTCTCTCAAGTCTGGCATGGGTTTGATGAGTTTGTAGGTCTCTCAAGTTCGGTTGCGTTGGTTGGGTTTTGAATTAGTATGGATCGTGGAAAGTCGTGGTGGGTTGTGGTGGGTCTGGGGCTAAAGATCGTGGTGGATTGGCAGGTTTGGAGTTTTGGGTTCTATGGGTTTTTTTTTTTTTTTTTTTTTTTTTTTTTTTTTTTTGCTATGACCGATGCTTAAAGAAAGAGGTGAGTATGGCCGAAATGGGTCATGGGTTGTGGCTCTCTCAAGTCCGATGTGGGTCGTGGGTTGTGGGTTTCTCAAGTTCGGCTTGGCTTTGATGAGTTTGTGGGTCTCTTAAGTCCAGTGGCGTTGGTTGAGTTTTGAATCGGTGTGGATCATGGCGAGTCGTGGTGGGTTGTGGTTGCTATGGGGCTGATGATTGTGGTGGATCGGCAGGTTTGAAGGTTTGGGTTTTTTTTTTTTTTTTTTGGGTTTTGGATTCTGAGTTCTAGGTTGTGGTTGTGGTTGGTGGTCTAAAATTTTATAGTTGGTGGTTGGTGGTCTAAATTTCGAGTTTTTGTAGTCTAAAATTGTACATAAAAAATAAGTTTTTGGATTGTTGATACTTATTTTTGCGACACATTTTCTACAAGCTTGACTTCCTTGTGGGCTCAATTCATGTATTATATTATATTTTATTCTTTTAAGCATAGCCCAAGCCCATGCAACTTATTGGGGGGAAATTGAAAAAGTATGGTTTGGAGGGTATGGGTCGGTTCCTTTCAGACCTTTTACGGCATGAGCCCAACACGTACGTGCTACCAAGTGGGCAAGAGACACTAGTAGCACCTTAGGCTTATGAAGAAGGTTTTGTACCCGAAATTTCCACCCCAAAACAGCTTTTATGCTCTGGGTGACTGTCGCCCAACTTTTCTGCTATACCATTTCTTGCCTAAAACACATAGCTAACCCTAAGTGGCTGGCCTAGTCTGTTGCAACAACCAAATGCAATCTCCAAGGACCTGCCATGTCTAGGAAACATCAGCCCATGAATTTAGGCTACTTTATTTTCCAAATTATGCAAAACGCAAGGCATCCCTCTTACCTAATTAGATCAAATCTGACCATAACTTCTTTGATTCATACCTTAGGATTCAAAGCCTCTTCTATTGACCAAAAACAATCACTTAGAGCACCCCAAGTTCAATACAAAAGGCCCCAATCAAATTCAAAATCAACTAACTACGTTCTACCCACATACCTGAAACTTTAAAGCAAAAGCCCATTCAGCCAGTCAACAATCTCAAAATTCCGAAGCTTAGGGGTGGAAATATGGGTACAAGGGAATCTTCCCTCTCTTCCTCACAACCTCTCTCAATTTCCTCTTCTCGCTAACTGAGGGTCAAAGTTTCAGACCTGTTGAACCACGTTTTCCCCATAGAGCTGAAATTTAAGAGCAAAAACCCATAGAGCCAGGAAACATTCTTACAATTCTGAACCTTAGAGGTGAAAATATGGGTATAGGGGAACCTTCCTTCTCTCCCTCACAACCTCTCTCAATTTCCTATTCTCGGTGACTATGTGTCGAAAGTTTTGGACTTGTTATGTTTTTATGCTTTTTCTGCACTTTTGTTATTAGCATTTTTATTCTCTCTTGTCGAAGCACCATTAGCCTTTTGTTCATTATACATTTGAGATTTTGGGCTTAATTCTCCACAATAAACACCTCTAAAGAACCTAAGGGGAGATTTAGGCCGTTCTTGCATTTTTGGTCATTGTTGCAAAAACATCCCCGACATGGATCAAATAGTAAATAATATCCGATTAAAATAAAATTTGACATGTGTTTTAAGAACATAAAAAAAATACAATTCAATGGTTAGATTTCCAAAATATGTAGTCATGTTAATTTGTTTAGTGAAAGTTGTAGTCTTATGCTATAACTAAGTTTGTAGTCAAATTTTTTCCTCAAACTTTGTTCCTCTTAACAATATATTGAGCCCTTACAAACAAAAAGAAAAATTCAAGAAAAATTTTATTTAACTACAATTTTGAAAAAGATGTAGCATGCAGCATTGATAATGAGATTATCATGCAACAATTTCAAAATAAAAAATTTCGTAGAAGGAAATTGTAAGACTTTATGTACTTTGGTTTTTTGTGTTTTTTTTTTGTCAAAATATGAATTTAGCTTTTTATTAGATTTTTTTTAGTTTAAGTTTTTTCATGACCACCCTGAGAAAATTCCTAGAGCCACCATTGATTGAATGTTAGGTATTTTGACAATAAAAGACTCTAAGAGTCAACCGAATTCATAAGTAAATTACAATTGATTTGAATTCACTATTTCTTATTTATTGAAAAATTTACCATGGATTGTTTCTTTGGTAAATAATCTGCCATGTATTATTGGTTTTTTTTTTTTTTTGGTATTAACTTTAACATAAACAAAAAACAAAAAAAATTAAAAATATCTAATAACAATCTAGCTAATAACGTTAACTATTTTTTTGGGATAAAGTATTTAAAAAAAAAAAAAAAACTAATATGTAATTAACCTAAACTTCTTGATTAGGTAACTTCAAGGAGTGTAGAGTATTTGATTTTTACTTGGACTCCTTTTCTAGGTGGAGTATGTATATATATACACCGTTAGTTGGTGTAATTTTTCATTCTCCAACTTATTGTACAGTTTTATTTATTTATTTATTTAGGCTTCCATTTTTCTACCTACAATCATATAGGTATGTATTTTTTACTCTAATTTTTTATTATAATCAATTAAATACGTTTTATGTATTTGTTGCCTTTTGTTTAAGCTAATTTCCTTATGTTTTTCTTTTTTTTGAGGGGGTAATTTCCTTATGTTTGATCTAATTCATATGTTAATGGTTTGATCCAATTTAATTATTTTGTTGTCCAATATATATGTAAGTTTTCGTAGCAAATTCCAATCATAGACTATTAAATTTAAATACAATTTTGCAATCTATATGGTACTTTGTTTTTTTAACTTTGTTTAATTTTCTTCTTGATATATTTTTTTCAGGTTTGTCAAAAAAGATTTCAAGCATCCTAAGAAAGGTTTGTAATCTAGATGTAGAACTTTGCAAAATATATATATATATATATATATATATATATATATATATATATATATATATTTAATTAGAACAAAGGTTCTATTCCTCGAATAGTTCTATCTTTAAAAAGTGGCAAATTTTATGTTACTATGTCTAAAGATTTTAATAATTAATATTATTGTTAACAATACTGCAAATCACTTATATTGTAGATTCATTAGATATAAAATTCATATGCCAATAGTTTGATACATGTAACTATAAATGATATTATAGCACAATTGGCATGTTAGAAGATAATTGTTATACCAATTCAATTTATTCCTTTCGTTATAATAATTACTTATTTGGTAATTACCGTGTCTAATTCATCACTGAAAGCAAGTGTAAAAGAAAAAAATTAGAGTACATAGTAATGAATTTCATATATATATATATATAGTAAAAGTTAAAATATACTCGGATAGAAAGATCCTATGAAGCTTCACTATTCCTTAAAATTGGCTTTGGGCCCCGCTCTCTATAAGAACAATACATTTCAAAACATGAAGTAGGAGAGAATAAAGAAAAAAGAAGGGACTTCATAATTGGCGGGCTTTTGAATAAGACGATTTTTTTCAATTATTATTTATTTTTTTATTTATTTATTTTTTTCTATTCTTGACCGAATCTATAGCCTTCATTCACGGGTGGCTCCACTCAAAGCCCAGGGGGTTCAAATGATGGCAAAAACAATATATATATATATATATATATATATATATATATATATATATATATATTATATAAATTTTTTTGACCCTTTAAAATAAAATTTTGAATACCATGAACTTAAATTTTTTTAAAACTCAGTTGAAACAAACTTGAATATGATACTCTTAACAATATCTTAGTCTTTTTAAACACACACACAAACCCAATAGCAAACCAATTTGATCAAAATTTGGAAAAAAATAAAAATAAAATAAAAAGTCCAACAACAAGAGTATAATTTTTTAAATCTTAAAGCTTAGAAAAAAATCATGTTAGATCTTAAAAAATTTGAAATAAATTAATCAATCAAATAAGAGATCAATGGATGAATAATTGTTTGGCTATGTATATTGAAAGAGATGTAGATTATAGGATTGATAATAAAGATATCATGTAATGATTTTAAAATATGAAACCTTATGTATTTGAGGTTTTGTGTGTGTGTGTGTGATGTCAATATATTCAAGTTTTCTTTTGTTTTAAATTTTGTATGATTTATGTTTCTTATTGACCCCTTAGAATATAATCCTGGAGTTGCTACTGCCTTCATTAGTATATTCATTTTTTGTGGTTTCCCTAATGAAACTAAAAATTACCAATGAACCATGGATAGATGGCGAGTTTTTGATCAAATTGATCGAGTCATGTAAGAACAAGGCTCAAGCATAACAGTCGAATTAGCAAAAACAATGTCTCCTTGCATAATATGGATTCTAAACATTCATGATCTAGATGTATATAAGTCAAATCACTTCATTAAAAAGGTTCCGCAAAATCATTATATTCCATTATGACAAATCTCTTTTTTATTTAAACCACTTAATTTTTTTTATTGGATGCAGATTTTGACAAATCTATTATTGGATTCCATTATCTTTATATATTCTTCATATTTGCAAAATTTCAAAACAATCAAATATCAATAACTATATCATCAATCAAATATTTCAGTTCAAGTTTTTATAATTTAAAATTATACATAAAAAATGGGAAGCATCGGGAGAATTATAAACTGAAGAGGAGCCTTACCAATTGTTGCGAGTCTAAGTGCGTTATATATATACATATGAGAAAGGTCGGCTTAGAACTAATCGTCTGATTACAAATAAATGTTTGATTCTTCTATAAATGGGCAATTGCAAGCCCATATCGATTTCTTCCTGTTTGGTGTGGGCTTAGGCTCAATTGTTTATACTTTTAGCCTATTATATGATTTGGTTGGTGCCGCTTCGGTTTTTTATTTTATTTTATCTTTTATTCCTTTTGATTTTAATCATTCTGAAGCATATTCGTCCAATTTTAAACATATATATGTATATATTCATCATAAAAACACATGCTAGAGAGAAGAAAATTAATTTATACATAACGATACCCACTCAAAGATGATATCCATAAATCCATCACAGGCTTATTTCAAGAAAATATAAATGGGTAAGCACAAAAACCAAATCTTAATTGATACCCATGTTCTTAAAAGACGAAGAAAAAAAAAAAAGTGATACCCAGGTTATAGATCCATGGATGTGTTCATTTAATCATGACAATTAACATACTAACATAGGCTTGAAAATAATCCTAGCTTTATTATGCATGTCTATAAATATTCATAATCACACATGCATGGTATTCATTAATATAGCAACTTGAAGCATAAGAACTATGAAATAAAAAGGGATTAAGAAATTATTCTTTAGGGGAAGCTTGGATTTGATGAAGGATTATTTTATTTGAAAAGTTTCTAGAATGATTGGGAGAGTATTTGGTTATTTTAATGGTGTCGTGTTTCATATTTTTTAGTAGAAGGGATTATGAATTTATAAAAAACTAGCAAGTTACTCATGCGATACACGGATAATATATTCTAATGTTTTATATAAGATGGTTGTAGAGAATGTTGTATATGTATTATAGCGTAATTGTTATAAAACTTTATTAGTAATGAGTTCATCATAAAAAGTAACAATTATAAATTACACACACATATCCATTATAATTATTCAACTAAAGTAATGAACAAAAAAAAAAAAAAAAAACTTTTGGAGGAATATTGTAAAATAGAAGTTGATATAGAATGTATCTTTCTCTTTCTTCTTAATTCTAAAACAAAATACATATTCCAAACATTTACAGTCAATCACATTATTTACAAAACCCATAAATCTACAATGTCCAACCTTAACATCAAAATCACAATTCCCGTTGTCACTCAATATAAAATGCAAGCCCCCATTCCTTGGTTGTAACCAACTCATATGGGTTAGGATTAGATGAGACAACAATGTTAGAGCGAGATACATGTCGTCGAAATATTGAAGGTAAATGATATCGTTTTTTGTTTGTGAGTATTTGACATAGGATGGCATTAAGAGCTATGGGTAGGTATATATAAAGGGATAGGAGTGCAAGAGGTGAAAATAGTGAGTAAAAATGCAAAAAGTTTTGTGTGTATGTATGAGAGATAGGAAAAGTCTTGAAATATTGAACCAAATGATACAAAGAATATTTATTTTTTAATTGGAAATGTCTTGAAACATTGAACCAAATAAAACAAATAGTTAATATTTAATTTGTTCTTATCTCTGATGTGGCACTGAAGACTATTTTAATTATCTTTGCATAGAATGTGCCACTTGGCAGAACCTCTAGAGGCATAGCTATGTGCAAGGGTGGAGGGGCCATGGCCCCCCAGAATTTTGAAAAAAAAAAAAAAATATATATATATATATATAATTATTTTAATGTTTTCAAAATTTAGTTTACAAAAATAAGTGTTCCCTCTCCCCCCACCCTCCCAAATATTTGATTTAATCCAATGATGCTCTTAAAAAAAAAAAAAAAATTGGTTTAATAGTTATAGAGACATAACTTTATTTTAAGCAATTCTATTTTTTTATTGTAAAATGTGTTCTGATATTTGTTAAATATTTGATAAAGTTTGGCACCAAACATATTTGAATCTATATCTTTTTCAACCCGTTATGTGGCAATTAAGAGGTCATTGACTCATTAAAATAAATATTGTCACTAAAATTACACATAAAATATCTCTTTAGTTGTCACATAATGGGCTAGAGCAAGATAGCTTTAAATATGTTTGGAGCCTAACTTATTCCTCCAAATTTTGGATCATTCATGTTTTTGAAAATTTCATTAATTCTTGAAATATTTTTTACTTACTTTAGTATAAAATTCAATGATTTGTATAAAAAATGAAACATTTTAAGAATTTCACTATAAAAATAGTAAAAGTGAATTTTATTTTATGAAAGATCGCTATCAAACATAATTTTGATTGAAAATACTAAGCTTTTTTTTGTTGGGTGTGTATATATACAACTTATATAATAAAAAAGCGTGTGTATATATGTGTGTGTGCGTGTGTGTGCGTGTGCATGTGCGTGTGGGGGGGGGGGGGATTGTCTTGATAAATATATATATTAGCGCTACAACTTAATTGGCTCCCCAAAACAAAAATTCTTGGCTCCGCCCTTGTATGTAATAAAAAAAGCGTGTGTATATATATGTGTGTAGGGGGTTGTCGTGATAAATATATTAATTCTACAACTTTTCCTCCCAAAAAAGAATTCCTAGCTCCACCCCTAAGAGCACTCACAGTAGTGGTACTATATTGCTATATTGCTATATTTTAGCTTTTCAAACACTAAAAACTTGCTGCAGCAGTGGAGTTAAATCTAAAAATTTTAGCTCCATTGCTACAATGCACATCTATCTATAGATGTGCACTATTCATGAGAGCAAAAAAAAAAAAAATTTTATTCTGCCTTGCTCCTTTTTTTATTCTTTTTTTTTTCACACCATGCCTCTCTCTCTCTCTCTCTCATTCACTCTTATCTCATCTCTCTCAAGCTCACTCTCTCAACTCCGGTTTGAAGCTCATCGAAGCCGCCGATTGAAGCTCATCGAAGCTCACCCACGCCGCCTTCAATCATACACGCCTAAACCTTTTATCTCTTCCTCACTTTCAGATTATCTCTCTGCTTCCTTTTCTCTTCTTCCTTTCTCTCATTCTCTCTTCTTCCTTTTCTCTTTTCTTCGGATCGGCATTGGGTTTTTGCAGTGGGCTTGTGTAGTGGTGGACGGGTTGTGTAGTGGGTTTATGCGGTGGTGGGTTTTTGTAGTGGTGGACTAGGGTTGTGCAGTTGGGGTTGGTGTGGTGGATGGCCGTGTGTGGTGAATTATGGAGACTTGGTGGTTGTTGGGTTTGGTGTTGGCTAGATTTCAGTTCCAATATTGAATCGATGTGGTTCCCTTCGGTGGTGGCTGGCTTTGAATCGGTGGTGGTTGTTTGGGTATTGGCTAGGTTGTTGAATCGGTGGTGGCTATGGGTTGTTGAATCGGTGTGGGCTAGGTTTGAATCGTTAGTTTTAGGTTCATCTGATTTGAGTTTATTTGTTGATTTTGGAATGTGTCTGTTTTTTTTTTTTTTTTTTTTTTTTGTAGACTGGTGGTGGTGGTGGTTGTGGCTGTGGCTGATGGTAGAGATGGTTGTAGTTGGTGCTGTGGATGTTTTTTTGGATAGTGGGATATATTATTTTATTGTGATGTTTATATTATTTTATTATGTTGAAAGCTAAAATAGATCGACTGTTGCAGCATGTGTGTAAGTAAAATAAATAAAGTAATTTTTGGTGGTGCTAAATAGCTAAAATTATAGATTCACTACTGTGGATGCTCTAAACCACATACTTCCCACATGAGGCTTCTGTTTATATATATATATATATATATATATATATATATATATATTGATGAGGAAAACAAATTTGCTCATACATACTATGAGCATCAAGGCCAAAGGACATGTTATGCGTTAGCACGTGCTTTGGGTCCCGATTTGGTGCATCCTATTTTGAAAAATTGTCCATTTTTTTTTATTATTGTATATATAGTTTTTTGGTATCAATTTTGTGTACTTGGTTGAAAGCGTTCATGAAATCTTTTTGCTTATTCTTGATATCTCTTTTTGCTTATTCTTGATGTCATTGGAAAGCTTGTATTACATTATACATACTTTTTAAAGGTACCAACTTTGTGTTTTGTGCTATGATCAAAAAGTGGTTCAAGTGAGAAGTAGGGTAGTTAAAATGTGAAATTTTTAACGTTGATTTTTTTGTCATCCTTGGAGCAAGCATTTTCCAACAATCTGGGGAACATGCCAAATTTACTTAGTACCAAATTTTTGGATCACCCATGAGTAATTTGTGACAAATTTGTGTACAAAGTGGGCACCTCAAACTTATTTGAACCATTCTTTATGAGTTTCACATGATTCTTTCCACTTATGTGAACTTTTTTTTTGGCCTTCTGACCCTTGTTTTGCTCAAATGAAGAGTCATTAGAAAGCTTATGATGCTCATTTACTAGCTCCTCATATCATATCACCCCATTTTGATCCCCATGATATTTTGAAAATTTCTGATAATTAACATTTTTTATATTTTGTAACTATATCCAAGCTAACTTCATTAAAGAATTAAAATTGCAACCCAATATCAAATTAGCGGAAACACATAATAGAGAAAAAAAAATGAAGCATACATTTTATTATTGACTACCAATAATGCTTTTATAGTAACCAAAACAAATGGATAAACATGTGTTCTAAAGAAAAATATATATCTTATTATTCTTTGTTGTTTGCACTTTTTAATTATCAATAATTTGGAAGAATATGCAACTCTGCCACAAAAGATTAATTTGTGCGTGTGTGTGTGTTTTTTTACAATTTAAATGAAGTATATTTACTAAAACTGATCTTTTTCCTAAGAAGTATGGTGAATATAGTTGTGGGGCCGAGGGCCCAAATTATGTATTGGGCCTGCGTTGGCCGAGAGCATGAGTAGTCCGAGGACGAACGAATAGCAATGAGTGGTCCGGACCCAAGACTTAAAGAGCAGAATACAAGTGGGAGGGTGGTCCGAGGGGGAATATCTCCTCGGACATGATAAATCTAACTCAAATGTGTACTCCAGATATCACGATGACCTTCCATGAAGCTCTAGTGATAGGGATGTGCATCATGAACATACGAGAAGGAGGGGAACCTAAAAATATCTAAGGGAAAGCTACTACCACCGTATTGAATGCACTTCAACTACTTTTTTTATCGCATTTATGTGGAGAAGACCTCTGAACAGTATTGCCTTGGTTACCACAACTCACAGAAAGCCAGAAAGGGTGTCTGATGGACAGGTACTCAGATAAAGGCTCAGATAATTAACAAGTGTAGGATTAAGATGACCCAAAAGGAGCTATATAATGGAAGAGACCCTCTGTGAGGAAGGGATGGGAAAACAGAAAGAGAATACTGTAGCAATCAGAATTGCACTTGTACTCTGTTTAGTTGATTTATATGAATAAATGTCTCCTTGGATATGAACACTTGCCTCTTCGGACAAGAAGTTCATTCATATTATTATCTCTTAATTTGTGCTTGATTGTCACCTGATTCCATATTAGCCGTTATCCAATTCACTAGGACCTAGTTCTTTAACCCACTCTCTACAAATTTATTGTATTGGACTTACTGGGCTAACATCTCACACACTTTGGGAATGGGCTGCAAAACGTGTCCCTACAATAGTCTCAATGAATTAATTTTTTGAAATGAAAAAAAAAAATAACTAGTATATATTAAGTAAATAGAAATAAAATATTTTTGATAATTTTATAATATTTAAATACTTGACTTCTTAAATTAATTATTTTAGTAAATCAAAACTGTAAACTTTATTTCACTATTACAACCACATTAGGTAGAAAAATAAATAAGTCTATTTTTTAAGAATTATCAACCAATAATATTTCAATATAGCAAAAATAAATGTATAAACATATGTTTAAGTGCACTCATTCATCATCACTCTCAGAAAATATTCTTGCACATATGGTAGCATGCACAACTTCCAGGGAGGTTTGGGTAGCTCTAAATGCATATTTACTTCGCAATCTAAGACTAGAACAATGGAATTTCATTATTAACTTCCACCTTGAAAAAGGTAGTTAATCTATTGCTGATTATTTCACAAGTTCACCAATCTTGTGGACGCATTGGTTACTATTGATCAGCTACTTAATGATTTGAACTCATCTCTTTTCTCTTGGCCGGCTTTGGATCAAACCATGACTCTTACATCCCTTCAATCACTACCATAATTGATTCTCTCCCATCTAAGGATTTGTTTGACCATCTTTTAGCTTTATGACTTTGTCTTTAGCAAACTTAAATTTCAGCTGATCTTTCTCCTTTATGGCTGCGTTTGTTTCAGTGTAAAATATTTTCCGGGTGTAAAATATTTTCAGGTGAAAATATTTTCGGGAAATGAAAATATTTTCCAGTGTTTGGTTGCATTTTCTCAACCTAGAGGAGGAGATAGATCGGCGAGTGGTGGATGACGAGATCGACCCAGAGTAGGAGATGATCTGACCCAGAGGAGGACGAGACTGGTCAAGCAGCGGTAGGCTTCATGTGGCGCGATCTCAGCGGGATGATCTCGGTGGCGTGAAGTTGATGGCACGATCTCGCCGGCACATCTGGGGTTGGGGCGCAATCTCGCCGGTGTGTTTGGTTGCGCGAAGTCAAAGGCTCTCTACTCTCTCTCTCTCTCTCTCTCTCTCTCTCTCTCTCTCTCTCTCTCTCTCTCTCTCTCTCTTTGCACGTCTGAGTTCGGAAATGGTTTGAAGTGAAAATAGAAACGTAAAACAATTTCCGGGTCAAAACCTTTATTTTACGGTCAAATGAAATGCTTTTCTGGAAAATTCTATTTTCCATGCACAACCAAACACACAGTGAGGTGTAAAATGATTTCCTAAAATGGTTTGAAGCCAAAACAAACGCACCCTAAGTACCAAAGGAATCTCTTTTCATAATATTTATGGTGGTCACAATCAAAATGTATAGTGTCAAACTTAACTATGGGAACAACCCCTTTGAGTTGTCAATATATAGCTATCAAATACTTTCGTCATTTTTTGTGTAGTAACTGTGATAGTTGCAATCATATTCTACATCCCTGTTATGGAGACTGTTTCTATAATTGTCAATACATATATATGACTAGCCGATAAAAGAAAACAATTTCAGTAGGTTGTCACCACCATCTCAACTTGGGCAGTAAATTAGGATTTTGTTATCACCTTGTTTTAATCGCCTTAATTTTTTAAGAAAACATTTTTTTTTCTTTATTAGACAATTAAAATTGCAAACCTTTATAAACACATAATATAAGGGGAAAAAAGTGTACAGTTTTATATTACCCACCAATAATATTTTTAGTGTAGCCAAAACAAATGCAAAATCTTGTGTTTTGAAGACAAATATTTATCTTATTATATTTTATATCAATTTTTACTTGCTCCTTTTAACTATTATTACTTTAGAATCACAAAGCAACTTTAGGGCAACAAATTAATTTGTGTTTGTCTTCTTTGGGGTTTAAAAAAAAAAAAAAAAATTAGATGAAGTATTTACAAATAAAATTGACCTTCTCTTTTTTAATAAGTGCAGTGAATTAGGTAGAAATGAATTAATTTTGAAAAGAGTATTAAAAAGAATATACATTAATTAATTAGTAATCAATATTTTACATACTTTTGTGATATTTAATTTTTTTTTTTTAGAGAGTTTCAACCTATGGTGTTCATTTCTGATGACAGCTCTTTCTCATAATTCTGTTTAAGTTAACTTTATTAGTATGTCAAAATTGTAAACCTTTATTTCACAATTACAACCATATTATGTAGAAAATAAATAAGTTTATGTTTTTGGAATCGGCTAGTAATAATTATTTAATATATCATAAACACATGTTTATACATAATATTAAGAGAAGTGTTATGTTTACAATATTTTTACAATACTTTCGCAACAAATTTTAGGTGGTAGGTTATTACTTGTTTTAATTTGAAACTTATTACTAAAATTACTTTTTTATCCACCATTAATTAATAGCAAATAACAATATTCCACTTAAGATTTGTTGTAACATAACATTTCTCAATTGTTAAAGGAAAAAAAAAGGTTAACACAAAGTAATACAAAGCAATAATATAGAACACAAAACATTGTTAGAAACAACCACATGAGAGGCAAAAGAAAAATCGTCCAACTTAAATTAACGAGACTGTTATTCAAAACCAAAAAGATAATTATGTAGTTAACTTACTTTGAGACATGATAAGAAATTCAAGGCATTAACATTTTTGAATAAATTAGAACTTAAATTAGGGACATGTGCTCAAATATGAGATTTTTCAAAAAAAAATTCTTTTCCCTTTTTAATATTATTAAGATTTGTTTAATTACATAACAAAAATTATGGTTATTACTGTATTATATACAATATTGTAATAACCTAAAGTCATACTATATAATTAAACAAAGTATTAATAAGGTAAATGCATTTTTTTCCAAGTGTTAAATATTTATAAGTACACTTAAAATATAATTATAAATACACCAATTCTTTATGTAAAATGAATTTTTATGATTATTTTTCTAAGTTTTATATAAGAAAAAATTGATTTGAAAATATTACATATTTTGATCAAATTCAATTGTCTTAGCAACAGTTGAAATAAAGTGCAATAAAAGATAAAAGAAAATTTAATAATATTTATATCAAAAAATTGTACTGTTAAATTAGTGAAAATAGTTAAATATTTGTCATTCACTCAAGCAATAAGTTCTTATTCTCAACAACATTATTTATAATAAATTTTTATTTTCTCTTTTCAATCACAAGTAATATAACTGAAGTTAATCTTCCAAAGATTATAATTTGCCGTTAAATTTCTACAAAATGTTTCAAAATTCTTCGTACATTGGGTGGACATCAGCTACTTAATTTTAAAATTTTTTAAAGGCGTCTAAGATTTATGCTGAAACTTATTACCCTAAAAGCTATAAGAGCTCAAATGACAATTTCAACTTTTCAACTAATAGGCCTTTAAAAAATTTTAGGAAGCAATTTTTTTTCAATGGTTAAATTTTCTATCACTTCCAGAATTATATATATATATATATATATATATATATATATATATATATATATATCAAGAACTCAATCGTGAAATGCTCTTCTTTGCTAATTTCAAGAAGAAAAAAAAAACTAATGTTTTTTGGATTTTTACACTTTGCTCTTTGCATTTTCAAGTTTTTCATCCTCAAGAAATTTGACGAGTCCTTCAAGAGCAGCATCGGTATCATCTATCGAATAATCACTTTCCAACAATCCTTCAATATGTTTCAAAAGTCGATGGTCACCATTGAATCATTGATACCAACGTCTTGAATCAATTCATGGTGCAACATGACATGTGCGCATGTGGAAAGAAGAAAAAATTTGCTTTAATTTAAATGCAAAATTTCCGGGCCCACATTTGTTTTCTCTTGCCTTGTGTCGTTAAGGAATTGGTGTGGGCTTGGGCTGAGATGTTTATACCTTTAGGCCCACTATGTGATTTGGTTAGTGCAGCATCGGTTGTGTTATTTATTTATTTTTTATTTTAATACATTCCTAAGCATATTGATCCAGATTTAAACATATGTGTATATTTAATAGGTAGAAACTTGTATTAAGTAAACATTGTACGTACAAGGGAAATATATGCCCGGATTCAACAATCCGAAAACAGGGGACAAAAGGAACATCAAAAAACATGTGTGTATATTTCGTCAGAAAGAGATTAACTACACGCTAGAGAGAAGCCAATTAATTCATACATAACCATACCCACCCAAACATGATATCCATAAACCCATCACAGGCTTATTTCAAGAGCAATATAAATGGGTAAGATACAAAAACAAAATCTCTACTGATACCCAAGTTCTTAATTAAAAAAAAAAAATTTATATTCATGTAATGCATGCATGGATGTGTTCTTTCTTTCCTTTTTTTTTTTTTTTTTTTTTTTTTTGAGAAAATGGATGTGTTCATTTAATCATGAGAATTAACATACTAACATAAGCTTGAAAATAATCCTAGCTTAATTATACGTGTCTATAAATATTCATAATCACACTTGCATGGTATTCATTATAGTCTTATCGGGACAAGAAGCATAAGAACAGTGAAATAAAAGGATTTATCAAGTATACCTAAGGGGAAGCTTGGATTTGATGATGGATTATTTATTTGGAAATTTCTGGAATAACTGGGAGAAAATTTAGGTATTTTCATGGTATTTTTATTCATATTTTCAAGTAGGAGGGGTGATAAATTTATAGAACGAGAATAAAAAATTTGCTCATACATACTAAGAGCATCAGGGCCAAAGCACATGGTATGTGTGAGCATGTACTATGGTTTTTTTTTTTAAAGGATAATGTATTAGAAATTAACTAGTCAAAGTAAGCATTGTTGTGGTTGAAAGCCTTAAAGAGTATAGATCAGAGGCATTAGAATTCATAATAACATAGAGTTTCGTGAAGAGAGGGGGGGGGGGGGGGGTGGGGAATTTAAAACAACAAATCTGCAGATAATGAGCATCTCCTTTAGCAAGGATATTTACACATCTATTTGCTTGCCGATATACATGGTTCACCTTGATTCACTAAAATCGGTCGAGAAGGAACTTGCAATCGTTTAGAAGTGAGGAATAAGCCTCGTTAAAGACCTTATATATAGTTTTTGGTACCAATTTTGTGTACTTGGTTGAAGGCATTAATGATCTCCCTTATTTATTTATTTTTTTCTTGCTACCATCAGAAAACTTGTGTAACGCTCTTTTTAAAGGTACCAACTTTTTGTGTTTTGTGCTACGATCAAAAAGTTATTCAGTTGAGAAGCGGGGTGGTTCAAATGTGAAATTTTCAATGTATTTTTTTCTTGTCATCCTTGTTGCGAGCATTTTCCTACAATTTGGGGAACATCTAGCAGAGCTTTTTGTTTCAGTGCGTAAAGAAACATTTCTAGTTTACTTAGTACCAACTTTTCGGATCACCCATGAGTAATTTGTGAAAAATTTATATGCAAAGTAGGCACGTCATTCTTATTTTGAACCATTCACTCTAGGTTTCGCATGATTCTTTCCATTTATGAGAACTCACTTTTTGGCCTTCTGCCCTTGTTTAACTCAAATGAAGTGTCGTCAGAAAGCTTATGGTACCTATTTTCTAGCTCCTCATATCATATCACCTTATTTTGACCCCTGGATTTCTCAAAATTCTCCAATATTTAACATTTAAAAAAAAATATATTTTGTAACTACATCCAAGCTAATCTATTTAATATTCAAAATTGCTACCCAATATTATATTTTTTTTTTTTGGATAACCCCAATATTAAATTATTGGAAACACATAATAGAAAAAAAATGAAGTATACATTTCTATTATTGACCACTGTTAGGACATATGTGAATCATGTTAGGAACATATGTCAATATTTTATGTAATTGACTAATCATTTGACAAAACGCACTTTACCTGTAATTAGGTAAATCTAGGATGTGTTTAATGCTTCAAGAAACAAGGTTTCAAGTTTAAGTGTTAAAGCCATGCAAGTCTGTCAAAGAATCAAGTGAGAAAGTGCAGGATTTTAAAGCTCGACAGCTAGCAGCTATCAAGGTTTAAAAGCTACTGAAACCCGTGGCTCGATAGCTAGCTCGATAGATGGCTATCTATCGAGGTTTATTAAATTCAATATTTTCAAAGTTGATCAATCCAATCCGTGGGTATATGTTTGAGTTTTCTTTTCTCACAACCCTAAACATATATAAGGATTATTTTGAGGGCCGTAAAAGGTTACACAAGTTACACAAGAGCAAATTCCACAAGTGTGAAGAAAGGTGTGACCGAAAACCTAGTTTGCCCTAATTCTTGAAGAAGCTACTGTGTTTGTGCACCATAGGGTTTTGTGACCAAGCAACTTCATAATCTTCATCGTGTGATGAACAGAAAAACTTTGCAACCAACATCCTTCTCAAGTTGGTGATCAAGTCGCGTACTGAGATCTGAGCAATTGGTTAGTCACGTACTAGAAGTCGTGCATTGAAAGGAGAGATTGTCATTACAGAACAAGTCCAATTGGGTATTGGGGTAAGGGTTTAACTATAGGTTGGTATAAGATATTGAGATTCCTTTACTTGTAACCACTTGTTTTGATAATAGTGGATTTTTGGGAGTGTTGACCTCAAAATCACCCGATAAGGTTTTTGTCGTGTATGTTTTTTCCATTCGTAAACAATCACAGTATCAATTTAATTTCTGCTACATACTTAGTTTAATTGGTGATTTGTCTATGCTACCTCGTACATCGCATGTTAATTTGATTAATTAATAAACTTGGCTTATTAATCAATTAATTCATCACAAGGGGGGTCAATACGTTTTTGGCCTATCACCATTCGCTAATAATGCAGTAACCAATATTAAATATTTATTTTATTATTATTTGTTGTTTGCTCTTTTTAATTATCATTACTTTGGAAGAATTTGTATGTGTGTGTGTGTTTTCTTCAATTTGAGATGAAGTATACACTTCTTAAATTTTATCTTTTTAACAATAAGCATAGCGAAAATAGTCTCAATTAATTAATTTTTTAAAATGAAAAAATAAAAACATATAACAAAAAGTATATTAAGTAATTAGCAATACATATTTTGGATAATTTTATAATATTTAAATACCTAATTGAAATTGAAATTGCAAACCTTATTTCAATATTTCTACCACATTGTGTATAAAAAAAGTTTATATTTCAAGAATTATCCATCAATAATATTTTAATATGGCGAAAATAAAAGTATAAACATATACATGTGTTACTCAAAACATATGTTAACTATAGTGCACTTATTCATCACTCTTAGAACATATTTTTGCACACACGGTAACATGCAAAACTTCTAGGGAGGTTTGGGTAGCTCTAAAATGCATATTCACTTCACAATCCAAGACTCGAACAATGAAATTTCATTATTAACTTCCACCTTGAAAAAAGGTAGCAAATCTATTGCTGATTATTTCATAAGCCCATTAGTCTTGTGGACACATTGGCTTTTATTGATCAGCCACTTAATGATTTTGAACTCATTTCTTTTTTCTTGGCCACCTTTAGATCAAACCATAACTCTTACATCCTTTCAGTCACTACCTTAGCTAATTCTCTCTCATTTTAGTTTATTAGTTTTGTCTTGAGCAAACTTAAATTTTCCATTGATCTTTCTTTTGTATGTACAAACATTGCTACCAAAGGAATTTCTTTTAATCGTATTTATGGTGGTCACAATCAAAATTTATAGTGTACAACCCAATTAGATACTTCTTTTTTGTGGTATCTTTTTATTTTTATTTTTCTTTTTTTATTTTAGAAAGTTTTAACCTATTGCATCCACTCCTATTGGTGGGTAATAATATCAAGGAGTATACATATATAACTGTTAATATGAAATACTACAATATATATTTTAAAGCATAGAATATTGCACTAGTTAATATATATGTTATAATAATAGATGAACAATTTGAGATTAAATAAATGTGATATAAAACTAGTGGTAGAGTTAAGATCTTTTTTTCCTTTTTTTTTATTTTTTTTTTATTTTTTTTATTTTTTATTTTTACTTTAGAGTTAAATTTTAGTAACATATATATTTCTTTATACTCTTGTAGATTACGTACATTATGCATGAACAAAATTTTATATATATATATATATATATATATATATATATCAGACTAATTAATATGTAAGATAATTAAATGTCACTCAAGTCATCTGAATATTAAGTGGGTTTTATTTATTTATTTATTTTAATTTGATAGGCCAAGAATATATTAACCCTTTGTGATAAATTAACCAATTAATTAGCCAAGTTGATTAATTAATCAGATTAACATACAATATGCATGGCAGCACAAACAAATCATCAATTAAACTAAATGTAGCGGAAATTAAATTGACACGGTGATTTGTTTACGAATAGGGAAAACCTACATGGCAAAAACCCCATCGGGTGATTCTAAGGTCACCACTCCCGAGAATCCACTATTATCAAAACAAGCGGTTACAAGTAAAAGAATCTCAATACTTTATACCAAACTAGAGTTGAACCCTTACCCCAATACCCAATTGGACTTGTTATGTAGTAACAATTTCTCCTTTCAATGCACGGCTCCCAGTACGTGACTAACCAATAGATGCGCAGATCCCAATACGCGACTTAATCACCAACTTAAGAAGAATGTTGGCTGCAAAGTTCTTCAGTTCATCACATGATAAAGATCACAAATCTCCTTGGTCACAAAACCTTACGGTGTAGAAACACAGCAGTTTCTTCAAGAGAAAGATGAACTAGGGCAAATTCTATCTCTAGTTACAATTTGCATAAACAAGATTTTGCTATACACTTGTGCAACTTGTGTAACCTTTGACGGCCCTTAAAATAATCCTTATATATGTTTAGGGTTATGAGAAAAGAAAGCCCAAACATATACTCACTAATTGTGTTAGGACATATGTGTTTCACTTATTAAGAACATATGTCATTCTTTTATGTAATTGGCTAATCCTTTGACAAAACGCATTGTACTTGTATTTAGGTAGATCTAGAATGTATTTAATACTTCAAGAAACATGTTGTTCAAGTCTAGTATTAAAGCCATGAAGATTGGACCAAGAAACAAGTGAAGAAAAGTTGTTCATTAAATCTGGACAGATAGCTCGACACCTGTAGATAGATAGCTCGACACCTGCGGATAGATAGCTCGACAGCTGCTTAACACCTCTCGACAGCTGCGGACAGATAGCTCGACACCTCTCGATAGCTGGTGGATCGATTGAGAAAGCTCCTGTCTCCTTAATAGCTCCTCAATAGCTTCTCGATAGCTGTATCTGTCGAGGTGTAAAGCTCGACACCTCTCGATCAATCAAGGTTACGAGAATTTAGATTTCCAGATCTAATTTTTGGGCCAGGCTTATGTATTTGTGTAGGGTTTCTTTTCTCACAACCCTAGACCTATATAAGGCTTATTTTAGAGGCCTTCACATATGAGAATACAAGGAGAACATATGCAAAAGGTGACTGATGCCTTATTCTCTCTGAAAGAAGCTAGTGCGTCTTTGCACCTTAGGGTTTTGTAACCAAGTGCTTCTTGATATTCATTGTTGATGAAGTAAAGAACTTTGCAGCCAACAATCTTCTTCAAGTTGGTGAGTTAGTCTCGTACTGGGATTCGTGTAACAAAAAGGGTGGCGTTCATATATTGAAGAGTTCAGAGGTTCTGAAGCGGTAGAAGGTTTCTGCTGTAAGTTCATCTACGAGGATTGTAGAATCTAGGGACAAATGTTTTGTACTAGATCTGAAACTTCTCTTTACTATAGTGGATTGCTTTTTGGGAAGGTTTCCTTTAGGTTTTTTACTATGAAACTAGTTTGTTTCATTGGTTTTCTTGGGTCATTATATCTTGTCTTATTTATTTTTTCGTTGCATGATTTTGACATGATATTGATGTTTGTTTGATTTTACAAGTTTTATTTATAATAAATCTAATTAACAACTTGGGTTTAAAACTTGTTAATTCTATCAACCAGGGTCTAAATTTCCCAACAAGTGGTATTAGAGTGGGTACACTCAGATTGGATTAATTTCCTGAGTGTGATCCTTGACCCCTGTTGTCATGGATCGTGGACAATCTCTTTTGATTCTTTCTTTATTTGATGGAACTAATTGTGCGTACTAGAAAGTTCGTATGAAAGTTTTTTTGCAGGCTCAAGGTGAACAGGTATGGCAAGCTGTTGAAATTGGTTAAATTAAGCTAAAGGAAGCGCCGGTGGATTGGGATGATGCAACAATCATAGCAGCAAATTTCAACAGTACGGCTTTGAATGCTTTGTTTTGTGGGCTGACCAATGAGGAATTCAAGAAAATATCATCCACAGAAGTTGCCAAGGAAGCATGGACCATTCTTGAGACCACCTATGAAGGTACCAAGGTAGTAAAGACTGTGAAGCTTCAACGACCCGCTAGTAGTTTTGAAGAAATAAGGATGGAGGAAGATGAGACCTTTGATGAGTTCTATGCCAAACTCAAGGATATTGTGAATTCTTCCTTCAATCTTGGAGAATGTATTGCAGAATCCAAATTTGTTAGGAAAATCCTTAGGTCCTTACCTGAAAGATTCCATGCCAAGATCATTGCCATTGAAGAAGTCAAGGACATTGATCAAATTCCTTTGACTAAGCTTGTCCGGAACCTTCAAACCTATGAGATGGGATTAGGCTTAATGGGAAAAGGTGGAAAGAGTAAAAACTTGGCTCTTAAGGGTATAGAGGAAGAGATTGAGGACTCTGAAGATGAAGAAGAAAGTGAACATGAAGATGATGATGAGGATGAGGATCTAACCTTCATAACTGATGAGATTATCAAGCTTCTTCAGTTTAGGAAAAAGGATAAATGCAAACCTCCTAGGAAATCTAAATCCTTTAGGAAGGGCAAGAATGAGAAACCCCTCATCCAATGCCATGAGTGTAAAGGTTTTGGCCATATGAGGATAGAGTGTCCAAACTACCTCATGAAGGAAAAGACCAAGGAGTCAAAAGATAAAGGGTTGGTTGCTACTTGGAGTGATACTGAGAATGACTCTTCTAATGAGTATGTGGATGAATGTCGTCATGTTATGGCCTTTGCTGCCTTAACCGATAAGGTGATTGTGGAGAGTGCTAGTGACAGTGAGGATTCTTTTGATGATGAAGTACCCAAGAAGTTGACCCTTCAGGAAGCCTATGATAAGCCATGCACTGAATTAATAAAATCTGAAAAGACTTCTCATCTTTGCAGAAACAAGCTTAATAAGGTAAAAAATGAAAAAGCTGATCCATTAGTCAAACTAGATGAGACTACAAGGTTGGTTGAGACTCTTGTTATGGAGAACACCTCATTAGAAGAGAAGGTCAAGAATCTTAAGGTTGAGCTTAGTCAAGCTAGAACTGAAATAGAGAGGATGTCTAGTGCAAAGCTTGATGAGGTCTTGAGTGCTCAAAAGCCTAGTTCTGATAAGACTGGCTTAGGATATGCTGTTTCCTCCAGCCCCTCCTCTTCCACGGCTTTTGGATCAAGGACTATCTTTGCGCCACAATTTGAGAAAGATGATAAAGGTATGAAATCCAAAACTGATTTGGTTAATTCTAAATCCTTTGTTAGACCTAATATTTGTCACCATTGTGGTGTTTCTGGACACATTCGTCCTAATTGCTTTAAGTTGTATCCTCATAAGCAATTGTCCAAATGGTCACAGGTTTCCTCCTAAGGACCTACACCTTTGTTTGGAGAGTTATTAAAAGCCTTGAGCTTTTTAACTTAATTTCAGGAGAATCTTAATTCTTCTATGTCCTTTAGTAGACAGACTAGGACTCGTGTCTTTTCATCTTCACGGCCAAAGACTTATGCTATGTGGGTGAGAAAGGAGCCTAAGACTTAATTTTCTTTTCTGTTTGTCCACTACTTTAATTCTTTTTATCTAAAGTAGGACTCTCTTTGCTTGATTTCTTATTTGCTTTTGGAATTATGCCTTCATCCATATGCATCTTTTTTTCATGCTTTCATGTGTTTGTCTGTTTTCGTTTAGTTGTTTAGTTTTTATTTTGTTTTGTTTTCAAAATAAAAATAAAAAGGAAAAATCAGAAAATACAAAAACAATGTGTGTTTTGTGTACATTAGTATATGTGTATCGTGGATGGCCATTGAAACAAAGTTTTCTAAACTTTGTAATCTTGTAGCTTAGATGAGCATCTCTATGCACAACTAAGCCAGTGAGCTTTGTGGCTCTTGTTTGTGATGAGTAAGATTAAGTTATTTCTTATACTTAACACTCATATCACTCTTTTTGACGGGAATGACTAAAAAATCCTAAAAAAAATGCATAAATAACCATCTTACCACTGTTACCCGCCAATCATAATATGACACTTGTATGCTTCGGCATAGCAAAAGTGCAGTGTCAATGACATCTGTATGCTTCGGCATAGCAAAAGAGCAATGTCAAAAGCTTAACTTAAATGGGTATTTCTTTTCTATCTCTTATATGCCCATGCATGTTTTGCTTAAATAAAAATATGCAAAAAAAATAAAACGTAAAAAGATAAAAAAATGCTTTATATATGATTGCAAGCGTGTTTTCTAGGAGATATGAGAGTTATAGGATGTACCTCGAAGGTGATAGTCCCCATCAAACAGTTATGATTGTGTGTGAGTTAAAGTGACTTTCTCATATCCTAAATTGTCATAATATGTTGACACATTTGCAATCTTGTGATGTTTTTCACACACAACACGCAAAATTCTTTGCTACTCTTGATACATGTACAGGTACAATGTGATTTGGCCATCACAAGGTTTACATGTGTTAATGTATACTCACTAAATTATCTTGACATGTTTTTGAAATATGAAATTGGTTAGACTTGTTTACTGTGTGTGTGTGTGTGTGTGTGTTTTGAGATCTATGTGCTTAACATTTTTTTTTTCTTGTTGAGAGATTTGTTTTTCACATATTTTGCATCTTTCTATTATCATGTCATCCATAGCATCTTGTTTCATTACATTCATGCATTTATATGGATTTCTTGAGCCCCCTTGATCATCCTTAATCATCTTTTTGTCTTTTAGGTGAAGCTTTCTAGTTTCCTGTACCCTTTGTCAATTATGACAAAAAGGGGGGAGAAATTGTGGAGAATATGTGGTTTCTTTTTATAAGATTCTACATGTTAGGGGGAGAAATACATTCTTTTGTAAGGGAGAGATGAGTTTCATCTTGTTAGGGGGAGTGCTTACTTCCTTGTTCTTGTACACCGGTCTTGTGACTATGTTTACATACATTGTGCTTATCTTTGATATATATATGATGATGTATGTCTTTTTTACCTATCTTTACATGTGTTGTTTCTTTTCTATCTTTATACATATGTTTCTACTTGTATGCAATCTATTTATTTCTATTTCACACAAATATGCCTTGATGAGTTTTGTTTAAAGTGTTTCAGAAATACAGGTTATCAAAGTCTACTTGTCATAAACTCTCTTCTTGCAAAGTTTTTCAAGAGTTTGTGTTAGGATAGATTTTATTGTATTTAATAAGTGAATATGAGTTGAGTGATTTATGACTTCTCTCATATGTTCATTTGTTTGTTGTGGTTTTGTCATGAATTGCCAAGGGGGAGATTATTATGACATATGTGTTTCACTTGTTAAGAACATATGTCACTCTTTTATGTAATTGGCTAATCTTTTGACAAAATGCACTTTACTTGTATTTGGGTAGATCTAGGATGTGTTTAATATTTCAAGAAACATGTTGTTCAAGTCTAGTATTAAAGCCATGAAGATTGGACCAAGAAACAAGTAAAGAAAAGCTATTCATTAAAGCTGGACAGATAGCTTGACACCTGCAGACAGATAGCTCGACACCTCTCGATAGTTGGTGGATCGATCAAGAAAGCTCCTGTCTCCTTGACAGCTCCTCGATAGCTTCTCGATAATTGTATCTGTTGAGGTGTAAAGCTCGACACCTCCTCGATGCCTCCCGATCGATCAAGGTTACATGAATTCAGATTTCCAGATATGATTTTTGGGCTAAGCTTATGTATTTGTGTAGGGTTTCTTTTCTCACAATCCTAGACCTATATAAGGCTTATTTTAGGGGCCATCACATATAAGAATACAAGGAGAACATATATGCAAAAAGTGACCGATGCCTTATTCTCTCTGAAAGAAGTTACTGCGTCTTTGCACCTTAGGATTTTGTAACCAAGTGCTTCTTGATCTTCATTGTTGATGAAGTGAAGAACTTTGCAGCCAACAATCTTCTTCAAGTTAGTGAGTTAGTCACATACTGGGATCCATACAACAAAAAGGGTGGCGTTTATATATTAAAGAGTTCAGAGGTTCTGAAGCAGTAGAATGTTTCTGCTGTAAGTTCATCTATGAGGATTGTAGAGTCTAGGGACAAAGGTTTTGTACTAGATCTAAAACTTCTCTTTACTATAGTGGATTGCTTTTTGGGAAGGTTTCCCCCATGTTTTTTACTGTGAAACTAGTTTGTTTCATTGGTTTTCCTAGGTCATCTTATCTTGCCTTATTTATTTTTCCACTGCATGATTTTGACATGATATTGATGTTTGTTTGTTTTTACAAGTTTTATTCCTAATAAATCTAATTAACAACTTGGGTTTAAAACTTGTTAATTCTATCAATTGGTGTTTAAATTTCCCAATAGATTGGATGAAAAACAGTTCTGAAAAACTGAGTTTCATAAACCTCAATAGATAACCATCTATTGAGCTAGCTCTCGAGCCTCGGGCTTCAACAGCTTTTAAACCTCGATAGATGCTAGCTATTGAGGTAGTTGTCGAGCTTTAAAATCTAGCACTTCTTCACTTGTTTCTTGGACAAATTTGCATGGTTTTAACACTTGAACTTAAAACCTTATTCCTTGAAGTACTAAACACATCCTAGATCTACCCAATTACAAGAAAAGTGCGTTTTGTCAAAGAATTAGCCAATTATATAAAATAGTAACATATGTTCCTAACATTGAATCACATATGTCCTAATAATCTCCTCCTTTGGCAATTCGTGACAAAACTATAACAAACAAATGAACGTATGAGAGAAGTCATAAATCACTCAACTCATACTCACTTACTGAATACAATAAAATCTATCCTAACACAAACTCTTGAAAAAATTTACAAGAAGAGAGTTTATGGCAAATAGACTTTGATAACCTGTATTTCTGAAACACTTTAAACAAAAATCATCATGACATCTTAGTATGAAACAGAAATAATAGATTGCATACAATAAGTAAGAAACATGTGTATAAAGAAAGAAAAGAAACAACACATGGAGAAATAGGTGAAATAACATACATCAATATATATATATATATATATATATATATATATATAAAAACCAAATATAAGTACAATGTATGTCAAATAGTCTCAAGACCAATGTACAAAAGATAATGTATCTAAAATAGAAAGAAAAGAAAAAGATACAAGGATCCTCACTACATCCCTCATGCCACACTCCCCCTATCTCCTATACTAACTCTCCCCCTATGAGTATGACTACTCTCATCTCAAAACTACTCCCTCTTTTTGTTATGAGTGACAAAGGGGTAAGTACATCAAGTAGACATCTCATCATCACTAGGCGGGCCAGCATCATCATCCTCATCAGCGTCATCACTGCCAGAGCCATCGTTATTCTCATCCTTAGATGCCTCAGGAGAAGGAGAGGAAGCCACAATGAAACCACCCATGACAGCTTGTCATCATGCGATGCGACTAACATAGGTGTTCACCTAACACAACTCATCACTAAGAGTGTCAAGGCGAGCATCTATGCGCACAAGTTGTGCCATGATGGCCTCAAATGTCACTCCACCCGCTGAAGACAAAGGAGCAGAGGTGGATGGAGCAGTAGAAGCTGAAGGAGCTGTCGTCTTTATCTGGGGCTGCCTCGGACGAAGCTATGTTGCGCTTCGTCAAATGGTAGCTATATCTATGGCACACATGAAAGTGAAGTTGGGAGACACGGGATAGGATAGGAGCCGTGTGATAGCCGAAAGGAAAATGAGCTTATCACGGGTCGTCGTATCCTTATAGACATCTATAAGGGAGAGTATGAAGTGAGAATGAGAGTTAATAGAAAGATCCCTAATGAGGGATAACAAAAAGCGAGCACGAAGCTCTATGATAGTGTTATAGTATGACAAAGGATGAAGAATAAATGTCATCATCATGTTAAGGAATCTCAGTCCTTTAGCAAAGGCTGAGTAAAGGGTGTTTTGACGCTCACCCCAAGAAGATGGTGTCTCACAGAATAGAGACGCGAGTTTGTGTTTGGACACTGTCCTTAGACACTTAGAACTGAGGTAGTTAGGATGCGCTGCCCTGGAAACATGTAGCACCTTAGATACAATATCTGAACCCTACTGTAGATGACAGTAGGTAGGTTAGTAGGCAGGGGTTGGGAGTCACCAGTAGGTAGGGGTAGGGGTTGGGAGTCACCATGCGCTAGCCTCACCTGAATGCGAGTGACAAACTGGGGTATAAAATAATCAAATCCGTGCATATAAGAGTTGAACTCCTCTATGATCATGGAGGGGCACGTGACTGCGATGCCACATAGTGACTCCCAACCCCTACTATAGATGACAGTAGGTGGGTCAGTGTCAGAAAAATCTGACAGAGCGACTTGGCGTTCCAAATGAATACCTCGTCATGAAAAGTTCTCCGAGAAGTCTAATTTGGCCTTCTCATTACAAAACCGTACATGAGATGGAGTGGGTCAGATGGAGAAGAAGAAGAAGATGCCCCAGAACGAAAAGGGTTCTGGGATGGAATGAATTTACATTTAGGTGCCCTAATGCAACTAATGTAAGAAAGGGAGAGAGAGAGAAAGGGAGAGAGAGACAATTAGAAAAGCACCAAACATATTTAATATCAAAAGATAAAAATAGTAAGGTATGTATGCATGAAAATGCATGAACATGTGACATGCAAAATTTAAATGCATCAAAGGCTCAGCCCAATCCAAACCTATCAGCACATAACATAGCAATAAAGTAAACACACATCTAAATTGCCTGAAACATTGATATAATGCATATATGATGCAATGCAAGAAGTTTTAAACTTATTGAAGCAATACCCATCCCAAAAATTGCACAAAAACTTCATTAATTTTGAAAAACCCCAAAGTTTATCAAAAAATCCCAAAAGTTAGGTCAGAAGATATGAAATGCATGAGAAAGAGGGAGAATTCGACATACCAGATGAAGAAAAATGATCTTGAGACCAAAGATTTAGTGAGGAGGAATTTTGGAGTGCTTGAGAGGTGTTTTGAGAGGTGATGAGGCTGAAAGGATCAAGAGAGATCGAGATAAATGAATTTGAAATCGCGAGGTGCCTTTATATTGAATCTTCATAAAGCTCGATCGATTGAGAGCTATCAAGCTTTAAAAAGGCATGTTTTAGCTATCGAGGAGCTGTTTAGAGGTTTCCTCAGCAATGAAGTTCGATGGATTGAGCTAGCTATCGAGAAGCTATCAAGGAGACAAAAAGTTTCTCAATGGATTGAACTAGCTATCGAGAGCTATCGAGAATGCGATAAAAAGAAGCTAAAGGGTCTTGATAGATAGCTTATCTGTCGAGAGCTATTGAGAAGCTATCGAGATTGCTTAAAAATATTTTTTCAAAGAAGAGAAAAACACAGATATGAATACAATCAAGCATGCCACTCAACCAAAAACCCAAACAACATTTTAAGCTCTCAAAAACATCTCTCAATCAAAAAAATGTCAAGCATTTAGATCCAAAACACACACACACTAAACAAGTCTAACCAATTTTATATTTCAAAAACAAGTTAAGACAATTTAGTGAGCATACAATAACACATGTATTCCTTATAATTGCCAAATCACATTGTACCTACACATGTATCAAAAGTTATTGCGTGTTGTGTGTGAAAAACATTGTAAGATTGCACAAGTGTCTATGTGTTATAAGGATTTGACATATGAGAAAATCACTTTAACTCACATACAATCATAACTATTTGATGGGGACTATCACCTTCGAGATACATCCTATAACTCCTATATCTCCTAGAATACACGTTTGTAATCATATATAAAACATTTTGATCTTTTTGCTTATATTTTTCTTTGCATATATATTTTTTTCTTTTTAAACAAATCATGCATGGGCATATAGGAGAGAGAAAAGAAATACCCAATGATGTTAAGCATTTGACATTCCATTTTTGCTATGTTGAAGCATACAAATGTCATTTCATGATTGGTGGGCAACAGTGGTGAGATGGTTATTTATGCCTTTCTCTTAGGGTTTTCTAGTTATTCCCGTCAAAAAGAGTGATATGAGTGTTAAGTACAAGAGATTACTTAACTTTAATCATCATAAACATGAGCCACAAAGCTCACTTGCTTAGTTGTGCATAGAGATGTTCATTTAAGCTACAAAAGATACAAAGTTTAGAAAACGTTATTTTAATGGCCATCCAAGGTACACAAGTACCAATGTACACAAACACATACTGTTTTGTATTTTCTGATTTTTCAATTTATATATATATATATATATATATATATATATATATATATATATATATATATATGAAAAACAAAATAAATAAATAAAAAACTGAAAAGTAAACAAACAAAAACATGCTAAACAAAGCAATGCATAAAAATAAACTGACTCAACACATGAAAGCAAAGCTCACAAGTAGTGCAAAAACAAAAACACGAAGGAGAGAGAGAAAGATAATAACTGACAGAATCACTTGAAACCCTTTTCCTTCCACAGCTTGGAGGAGCCTTTCCATTTAGCAAACCCTTGATCCAACAGTGAGGGGGAAGAATTAAAACCATTTTAGTTTGAAAGGAACATGAGAGTTTTGAGAAGATCTCCATGAGGAGCAAAAGAGGATGAAAACTAGTTCTGGTCTTCTGACGCAATCATGCTATTGCTCTTTTGAGTGGCTAACCACTTGTAGCAATTAGGTTGAGTATGTCCAGCTGCGCCACAGTGATGACAAAAATGTTGCTTTTTCTGTTTAGGCTTTTGAGTATTTCCCTTCTTTACCATTGTTTACGTTCTCACTAGCTAATTCATTCTTAACACCATTGTTCTTAGTTTCAACATTATTAGTAGGAGGAATAAAAACAGTAGTACTAATAGAAGCAATACTAGGAAAAGAGAAATCATACCCTAAACCAGTTTGATCAGAAGCAGATTTATGAAGACTAAGCATCTCATCGAGCTTAGCACTTGAAGTCCTTTCTAACTGAGGTTCTGACTTGGAATAGTTTTGCCTCAAACTTCTTGGTCTTCTCAGCTAAGAAATTATTCTCAAATCTCAGTGCTCTAATAATCTGATTGGCTTCATCAAACTTTGTAGAGATTTCTTCTCGCTCAAGCTCCACATCACTAAGCTTCTTGGTGGCCAAACTATACAACTTTTCATGCTTTTCTGAGACCTTGTATAACTTTGCATAGGCTGTGTGAATGTCATCTTGCTCATCCATCTTTTCAAACTTAGACTCCACCAATTCCTCTTCTTCATCCGCATCTTCAACAATCCCTTCAGTAGGATTTATGGTGGTAGTGAAGGCATTTAGGATTCCATCATCCTCATTATTAGAATCATCCTCAGGCTCAGTGTCACTTAAGGTAGCAGCAAGTGCCTTACTCTTCCCAATGGTCTTGAGATATGTAGAGCACTCTTGTTTCATATGATCAAAACCTTGACACCCAAAGCACTTTGGTCCTAAGGGTACAGTATATTGACTGCCATCCCTAGCATCCTTCTTCCCTTTGTCTTGACTCTTGAATTGCGAAGAACTGGATTGCTTTCGGTCCTTGTCAAATCCTTTCGCATTGGCATCCTTCATAAACTTCTTGAACTGCCTTGTGATATAGGATTTCATCTTAGAATCTTTATCTTCTGAAGACTCATCAGTGTCACTGCTCTTGGGTTTCAAAGCCATGCTCTTACTCTTACTTGATTTCCCTATCCTTGTCAAACCTAACTCATAGGTCTGCAGATTTCCAACTAGCTCAATCAAAGGAATTTTGTCAATGTCCTTTGATTCCTCAATGGCAGTGATCTTGGTATGGAATCTCTTGGGTAGAGATCTAAGCACATTTCTCACAATCTTGAGTTCAGGAATGGTTTCCTTAAGATTAAAGGTTGAGTTCACTATGTCCTTGAACTTGGCATAGAACTTATCGAACGACTTATCCTCCTCCATCTCGATCTCTTCAAAGCTTATAGTGAGCCTTTGAAGTTTTGAATTCTTGATAGCTTTGGTTCCCTCATAGGTTGTCTAGAGGATGGTCCATGCTTTTTTAGCAGTTTCAGTGGAGGATATTTTCTTGAACTCCTTATTTGTGACTGCACTAAATAAAGCATTCAATGCCTTGCTAAGTTAGCCGCCTTGATCGTAGCATCATCCCAGTTGGCCGGTGCATCCGTAGGCTTGGTCCAGCCTATCTCCACAACTTGCCACACTTTCTCATCTAAAGACTGCAAAAAAGCTCTCATGCGTACTTTCCAGTATGCATAGTTAGTGCTATCAAATAAAGGAGGTATAATAAGAGACTGTCCTCTATCCATAACAAACAGGGGTCAATAGATTACACAGCAAAGATTAACCCTAATCAGAGTGTGCCTACTCTGATATCACTTAATAAGCCAAGAATGTATTAACCCCTTGTGATAAATTAATCAATTAATTAGTCAAGTTGATTAATTAATCATATTAACATACAATACGCGTGGCAGCACAAACAAATCACTAATTAAACTAAATGCAGTGAAAATTAAATTGACACGGTGATTTGTTTACAAATGGGGAAAACCTACATGCTAAAACCCCACCAGGTGATTTTAAGATCACCACTCCTAAGAATCCACTATTATCAAAACAAGCGGTTACAAGTAAAGGAATCCCAGTACCATATACCAACCTACAGTTGAATTATTACCCCAATACCTAATTGGACTTATTCTGTAGTGACAATCTCTCCTTTCAATGCACGGCTCCCAGTACGTGATTAACCAATAGATGCGCGGATCCTAATACGTAACTTAATCACCAACTTGAGAAGAATGTTGGCTGCAAAGTTCTACAGTTCATCACACGATAAAGATCACGAAGCTCCTTGGTCACAAAATCCTACAGTGTACAAACACAGCAGCTTCTTCAAGAGAAAGATGAACTAGGGCAAATTCTATCTCTGGTCACAATTTGCATGAACAAGACTTTGCTTCACACTTGTGCAACTTGTGTAACCTTTTTGGCCCTTAAAATAATCCTTATATATGTTTAGGGTTATGAGAAAAGAAAGCCTAAATATATACTCACGGATTGGACGAAAAACAGCTCTGAAAAACTAAGTTTCATAAACCTCGATAGATAGCCATCTATTAAGCTAGCTGTTGAGCCACGGGCTTCAGCAGTTTTTAAACCTTGATAGATGTTAGCTGTTGAGCTTTAAAACCTAGCACTTCTTCACTTGTTTCTTGGACAGTCTTGCATGGCTTTAACACTTGAACTTGAAACCTTGTTCCTTGAAGTATTAAACACATCCTAATCTACCCACTTACAAGTAAAATGGGTTTTGTCAAAGGATTAGCCAATTACATAAAATAGTGACATATGTTCCTAACATAGAATCACATATATCCTAACAAAATTGAATAAGTTGTGTTGTAACATTTTGATAGTCAAAATTTCATTTAAAATTCTCATATAATGATTTTTTTGGTAATTAGGTAAACCTCAAGTATAAATACAACTTATATCGGTTTTTGTTAAATTCATAAAATAATCAAAGCATAACAAATTTATAGCATATAATAACTGAATATTTATACATCACATTGAAATCGAATTTCAACACTGAAATCCACAATTTGAAGTTTTGGTGACATGTATACGATGCCTTGTGTGTGACACAAAGGTGATATGTGTGCGTGAATGTGCTTTTAATTTCTTATTCATTTCAGGGGGTTACCACCAACCATGGCCAGTTGGTTTTCTAACTTGTGATTGGTTACCTATAGGTTTAATGTTGGTTTTTTCCCCCCAAATTTAGTTCTAAGAGCTTATAAGCTAAAATGGAAAATAAAAAGATGTTTTCAACCAAAAGATATAGACTCAAAAGCTTAGTTACATGTGGATAAGGTATTAGACACCCCCACAATGCCCATCCTTTAATAGTACTGTATTTTGAATACAATCCTATAACTCACTATTTGAAAGGTAACTTGAACATTTGGCATTTGGATTTTTGAAAAAGGTTTATTGTGAAACTATTTTGAAATTACACATGCTCCAATCACATATTTGTTTGAAAAATAAGTTGCAATTTTTCCAAAGTAATTTCTCATGCAAAAGGACAAATATAAAAAGAAAAAGAAAAAAACAAAGGTTAAATTTGGAGTCCATGAGCCCGATTTGTTTAAGCCATGAACTAAAGAACCATTTTAAGAAAATCACTTTGGAAATGTAAATTTTTGGAGAACAAGTTTTTGGAAATGGAATTTTAAAAAATATTTTTAATTTGTGTCTTTTTGGTTTTATTGGAAAAGTATTTCGAAAGGGGTTCTTAGATGAAAAAATTTTATTTATCTTTTTGGCATTTTGAAAAACAAGGATTTTATTGTTTATGAAAATTGTTCCTTTGGATATATTTTGAAGGATAAATAATTTTTGAAAGTCCATTTTTGAAAAGGGGAAATTCCATGGTTATTTTGAGAAGGAGAAGTTTATTTTGAAGAAGGAAATTTATTTCAAAAAGGTGAAAAGTTCAAAGGATTTTGAAAAGTAATTTTATTTTAAAAGGACAAAAAAAAACCTTAGATTTTTGTAAATGCTTTCTTATGAGATAAAGTCTCGGAAAAGGGTTTTTATGAGAAAAATCTCATGAATTTTTAGAAAAGTGCTTTTCATGGAAAAATTCCATGGGCTTTTGAAAAATGTGTAAGGAAAATCCCATGATTTTTGGGAATAAATTCAAAGGAAAATACCATGGATTTTTGGAAAATTGTTCAAAGAAAAATCTTGTTTGTTTTTGTAAATTTATTTTCTACATGAAAAGTCCACCATGGGTTTTTGGGAAACGGTTTATCAAATATAAACATTTTGGTATTTGGATTTTTAGAAAAGGTTTATTTTGAAAGTATGTATACTTCAATCACTTTTTTTTTTTTTTTTTTTTTTGGGGATAAAATAAGTCGCATATTTGAATTATATACAGCTAACATCTCTTTTTTTTTTTTTTTTTTCCTTTTTTTTAATTATTAATTTGATAGAATTTTTACATGAGAAATTTTATTTTATTTTTTTCTGAATTTTTTATGTAGTTAGTTGGATTCTAATGATATTCTTCTAATAGATGTAAATGGAAGATTTGTATTGAATAAATTTGAAATCTAAAGAGTTAATTGAATGAAACTAAAAATAAATAAGCAAATAAACTAATTTTGATCAAAGTTAGAATGTGCATTTTGTAATTTAGCCAATGTTTTTCAATGGAAAAGTTTCATGATGTTTTGAAGTTGAAGTCCCATGGGGTTTTAGAAGGAAATAATGGGTTTCATGTGTTTTTTTAAAAAGCAACTCACTCTTTGAGAGTATTTTTATAAAGCAAGATTTGAAAGCTTGGATAACTAGAAACAAGTTGAAAATTATTTTGGAAATGCTTTTTTTTTTTTAAGAAACCCCTATCAATGGGGAGTGTTATTGATTACTAAAATGGAGTTCAAAATTGTAAACATCATTCATGTCTAGAGGAACAGACTCCATCCAAACATCCAATGGATTAGTTATAGCTCGTCTAGCTAGTCTATGAGCCACACTATTACCTTGCCTGTTAATATATTGGAAAGATACATGACTAAAAAAAGAGCAAAGAAAAATAATGTCTTGCAAGATATGCCTAAACTTAGATTGAGTCATATTGCCACCAGTGATTGAGTTAATAATGACTTCTGAATCACCTTCAACTACCAATCTCTGAAAACTCTAACTCCTTCACAAACCAAAGAGCTCGGCACACTGCTAGCACTTCCACCATCTCTACCGAGGCAGGTAGTGGAATCTATTGTGTTAAAGCAGCCATAACCAATCTGACATCGTTCCGAATTATAATATCAAGGCCAGCCTTGTTTTCTTCTGCAAAGAAAGCTCCATCAAAATTAACTTTGACTAAACTTGATGGTGGAGGGCGCCATCTCACTGATCTCGCTGTGCATGGGATCTTTGTGTGAATAGGACGCAATTGCTGGTACTCCTAAAGTCCTTCGCAAGCCAAAGAGTTGATCTTAGCCAATGGGAACGTGTCCTCCTCTAACCGAAACTTGTTTCTACGCATCTAGATCAAAGAAGTCGTCCATGCAAATAGAGCAAATCGTGACCTGTTCTGCTGTGCATGCAGAATAATGTCTAAAAAATTAGAGACATCAATAGTATCAATCACCAAATCAGCAAAAGAAACTTGCCACACCGTGGATAAAAGTGGGCACTTCCATAGGGCATGTAGTGTATCTTCGGGTTCCTGCTTGCATAGGGAGCATGTAGACTCTATTAACATCTTGCGACGGGCCAAGTTGACTCTTGTAGGTAGTGAGTCATTCCCAGCATGCCACATGAGTAGTCGTATATAGTTAGGAACCTCCAGCTTCCAAATTCAGTTCCAAATGCTCTTCATCGCTCCCATAGAAGATGAGTTAGCAGTTGCATCATTCCCACACTCCATTTCTATGAGCAACTTGTATCCGGACTTGACAGAATAGACCCCCATCATGGTTCCCCAGCCAGAAAATTGTGTCACACCTGTTAGAGAAACTCAAGGGAATAGCTTTAATAATTGAAGCTTCCATAGGCAAAAATAATCTATCAACCTCTGCCTCTTTCCAGCTACCCAGGCCATGGTCAATCAGAGTGGACACCAAAGCCTTTGAGTTGATGTCCAAAATGGGAGAAATGACCTTGCCATGTTCAGTAGCTGGTAGCCATCTATCATGATATATCCGAACTGAAAAACTGTCACCAATCCTCCATCTCATACCCCTCATAATGACTTCACGCCCTTTAAGTCTACTCCTCCAAGCATAGGAAGCATTTTTTTCCTTTGCATCAAATATTGATCCATTAGGAAAAAATTTTGCTTTAAAGAATTTGTAAAATAGAGAGTCTTGGTTTGATGCCAATCTCTAAACTTGCTTGGCCAACAAAGCCTCATTAAATTTTTCCAGCTCACGAAAACCCATACCTCCTTCACTCTTAGGCTTACAAAGTTTGGTCCATTTCACCCAATGAATCTTCCTCCTATCACCTCTTTGTCCCCACCAAAATTTTTGAATCATGATTTCAATCTCATTACATAATGTGGTGGGAAGCTTAAAGCAACTCATAGAGTATGCCAGAATGGCTTGGATCATTGCCTTCAAAAGAATTTCCTTACCAGCTTGAGAAAGGAGTTTCTCCTTCCACCCCCTAATTTTTGACCACACACGCTCCTTTATATAGAGAAGGCTAGCTTTTTTACTTCGACCCACAAAGGAGGAAAGACCCAAATACTTCTCATACTGCTTGATTTCAGGCACACCTATCATAGAAAAAATGGTTTCTTGCATCACTTGAGAAACCACCTTGCTAAAAAATAGAGTTGTTTTACCTCTATTTAGTTTCTGTCTGGATGCTCTTTCATAAGCCATAAGGATGTTAAGAAAATGTTGGCACTCTTGGCTAGTGGCCTTGCAAAACAAGAGACTATCGTCTGCAAAAAATAAATGGGTAAGCCTTGGGCCATTCCTACAAAATGGAAATTCCCCTAATCTTCCTTGCTATAACAGCTTGGTTAATCAAGCCATGGAGTCCTTCGGTGCAAAGGAAAAAAAGATAAGGTGAGAGAAGATCACCTGTCTTATACCACTGTTGGGGTAAATGGTACCTGTAGGTTCCCCATTAATTAAAATCGAGTAGGAAATAGTGGTAATACACTCCATCATCAGAGTAATCCATTTCTCATGAAATCCCATCTTCTTTAGCAACCCTTCCATGAAACCCCACTCCACTCGATCATAAGCCTTGCTCATGTCGAGTTTCAAAGCCATAAAGCTTGTTTTGCCCAATTGGTGGTGTTTCATATAATGGAGAGTTTCAAAAGCCATCAAAATATTATCCGTAATAACCTTCCCTTCCTGGAAAGCACTCTGATTTTCAAAAACAAGATAAGGTAGCACCTTCTTCAAACGATTTGCTAGAAATTTAGACATCAATTTGTAAATAACATTACATAACTAAATTCAGAAATAAATTCAGGGCTTTTAACTTTAGGAATGAGAATGACAAAAGTGTGATTAAGATCATGTGGGATATAACAATTATTAAGATAGTCAAGCACAGCATAAGTAACACCATCACCCACCATAGACCAAAAGGATTGGAAAAAGATTGGAGGCATACCATCTAGACCTGGTGCCTTCAAAGGTTCCATGTGTTTTAAGGCAAGTTCAACCTCATCCCTAGTGAAATCTTTAATGAGCTCCTAATTCATATCTACTGTTACCTTGGGTTCAATTGCCTCCAGCACTGTTTGTATATCAGAAGGTTGCGAAGAAGTGAATAAAGTCTCATAGACCCTGACTACTATCTCTGCAATTTGGCTGCCCAAAGTGCACCACTCATTGTTATTGTTCTTTAGTCCATGGATTCTATTCCTTTTGTACCTGTGAGAAGCACGACTGTGGAAATACCAAGTGTTATGGTCACCAAACTTTAAGAACAAAGATCTTTTTCACTACTGCCACATCAAACTCTCTTTATCAAGCAACTCATTTACCTCCAACTGAATTGCTCTCACAGTGGAAGTGTCACTCCCTCTAGCTGCTGCCCATTCGGCCCTGATAAACTCCCTTTTTTTTCCCTCTAGTTGGCGTCTAATACTCCCAAAAGATTGTCTACTCCACTCAGTCAACTGAGTACAACACTCCTTAATTTTCTGAGCCACTAATAGCATGGAGCTAACTGCCGAACCATCATCCCAAACTGCCTTGACAGTGTCACCACAACCATCCTCTTTCAACCACATTTGTTCAAAGCAAAAGGGTTTGTTCCGACATGCTATAATACCTTCTGGTTTAATGATGATAGGATTATGATCCGACGAGTGGGCTCTAATGTGTTGCACTCTAGTTTCTGGGTTCTTTTCCAGCCAAGAATTACTTGCAAAAGCCCAGTCAAGTCTCTCTAATACAACACCACCCGATCTTCTTCCTCTCCACGTGAATTTATGACCAACAAATCCCAAGTCCACAAACCCGCACTCATCTACCATGTCACGAAAGGAATTCATCTCAGATTCCCTCCTTGGTGTTCCACCAATTTTTTCATGACCTCTAAGTATTTCATTAAAATCTCCGGTGCAAATCCAAGGTAAGCTTAATTTTTGGTTGAGACCTCTCAGCAGCTCCCATGTCTTAACTTTTCTACAAGCTTCAGGAAAACCATATATGCCTGTGAATCTCCATGCATCAGCCTTACCCTTATTAATGATGACGTCGATATGATTAAGCGAAGCCGAGTCTACCTCCATGTCAACTGAGCCTTTACAAAAGAGAGCTAAACCACCTCCTCTCGTAACACGACCCACCACCCACACTTCATCGTACTGCAATTCGTCACAAAGTCTTTTCATCCTAACTTCATCCGCCCATGTCTTGGCCAAAAAAAAGGACGGAGGGATCTTGCGCCTGCACGAACTTTGCAAGCTTCTGAACCATGCGTTGGTTCCCAAGCCCCCGTACTTTCCAACATATCAGACTCATAATTCCCGGCGAGGCTGAATATCAGCCACTGTCGTTGGGTAGTCACAGTCATAGTCAAGTTTCTCCTCTGAAGCTTTACATTTTTGTATCGGGTTCTCTTCTGTTGGGAATGGGCTGCGTTTACCAAGTTTTTCTACAGCCTGAGGCTTTTCTTGAGATGTAGAAGGCCTTGCAACCCGTGTCCATCTTGTGGGCTTACTAATAGAAATAGTTGGGTCCAAAGTCGGCCCATTAGGGGAAGTTGCTACTGTCTCAGTAGTGGAGTTAGTAATGGCATTCTTTGATAATTCAAAATTTTTCATACCCTTATCAATGTCCTTTATTTTCTCCATAAATTCCTTCTTATCGTTGTCTGAACGTGCAAGGATTGAATCAAACACAGGTTCACAATTTGCTGTATTTGGAATATCATTAAATTTTGTATTAATGTCGCCCTTAAGAATCACGCTTTCCTTCTCGGGCGGTACCGAAGTTGATGGCTATGAAACTGGTGGCTGCCTCGATGCTGTTGCTCCACCGTTTCTTTTAGGCACCATTTTTTCTGGTATCTTCTTCCTCCCCTCAAAGTAACCTGGAACATGTACCACATGCTTGCTTGACAGGTAAACCGATTTCGCACGTATACTGGAATCATACTTTTTCTTGCTTTGATCCATATTTCCTTCGCTTTGAAGCCAAACCTCACAATCTTTGTCATCGTGATCCAAGCAGCCACATTAGTAACACAAGTTTGGGAGTCTTTTGTATCTGAATGAGACCTAAGTCTTTATGCCATTTTCAAGGGTCATAACTCTTCCTTGGCAAAGAGGTTGGGTTACATCTACTATCACTCTAACCCTAATGAAATCATCACCCCCCAAATCTTTGGAGCCCGCAGACTTCACCACCTTGCCAATTGTCAAGCATATCTCTTCCGCTATCTCTCTGTCCATGTAACCCAACGAGATGTTGTGAACTTGCACCCATAATGCAGCTTCAGTCAAACTATAATTCTCATTGTATCCTTATTATTACACTGGAATACAATAAGGTGCTTGTTACAACTCCAATGCTCATTTTGCAACACCCTCTCTGTATCTGATTCATTATCAAAAATAAAAAGAAGTTTATCGTCTCCCAAATTTTGTATCTGGAAACCATTACGTGTTTTCCAAATGGGAGTGAACATTCGTGCTACCGCATCGATACTCAGCGCTCTGCTAGTTAGAAATCTGGCCACCAAAGAGAATTCTTTTGCAGGGCACTTCTTCTTCAATTTCATGTCATCACCCTCCCTATCTAGAAGAGAAAGGTTATTCCACCCTTGTGTAATCTCGTCCATTGAGGAAGGAAGGCAAGAAAAGTCATATTCTCACACACTGTTTCCCTCACCCCAAAAAAAAGAACCCAACAAGCCCTACCAATACACTTGGTACTGTAGGGAACAACAATTGCGTTTCTTCAAAGGTACTCCACGCCCTTTGGACTTGCCCGAAACTTAAAGAAGTCTGGGATGTACACTTTGAGTCTTTGAAAATTAGGACACAAGTTTGCTTGTCCTTCCTGGATGTGTTTATCACTTGTTTGGAACAACCCCACAATACAGCCTTGTTTGCAATGCTAATCGATCAGATTTGGTACAGAAGAAATAAGCTTAGATTGGGTGAGGAAGCGGCGGATCTGAAGCTACTCAACTCAAGGGCCAGAGCTGCCCTTCATGAATTTCAACTTGCCAACACCTCTCCCCCAAAGCCCCCTCCTGTCCAAGCCCCTATCAAATGGAAACCTCCCCCCTCGGAATGGGTCAAAACCAACTTCGATGGGGCTGTTTTCAAAGAGCAAGCCCAAGCTGGTCTAGGTTCCATCATATGTAACGACCGTGGTCTAGTTATGGCTGCAGCAACACAAATCATTCCTCTGCCCACTTCTGTGGAGATGGTGGAAGTGTTAGCAGCGCGGAGGGCTCTCATCTTTGCCAATGAACTTGGTTTTGATAAAGTCATCCTAGAAGGAGACTCTGAAATTGCAATCGCAGCCATGAAGACTGATGCCTACTCTGCTGCATCCTTCGGCCACATCATTGCTGATATTAAGGCTTTGTCACCTCAGTTCAGCGGCTTGATCTTCCAACACACTCGCAGACAGGGGAACATGGTAGCACATAGTCTTGCTAGGAATGCTTGTAATTTTCCCCCTTTTTGTACTTGGATGGAGGAAGTCCCACTGCCCTCCTTTGCTGTATATTCTGCAGAAAAAATCAATACTACTTGAGCCCCTGGCTTTGCAGGGGCGGTCTCTCAAAAAAAATCTAATCTAATATCATAAAATTCAATCTTCTAATTTATTTGGGACCTTACACCACATATTTTGTCTAACACCCCACCCTTTGCAAGATATGCAATAAATGCTTTCAAATCAAGCTTTGTTCTTTTGTAATGGAATTTTACACTAACCTGAAAGTTAGCATGTAAAGTAAACCCATACGTACGTGGTGAAAAATTACAGAGAAAATAAACTCATGCTAAGTAAATAATTAATGGTAGTGAATTAAAATTAAGTTCACATGTATCAGATATAATAAATCTCGACATCCAAACATACCCATCCAATATATCATGCATGTTCATCATACGCTCTTAAGTATATTCATCCAATTTTGAACATACATGTATTATATTCATCTCAAAGAGATTTTTTTTTTTTTGTGAGTAATCTCTATTTTTATCTACATCAGTTGCCCCCTACTCCACATTCTTGTCGTTTTTAGACTGACGGGTTATGGAGTTAAGTTTTTTATTGGCTAATTACTTTTTTGGTTCAGAGAAGTGGGAAGATCATTTATGGGGGATTCCTTGAGCCGCTATACATTTAATGTTCTGGACATGTGGCGCGTTTTAGTTGGCTCCGCTTTTGACGAAGGCGTCGCTTTGTCTTCCGCGCGTTTTTTTTTTTTTTCTATATATATATGGCGCATCCTCCTCATTCTCTCTATTTCATCCTTGCTGATCTTCGAGAGAGAAAGCCCGTTGCCTTTGATTTCGTCAACTCGTCCTTTACTTCCATCAGCTTGTTTGTCACTATCCTTAAGGCCGTTCTTCTTCAGAAAGCTAACTTACCAGTAAGTTCCATTTCCTTCTTTTTTTCGCATTTTTGCTTATAACTGAATAATTCCTTAGTGAGGACGTCAACTTAGGTACTTAGATTGGATCCATCACTTGTAGGTAGTCAGATGTCAAGTGACGCATCGTGTGAGGAGTTGTCAGTTCGCAAAGGAGCAGGCTACGACGAGGCCTTTGGTTCAGGTGATGAGTTCGAGGACTTCTCACCTTCGTTAGAGAGAGAGACGTCGACCCAATCTCCTGATGGCGATGTTGAGAGTTATGCTGAGGGGAGTGAGGAGGTAGAAGACGAAGGGGAGTACGAAGTAGAAGAGAGAAAAAAGGGAAGTGGGAGTGACGGTGATGATGATGATGATGGTGACGAGGATGATGATGATGATGATGAGGAATCCTGTGAAGGGACCTCAGTGGGTCCTGCAGATAACCGTCCTTTTGTTCTCCCTGAGGATTAAGTCGTCAACAGGTTTTTATCTATGATGAGTGATAAGGTTTTTAAGGAGTTGCGTACTTGTTATCAGATCCTAGACCATATCCCAATCCGTCTCCCTAGGGAGAACGAGAGATGTTACTCGGGGAGAATCACTGACGTCGGCATGTACGACGCCATGTTTACTACGGGGCTTAGATTGCCGCTGACGGCCTTGCACCGTCAGCTGACCGATTTTCTGGGTCTGTCCGTCAGTCAGATTGCTCTGAATGCTTGGAGGATTTTTATAAGTGCTAAAATATTATGGGGACATTTGAGTGGGGAAAACTGTCAGCTTACACTGGACGAGTTCTTTTATTGCTACAGACCCTATCACATTGCATCCTCTAAGGGGACGTACCATTTTACTGTCAGGGAGAAAGACTTAAAACTAGCGTCTGATATGACAGACTCAAATAGAAACTGGAAAAGTAGGTATTTCTTTGTCGAGGGGACAGATTGGGTATGCCGTCAGGAAGAATGGGTGACGATGCCCTGTGGTTACTTCAACAACACGTGGGCTTTTGTCAAGGATTCAGGTTAAACCCATAAGCTATTTTTTTTCTTGTTTCATCGTAGTGCTTCTAATATCGTCTATTTTCCTTGATTTCAGCTAGTGCCCGTCCCCACATATCTGACGAGCAGGAGGAGTTCATTCGTCGGGTTCTTGACATTCCCTTAGAACAGCGAAAGTGCAGGGACTTAATCACCCTTAACACTCTTCATTTGTATTGTGGGGGTCCTGAAGCTTGAAGGTTAGGCGAATACTCCCATCGCTGTAAGTAGACTTTTCACCAACCTCTTCAGTTTCATTCTTATTGTCTACTTTTCCTGATGTACGTTAGTTATTTTTTGTAGAAATGGATGCTACTAAGCAAAGGGTGAGGGCGACTGTAGCCAGTAAGAAAGAGGAAAAGAAGGCAAAGGAGATAGGGGGGAACCTCGTCAGCCTTCGAGACCGTCACTAAGGTTTCGAAAAGGAAACCTAAAGGAAAGGACGACCGTCCATCCAAAAGGGCTGCCATCACTACTAGGGACGTCTCTCCGAAGAGGAAGTCACTCCTTTAGCCAAGCCATGGTGTAGGCAAGGGGGTAATGACTTCCTCTGGTCTCGTCATCGAGGGCCCTTATTGCCTTCTGATCCATAAGGACTATGCCGTCGGGGAACTGGGGTCCTTCATAAAGCCAACGGATATAGGGCCTTGCGATTTGTTAGGGACAGAGGACTTAGGGGCATCAGCTCTTTTTGATCTTGCTAGGGTATGCTCACTCTCTCAGGTTAAGTTGGTTTCATTTCTTTCTGATTCATTTGACCGACGCCTGTGTCTTTATCAGGCCTTGGTGCATGTCAAGGCCTTTCAGGATCGTTGTGTTGCCAAGGAGGGGGTCGTCGGCTGGGTTAGGAAACATAATGCAAATTTGATGAATGAGTAGGGGTAATATAAGGAGGCTGTCCGCATGCTAAATAAGGAGCTGAATAAGGTAAAGGGGAAGCTAGAGGAGGCAAAGCGTCAGAAGCAGAAGCTTCAAGAAGAGGTGACGACTTTGCACGAAAAGGTGGAAACAGCTGGGACAGACGCTATCCAAAAGTTTAAGGTGTCGCAATTATTCATTGACTCTTGTGCTGACTATTATGGCACTGGGTTTGATGATTGCCTTAAACAGGTCACGCCAGCTTTCTTAGAGCTAGACTTATCGGAGATCACAATGGATGCTCTTGAGTCGACGACGCCTATTGGGGACGTCGTCACTGATGATGATGATGGTTCCCCTAAGTCGCAGCTTCCTCCCAAGGATGACGACGTCGTTGTTTTAGCTCAGCCTGCTGCCAATCCTCCTCTTGCTCCCGTTTCCAAGCCTCTAGTGGTGACTGTAGATGTTGACGACCTTCAGTCTTAGAAAGACGACGGGAACCTTGCTGATGCTCCGACTATATGATTTTGTTTTATTTGTATTCCATTTATTTTGAAAACAATGTTTAAGTGCCCCTTTGCTTTTGGACTTTTATTTGTAAATAGTTTATTTTGTTGTATGGCACGTTATTTCCATCGCTTTCTGCTTTTTACTTGTTGGTGTGTTGTGTATCGGGTGCCTAGAATAAATTCATCGGCCTGTAATTTCGTCTGCCGCGGGACACCCGTCAGCTTTATGGGCTTGTTTACTTATTTGTTTTATTTTATTTTTGATAAACTCGTCGATTTCATGAGTTTTGCTTCTGGGCATTTGGTTGTACTGCTAACCTTATGACCTTGTTTGTTTTATAGACTTGATGAACATGCCATCTATAAGCCTGTTAGCTTTATAGCTTCGCCCATATTGTGTACTTTAATGAGCTTGTTATTTTTTATGAGCCCATCGATAGTAGACAATGTCTTTGTCATTTTTATATTTTTGTTTATTTGATGAGGCCTTTAGCTTTATTGCTTTGGCTGTGCTATGGACTTAATGGGTTTGTCCTCTTTTAAAAGCCCGTCGGCTTTATAGCCTCGTCTATTTATGGACTTAATGAACCTGTCATTTTTCGTAAGCTCATCGGCTTTATAGCCTCGTCCATTTATGGACTTAATGAACCTGTCATATTTCATAATCTCATTCATTTGACGAGGTCGTCAGCTTTATAGCCTCGTCCATTTATGGACTTAATGAACCTGTCATTTTTCATAATCTCATTCATTTGACAAGGTCGTCAGCTTTATAGCCTCGTCCATTTATGGACTTTAATGAACTTGTTATTTTTCATAATCTCATTCATTTGATGAGGTCGTCAGCTTCATAGCCTCGTCCATTTATGGACTTAAAGTCGCCCACTTTTTGTGGGCTATGCATTTGTAAATAGAAACTTCAGCTATTTTTGAATAAACTCCTCTTATTGCCATGCATACATAGAAAAAAGTAGTTCTTAAAAAGAAAACGAAGACCTTCCCTTTGGGCTTTAAAAGATTTATTGTAGCAAAAACTAAAGTAAATAGAAAAACTAAGGAGTATAGCTAAAATTCACTAAGGTAAACCAGAAATAAAGAGGGGCTACGCCTCATGCTGTCTTTTTTACTTCCGTAGGTGCTCGGTGTTCCATGGATGTGGCAGCTTCTGCCCGTCTATCGTCTCTAAGTGATAAGTGCCCTTCCTCTGCCATGACGTGATTCGGTAAGGTCCTTCCCAATTGGGACCGAGCTTTCCTTGGGTGGGGTCTCTAGCAGTGCCCATGACTTTTCTTAGAATGAGATCTCCAAACTAGAAGTCTCTGTGTCGGACCCAGGAATTGTAGTGCTTTGCCATGCGGTCCTGGTATCGTGTGAGCCTTTGTTCTGCTGTCACCCTGGCCTCGTCTACCAGATCGAGCTGTAGATGCATGGCCTCATTGTTCTTGCTCTCGTCATGGTTATGCACCCTGTAGCTTGTAAGTCCAACCTCGGCTGGGATGACTGCCTCATTCCCGTACGTTAGTCGGAATGGTGTCTCTTTTGTGGGTGTTCTTGTCGTCGTCATGTATGCCCATAGTATGCTTGGCAACTCTTCAAGCCATATGCCCTTTGCCCCCTCGAGCCGAGTCTTGATAATTTTAAGCAAGGATCGGTTCATGATTTCGACCTATCCATTAGCCTGGGGTGGGCGGGGGAGGAGTAATGGTTCCTTATCCCTAACTGCGAGCAAAAGTCTTGGAAGGAGTCGTTGTCGAATTGCTTCCTGTTATCCAAGACTAAGACCATAGATGAAACCCCAGGGATGCCAAACCTGCATATGATGCATCTCTAGATGAAACCCCGTATGTTCTTCTCTGTAATGGTGTCGAAGGCTTCAGCTTTCACCCATTTTGTAAAGTAGTCAATGCCTACTACCAAGAACTTCAGCTATCGTATCGCTGTAGGGAATGGTCCCATAATGTCTAATCCCCACTGAGCAAACGGCCATGAGGCCGTCATCAGGGTCAACTCTTTGGTTGGTTGTCTAATAATATTGCTGAACCTCTGGCAATTTTTGCAGGTCTCGACATAAGCCTTGGCGTCCTTTGCATGGTAGGCCAATAGTATCCTGCTCGCATAAGCTTGTGTACTAGTGATCTTGACCTCGAATGGTTTCCGTAAATCCCTTCGTGTACCTTTCTCATGATATAGTTCACCTCTTCAGTACCTAAGCACCTTAGATATGGACAAGAGAAGCCTTTTTTATATAGGACATCTTTTATCAAGACGAACCTTGCTGCCTGGACCTTTAGCTTTCTTGCGGCCTCTTTCTCGTCTGGTAAAACGCCATTCTTCAAGTATGAAGCTATCAATGTGGTCCAGTTGCTTTTAGAACCAATCTCCTACACGTTGTTGGAATCTATCAGTGGAGAAAGTTGAACGAAAGAGAGTACATTACCATGGGTGATCATATGTTCTGCTGAAACATCTTTGGCAAGGTGGTCGGCTTGCTCATTTTCCCCTTTGGGGATTTGGATGATTTTGGCCTTTAAGTCGTATACTCTTCTCTTCACTTGATCCAGGTACCTTTTCATCCTTTCGCCTTTGCATTCCTAGTCACCATTCTCTTGGTTAGTAACGACCTGAAGGTCGCAGTAAATGACTATGCTCGTGGCTCCAATTGCTTTGGCAAGGTCGAGGCCCGCTACTAGTGCTTCGTATTTCGCTTCATTGTTAGTGGTGGGGAAGTTGAGACGGACCATGCATTCAATCGTGTCTCCTTCAGGTGACAGTAGTACGACGCCTCCCCCTAGCCTGCCTATTAGATGATTCGTCTGTATGTATACTTCACTGAGGAGATTCTTTTGCCCCCTTGTCTTCGTCATAAGTGAACTCTGTTATGAAGTCTGCAACGATCTGCCTTTTGATGGCGGTTCATGGGCGATATTGGATGTCAAACTCGCTCAATTCTATGGCCCAGAGTGCCAATCGTCCAGTAGCATCAGGGTTACTCATCGCCCGCCGTAGGGGCTTGTCGGTCAGGACGACCACCGTGTGGGCTTGAAAGTACGGTTTGAGTTTGCGAGCTACCGTAACTAATGCAAAGGCAAGTTTCTCCATGGATGGGTATCTTTCTTTGGCTCCGCGAAGCGCACGACTGGCGTAATATAAGGGCTTTTGCACTCTTTCTTCTTCCTTGATCAAGGCGGCGTTGACGATGGCAAGGGAGTCGGCTAGATAGATGAAAAGCTCTTCACCTGGTTGTGATGGGCTTAGCAGCAGTGGGGAGGAGAGGTAGGCTTTTAACTCCTCGAATGCCTGCTAACACTCGGTAGTCCACTTGAAAGATTTCTTCAACGTGTGGAAGAAAGGTAAACACTTGTCTGTTGCCCTCGACACGAACCTATTCAACGCCGCTATTTTTCCATTGAGGCTTTGCACTTCCTTCACATTTCTTGGGGGTGCCATCTCCGTTATGGCCTAAATCTTATCCGAGTTAGTTTCTATGCCCCCTTAAGACACCATGAATCCTAGGAATTTTCCCGCCATCACTTCGAAGGCGCATTTTCCTGGGTTAAACTTCATGTTGTAATAACGAAGGGTGTCGAATGTCTCCCTAAGGTCTTCCAAGTGATCTTCCTCCCTTCGGCTTTTCACCAACATGTCGTCCATGTAAACTTGGACATTTCTCCCAATTTGCTATACGAACATTTTGTTCACCTGCATTCTTCAAGCCAAATGGCATCACTTTATAGCAGAAGAGGCCTTGACTAGTTACGAATGAAGTTTTCTCCTGATCGGCTTCGTGCATTTGGATTTGGTTGTAACCCAAGAAAGCATCCATAAAGCTTAACAGCTGAAGGGGGTAGCTGTAGAGGCTACTAGTATGTCGACCCGTGGAAGGGGGTAGCTGTCCTTGGGGCATGCTTTGTTAAGGTCGATGAAGTCCACGCACATCCTCAACTTCCCACTAGCTTTCTTGACTATTACTATGTTCGCCAGCCAGTTGGAGTAGTAAACCTCCCTAATGAAGCTCGCCTTCTGTAGTTTGCAGACCTCTTCTACTATGGCCCGCTCTCGCTTTGGGGCGAACACTCGCTTCTTCTGTCGGATGGGTGGAAAGGAAGGCGACACATTCAGCCTATGTACCATGACTAAAGGGTCTATCCCGGGCATGTCCTCGTGGCTCTAAGCGAATACGTCCCAATTACTTCTGAGAAAAGTCATGAGCGCTTAGCGGACTGCGGGATTAGCGAGGGTTTCAATCTTGGTTATCCGGTCAAGTTCAAAGTCGTCAAGAAGCACCTCTTCAAGTTTTTTTATGGGCTCCGTCGCCATCCGGTGTTCTTCTATGCTTATGGCTGGGAGGTGATCATCCATTTCCATCATGGCCACGTAGCATTTGTGTGCGGCCACTTGATTCCCATGTAGCTCTCCCACTTCGTAGTCGGTAGAAAACTTAATCATTAGGTGGTAGGTTGAGGTTACAACCTTTCACGAATTGAGAGTGGGTCGTCCGAGGATAGCATTGTAGGTGGACGAGCAGTCGACTACTAGGAATGTCACGTCCTTGGTGATTTGCTGTGGGTAATCGCCTACCACTACGGACAATGTGACTGCACCCAAGGGGAGCACCCTTGTACCTCCAAAGCCGACGAGTGAAGCATTCATCGGAATCAATCATTCTTTGCCTATCCCTATTTGTTGGAACGTCGAATAGTATAGGATATTTGCCAAGCTACCATTATCGACCAATACTCGGTGCATGTTGTAGTCTCCTACTCGTATGCTGACGACTAGCGCGTCATCGTGCGGGTGGTGAAGATGCCGTGCATTTTCCTCCAAGAACCCAATGATGGGGCCTTCTATCCGTGCTATCTTCGGTACGGAGCCTGTCAACTAAACATTCTAGACCATTCTAAGGTAAGTTTTATGGGCTTTTTTGGATGACCAAGTGGTCGTTGTTCCCCCTACGATCATCCTTATGTCCCCTACAGGGAGTTTTGGATGTTCTTTATCCCGTCGGGGGTTCTACTCTTGAGGGGGTAGATCTACTTTCTTCTTCCTGACGAATTTTTGCAACTTCCTTTGCTTGATAAGGGCCTTGATTTACCGTTTTAAGTCATAACAATCGACCGTGTCATGACCGTGGTCCCGGTGGAAGTGGCAATATTTGTCCCTCGATCGCCTGTTGGTATCTCCCTTCAGCTTTTCGGGGTAAGTCAGGGCCTCCTCGTTTTTTATTTGCATCAAGACTTGGTCTATCGGGGCAATTAATGGGGTGAAGCTTGTGAACCTTCCTCCCTGGAGCTTAGAACGCCTTTCATCCCTTCGGTCTCTTGTTCTTGCCTTCTTGCGCCCTTGGTCTTGCCGTATGTCTTCTTGCCTCTCCCTTTTCTTGGGTTTTTCCTCTCGGGCCAACAACGCGTCTTCAGCATTCAAGTACTTCTCACATGGTCTTCGTGTCATTCTTGTATAGGGAAAACAAAAAATTACCCTTCTGCAGCCCATTTATGAAGGCCGCCACAAGTCTCTTATCGTCGGCTTTGTCGATCGAGAGCCCTTCCTTATTGAAGTGGGATATGTAGGATCTCAGTGTCTCGTCCTCTCGTTGTTTAATGCTCATCAAGCAAGCCGTAGACTTCTTATACCTATGTCCCCCAATGAAGTGCGCAGTAAACTGATCGCTTAACTCCTTGAAAGTGCTGATGGAGTTGGGCGTTAATCGGCTGAACCAAATTCTTGCCGCACTCTTCAGCATCGTAGGAAAGGTCCTACACATGATTTCACATGCTACTCCTTGAAGGTGCATTAAGGTCTTGAAGGTCTCTAAGTGATCTAGAGGGTCCTTGACCCCGTCGTAGCTATCTATTTACGGCATGCGAAACTTAGTTCGATTAAGAAGATCGTCAAGGTTGCTGGACACTCGTCCCTTGAGAGCGTTCATCATTACTTCCATCTGTTCCTTTATTGCCTGTATCTCCGCGACAACAGGTGGTGGAGTTATATTCATGGGGGACGGGAGGCTTACATTTTGTCGCTCCAGTTTGCTTGGGTCATTACTCCCCTCCGGTCCTTCTCGGTCTCGTCGCTCAGCACTGGTATCTTCTAGGTCTTCTTCCGAAATATTGTGTCCTGTCTTCTAGCGTAATTGTTCTTCCAAAACCTAGTTTTGCTTGGTGAGGCATTTAATGGCAGCTATTAGAGTCTGCATTTGTCTTTCGAGAGCAGTCAGCCGCGGCTCATCTTCCTGAACGTTGTTAGTGGTCACCATTGATCGAGTAAGTACCATGCAACTCTTTATCCAGGAAGTGTTTGCTGTAACTTACAACACTACTTCGTTTCCCACAGACAGCACCAACTGATGATGCTGAAAAAGTCACCAATGAGCCACAGGTACTTGTACACTCAAAATAGCACCTACACAACACAAAAGAGAAAACCTTGCAGAGAGCACCAGTGTGGTGCTGGCCAAGTACTCTCCAAAGGTCAAGTTAGAACTTCTTACAACTCTAGAGTGCTAGAGAGGGGTGAATCATACGTACCTTGGTTTGTGATGGTATTGGGGTTTTTATAGTAGTAGAGGGTTGATCTCTCCTCCTTGGGTTAAAAGTCTTTTCTTTATAGGAGTCTTCTTGGGTGTATTTTGCGGAATCCTTTCCTTATACGAATCCCTTTGGGTATCACCAAACGTGGAGAGTAAGACATTTCCTTATATACGCAATCGTGGGTGGCAAGCAATCCTTTATCAAGATCGTTAGCTTGCCCTACCCCTTCAACCTTAACGCCGTCAACTTCATGGTGGCGTCAGCCCTTAGGTACGCCTTGCAGAGTGCCTCTTCCCAAATCTCCCTTTAGTCGATGCTTGTCAATGAAAGCTAACGGGTGTAATTGTACCTATCAGCTCATGCCTGTCGCTTTTAACCGTCGGCTTGTGTTTTATTGTGAGTAATCTCTATTTTTATCTACATCACCAGTATTGAACGTTTAGATGTTGAAAGTAATGCCTTTCTCAATTCTGAATCTGAGTACCTTCCGCTGGAAAGATTCAAATCATAGATATTAAACTTAGGGTAATTAGCTATGGCAGCAATCAAGCTTGATTTACCGATACCCAGAGGGCCATAAAGCAAATACCCACGCTTCCATACCTTGCCAACTTTCTTATACAGCTCCTTTCTTTTAACAAACCTGTCAAGATCATCTATGAGGTTCCTCTTCTGCCCTGGGTCCATTGCCAACTTCTCAAATGTAGCTGGATGTTCTAGATTAATAGAAGCCTATTCACCACCAGGTCCAACACGGCCATAATCACGGCTATAAAGCTTTATCGTACGCATCTTTTCTTTTTCTTCTTTTTGTATTTCCTCAAAACGAGTTATTACATAAGGTAAACTAGTGCATGACCCACGCAATGTGCGGGCTACTTTTATTTATCATTCATGGAAAAATATGTAAAATCATAATAAAATTCTATTATTAGAACATTAGTTCTTTCACTAATTGTCTATCAAACTCTAATAATGTAATCATGATACAAAAATTTTGTGCTAAGTCCATTGGCCAATCAAACATTATCATGATATCATAAAAATATTATGATAACTCCATAGACAATTAAAAGAAATATACTGATTTTTTTAAAGAAAAAAAAAAACCTTTCCTTTTATATTTACTATTATTATTATTATTATTATTATTTAAATGATGAGAAACTCCCTTAAATATGATCAAATGAAGACATAATAGGGAAAATATAAAAAGCCTCAATTATACAAACTATGTTTGTCACGATTACAGGATTCTTACTATAACTATCCAATTTAGACCACACGAAGGACAATTAATTTCAAGAATACAAAAAATGGACAAAAGATATATCTTAGGATAGGGGAAAAAAAAAACCAAAACTCTTGAAAAAGTTATATTGTAGAGTTTTATTAATACCAATCACTGTACTGCCCTATTAATTTGAAAAAAAAAAATAAAAAAAAATAAAGATGGTAGCACTAAATCAAAGTTACATTTATGAAATCTCACAAAGAAATCTGCAGCTACCTGATAGCAATTAAGACCTAACAAAGTAACATCAACATAAATTAGAGAATGGTGCACTATGTTGCGCTCTATAAACTTCAAAGGATTATTATTATCATAAATCATTCAATATATTTGTCACTAACTGGGTATGGATGCAGCAAACACATGCATGTACAAAATTTTGGGTATAAGCAAAAAAAAATGCCTGTAATGTTGCATGCTCATAGGACCAAGACTAAACTAATTTAAAACGTAAATTCAATGTTCAGCAAGCATTTAAAATAATATATATATATATATATATTAAAAGCACATTCTATTTGTAAATAATCTGCATATCAAGAATCATAAACTAATTTAGGAATAAGTATCATCTTTAAAAAATAACTAACTCAGAAAAAGATAGATTGTGGATAGGAATTTCAAAGACATTTCCTAATGACATCATCTCTCAATAGAAGCTGAAAATAAGAAAATATTTAACTAATAGACTAACATGTGCCAAAAAATCAAATGACATTCAAGATGATTAGTGTTAGACTCCTATAAGATTAACACAATGCAACACCCATATATTAGAATTGAATAATACCAAAATTGGAACACACATATTACAATTAAACACACACATAGACTGAGGAGAAAAATCCCATAGATCAATTCACTAAAAACATAAGATGTCAAAAGCTCAAACATGCAAAAGCAGCAATAAAACATCATAAGTTTATGCATAAAGCCAGGCCTATATAACTTTTAAACCATCCAAATGCAGCAATATTAGAAGCAATTTTAAGGATTGTTTCCTACTCTTAATGGCTTTTGCAACATAAAAATCACAATCAACAAATTTGTTAATGTTCTATTTGTCAATTGAAAACAGCCCCAAGTTAACTACCAAAATAGGAATCAAAACTATTACAGGAGATCGTGCCAACTTCAATAAATATATGTATCTTTGTCTAAAAGAGTCTGTAATTCCTTTTTTTTTTTTTTTTTTTTTAAAAAACAATGAAGTTATCTTAAACTTAGGCAACCAAAAAAATTCTGATTCCATCCAAACCAAGAAAAGAAGAAATACTGGACTTTTTTTAGCTAAAAATGTTTTCTATTAAGCATTGCAGCCAGCAAGGGTTTGATGAAGGGTGGGTTCAGTGAGTCAAAGAGATGTGATGTAGTTTCCACTTGGGATGCGCCACTACTAAGTGGTGCAGAGCGTACCTGCTTCTTGTGCAAGTCAAGACACTGACTTTAATTTCATTCCTATGTGTTTTAATCTATACACCACCATCATAATGCAAATACCTTAATCAAAGCCATATATAACCCAAAAATCTACATCCAAACCAATCCAACTATTATACACACACACACACCAAAAAAAAAAAAAAATCATATTTAATGCACAAATTGAAAATTAAAGAGGAGAACTTACTATTTGCAGTCCTAGCAGGTCAGTGGTGGAAGGGTTCTCTGTTCTATTTCTTCTCTGCAACACCATATACCCAAGTTTCAGCATAGCAATGTTGATTATCCTCTTTAAATACTTTATCTTCTCCAAATACTATTTCCGTTGTCTATAATTTACCACAATTTCTTTTCCATAGCATCTAAATTTTTCAGTATCTACACTCCTAATCATTAAAACCCACCAATCCACTCTTTATATAAAAAAAATATATATATAAAAAATAAAAAATAATAACTTAGAAAGAGAGCCCATAATTGTAAATAAACTTTAAAAAAAAAGAAAAAAATGAGATAAATGCAGAGAATTTCTAACATTAAAGCGTAGAGGGAGGGAGATATAAATTTGACCAAAATGCCAAAATCAAAACAAAGCAAGTACCCAATCTGCCAAACATAAATCATAGTTATCGCAAGATTTTGGTTTTTTCTTTTAAAAATTTATATATATTAAAATTAAAAAAAAAAAAAAAAAAAAACCTCACCTTGCATTGAGAGAGAGCTTTGTTTAAAACCAAGTGAGCACTTCCCCTTGCCAAATGCTTCCTACATGTTGCAACATCCTTAATTACAGGAAAAGGCTTCTGCTTTTATCTCTATACTAGTGTTTAACCCGCGCAATGTGCGGGATCGTTTTACATATTAATGAACTTTGCATCCAACATAAACTTATCATACTTCTACTACATATATTCAACTTTAATAACGTAGTATATTCAAGCATATTGTGTCCAATACCTAAAACTATATACATTAAGCTATTATGAATATCCCCAGAACTTCTGTCACCTGAAAGGATGGGCCTAAAGTTGGTACATAAAAGGGGGGAAAGGAAAGATGTAAAGAAAAAAAAATTAGAAAAGGAAGTATATATTGTCATTCTTTAATTTGTAACCATCTATGTATGTTAGTTAAGGTTGGCTGAACTGTTTGTAAATCCTCAAATAATTATTCATCAATGACAAACAAATTGTGATAATAAGAACAATAATTGATGGTGACTTAGCTTTTTTCAAGTTTTGAAATGTCTTTTTCTTGGCACATTACTTAATTGCAGCTCCATGGTAAAACAATAAACCAAACATAAGGATGATCAACACATACACACCCTAAGACCATTCAAATCAGTTGGTTGGATAATATGAAGTTATCATCAAAGAATAGCTGCAAGGCTATCATAGCAATAGAAATTTCACAAACTATAAACAAAAAAATTAACCAAAAGATATTAAGATGATACCACTAAAAACCTGTCAACTTAATAGCAATCACATTCATTGTTTTATTATTGAAAATTCACCCACCAGCAATCACAAAATTACAACAACAAAATACATTTTCTACAATTGTCTACCATTAAATAAAAGTTTAAAGAACATTACACTACTAGATTTCAAAGTTCCACAATTTCAATCCCTCTTTAAAAATAGTAGAACAGGTAGGAGAGAAAACAAAAACTGAAAATTAAATTGAATTCTATAGTTGCTATTTTTCCTTCTTCAATTTTTCTTCTTCTTTGATGCATTTTGTTTAGTAGCATTGTTTCGTTTGCAAAGCATTTGAATAAGCATGCTATCATCTTCTCATTTTCCATCTTTAGGAAGTTTATAAGCTGCAAATAAAGAATTGTTGTGAGGATCAACATGATATTTTATTTCATAGTAGATAATTTTCTCAAAAGCTAAACAAACAAAATTTTTTTTTTTTTTTAAAATCAAGCTAAATTATATTATTTTCAAGCTTGCACAGCCCAAATCTTGCAAACAGAAAATGGTAATTCTTTATCTTTCTAACATTTTTTTCAGCATTCAAGAAGCCCCGAAGGAAATTGGGAAAAAAAAATCTGTTAACTAATTGAAAATGTAAAGACTCACAGATTGAAAAGTTTAAAAATCAATACTTGTAAAGAAAATGAAACATGCCCATCAAACCAATATGCTCAAATTCCATATCCAATTTTGAAAGGCTTCCATGTGGAACATTCTCCCCTTCCAAGTCAAAGATTAACTTATGACTAAATAGGAGTTTAGCAATTATATATTACAAATCAAAACCAAAACTTACACGAATATCCACAGCAAAACTGCTTCTAACCTATATATGTACCTTAATTACAAAAATATTCAGATTATTTAAAATAAATAAATCTAACCCAAATACCTAAAACAAAATCAATCCAATCAAAATACCCATGATGATATTTATCACCTAAGAGATTAGTAGTTTATAAAAGAGATGAGATGATTGCATACGGTATTTTTTTTTTTACCAACTACTAAACACCCAACACATATCTCCATTTATAATTCTAATTACATATACCATTGGCAGGTACCAAGAACTAATTTAATTCAGATCTAATTCAAATACTCAAAACAAAATTTATTTTAAACCCAATACCATAATTAAAACCAAATCTAACTCAAATATCTAATCTAAAACAATCCAACCAAGTGCATTTGAAGATAATGATTCAGCATTAGCCAACTTTTTTTTTTTCTTTTGAATTCTAATGTGCCTCTAACATTTATATACTGCACAAAGTAAATGTATCTTAGAAGCTTGATAAGGAACTAAAAAAAAAATATCATAAATGCATATAAACCACAAAGTTTGATCATAATCTATATTTTGTTTAAGCTACCGCAGGACATAAATTGTCTCCACCTCATTAATTTTAGACACATATTCACCTTAGTCTATCCATTCAATAGATGGTTAATTCAATTTCACAACTCCTACTAAACCATACTAACTAACAAAATAAAAAAAAAAAAAAAAATCATATTGAAGTCTAAACTTATATGCATTTTATAATGCATAACATACATGCCAACCAAAAAACCTGACTGCCATTTAAATCACCATTGATCCAAATATATTGCATATGGTGTTACAAACCTTTTTAAGCCTTTTGAACATTTCTGTAAGCTTTCTATAAGTCTTGAAGATAGAAAAACTGCTAAGCACTGCAGTTATTGTCCCAAAAAAATGCACCTAAAACTTTTCTTTGGCCAACAAATTTCTATGTACAAAATATAAATGTCTACACTAAGCTAGGAAATCTCAGATGTCTTCCATCACAGCTGTTATTTGTCAAGGCAGAGCCCCTTTCTTAGAAATATCTCCCCACCAATCTTTTTTTTTTTTTTTTGGTAGAACAGATTGTATATAGTAGAGATAAACTATATGGTTGCTACTTCTATGTTACCTACCATAGAAATACAAATAGTACAACCTCAACAACCATTATGATTTTAATCAACAATATTGTACACTAACACATCAGGCATAAACTGTCAAGATCTCCATCTTGTACTTCACGTCGTCTCCATGGTATAATCTGTGTAACATTAATGTCCATTGTGTTGTTCAATCTATGCATCACCATTTGACATGTTTTTTTGTTAGTTTGCTGAATATTTAATTTTTTATATTAAAAAAAAAAAAAAAGGAAATAGCATGGCAGTAGTTACTTCCATTATAATTTAACCCTCCAAAATTCTATCAACATTTTTCCAAAATGCATTTTATTCACATGTTGCAGGGGCAAAACCGAAACAAAAGAGAGAATACTACACATTGATGGGTGACTATAAGACCAATTTCTTAATGCAATCATAAGTAATAGGTTGGAAAATAAGGATCGTTTGTCAATAGATCAAGTAATTCACAGCCACAACAGCTGAGCCAAACACCTCATCATTTTTCTCTTTTATACTAAAGTTTTCTCAAAATTAGTACTCTTACTTTAAGAAATGATAATATGTATTTGTACAATGATAATCTATTCTTCATGGTTAGGATTAATTGCATTTTGTCAAGTGGAATGTTCAACAACAATTTCTGCTTTACTATTGTTTTTTGTTCACATTTAAGCCCCAACAACTTCATTATACCCCTGTTTTGTCCTCTATATTCAATACTTATAAGAGGCATTAAAAAAACTCCATAAATCTTCATGCTGGTCATGCCAATATGCACTAAAAATATGAAATAAAATAACATTTTAAAATGAGATAAGTTTGAAGAAACAATTAATAGAAATAATAGAAGGCCTATAAACATATAGAAAGAAGTACAAAGTGTGCCATATAAGAAAGGTGAAAAAGAATTAAAAGTTTAAAACCTGTGTTAATGACAAATTGTTGTAGACAATAAAGGCTATCCTGCAAAGTAGATTAGCCAGCCGCATTGGGTCTACCAATCATGTTGAAATTGCATCCTTTGTTGTTAACACTTCTGATTCTCTCACGTCTCATTGCCTCCCTACTCTTTGCTCTCTACATAGATTGAAATATAAATACACAAACGGAAACAATAGACGCCATAGGTTAAAATTCAATCATAACTCTAAAACAAAGAAAGAACTGATGAGGTATCAAAAAAAAAAAAAAACTTGAGGAACATTAATAAGCCTATGCCAATTAAAAATAATTGATGTCCACACTGTTATAATTCCACACAATCCAGGGGCTCCAACAAAAGGCAAACACAAATAGAGAAACCAAGATTTTGAATCTGGAATTTAACAAAAAAACCAAAGGCACGAATTTAAAAATGCTCATTACAGGAAAAAAAAAAATTCCTAACCCAATTACTGTAGTCAAATCCAAATCTAATTGAAATACATAAATCCATACCTATCCAACCAAATGACTAAACATAAAATCAAGTTATGGCATAATTTAAAAACGAATAAACAAAAACCTTTACATGTAGTGGTTCTGGCTACATGACAGATTCTCCACTTGTCTTCACAACTTACTGAAAATTCATGGTATTTAAATACCATAAGTAATCCACAATTAGAAAAGTATACTAACAAAAGTAATTGAAATTTGAGACCAAAAAAAAAATTCCTATCAGATTTCAAAATCCCACAATTTCACTCCCCTTAAAAAAACAGAACAGGTAAGAGGCCAATAAAACTCAGGTAGGATTTTCATATTGTGAGTGTTTTCCTTGATTTTAACAAATAGAGAGGAAAAGAATATAAGGAAAAGAAATGAATACCTTTGCTTTGATTAAATTAGAGACTCTAGATCTGCAAAGAAAGAAATTGAATGATTTAAATCCAAAAAAGGAGAATTCAAACAAACCATTACCAAAGATATTTAATAAAAATAGTCAAATATCATAATTCCGATTTCCTTAACTCTAATTTCAGGAAACAAAATCTCATTGCAATTGTATAAATGGAAAACATATAACAAAACTAATTTAACATTAAATTTGTGGGAAAAAAATGTTAGAGAGAATAGGAACCCGTTGAAGGCATTGTTAATCAAAAATCAGAGGGAACTCTTGTTAATTTCTAAGTTTTAATCAGGAACCAAAAACTAACTTTGAAAATAGATAAAAGGTCAAATCTTCCTTCTAAATTTGGGAAAAAAAATTGAAAGAAAAAGAATAGGTACCCATCAGAAGCATGTTGTAATGGACGGGGTATGACTCCTCTTCGTTTATATTCAATTCAACCAATCTAAATCTAAACCAATCCAACCAAGAAATTCAAACCTAAATTATATTCAATTCCTAGATTTGAAAACGAAAAGGAAAAGGAAAAGGAAAAAAAAAAAAACAAAACAAAAACATTAACTTTACCGGTTATGGGTACACGGCCTATCTCTCTGATGGTGGCAGATTTTTCTCTACCCAGTCCCCACTCCGTGCCTTCACTGTTTACCATTCTACCAAGGTTTTGGGTCTGCAAAATTGTTTTTATCAAACTTTTTGATTTCTCCGTGTGCTCATTGCCTTTCTCTGTTTCATCGCCTCTCTCTATATCCTACCCAAAATACCAATCTATTAATCAAAACCAAATCTGACCCAAAATACCAATCTAAATCATAATTAACACCCAATTGATTCTCCAAATAAAAACCAAAAACCCTAAAATTTAAAATTTAAAACAGAACTTTTACCAGTAACGATTCCAATAGTTAGGTAGTGAGTGGAGGCTTACGGTGATGGCAGAAGATCTGGATGGTGCCCTTCTCTCTATCTCTGTGTGCTTATAGTACCGGCGGTCTAAGTCTGGCGAGCAAATCAAAACCCCAGGGAAAAAAAAAAAAAAAAACTATGAACGCAGATATTAGAGAACAGGGAAAGGCTTAGTGATGTTAAAAAAATCTAAAAATTGAGAAACCTAAATCAAAACCAAAAGTCTGAAAAAAAAAGGAATCAAAACCAAAATCAAATCTAAACCTATCCAACAAAAAAACTCAATAAAAAGTAATATTTCATACCCAAATCTAGAAAAATAGAGAAAAACATACAGGTACCAGTTCCAACGATCTAATGGTGGCATATATGTAGCCTAACAGTGTTGATGCCCATAGATTTTTCTTTCTGCTTGCAGCGGTGCTCTAAGTCAAGCGAAGGAATGAAGAACTCTGTCTCTCTGTATGCTGCGTTTTTTTTTTGGGAGGATTGCAAGCCTTTTAAAATGTATTTTAACCGGTTATTTTTCCTTTTATACTAAGATGCCATCAAATGGTGTGTTAACCTACTGAAACAATATAATTTATCCTTTTTTAATTGCAAGCGTGGCAGAGTTTTAAAAAGCCAAACGTTGCAACATGCGGCTGGTTTAACTTAATAACTCTATACATGTCAGTTTTTTAGATAGGCTTTTTACCTAACGTGGCAGCACCTCGTTGAGGCTTCTGCTTTTACAAATTAAAATACTTTGCATTCAACATAATCTTAGTTCTCCTATTTCCATTGCATACATTCAAACTTAAATAATGTAGTATATTTAGACATATAGTATCCAATATTCCCAAAAAATGTTAAAACATTAGTATCTTCGAATCACTTCATGTGTGTCATTCTCTTCTCAAAGGGGCCACTTGGAGGAACACATGAAATGAGTTCGAACAAAGGGAATTCTTCATAATGCTCCTAATGCAATATCTTCAAAAACATTTAATATTTCCTGTCAAAGAATATTTTTGTTTTTATGAGCTTCCGCACCTAAGGGAAAATAGCGTTTATTTTCTTACATGCCCAACGAAAGCAGATTATTTAATCAAATCAGTCTTAGGCTATTCAAACAGTATCAAATTTGACAGCTTTTCTTAATCACATCAGCATGTAACATACTTAAAACTAAACCACTCACCTAAAGACCAACTAATAGATATATATTATTCCATTTCAATATTCAGATAGTTGCTCAAAACCGTAACCATCAATAAATATAAGACACACAAACTAAGATTACTGTGACTATGGAAAAAAATAAAAGACAAAATCATAAAAATAAATAAATAAAAAGATCCAACCATGGATGGAGTTTCCATTAAGATATTTTGACATCAGAATGCTTCAAGATTGGTTAAGATTTCCATGACCTACAAATTCACATTTTACGGTACAACTTAAGAGGTCCAAACTTAACTAAGTATATATTTATGTCCAAAAAAGAGATTAATTGATTTGAAGAAAGGAACAAAAACCAATTTGATGAAGCAACCCAACTCAAGTTCCAACTTCCAACCCAACCAAATCTTAATCAAAATTAAAATGAAATCAAATCTTTAAAAAAAAAAAAAGTGAGAGACAGAGAGAGAGCTAAAACTTAATGACTTACATCAAACAAAGCACTTAACTCTGAAGAGAAGCAAATAGTTTGTTTTAGGCTTTAATCTATAGAAAGAAATAAAATTCCAGTTAATTACTACAGCTGTAACAAATATAAGAAAACAACATAAGGTTAATGACTTTCATCAAGCAAAGTAAACATATACATATGTGGCTGTATATGGAGAGCAGCAACATTATGAAAAAGGCAATTTGCAAATGAAACTAATACATATTGCTGCATAATTGGTCTCTCTACGTGCAAGCTTTCTACTAAAGAAGGCCATATTGTTCCTCTCCCTAAGAATATGAGTCCACTTACATTGCACATTACAGATGATCTTCCTATTACAATAAAGTGGCTAAAAAGATATAGAACAAAAATAATGGTAACAATAATAAAACATGCAGTGATGCTAGAGACTTTGGGCTTGGGTTGGAAGAAGTTGGTTTTGATTGAATTTTGAGAAAGGAGAGACACCAAGAGGAACTAAATGGCCAATTATTTTTTTTACAAAGAAAAGGAAGAGGACGGATAGAAATAGTAGAAGCAAATAAAACTTGACAAATTTATTAATGGGTGAAAAGCAATGGATTTGCAGAATAGGAAAAGGCATAATAGGAGGAGGTGAAAACTAAAAGGAGATGGGTTTGTGTAATTGACGGAAACAGCTGTTTGAGTATGCTAAAAAATATGAAACTATTCTCACAAAATCTAATTATATATTAGAATGTCCTTAAAATGAAATAAAATAAATTTCCAGCAAACATACAAAAAATAAAATAATAGATGCAAGAATCCATTGTTTGCAAGGGACTAAACTAAATGTTGTGGTGGGCATAAATTACAAAGCAATTTGTTGGGATTTTTCTTACATTCAACTCTCTATACCTACAAATAAAAATACAGCTTACATTTAAAAAAAAAAAAAAAACAGTGGTGTTCCAATGAATTTTATGTAAGGTATGGACTTTTGAGCAAAGGGAACCATTCAAATTGAGCGTGATCTAAGATCTACCAACTAAAAGTGGATTTAATGATACACACTTTGCGGTTTTGAGTCCATCAAAGCAACAAACATACATGTATGAACATCACAACACAAATAGCAATATAACAATCCAATGCACAAAGTAAATTTGAATGATCAAAACCCACTACGGATCCAACCCCATCAATCTATGATTTCAGTTTCTAATTTACCCATGTTATAATTCTACGCATCAAGTACTAAAATAATAATAATAATTATATGCAAACTTAGAACCAATAAAAAAAATCAGCAGGCATTAAATGTAAATGTTTATACGATGATCAACCTAAAAACATTTTCAACACACAAAAAAAGAAAAGAAAAAGAAAACAGATTATGAGAATATCAGAAACCTTAACATATCATACCCAAACCTAAGCCTAAATTAAAATAATTTCAATTAAAAAAAAAAAAATATATATATATATATATACACATCGCAATCATTGTAGAAGTATAATTTATTGGAACCTGATACTGGTCTTTAATAAGGTTTCAGTGAAAATTAATATTGATTGTGGTATTTGCACTGTGCGTTTGCTTTACAATTTTTGGGAAAAGAAATCAGTACCTTGATTTGATGAAATTAGAGACTCTAGATTGTGGAAAGATTCCACTTCATCTCCGGAGAGAGAAATTGAATGATTTAATTCCAAAATAGAAGAATTGAAAAAAATCTATTACTGAAAAAATTCAAAAAAGAATAGTCACATATTAAAACCTGATTTCCTTAGCCCTAATTTTTGAATCCAAATCTAGAACCAAATTGAAAAAATTGAAAGCATATAACAGATTTAATTTACCTTAAAAAATCAGAGAAAGAATAGAACCCATCAAAGGCGTTGTTTGTGGGAAGAGGGGACTTTTACTCTGATCTTAGTGAGAGAAATAGAGAGGTGTTCTCTTCTTTCTCCGTGTCCCAGGATCGCCTCTCTCTTTTTCTATTTCTTTCTTCGTGTCTTCATCACCTCCTTCTTTTTTTGTTTCTTTCTTCGTGTATTCATTGCCTCTCTCTCGATTTCATCGCCTCTCTCCCTAGTCCCCACTCCGTACCTTATCTGTTTACCGTTCTGCCAAGGTTTGGGGCCTGCTAAATCGTTTCTTGAAACTTTTTGATTTCGTCGCCTCTCTTTCTCTGCTTCTTTCTTCATGTACTCATTGCCTCTCTTTGTTACTATCTTGGTGTACGTCTAGGTTTAACCGATTATTTTTTTTTTAATTTTTTTTTTTATAATGAGAGGCTTTTAAACTGGTTAAATGAGAGGCTTTCAAACGGTGTACTTGCTTGCCAAACAATGTAATTTATTGCTTTTTAAATTTAGACGTGTCTGAATTTTAAATAGGCACTTATCCTATTTGTTAGCGCCTCCTTAAATGTAGGCGCGGGATCATTTTATGAATATTTTTAAGTCAATTACCGAAGATATATTCAAATAATTTAAGATAAATATTTGAAGTGAATATTTTATATTAAAAGTTTTAGTTAAATAAATTTAATTAAATAAGTATGTAGTTAATGTATTAGGAATTAAAATTTTTAAAATAGCACTCAAAATGTCAAAACCAAAATCAGAATTTAAAACTAATTTATCATCATGGGTTTATTATAGTTAATGTAGTTAATGTTTTTTTTTTTTTTTTAAACAGTAATATATTTGGATCTAAAAATTATTGGGATTTTATGAGAATATATATAAGCAAATGAGTTAAAAAGCTTAAAGTCAAAGGAAATATAATTCTTGAAAGTAATTAGTTTAATGGAAAAAATTACCCCAAAAAAAAAAAAATCATCCAAACTTCCTAATTAAAACCAAAGCTAAAGCAAAAACAAATTATAACCAAAATACCTTTATCGTAACCATATTTAACCCAAATGCCTCAATCAAAACCCTATAATCAACATAAAATGGCTAAAGACATTATTAGAGAAGATGGCTAAAGACATTTCAATTTAAATAAACAAAAAATAAAAAAAACCACAGAATACATTAGAAAGCAAATAGAAAGCCAAAGTTTATATACACCAAGGAAAAACATACAAAGAAAGAGCACCCAAAGAAAGAGCATTACGCCATCAATTAACTATGCAATTGAAGTAATAGTATTTAGAGAGGAATAGCAACCGTGGGAAACAATGAATTGGGAATTGTAAAATATGGAATTTGGACCGTTCATTCAACACACTATTAATTTAATTTTTTGAACCTGTGTGGAAACTATAAAGTTGAAGTGTAGGTAGAATCATGAACACAGTTTTCTGCAAGCCTTATATATATACACACACACAAAATATCATATTCTCTCTAGCAGTACCCACATTTATTATTCCACACCATCCAACTGATTGTTTTCACATGTTAAAAACATGGGGAAAATTAAAAGAAGTATCTGTACTCTCTAACAGTTGTATTACACATGTTCTTTCTATTACAACTTCACATTTCGAGATACACTTTTAAAACATTAGCTATGCTCATACATTAGCTATGTTCATACATTAGCTAACAGACCTACACTAAAAGATCGTACATTAGCTACGTTTCTGTTAAATTGCAGCAGCTAGCATCACTGCTTTTCTTGCATCAGCTTGGATCACAGCTCCTGTGTTGCACCAGTTTCATGACTTAACACTCAAAGCTATACCAATCAGTAAAAGTGGGAGTACATATCCTATCCGTGGTAAGTACTAAATGGCATGCCACAGTGAAAACTTCTGCAGAAACAGTCAAGATTTCAGTTTACTTGCCAAGTAAAGAAGGAAAAAACCGTTTCTTTAATGAATAAAGATTTCAATTTACTTGCACCTCAATGGCTTGTATTTCACCTTCCTCATTCTTGAGTTGACCTCAAATATCCTAGCATTATTTCAATGCAAAACATGATATACAACAAACCCCATACTATCTATATCAATATATATATATATATTGCTAAGATAGTTCAATAGAATTAGAATTTAGTATTAAATTAAAATTTATTCTAGATTTTCCACATTCTCAATTTCATAATGTCTTCCTTTATTTTAACTCAATAAGTAATTTTGGAAGTGTACTATCTTACTTTGGAAGTGTACTATCTCCAGATTTTGCAAAGCCTAATTTTCAGGCACCAAAGATAACAAAAATGGCAGAGTCATTTACATTAGTTCAAGGCGAATTGGGAAATATAACTACATTATTGGCAGACCTATATTCAATCTGAGTTTATGATTTGGAACATTAAAAAATCTTATCAAATTGATATGGAATTAAATAGAGTAGAAGTCAAATGCATAAGAATGATGGGTAAGCTATCCTAACCTGTCAGCTTTATCCAGCGATGTTTCTTGAGAACACCTGGTGAATGTTATAAATCTATCTAAAAAAAGGTAATTCGAACAATAAATACATAATGGATACATAATTACTGAACTTTCAGATTTTAAACAGTTTAAAACAGAAACATATGTTTATTGGAGATTTAATTTGATAATTTGTAAAGAAAATGCAGTTATGAGAAGTTTAAGGAAAAAAAACTATTTGAAGTAAAAAAAAAAAAGCATGCTGATCTTTGAGGCAGAGCAGCAAATACTCTTCTAAAAAAATGAAAAACTAAATTTAACAATATAAAGACATACATAAAGATTCATAGAGTAAGGTAGTATATCCATTTGTTTGTCTTGCTTGTAAGAGTATGTTATTTATAAAATAGATTGAAACACATTTGACTTCAGATTTTTTTCTTCTTTGATGCAATTTGCTTAGTACCCTTTTGACGTTTTTGAAGCATTTGGAGTGGCATTCTTTTATGACCAAGTCTTTCATCTTTAGTAGTTATAGGAGCAGTTAATTCAGGTCTTTCAACAGATGTTTCTCCTATTTCTATTTGTTGACTGGCTATGTACTTGTCTTTCCTTGATTTTTTTACAATTTCCTCCATTGTGTCCTGCAATAATTTTCATTCTTATGTATTAATTAGATATGTATAGTAAGTTATATGTAGACTAATATTTAAATCATATAGTAAACAAAGTGAAGTAAGTATGCTTTAATTACCTGATGTTCTTCAACTTTACGTGAGTCATTTTGCTTATGTGAAATTTCCGTCTCCAAAATCTTCGAGACCGTCTAATTTTCTTTTCCATACTTCAAATTATATTTGATAGGGGAGCAGAAAAATGAGCCCAACTCTTGTTCGTCCAAGGAGTCGTCCAGAGCTAACAGAGCCGTTTGGACCAAGAATCACCCAAGAAGGGATAGTCTACATGGACAATAACACTACACTTAATCAGTGAAGCCTCCAGTAGACGGTAAGGTCGTCTAGGAAGATCGTCAATAACAATCGTCCATGTAGGTCGTCCATGGACGATCTCCAGATGTCCATGGACGACCAAACCTTCTTACACCAGACAGACGAATACACAACACTTGGAGAAATTTCAAGTGTTTATAGCAGTTACTAAATCCGTAACTATCGCCACGAACCCCTCAAGTAAACTTCCGTTAGCGGTTACAATTTTAATAGCTGTTGAGGAAGTTAACTCCGGGCCCGTTGGCTTCCACAAATCTTGGGGAGGTTATTTGGACAAGTAACCGCTTCAAGGATCTCTATATAAAGGACCCGGTCTGAACCCAAGGAAGGTAAGATTTTTCCTAAGACTTTATTCCCAAACATTCGAAACTCCATACTAACTTTGCCATCGGAGGGGGTTTGGCCGGTCATCTCCAGTCTCCTCTTTGACTGCGTTTCCTCTTTGCAGGCCTTCCACCACCGTCGGTAGTCCCACCGAAGCCAGATCATCCAACCCACTGATTCGAAGCGATATCAGTTGGCGCCATCTGTGGGAACAAGTGAGGCTGTTTTGTGACTCTTTTCCGCGACAAAGGGTTAGGATGGTCAGGACCAGGTCGAGGGCTACTAGCCTAGGCCGTCAGGGAAGCAGAGGCGCTTCAAGTGATCCCCAACGTGATCGCCAATCTGCACCAGCCATGCAGACATCGTCTGTTCAGCATGTGCAATCTATGGCGGCTGCAATGGCAGAGTTGACTCGCCAAAACCAGGAGTTAAGAATGGAGATTAATCAGAGAAGACAAGCACGTGAGGAGCATGAAGGAGGAGGACAAACACAAGGTCATGGCGAAAGAGAAAATCCTGAGATTGGGAGTCAGTTTAGAGGCACCACTTCACGGACGGTGAAGGAAGAGATGGACCAAATGAAGAAATTCATGGAGGAAATGAAAAGAAAACATACCCTCAGGACGAAGACGACCTAGAGGGCTGGTAAAAGGTGGGAAGGAGGGACTACCCACAACAGCTGGGTCCCCAGCCCATTTTCCAGAAATAATAAAAAATTCTTGTTTCCAAAATCGGTCGGACGAGCTACGACCCTTTATTAAACTGTAATAGGAGCCCCTGGACGAGAACTGGTAAAAACCAGCAGATTTCTTTATTTCTGAGGGCTTATAACAGTAAAGGAACTCGTCCACCGTAATTGGACGGTTCCCTTCCAAAGCCTCACGCCATAACACTTGCATGGCAACAATCGTCCTCCAACCATTGGGGTTGAGCTGGTTAGGTCCAATACCCAACCTTTGGAAGAGATCTCTACAGAAGCAATTTAGAGGAAACCTAAGGCCAGCTAAAAGGTAAGAAGTGTATACCCCTAGACCAGAGGAAGGAGAACAACACCATTCTCCATCCTTGGGTAGACGAGGGTTAAACTCTTTTGGAATTTGGTATCTATCTACAATAGTTTTCAACTTAACAGCGTCTAAGGTGGATGCTACCTCTGGGGCACAACTATAAATTATATCTTCCTCGTCCTCTTCCTCGTCTTGAGGAGGACTAGATGGCTGTCTGGACGAGCTAGCCCCGGATCCAGAAGCCATCCTACGTTGTAATTCCTGGAATTCCTCTAAGGGAATGCCAGGAACCCCAGACGAGTAATGCTCGTCGGAGGAATCACTACAGGACGAACTATCTACACTATCTACACTATCCTCACTACCCTCACTCCCTAAAGAAACGTCCTGATACTCGTCTATTTCCCTTTCTATACTACTGGACGAAGACATGATGAAACGCAGAAAGATTTAAGATGAAAACCTAAAAAGAAAGGAGAAATACCTGATATAACTAGGACGAGGGCTAGACGAGGCTCTTGGACGAGATGGCAGAAAGGAAATTGAGAGGAAAGTGAAGGGCATGAAAGGGAATTGTACTATTTATAGGCCCTAGCAACAGGGTCACTGAAGCGACGCTGGCCATTCAAAAATTGACACGTAGCAACTCCTTTAGGAAATGGGATCGACACAGCCCGCCCACCAATGGCTTCGCGACGCGTGGCTCACAAAAAGTAAAACTTTCTTTAAAATCACAACAATATCCTGGACGACCCCTTGAACAAAGGGGCAACTGATAGGGGAGCAGAAAAATGAGCCCAACTCTTGTTCGTCCAAGGAGTCGTCCAGAGCTAACAAAGCCGTTTGGACCAAGAATCACCCAAGAAGGGATAGTCTACATGGACAATAACATTACACTTAATCAGTGAAGCCTCCAGTAGACGGTAAGGTCGTCCAGGAAGATCGTCAATAACAATCGTCCATGTAGGTCGTCCATGGACGATCTCCAGATGTCCGTGGACGACCAAACCTTCTTACACCAGACAGACGAATACACAACACTTGGAGAAATTTCAAGTGTTTATAGCAGTTACTAAATCCGTAACTATCGCCACGAACCCCTCAAGTAAACTTCCGTTAGCAGTTATAATTTTAATAGCCGTTGAGGAAGTTAACTCCGGGCCCGTTGGCTTCCACAAATCTTGGGGAGGTTATTTGGACAAGTAACCGCTTCAAGGATCTCTATATAAAGGACCGGTCTGAACCCAAGGAAGGTAAGATTTTTCCTAAGACTTTATTCCCAAACATTCGAAACTCCATACTAACTTTGCCATCGAAGGGGGTTTGGCCGGTCATCTCCGGTCTCCTCTTTGACTGCGTTTCCTCTTTACAGGCCTTCCACCACCGTCGGTAGTCCCACCGAAGCCAGATCATCCAACCCACTGATTCGAAGCGATATCAATATTCATCAAGATGCAGTTGGAACAAATATTCATTGCCAATTACTTTCTGAATCTCTTTTGGTAAAATATTCTCATCTAATTTCAAAATCTGTATGAACAAAGTATCACACAATTAGCAAAATATGTATACATTGGTAAGAAAGTATTAAAACTTCAAATTTCAGATAATAAAGATATAAGGCTGATATTTATATATGAAATTACCTCTTCTTGCATCTCTGCAAGTTCTTTTGCAGTTTTAGATATAATTTTCTCAGCTCCTTTGTCAAACAATATGAATGTGGTTGAACCGGTCTCATCTTGTACTTGGACTAGTATTCTATAGCTATTTTAGATACAATTTTGTTAGTAGAATATTATACATATTTTGTGTGTGTTTGTGAATTTACAAATCATTTTTTCTTTCATTACCTTGGGACTGCAAACTTTGGCTCATTTTTACATCGTTCACACCATAGAACTCCTTTGACTTGTTTCACTTTCGTCTTGCATATAAGACATGCAACATAATACCATCCGTATTTGTTGTTGATATTAATGATTTTAGCATTGCATGTTACCAATAAGTCCTATGATACAAAGTTTAGTCAGTTTATAAAATTATACCTTATTATAAAACAAATAAACAATTACCAATTACTATAAATTCATAAAGAGTATAGTTGATACCTTTGTCTCTGAGTTCCATTCCAAGTCCTTTATTTCAGTAACTGTTTTTTATTCTGTAAGTCAAGATTTCCATCTTGTACTTTAGGCAGTCCCTTTGGCAGTATTTCTTTCACGTTTATGTCCATTGTGGGGTTCAATCTATGCAACAACATTAACATTATTTTTTTTTTCTTTTGAATATTCAATTTTTAAGCATTGTCGTACAAATCGTAAAAAGGAATAGATATAAACAATGTTATATATGTAGAGGTCAGAGGATATATTTCAAGCATGGCTCTAATGTATCGTACTATGAATAGATAATTCATTAAAACAATAACAGAACAATTTCTATATGTACATATATCTAAACAAACTGAAATAAACATGTATTTTTTAAAGATACCTGCTGGTCTCTTTCTTTTTTTTTTTTCTTTTTTTTTTTTTAACTTCTATAGCATCTGTTTTATACAATTTTATACTATCTATCATTTAAAAAGTATCGCAAAGTAGGTACACGCTCAAAAAATAAAAGTGTAATAGTAGTTACTTGTTTCTTATTTTTGCAACTTCTGGAATGTCTATATTGACATACAGCTTTGTTGCAAATGTAGATGAAAGCTGATGGTCACCGACAAAAAAATTGCAAAAATTTATAAGCATTATTGATACATAAATGTTATGTATTTGATAAATGATTTCATCAATTGTTACCTCTGAAAGTTTTCACAATAGTTGAAGTGACTACTACAATGAATGATCCTTTATTTGTTTTGTAGAAATCATCATCTATTTGCTGTGCAGCATTTCCCCACAAAGTTGTTTGAATTGATTTGTTCCTAAAGTTGTTTATATGTAAGTTTGAGTTATTTAAAAATTATAACATATAAGTTTAAAAAAATGTATATGCATCTTACTCTTCTAACAATAGTTGAATGTTTCTAATCTTTGTTGGGCGCCCTCTTGTTTTGATCTCCTTAATAGCTCCAATGTAGTCCAATATGCCAATCACATCTGGTAAGAACATATATATTTTTTTAAATAAGAGTTAGTATTAAGTTATGAATTACATTATTTTTTAACTCTTTAAAAATAGATGCTTTACTTGTAAAACAATTATAATTACCAGTTAAGTAAGTAGTGTCATAGCAACGGGAAGCTATTGTTCCATAATCAGCAAATTCAAATTGAGATTGAGGTATTGAATGATCAAATCCGCTGAATTTTGAGACTAAAGTTTTTGAATTGAAAAGTATTTTGAGTTTGTTATGTACTGGACAATACTTCCCTTTATTTTCTTCAACTAAGAAATTTGTAATTGTATATGATATCGCTTCGAATCAGTGGGTTGGATGATCTGGCTTCGGTGGGACTACCGACGGTGGTGGAAGGCCTGCAAAGAGGAAACGCAGTCAAAGAGGAGACCGGAGATGACCGGCCAAACCCCCTCCGATGGCAAAGTTAGTATGGAGTTTCGAATGTTTGGGAATAAAGTCTTAGGAAAAATCTTACCTTCCTTGGGTTCAGACCGGTCCTTCATATAGAGATCCTTGAAGCGGTTACTTGTCCAAATAATCTCCCCAAGATTTGTGGAAGCCAACGGGCCCGGAGTTAACTTCCTCAATGGCTATTAAAATTGTAACCGCTAACGGTAGTTTACTTGAGGGGTTCGTGGCAATAGTTACGGATTTAGTAACTGCTATAAACACTTGAAATTTCTCCAAGTGTTGTGTATTCGTCTGTCTGGTGTAAGAAGGTTTGGTCATCCATGGACATCTGGAGATCGTCCATGGACGACCTACATGGACGATTGTTATTAACGATCTTCCTGGATGACCTTACCGTCTACTAGAGGCTTCACTGATTAAGTGTAGTGTTATTGTCCATGTAGACTATCCCTTCTTGGGTGATTCTTGGTCCAACGGCTCTGTTAGCTCTGGACGACTCCTTGGACGAACAAGAGTTGGGCTCATTTTTCTGCTCCCCTATCAGTTGCCCCTTTGTTCAAGGGGTCGTCCAGGATATTGTTGTGATTTTAAAGAAAGTTTTACTTTTTGTGAGCCACGCGTCGCGAAGCCATTGGTGGGCGGGCTGTGTCGATCCCATTTCCCAAAGGAGTTGCTACGTGTCAATTTTTGAATGGCCAGCGTCGCTTCAGTGACCCTGTTGCTGGGGCCTATAAATAGTACAATTCCCTTTCATGCCCTTCACTTTCCTCTCAATTTCCTTTCTGCCATCTCGTCCAAGAGCCTCGTCTAGCCCTCGTCCTAGTTATATCAGGTATTTCTCCTTTCTTTTTAGGTTTTCATCTTATATCTTTCTGCGTTTCATCATGTCTTCGTCCAGTAGTATAGAGAGGGAAATGGACGAGTATCAGGACGTTTCTTCAGGGAGTGAGGGTAGTGAGGATAGTGTAGATATTGTAGATAGTTTGTCCTGTAGTGATTCCTCCGACGAGCATTACTCGTCTGGGGTTCCTGGCATTCCCTTAGAGGAATTCCAGGAATTACAACGTAAGATGGCTTCTGGATTCGGGGCTAGCTCGTCCAGACAGCCATCTAGTCCTCCTCAAGACGAGGAAGAGGACGAGGAAGATATAATTTATAGTTGTGCCCCAGAGGTAGCATCCACCTTAGACGCTGTTAAGTTGAAAACTATTGTAGATAGATACCAAATTCCAAGAGTTTAACCCTCGTCTACCCAAGGATGGAGAATGGTGTTGTTCTCCTTCCTCTGGTCTAGGGGTATACACTTCTTACCTTTTAGCTGGCCTTAGGTTTCCTCTAAATTGCTTCTGTAGAGATCTCTTCCAAAGGTTGGGTATTGGACCTAACCAGCTCAACCCCAATGGTTGGAGGACGATTGTTGCCATGTAAGTGTTATGGCGTGAGGCTCTGAAAGGGAACCGTCCAATTACGGTGGACGAGTTCCTTTACTGTTATAAGCCCTCAGAAATAAAGAAATCTGCTGGTTTTTACCAGTTCTCGTCCAGGGGCTCCTATTACAGTTTAACAAAGGGTTGTAGCTCGTTCGACCGGTTTTGGAAACAAGAATTTTTTATTATTTCTGGAAAATGGGCTGGGGACCCAGCTATTGTGGGTAGTCCCTCCTTCCCACCTTTTACCAGGCCTCTAGGTCGTCTTCGTCCTGAGGGTATGTTTTCTTTTCATTTCATTTCATTTCTACTTTTATTTCATTTTTCCATCTTTCACTCGTCTAACTCTCTCTCGGTTATGCAGCTATTGTTCGTCCACGCTTGGACAAATTTTATCTGGATCGGATAGACGTGGTTCGTGCCTTCCCTGATAGGACTTTCCACTATTTAGTAACCCTCAGTCGTCTAGCGGCTTGGGGACTTGGTCCAGTGCCAACTGCAGAGAACCTTGGTCACGAGGAGACTACTCGTCGACGTAAGTATGGTCTACATTTTGTTTTCATATCTTTTCTTTTTTCTTTTCTCTCTCTTTTTTTTTTAAACTGATTTTCCTCGTCATAGGTATAACTACAATGAGGGAAAATAAAGAGAAAACAGTGACCAGTGGGGACGAGGACGTTGCAGCACCTCAAGTGGCTTCCGTCCAGGCCGGGAAGAGGAAGTCTAAGACGATATCCAGTGCCGTGGACCTGGACGATCTCCCTAGTCGTCGTGGCCCTAAGAAGCAGAAATCAAGTAAGACTTCCCTTCCCAAGGTTCCCAAGTTTACACCTCCTACAGTGAATTTGGACGAACCTTTCGTGGACGTGGAGCCCGTCCAAACAGTCCACCCCGTCCAGAGTGATCCTCCCCCTCAGCCCAAAGCTTCTCGCAAGCCTAGCTCGTCTGAAGCCTCTGATCGTCCTTCGAATCTAGTTCTGGACAAGAGCTATGCGTGGAGGACGTTCAAAGGAATCGTCACTGACCGTGAGGTGAACGAGTGCTATAACATGTCAGTGAAGGAGTTTGAACGTTTTGGCGTCCACGACCTTTTTAAGGTAGGTCTTCCTCTCGTCCTTGTGAAAAGATTTTTTTATTTTTATTTTTTTTTTTTTTATGAATAGGATGTTTAACTCCTTTTCGTCCATATGTAGGCTATGTCAAAGTTCTATACAGCAACTTGCCAAGCCAAGGAGCTTGCTGCAGAGGCCAAGACGGCTAAGGACAAGGCTAAGGAGCTAAACAATGAAATTCTGCTGAAAAAGGGGGAGGTCCTCAGGTTGACCGAGGATTACAATCGTCTACAAGGAAATGAGACGAAGCTGAAGAACGAGGTGGAAGAGCTTAAAGCTGACAACTTGGAGAAGGATAGCCATATCGTCCATCTCGAAGGACAAGTCGCGGAGTTTACCTCGTCCTTGCAGAAAGCACGTGAAGAATTCATAGCAGCTTTTAAAAGGTCTGACGAGTACAAGAATCGTCTAGACAGCCACTATGCAGCTGGTTATGAAGATTTTCGTGCTGATGCTAAGGAGGCGTATCCTGACTTGGACTTCAGTTCCTTCAAGCTTCCCCTCGCTACAGAGAGTTCCTTGTTGCAGACGAGTTCTGAGGACGTCAACATTATGGACGACGCTAACACTGAGGTGAACCAGGACGACCCCAAGACGAGCTCGCCCAAGTGACAGCCTTGTTTAGAAAATTTATTCTACTTTTATTCTTTTATTTTCCTTGAAGTGCCCAGTGTTTTGGGCTTTGTTTTACTTTCTTTCTTTTCCTTTTTTTTTTTTTAAGTTCTTGCAAGTACAATTGTCTCGTCCAAGATTATGGACGAGCCTTATATACAATAGGTTTACTTTTACAAAGGGTTTTTTTTGGACGTGGGTCGTCCACCCTTGAGATTTTATGAACATCTTTTTTCATATTGCATTTGAGTATATACGTTTCCAGCTTTATGTATGAAATTCAGTTTGCCTCGTCTTGAGTATGGGGGTGAATTTTGATTACATCACCAAGATATAGCAAATTGATTCCTTTTAGCACATGTATAGTTTGTCTATGAATGGCTTCTTTTTTTGATTAGATTTATTTACCATCCAAATTTAGGGACGATCATTTTATCGTCCTTGATAAGACTTCTCAACAATTTCTCATTCAAATAATGAATTGTTATGCTGGTTTAGTTTTAGCTCGTCCATGATTTGGACGGTTACAACTTTCATTTCATCTCGTCTTGAGCTTTAGACGGATATGCCTTGTCAGGTTTTATCTCATCTTATGCTTTGGACGGATGTATTTTCATTTCATTTTTAGCTCAGGTTTCATCTCGTCTTTAACTTTTGGACGACTATACCTTGTTCCATTTGAAAGCTTATGGACATATATCCTTGCGTCAAGGATTTTATTCGTCCATGCTTATTTTTCATTCTTGTGGATTTAGTTTGAATGAATATACAAAAAGGATTCCAATAGTATACTTGAAAATACATCATATATATACTTGAAAATCCAAACTTATGTAATCATTCGTCCACAGGTATGGCACATGCTCGTGAGCTAGTGCCTTATTGAATTAAAAATACAAACCAACTCGTCCATGAATAGCACAAAAGTGTAAACACTAATGTACTTTCTAAAGGATTATTAAAATACTTAAAACACATGATAGTAGTAAATAAACACAACATACTTCTGCCCATCCAGCTGTCTCGTCCAAGGCCACTTTCATCAAGAGTTGGCACTTATTGATGGTATTTCCTTAGGTGCTCAACATTCCAAGGGTGTTCTAGCCTTCGTCCATCCAAAGCTTCCAAATAGTAGGATCCTTGCCTCTTGCAGTTGATAACTCTATAAGGTCCTTCCTAATTTGGCCCGAGTTTTTCGTAGGCCGGGTTTCTTGTTGCCAAGGTAACCCTCTTCAGGACGAGATCCCCAATTTTGAAACGCCTAGGCTTCACCATGGCATCATATTGTCTAGACATAAGATTTTTGTACCTCGCCGTTCTTTGTTCTGCATCCATCCTGACTTCATCCATGAGGTCAAGGTTAAGACGGAGCTGTTCTTCGTTTTCTTCAGCTTGATACTTCCTCACCCTGTGGCTCATCATGTGTACCTCTGCTGGTATAACCGCCTCACTTCCATAGGCTAGTTTAAAGGGAGTTTCCCCTGTTGGAGTTCTCACTGTTGTTCTGTAAGCCCATAAAACACCTGGTAGCTCATCCGGCCATACGCCCTTTGCCCCTTCGAGCCGAGTCTTGATGATCTTCAACAAGGATCGGTTTGCTACTTCTGCCTGGCCGTTGGCCTATGGGTGGGCGGGTGAGGAGTAGTGATTCTTCATCCCAAGCTGTTCACAGAATTCTTTGAAAGGTGTATTGTCGAACTGTCGTCCATTGTCAGACACTAGTACCCTAGGTACTCCGAACCTGCATACAATGTTCTTCCAGACGAAGTTCTTGACATTCTGTTGTGTAATTTTTGCTAAGGGCTCGGCTTCCACCCATTTTGTGAAGTAGTCTATTCCTACCACCAGAAATTTCATCTGCCGAGTCCCAGTTGGAAAGGGCCCCAAAATGTCTAATCCCCATTGTGCGAAAGGCCAAGGGGCCATCATTGGTGTGAGATACTCTGTTGGCTATCTAGGAATGTTGCTGAAGCGCTGACATTGATCACATACTTTAACATATGCCTTAGCATCAGCTTGGATGGTTGGCCAATAGAATCCGCTGCGGATGACTTTATGGACGAGTGATCTGGCTCCTGAATGATTACCGCATGCTCCTTCATGAACCTCCCTCAACATGTAGTTTGCCTCTTTCGGAGCCAAACATCTTAAGAGAGGTTGGGAGAAACCTCTTTTGTATAACACTTCGTCCATAAGTATGTACCTGGCCGATTTGACTTTGAGCTTTCTAGCTTCGTCCTTCACTTCTGGAAGCCTTCCGTCCTTCAAGTACGACACTATTGGGGTCATCCAATTTTCGTCGCCTTCTATCTGTAGCATCTCTGGAAGGTCTATACTCAGCATATATTGTACTGCATCCAGCTCGTCCACTGTTTCACTTGCAGACGCTTCCTTCGCCAGAATATCTGCTTCCATGTTCTCTTCCCTCGGGATTTGAATGAAATCAACTTTTTTGAATTTCTTTACAAGGCGCACCACCTTCTTTAAGTATTTTTTCATCCTGTCTTCCTTGGCTTCACATATCCCATTTACTTGGCCTATGACCAACTGAGAGTCTCCCAAAACAAGTATTGAGTCTGCTTCTACAGATCTAGCCAACTCCAACCCCTTCAAAAGGGCTTCATACTCCACTTCATTGTTGGTAGTCTGGTATTGCAAACGAGCCTTGTACTTTAACTTATCTCCTTCTAGCGACTGCAAAACAATTCCGATTCCTCCAGCATGCAATGTAGACGATCCATCTACATGGACGACCCATTTATTACTGTAATCTCCTTCCCCAAGGTCCTCATAATTCGGAGTGAACTCTGCAATGAAGTCTGCTAGAGCTTGAGCTTTTATTGCGTTTCTCGGTTGGTACCGAATGTCGAATTCACTAAGTTCCACCGCCCATTGAATCAGCCATCCTGCGGCTTCCAGTTTGTTCATTGCCTTCTTCAGCGGATGGTCTGTCATGACATTGATGACATGAGCTTGGAAGTAATGTCTTAACTTCCTGGAAGCTGTTATCAGTGCAAAAGCCAATTTCTCCATAAGCGGATACCTCCCCTCTGCTCCTCTGAGTGCTCGGCTAGTGTAGTACATGGGTTTTTGTACTCTTCCTTCCTTTCTGATTAAAGCTGAACTTACGGCGTGTGGGGACACCGCTAAGTACAGGTACAGTTCTTCTCCTTGCACGGACGGACTTAATAACGGAGCTCTAGTGAGATAGTCTTTCAGGTCTTAGAAAGCCTTTCGACACTCGTCCGTCCATTCGAATGCCTTCCTGAGGACTTTGAAGAAAGGTAGACACTTGTCTGTGGCTTTCGAAACAAACCTGTTCAAAGCAGCAACTCGTCCGGTGAGGGATTGGACTTCTTTGATATTTTTTGGTGGCTCCATGTCTAGTGTGGCTTGGATCTTGTCCGGATTCGCCTCGATTCCTCTCTGCGAGACCATGAAGCCCAGAAACTTTCCTGATGATACTCCGAATGCACATTTGCTTGGGTTCAATTTCATCTTATACCGCCTAAGTGTTTCAAAAGTTTCCTGTAGATCATCCAAATGGCTTCCCTCGTCTACGCTCTTCACAAGCATGTCGTCGACATAAACCTCTACATTCTGTCCTATCTGTGGACGAAACATATGATTTACCAACCTTTGATAAGTTGCCCACGCATTCTTCAGACCGAAGGGCATCACTTTGTAGCAAAACAAGCCTTGGCTGGTGATGAAGGAAGTCTTCTCCTGATCAGCTTCATCCATCTTGATCTGGTTGTATCCTGAGAAGGCGTCCATGAAGCTCAGCAATTGATGGCCAACTGTAGAGTCTACCAATTGATCAATACGTGGCAATGGGTAACTATCCTTGGGACATGCTTTGTTCAGGTCAGTGAAATCTACGCACATTCTCCACTTGCCACTTGCTTTCTTCACCATCACCACATTGGCCAACCAATCCGGGTAATAGACTTCCTTAATGAACTGTGCCGTGGTCAATTTCTGAAGCTCTTCCTTGATTGCCTTATCTCGCTCCGGAGCGAATACCCTTTTCTTCTGGCGAACAGGCTTAAAAAAGGGGTACACGTTCAATTGATGAGTAATCACACTTGGATCGATTCCCGGCATGTCGTCATGACTCCATGCAAACACGTCGATACTCTTTCTCAGGAACTGGATGAGGTCTTCTCTTGCCTTCTCCTTTATGCCCATTCCAATTCTGGTGAATTTCTCGAGATCATCTTCTTGTAAAAGAACATTTTCTAACACTTCTGTGGGTTCTGCAACAACCCTTCTTTCCTCGATACTCAATGTCTGCACCTGCTTGTCCAAAGCCATCATGGCCAAGTAGCATTCTCTAGCTGCCAATTGATCTCCCTGTGCTTGGCCTATCCCGTACTCTGTAGGGAATTTGACTGATAGATGGTAGGTAGATGTTATCGCCTTCCAACTGTTCAGGGTTGGTCTTCCGATAATGGCATTGTACGAAGACGAACAGTCTACCACGAGGAAATTCACTTCCCTGGTTATCTGCTGTGGGTACGACCCTACCACTACTGGTAATGTAATGGTGCCCACAAGCTGCACCTTCATTCCTCCAAACCCTATCAGTGGTGAGCAAACTGGACGAAGTTGATCCCGCCCAAGCCTCATCTGTTGGAAAGCAGGATAGTACAATATGTCTGCTGAGCTTCCATTGTCAACCAACACTCTTCTGGTTGTATAATCTGCAATGAGCAGAGTAATGACAATCGCATCGTCATGCGGGTGATGGATCCTCTCAGCATCTTCGTCGGTGAAGGAAATGACAAGTTCGTCCATCGAATTCGTCCTTGGAGATCGTCCAGAGAGCTGGACGTTCTGCACCACTTTGAGATACGTTTTCTTTGATTTGGAAGATTGCCCCATTGAGTTCCCTCCAATGATAATCCTTATCTCTCCAAGTGGGGGCCGGGATGACTCCTCCATTTTTCCTTTCAACTTCTCATCTCTATGATCCCTTCCAACGAAGTGCCTAAGCTTTCCTTGTTTAATCAGATTCTCAATTTGCTGTTTCAGATCGTAACATTCATTCGTGTCATGCCCATGGTCCCGGTGGAAGCGACAATATTTATTCTTATTGCGCTTGTTGGGATCTCCCTTCATCTTCTCTGGCCATTTTAGAGAGGGGTCGTCTTTGATCTGCATGAGCACCTGATCAAGTGGAGCATTCAGGGGCGTATAATTTTGGCTTCTCCCCGAAGGACCAGCCTTCCTGTTATCTCATTCCTTTTTATCTTCCGTCCGTCCCTTCTTTGGACGAGGGCCTTGTTCTGAGTGGCGTGCTGGATGTGCTTCCATTCTTTCAGCTCTTTTCCTCTTCTTGGCTATGATCGCATCCTCTGCATTCATGAAGTTCTGAGCCGAATGAACTAGCTCGGCCATGGTTTGAGGCTCCTTCTCATACAACTTGTGGATAAATAGATCAGAATTAATCCCGTTGTGGAAGGCCGCCAATAGAAGCTTGTCATCCACCTCGTCCACACTAAAGGCTTCTCTGTTGAAGCGAGTGATGAATGACCGTAGGCTTTCGTTCTCCCCTTGCTCTATGGTCAGCAAGCTGGACGAAGAGCGCTTGTGTCTCTGCCCCCCAATGAAATTGTTGACAAACAATTTGCTTAAATCTTCGAAAGAGCCTACAGAACCTGGGGGTATTTTACTGAACCAAACTCGTGCTGGACCCTTAAGGGTGGTTGGGAAGGCTCTACACATGATTTCATCAGGGACCCCTTGAAGGTGCATCGTTGTTTTAAAAGTAGCAATGTGATCGAATGGGTCACGCGTTCCATCATACGAATCCAGGGAAGGCAGTTTGAATTTTGATGGTAGAGGATGACCATTGATGGAAGCCGTAAAGGGAGAGTCTGTTGTGTGGACCAAATCTTCTATTGGATTCATCCTCCTCATGTTCTCTTTCATTTCCTCCATGACTTTCTTCATTTGGTCCATCTCTTCCTTCACCGTCCGTGAAGTAGTGCCTCTAAACTGACTCCCAATCTCAGGATTTTCTCTTTTGCCATGACCTTGTGTTTGTCCTCCTCCTTCATGCTCCTCACGTGCCTGTCTTCTCTGATTAATCTCCATTCTTAACTCCTGGTTTTGGCGAGTCAACTCTGCCATTGCAGCCGCCGTAGATTGCACATGCTGAACAGACGATGTCTGCATGGCTGGTGCAGATTGGCGATCACGTTGGGGATCACTTGAAGCGCCTCTGCTTCCCTGACGGCCTGGGCTAGTAGCCTTCGACCTGGTCCTGACCATCCTAACCCTTTGTCGCGGAAAAGAGTCACAAAACAGCCTCACTTTTCCCCACAGACGGCGCCAACTGATATCGCTTCGAATCAGTGGGTTGGATGATCTGGCTTCGGTGGGACTACCGACGGTGGTGGAAGGCCTGCAAAGAGGAAACGCAGTCAAAGAGGAGACCGGAGATGACCGGCCAAACCCCCTCCGATGGCAAAGTTAGTATGGAGTTTCGAATGTTTGGGAATAAAGTCTTAGGAAAAATCTTACCTTCCTTGGGTTCAGACCGGTCCTTTATATAGAGATCCTTGAAGTGGTTACTTGTCCAAATAACCTCCCCAAGATTTGTGGAAGCCAACGGGCCCGGAGTTAACTTCCTCAACGGCTATTAAAATTGTAACCGCTAATGGAAGTTTACTTGAGGGGTTCGTGGCGATAGTTACGGATTTAGTAACTGCTATAAAAACTTGAAATTTCTCCAAGTGTTGTGTATTCGTCTGTCTGGTGTAAGAAGGTTTGGTCGTCCATGGACATCTGGAGATCGTCCATGGACGACCTACATGGACGATTGTTATTGACGATATTCCTGGACGACCTTACCGTCTACTGGAGGCTTCACTGATTAAGTGTAGTGTTATTGTCCATGTAGACTATCCCTTCTTGGGTGATTCTTGGTCCAAACGGCTCTGTTAGCTCTGGACGACTGCTTGGACGAACAAGAGTTGGGCTCATTTTTCTGCTCCCCTATCAGATGCTCCCTTCATTTAGTTGTGTATTAATGTTCCCTACAAACATTTCGAATGAATCATCCCTTAATCAATAGGAGCAGTACATAACAACCATTTTACTTTGATTGGCTGCAAATTTTAATAAAGTAATATAAGTAAAATTTATTCTAAAAAGAAATCAATTATGAATTTACCTCTTTGTCAACCAATATCATATCAAGATTGATCAGATCATGGTTGTTTACTATATTAATTGCATCCCACATTCGTAAAACTCTAACTTTCACTTTTGAGTTATCTTTGTCCTTCGGTATCTGTTTCAAAGTTGTGTACTCCATATTCATTTCAATTTGTATTATCTATACAATTTAAACATCAGTAAAATTTATATATAATTATGGAATAAAATCTATCATTTGCAACATCTATTAGGCCATTGGAAAAAAGGGGAATACATTAATTGGGACATAATAATTATACATGCCAATTTAACCCAAAATAAAGTTTTGATTGAATCAAAATAATGATGACATAAACAGGGAAAAAATCAGGCTATTCTAATGTTTCAATCTGATTTACGTAATAAAAATCGGTAAAACAAAAACAGTATTTAATCAATACAATAATCGAACAAAAAGATCTCAAGGAATTGAAAAAATAAATGGAAAATTAGAAAAAAAAAAAAAAAAAAAAAGTAGCCAAACCTTAAACCTTATTGAGTAATGCAACAAAACAGTATTTGATATGCAGTAAATAATTCTAGGGAAACCATAATCTTAGTTTAAGTTAAGCCATCAACAAATCTATACTCTTTAGTTTTCGACAAAACATAAAGACAATCGGGGAAAAAAAGTTAAAGAATCTGCCTAGTGGTAAAAACAAAAAAGGAAAAAAAAGTTTAAAACTCATATGTTTTTCAATAGAGATAAAAGAACCCTAGAAAATTAAATTCAATAGAGGGAAAATGATCTGTGTGCAGTTATCGACAATTAGGAACAGTAATTGAATAGGAAAAAAGCATACCTTCTAAATAGTCTGTTGTTGCAGAGAAGGCTTCTGAAAAGTTTGCTGTTGCAGTGAAGGAATGGAGGTTGAAACAACTGATGATTGGATTCTCTATTTGTTGGGGAAAAATCGTTTTTGTGTGTTTGGCTGAAAAAGTGTATTGTTTGAAGATTTTAAGTTATTGCACCACTTGAATGGTGTTTATAAGTTTTCCTTTTTTTTTAGCACGTTCTTTCCTGGAAGTTTCACTAGTTTTAAAGTGTATTTTATTTTTTAATAAAATAAAAAATAATAATAATAATGACAATAGGTGATTCATCAACTTTGGGCTTGATCAATTTATCCCAACGGGCCCAATTATGGTTCTCATCCGAGGCCTATTTTACTTCTTCTTTTTCTTTTTTTTTGAGGGAGGAGGCCTATTTTACTTGGGTAAGAGGAACTGAATCATACAATCAATGACTTTTTTTCCCATGAGTGAGGCTGGGCTTGGGATTGGCTTTTATTGTATATAATGTCGCACATAACTCCATAGGTCTCATGGTTATTACATGAAATGGGTTGGGCTTTTTTAGCTTAAGATATGGGCCTACACACGTGGGAAATTGGGAATTGTTATAAACCCACAATAAGAATTTATTCGGAACTTTAATACTGAGATTTATGTGTATTTGGTAATTGTCTGATTTGGGAATATACAATAGCCTTATTGAATGTAATTTTTGTGATTTTTAATCTTTAAATGTCATCCAAAATTTTTCTCAAAAAAAAAAAAAAAAAATCCAACAGTTAATAAATTATGATAGCATTATAAATCTTGCAAATGTTTACAAAGCAATTAGTTTTACAGAAGTTATGCTCAATTTGTTTATTGGGAAAGGTCCTTAAAAGATATTTCTTCAATAACTTTAAAATGTAAATATAAAAAAAGGAAAAGGTTGCAGTGTTTTGTTGCTAAGAAAATAAATCATAAATTCCAGAATTTTGTTGCTAATATGCCAAATTCATGACACATTAGTGTCTAGATTGGCATGGCAATCAAATTGATTCATTTTGCAAACTTTAAAAATTACTATTATTGATAAAGAACTATTATTTAATACCACGTTTATGTCTCTTCTTCAACCTGGATTTTTGCTCAAAATATGGAGTTTGGACCATTCATTCAACACGCTACCATTTTAATCTTTTGAACCTGTGTAGGAAACTACAAAGTTGAATTGTAGGTAGAAGCATTAACACAATTTTCCGCAAGCCACACATATATAAATATACACACACACACACACAAAATATCATATAAGTAAATTTTTAAGCATTATTTCATTCACATAATGACTTATAAAGTATCTATATATAAATCACTTCCTCAATAAAAAAGAAGTATTTGTAAATCAATCAAATCTTTGATGCCTCTTTGCAACTATAGCTTTGTGGTCATGCCACATTGGCTGCTACACATACAATGTACATTACACTTTCAGATTTCAAAGTTTTACAATTGTAACCACTCTTCAAAAACAGCAGAACATGTAGGATGGAAAACAAAAATTGAAAATTAAATTGAATTTTGTTGTTGCTATTTTTCCTTCTAATCTTAGTGTTCTAGCTGCTGCTTCATTTCAAATGGTGATAATGCTTTCTCTTTCTTAGCGGTCCGCCCCCCTTTGAATAGTAAGTGAAACTCTGGTTGCATTGGTTCAAATCCGATAATAGATAAAACCGGTTGAAATCCCTGTTTTTACTAGTATTGTAGCAAGTTCAGATTGGCAGCATGGAGTCAACTGAATGACCAAAGAAATTTAGTTCAGAATTCAGAAAGTTACATGTCAGAGATCAATAGATCCCTCTTCAACCATGTATCAATAAATCAAAGAAATCTCAATGCTAGCATAAAGGTATCAAGGAACCTATTCTACTGATAAAATAAGTTTTTGTACATAAAATTCCAAAAGCTTACAGGCAATAAAATCAGAATGGCCTACTCACTATTAGATGAATGGTAAGGGCGCAACAAAAAAATTCTATTATTAGTAAGATTGGTGTATTCACAAGTTACAATTTCATGTGAAGTGTATATATATCCATACTCTATACCATCTTGCCAAAAACAACATGGCATCACTTTGCTATTAACTAATTTGGCTTAAAGTATAGGGTATGTAATTCTGGAGTTCTAAGAATCTTTTTTGAAAGTTTAGACCCAACACAATAGAGAGTTGGGAGGACCATAGGTCCTAAGGCAAATGACACGTACCCATTTGACATATATTCATCCATAGATGGCACGGACTTGTCTCTCAACCACTCTGCTTCTTTCAATATAGACTCAGCAAATTCAACCATTGCATGAAAAGCATTGATCATATAGGTTACTTAAAGACTCCAAATAGAAATCACAGACAGATGAGAGATTCAAGAAAAGGAATTTGAAAAGGGGGAAACATACTTCTCAACCAGTTGTATAAGCACCCCATTTTTGGCCCATGATATTTGAGCATCAGAAAGTTCAGGGGAAAAGAGGGTTGCTGCAGCAGAGAAGTAACAATACGCTAGTTTCTGCCTGGTAAACTTTAACTTGCCTAATCTATTCTCTGTAATCCACCTGCTTACATGAAAATGAAAGTTTTATAAACAAAAGACTTTCACTGTTTAAAGCAAGAAGCTATCCCAATGACTGATAATCTAATTGGTTTTTCTTGATATCATGGTCATGTAGCAAATATTATCAACTCAATGGTAGAAAAATGTTACAAAATTCATATGTAACACATTTATATGAAATATATGGTCATAATACATGTGAAATATATGTGCAGCCACTGTCCAAGATTGCCATCCATAGGGCCCTCTTTGCATTTCACGTTAATGCTTCCCTAAAAGTTGAACCAGTCCTTCTTGGCACCAAGGTAACACATATTGTTTTTTTGTTCACATTCATTCTCTTATGATGTTTTTTGAGTTGACTTTGATGGAACAGTAGTATTGAGTATTAACTTCTTGTGAGCCAGTTGGATTGATTCTTTTAAGTCTAATTGTTTAGTGCGTTCAGAAAAGATTGGGAACCAAGAATTTTTAGCACTAACTTAACTAAAGAGCACTTTTTGAGCTGATCATCTCAGTCTCGATTCAAGGATCAACTTAAAGATTTAAATATTAAAATTTAAAAAGTCAATAGACTATTCCTTTAAACTTTAAACTCATGAGGGATTTTCGTCATTGAAGTTTAAGAGATTGCTTATAGTTCTTAATAACTTAAAATGAACGTTTTTTTAAACCCTTAACAAACTTAAAGTAATCTTTTTTAGTCCTTAATGTGTCCAATGAAATGATAACATGTCAATTCTTAGTTTGGTCACGTCATCTAAGAGACTCAAATCTTTTATGGGCTTGGGGACCAACAATGCATTTTGAAAATATATACAAAAAAGGTTTCTAAAAGAATGAAAGTGTGTATTAATTGAATTTCTTGCTGGTTTAAAGAAGTACTATCTCTCAGCATGAATGTACAGTGATGATACATTTATGTGTAATTTCAAATTGTCTGCCTATATAATTTTGTTTTGGGGTTGTGTAGAACTTAAACTCAAAGATGTGTAACTGGATGTGAACCTAATCATTTTCATCTGATTCGTGTCTATTAGCTATCAGTCAAGTGTCACTTCTCTATAATTATATATTGAGTTGAGGTATAGCTTATAAGCAGGTCCCAACTGTTTACAGTGTAAGAGACTCTTGCCGGTTCTTCATAAGGTAGTGATGTCTATAGATAACTATATAGTGATATCTATATGAGTAGCTGGATCATATATTTCCCCAAAGCTAAATCTGTGTGTTCTAAATAGTTGATGGTATAGGGAATTAGTAATATCTGATGGCTTTATATGCAGGGGGAAGATTTTCAATGGATAACAGTGGAACTTGAATGCCCTAACCCTCAGAAGATGATTGGGTTGCACTTTTTTCTAAATTGATATGGTCATAATACATTGTGTGCATTTTAGGTAAGTTTCTATTGCTACTTACTACATGAACAAAATCCTTTCATAGCCTAAAAACACAGAAAGTTTCCTCCTCTCTCACAAACCAACTTCTTAAACAAACCTAAAGAAAGCATGACCAAAAGCATATAAAGTTTTCTACTTTTTTTCTTTTCAATATTCAACTATTGATGCTTATAATATTAAGTTCCAGCAGATATGGAATTTTTTTTTTAGATTTTTGTATCCCTTTTTTTTAATATTATTTTCTGTTTTAAAAAAACTTTAAACTTACCTATTAGACATCCAAAATCATAGCAATATTGATCAGATCATGGTTGTTTGCTATGTTAATTACATCCCACATTCACTGATATCTGCTTCAAAGTTTTGTACTCCATTGCGATATGAATCTGTAATATTAGAACATTATAAACATTAGTATAGATAATATAAAACTATAGAGAAAAACCTACTGTTTACAATATAAGTGGCTATCTAGTTTACATAATGAACAAATTGAAATAATTTTAATAAACAGCATGTGTTACCTTTAGGTAAATTATCAAATATTTCTTTGTAGACAATATTTTTTGTATGAAAACGATCTCCATAATCATTTTCTACAATAAGTATCCTAAGGCCATCTTTACTTGTAACTCTGGATATGGCAACATATAACTGTCCATGATTGAAAACTGGTCTATCTAAATAAAGTCCAACATGTTGCAAAGATTGACCTTGGCTCTTATTAATTGTCATAGCAAAGCAAACAGATACTGGAAACTACCTTCTTTTTAGTACAAAAGGCCATTTAGAATCAGAAGGGGATAAGACTATTCTTGGAATAAACACTTTTTCTCCAATATGAGATCCTGATATTATTTGAGCATCCAAAACCCACTTTGATAATTGAGTGACTAAAAGTCTAGTACCATTACAAAGTCCATTGCTTTCGTTTAAATTTCTAAGTAACATTATTGGCAGACCCACTTTCAATCTGAGTTTATGGTTTGGAATACCAGGGAACTTCAATGAATTGAGAAACTGTATTGGATACATGACATCTTGGTCTAGAATGTTGCTTGAAGCTTTACATAATGAATCTGCACTAAGATATGTCTCTTCATCAACATTAATAAGATCAATCATGTAATCATTTATGTCTTCAACTACTTCATTTGTTGGAGCTAAAATTGCTCTCTCTTCTAAATACTTGGAATCATTGAATTTTGTATTGAAGTCAGGATAGGTAGCATTTACGATATCGTTGAAAGGATGAGCACCAGGCTGAATTAGTAAATCATGTGGTATTTCAATCAATGCTTCACCTTCACTATTACTAAGTTCACCATCACCAATTTTCAATATCCATTAAGCAAATTCCCTTGCTGTAATATCACTTGGGTTTTGTGTCAACCTCATATTTGTTGTCAAAATGAAAACTTTGCTACTATTCCATAATGAAGACTTGTTAATTGATGCCTCAACTATTTGTTCTCTTCGTCCTTTAGGTACTACTGGTAATATTTGTCGGAAATCACCACCAAGAACAACTGTTTTTCCTCCAAAAGGTGTCTCCCCATTGTTTGAGTTAGAAAAACGTAATATATCTCTTAATGACCGATCAACAGCTTCAAAACAATTCCGGTGTGCCATAGGAGCTTCATCCCAAACTATAAGACTTGCTTTTGTCATAAGTTCTGCAATTTGGGAACCTTGTTTAATACCGCAAGTTGAACTGTCTGTTACATTTATTGGTATTTGAAATCTTGAATGAGCTGTTCTCCTTCAAGGCAACAATAATGCAGCAATTCTAGATGATGCAATTGTAATGACAATCTTCCCTTCTGAGCGCAATCGACATATAATGGTTTTCCAGAGATAAGTCTTTCCAGTTCCTCCATGCCCATATACAAAAAAGAAGCCGCCTTTATTCTCTAAAACAGAATCAATTACTTCATCATATATATTTCTTTGATCAATATTAAGACCGTTAAGAAGTTTAATATGTTTTGCTGCCAAAGAGTTTCTATCATAATCCAATTCTTCTTGTAACACTCTATTGTTACTTTGTCTGAGGAGTAATGTGTTTGGATATGGTATTGGCTCAAATTCATGCAAAGACCTGCCACTCTTTATCAAAATCTGTTCAATTTCACATAGTGCATAGTTCTGTAATTGGAAGTCATCAAGATGTAGGTTGTCATATCGTAAAACTGTTCTTTGACGATGCAAAATGTCCTCAGATAACAACTGCCAATTTGAAATCCATAATTTATATGGGTTTGCAACCTCACAAAAAATCAACATCGTAACAAAAAGTTCTCGTAGTTGTTTTCCTGAAGCCCAATGCGATGTATGATTCAAAGCTTCGTGCCACTCTTTATCATCATCAAGCAAACCAAGTGCATAACATGCTGATCTGAAAGTTGGATATAAAACATTATTTATAGTTTGTATTTCCTCAAAGGATCTAGCTCCTTTAATAACATTGAGTAGCATCCGCAAATAAAACCGTTCTCCACTTGCAGGATGAGCATAGTATATACGCCCTATACATCTTCCAGATTTTCTCAATTTCCATTCTTTGTCTCTTCTATGCCAAACCCATTTAGTAGGGAATTCAGAATAAGTCAATTCCCTTGCCTCTTCATACAATGCATTCGCTTTCATCCACTCTGTAAATTTGCTTTTTCTGATATCTGGCTTGTCCACAACATTATTTAAATAATCAGTATCTTCCAAAACAACTGGTTGTTCGTCTTCATTGTGAAAACTGAGTCTTTGAATAGCAGGCTCTCGATGGTGAATTGCAATCTCGAATATCCTCCAACATGCCTCTATGGCAGACACATATCTACAATTTAAATATGTTTTAACTTCATCAGTATCCGTCATATGTTGCATTCCAGTAGAAGGATCGATATGTAAATTTTCTTCAAGAATCAAAGTTGCACGATCAGGTCCTTTTGTTATATATTTAAATAAGTACTTGATAGATCTTGAATGATTACACCACTCGACATTTATGTGTGCTTGAAATTTCACCAACAACTCAATATTGTGTGGAACTATAAATCGATTATCAAGTTTGATTTCATTTCTTTCAACAAATCTACCATTATTCCTTCTTCTATATATTGGGAAGCCATCTTCATCAACAGTAGTTTGTGAACAAAATTTTTTAGGGAAGTGCTTTGTACATTTGTTTTCAATCATACAACCTGCCTTTGGATTTATAGATCCGCAAGGACCATGGACCATATATTGTTTGACAGCTTCATAAGCTAAAGGTTCTTCATTCAAATCTGGAATTTCAGCTGAGATTATTCTATCAATTTCTGCTGCTGTAGGATGCTTGTCATCATGATGTAGAAAAAGTAAAATATATGAGGTAATCCTCTCTTTTGATATTCAACAGTGTAGACAACTGCCACCAAAACATTAAGTTAGTTACATTTATTTAGATTTATTATTAAGCGAAGTAAAGAAGAAGGAAAAAATGTCTAAAATGTAAAGTTTAGAATACCTGCAATTACTTTCCCAAAGTGTTGACCATGCTTTAAATCATTTAAGAGTTGATCAAGCTTTATCTTAAACACTCTTGCAACTACATCAGGCTGATCTTCTACTTTCTGTCCAAGTTTCCTAGATAGGAAAAGATCAATTTCTGGCCATCTTGTGTTGCAAGTGAAGGTAATAAATAGGTCTGGATAACCTGCCCATCTACAGATCGCCATTGCATCTTGATAGTTTTCAATCATATACCTTGGACTTCCAGTGAAACTTGATGGTAGAACAAATCTTTTGCCAGAAGATGCAAGGGTGGTATCTCCTCTTGTAACTGCATCTTTCAGTCCTTTATACAATTCTATCCTTAATTTGTCTTGGTTCTATTTTACCCACATAAGCCGGATTTCTTCAATACATGTGTAGGCATCTACATCAAATTGTTGAAACAATCTACCACCGTATACCAAAGTATGACCCTCATGTTCACGTTCTTGCAATCGATATGCATAGTATTCTCTCATTGTAACATAATCAATTGTATTAGATCTGATTCCATCTACATTACTATACAAAATGCCAAGCCTAAAACCATCCTCACCATATGGGAACAAAAGGGGATATTGTAATGCCATGTATGAAGGATGCAAGACATTAATACATTGTAACCCTCCTTCTTTTAGCTCAACAATAATATCATGATGTGCATTCTCAGCACCAATATCACCAACAATTATTGCCGCAATTTTTGAACATGTAAGCAGATTATATTCTCTTCCATCTGAAGTCCGGGAACCAATAAGGCGTAATCTTAAACGATGAACATCAGTATCAATGAAATGGTCTCTAGACATCCGAAATATCTTCACCAAATTGTTTGATTCATCAAACATTTGGACCAATGCATCAACAATAGAGGGGTCAAGGTCACTATTAATTTGACCACTGCTAAAGACATTCATTCTATGTTGAACTTCATCTTCAGTATCGTAGAAATATAATTATGCAAATTGTGGATCCTGACCATCATTAGGAAGAAGAGTTCCAATTCTATGGTGGTTTTGGCCATTAAGTTTGAAAATGTATGGGCCTCTTCCATCATTAATGCTATTATCCACCTTGCCACCCATAGATGTCATTGCGAACATTGCATTATAACTTCTGATTAGGGTTCTGAATGTTGTAGATCGTTGACTACCAAGAGGGTCTAAAAGCTCATCAATAAGAGGAGGTACTTTCTTAAGCAAAGGCAACTTAACCTTACCTTCCATACAACAAAGAGAAAAATTTGGATTCTTAGGCCTCTTAGATTTGAATGTTCTCTCTTCATACTATAAAATTGAACCGCAATGCACGCATACATAAGAAGGTGGGCCAAAATTCCAAGGTTCAGTAAATTTTCCTATATGAATTTTAAAATATGAGAACAACAATAATGATGTAAACAAAAATGAATATCAATTTTTTTTTCCTTGTAAATTGAAGTTAAGTCATTTACTTGGAAATTCTTCACCACCACACTTATTTTCTGATTCATGAATTTCTTGAGGTACATCAGAATAATTGAATCCATCTTCTACCAAAGAATCATCTGTACTTATGTTTAATCTAGTTTCTTCATAGGAATGATCCATGTCAACATCAATATCTAATAATCAAATATGAATTGAAAGTTTTATTCTCAAATTTTTATGAAGCAATGATTAAAGAATTTATAAATACAAAGTGGCAGAAAGAGAAATGAACCTCTTGACGCATAGAAGTCCATATTTGTACCAGGTGAATGCGACATCGAGTAGTCATGGGTTAATGCCATTCTACCCCTCCTTTTTTTATTCCTATTTTCAGCAATGACCATTTTTCTGGATTTCCTAGCTTAAGTAAGTTTATTTTTTAAACTATTTTTTCTTTCATGCCATTTTCTTTTGGAACGCCTCTCAAACATTAGCATTCGTCTTTGTAGGCGCACTTGTCTTGCATTTTCCATTTTTTTTTTAAGTCAGAAATGACTGATCTGAATTAACATGTAGGGGAAAATATGTCATTATAATACAAAATTTCTGATAAGAGTCAATATAAATGAGCTGCTACAAAGTGAGTTCCTATAAAACATGTGATTATGTGTTATATAATTAATTATAATTATTTAAAATTCAGAAAACATGGCAGGTTTATATAAATGAAACATTACAAATTTTGAATCAACACAAAACAAACACTGGTGGGGAAAAATGCAAGAGACCGGAATACATATATAAACAATGTTGTCCCAATCTGCAAGTATGTTTGATCATATCTAAAACAAATTAGTAAAGTACTAATATATGTCATTGACATAGTCAATCTTTCTTTAAAAGATTGATTTTCAATTGGTAATCTTAGTCACAGTTAATTTATGAAGTTTTCTACTAAAACTAAATGTTGATTAAAGAGTAATTAACACTGCAAATGTTTGATACCCCTTTTTAGCTTCAACTTTGTGGTCACACCACATTGGCTGCTGCACACAATTTTTTAATGTATTCTACAGTGTGAAATTCAAGGAATAATAAGTGTCCTCCAACCAAACATGATCTACTAAATGGATTACATTCAAAACCTACCAACTTAATAGCAATCACATTCATTGCTTTAATAATGAAAACTTACACACCAGCAACCCTAAAGTTACAATAACAAAATACATTGAATTCTATAGTTGCTATTTTTCCTTCTTCAATTCTACCACATTAAATTTTAACCAATTAGGAACAGGTTTTGCTTTATTTTTGTGGAACATAAGTTTTTATTTATAATAAAGCTATTATAATTTTATAGATCAATTCAATCCAAATACTTGAGGGGAAAAAATTTTAATATGTAAAATAATTATACAATAAAAAAGGGCATGAATAACAATGAAAAAACCCAACTGGATAGTAACACCAAAAAACAATCCCTGATAAGCAAACAACACTGGTTACAAAACATATAACATGGGAAAATAAGTAAATAAATGCAACTTATGCATAGGTCACTTTGTTCTAATTTCAGCACAAATGAAATTTAGTTATAACGTCATCAAAGGATAAATATAATTAACAAATTAGTAAATAACAAAGTACTGAAAAACATAATAATAAACATCCATTGAGAACATGACATTTTAGCAGAAACATTAAAAGGGTTTTAGACTTTTTAGTTTTAGATAATAGATGGTCAAAGCAGCAACTTTGAGAAATCAACTATTATTGAATGACAAACATGTTTTTTCCTACACATATTCAAGGGCTAAACTCCATGATGCCACCCCCCAAAAAAAAAAAAAAAAATTTGATTATGAAAAATCAAAGAAAAAGCATCAAAATAAAAAGTATAACACATCAAGTAACAAAATGCTGACATTGGGTATAGGTGCTGCAGAAAAGTAGCAAAACAAAGTGGGTGTCAAATTAACAATTGGAAGTAGGGAGAGGTTTTATTTTGCCTTTTTTTCTTTTACCAACTACATATCTCTATGAATGCAGATCATATAATGACTTAAATTGTCCCTTATGACATTATGCACCTTTGCTTAGTATTATTTATAAATCTCTATTTCAAAGAATGCAGTAAATAATCAAAGAATATAATAATTCCAATTTGGAAAAGATTATAATGTTAGTAAAGCAGAAAAAGCAAAAATTATAATCTGAACCCAAAACATTGAAAGAGAGAGAGAATAAACATCCGGATTTTAATTCAAATTCAAATAACAAAAAGTAGAGATGAAGATGTGAAATAAGTAGTAGGGAGAATTAGCTGAAGAAATCAATTTATAAAGAAAGAAGCTGGCTAAAACATGCACATCAAAGCCAATTGAAACAGGAATACAGTAAATGGAAAAAATGCAATATGAAGTATGAGATAAGTAAAAAGAAAATCAGCATTCAAGAAAACTATAATAAATTGTAAAATGGTTTTATCTTTAGTATAAAGGGAAAAAAATTAGTTTAAAAGTAAATTAATTTTAAAATTAAAAATTAAAAATTAAAAATTAAAAATAATCATATAAAACAATGAAAGCAATGGCTACATGTTTTATGTTAAATTAAAATTTCCAAGATTCCTTGAATTTCATATGAAAAGTTGCTAGTCTCACATCAAGGAATTTAGGACTATGAACATAATGTTGTAACAATGTACAGGAAAAAGGAATTATGAGAATGAAGATACTTGGAGTTCATTACTTTTAAATTAGTTTGCATTTGGAGTTCATTCCTTTTAAATTAGTCTACAAATAAAAGCCCCAATTTTTTTTAAGAAGGACCTGCAATTATTTGCATAAAGCTACCCTTTATGACAATTCCTAAACCAACAACATCAATATTTTGCAGAAAATGAACAGCCCAATATACTTTAAATCATATAGCAAGTGGAGGAATTCATCTACTCATATCCGGCACTGGTAATAAATTAGCTTGCAATCTAATTGTGATAGCCACTACTACAGTAGAATGTTATAAGTTATGGGGAAACAGGGACCTTTTTCCTAGTAATAATATCTCTCTATTCCCCCCCCCCCCCCCACAAACTACAAATACTACCCTTTATATTTGATAATTAAAATTGTAATTTTGTTATCACATAACCAAAAAAAAAAAAAAAAAGAATTGATTATAGATTATACCTTAGCACTCAATAATTTGGCTCTGCAAAGGCTTGAATCAATTATGAAGCGAATTATTTGTTTAATTTGGATGGAAACGAAATCTAATTGCAGTTCTGGTCCCCTCCTCCTTTGATATATAAGAGCTGGAGTTAATAATTGGAAATTTTAGACAAATTAAGTTTCATATGGATCATGATTTGGCTATTACAAACCCTTCATTTAATTGAATAATCCTTCCTCTTGAACTTTTTCTTAACACTTTCATGAAAGCCAAATCATAAAGGAACAAAAGCACCTAAACATAAGCACTCAATAAAACAGCAAGAATCAAGATTAATTACACTGAAGTTCCTCAAATTTTTAAGGATTTGCTCCAAAATTACATAGAGATAGATATGATTATACACAAACCCAAGTTATGGAATTCATGAATCTTTTCACCCATTATTATGTAATCTTCTATTCATAAAATAAATAAATAAAATTAAAGTATCTATAAGCACTAAATCCAAAACACTAAGACATACACAATAAAAACAAATGAATTAAAGAAATAAACAAAGCTAACCACAACAACATTTTTAAAAACCTGCCAATAAACCGAGCCTATTAACCTTAGCAGAACAAAAATTAAAAGGAACAAAGTCTAATAGAACAATTTTGAAATATATGAGAAATTATTATTAGGAAAGCGTAAAATGCTCCAAAAAAATTAAACAAAAGAAAAATAAGCATGCTAGTAAATCAGAGACATATATCAACAGAAAAATAATAGTCAAATTAAATATCAAAAAGAAAAACAACAAAGGAAGAGCTTCATCTATCATTACCTCCAAATCATGTCACTCTGTACTCTGCAGGCACTTATGTAAAAATGAAAACAGAACTTGACCTTTCAAATTAATTCAGTAACTCTTATTGGAGTATTACAAATGGTCTTATCAGTGAAAGGACCCTTTGAAGCATTAAGTAGTTAGAAATGAGAAGTTAAAGACTTTTAATAAACTGGAAAACTAAACAAAACATAATCAGTTCAAGAAAACAAAACAAAATAGAACTCAAGAAATTAGGGGTAAAAAAAAAGGAATTTAGGGAAAAAGGAAGCCAAACTTTAAACCTTGATTGAGTAATGCAGCAAAACAGAATTTAACAGAGTGTTAATGGACATATATAATAAATATAACTTCTGTTAGCAGAGAAAGTAAAACCTATTATGTGAATAGAAAATCAATACAAATTCACCCCTCTACCTTCTTTTTATCTCTTCATTGGGTTGCGAAGCAAATTTTCAATAAAAACTCAAGAACTAACACCAAAGGGTGAATGCATGCACATATGAAAAATTATGTGAACATTAATTACTTTATGAATCATATAATTATTCAGAATAGCCCAAAACAGCCAAACCTACAAACATTGAAAAATATAAAATGCTAAGAGACTCAAATCTTTTATAAGCTTGGAGACCAACAATGCATTTTGAAAATATATACAAAAAAAGGTTTCTAAAAGAATGAAATTGTGTATTAATTGAATTGCCTGCTGGTTTAAAGAAGTACTATCTCTCAACATGAATGTACAGTGACGATACATTTATGTGTAATTTCAAACTGTTTGCCTATATCATTTTGTTTTGGGGTTGTGTAGAACTTAAACTCAAAGATGTGTAACTGGATGTGAACCTGATCAGTTTCATCTGATTCGTGTCTATTAGCTATCAGTCAAGTGTCACTTCTCTATAATTATATATTGAGTTGAGGTATAGCTTATAAGCAGGTCCCAACTGTTTATAGTGTAAGAGACTCTTGCCGGTTCTTCATAAGGTAGTGATGTCTATAGATAACCATATAGTGATATCTATATGAGTAGCTGGATCATATATTTCCCCAAAGCTAAATCTGTGTGTTCTAAATAGCTGATGTTATAGGCAATTAGTAATATCTGATGGCTTTATATGCAGGGGGAAGATTTTCAATGGATAACAATGGAACTTGAATGCCCTGACCCTCAGAAGATGATTGGGTTGCACTTTTTTCTAAATTGATATGGTCATAATACATTGTGTGCATTTTTGGTATGTTTCTATGCTGCTTACTACATGACCAAAATCCTTTCATAGCCCAAAAACACAGAACTTAACCAAGAGCGGCTTAGTCCACAAAAATAGGATAACTCATGTGCAAAATAAGGATATCATTGTATTTGTTATGCTTATCATCAACATCAAGGAAAAAATTGTCATTTCAGCAAAACTTTTGGGGCTTACTATGGTTTTCTTCTACCTAAATGCAGAGGTTAGTGTACTTTTCCCATTTGTTAAATTTTTTTTTTTAATGAATAACTTCTAAAAATTTGTTGAAATGAATATTCTTCAGTTGAAGATAGATCAACCAACATCAAATGCAAAAATCGAACAATTCGTTTGGTTAAACAGCACACACTTTCTTTCTTTTTTTAAATAGAATTTCTATTCTAAATTAATCTATGTGCATATGTATGTGAAACGTTTTGTAATATAAATCTGTAAAGTGAAAACAATAATTAATCAATACAACAATCGAACAAAAAGAACTCAAGAAATTGGAAAAAAAAAAATAGAGAAAAAGGTTGCTAAGCCTTAAATCTTATTGAGTAATGCAGCAAAACAATATTTAATATGCAGTAAATATTTCTAGGGAAACCATAATTTTAATTCATGGAAAACCATCAACAAATATACACTCTTCAGCATTCGGTAAGACATAAAGACAATAGGAGAAAAAAAGTGCAAATCTAACAAAAATCTGTCAAATAAAAAACAAATCTAACTTATACAATAATTGAAAAAAACAGAACTTTGAAGAGTGATTAAAATTGTAAAACTTTGAAATCTGAAAGTGAAATGTACATTGTGTGTGTAGCAACTATAGACACATTTTTTTTTTTGAGAAAGTGATTTATATATAGATACTTTATTACTCATTATGAGAATGAAATAATGCTTAGAAATTTGCTAATATGATATGTTGTATGTATATATAAATGACTTGCAGAAAATTGTGTTAATGCTTTTACCTGCACTTCAACTTTGTAGTTTCCCACATAGATTGTAAAGATTAAAATGGTAGTGTGTTGAATGAATGGTCCAACCACCATATTTTGGGGAAAAATCCAGGTTGAAGAAGGGACATAAATATGGTATTAATTAATAGTGCTTTATCAGTAATAGTAATTTTGAAAGTTTGCAAAATGAACCAACATTTTGGAATTTGGCATATTAGTAACAAAATTCTGGAATTTATGATTAATTCTCTTAGCAACCAAACATTGCAACCTTTCTTTTTTTTTTTTAATATTTATATTTTTAAATTATTAGAGGAATATATTTTAAGGTCTTTTTTTTTTATATTTATATTTTTAAATTATTGAAGGAATATCTTTTAAGGACCTTTCCCAACAAACAGAATGAGCATATCTTCCGTAAAACCAATTGCTTTGTGGACATTTGCAAGATTTCTTTAGTTTAAGACTTATTAATTTATTAATCCTTAATAAGGAAGATATAATACTGACAGAATTTACTAATTCTTGATAAGGCCATTGCATATTCCCAACTCAGACAATTTCCAAATACACACATCAAAGAAATAAAGTTCCAAATAAATTCTTATTGTGGGTTTATAACAATTACATCATCTATATGAAATTAAACTAAACCCCATGATGTCACCCCAGGAAAAATAAAAAATTTTAAAAATTAAAAAAAAAAAAAAAACAGGATTACAGTATTATTTCTAAATTTACATTTAAGAGGATTGATTCGTACCTTCCGTCGATTTGTGTTTAGTCCCGATTATGTTGCCCACAGAATTGCGCCGATCTCTATCTCCATATCTCAAATCCCTAAATTGACAACCACCCTAAAGAACACAAGAGGGTAAGAGATTAAACCAAAGCTAAGTCACCTATTTACATAAATTAAACAAAACTACTCCTAACCAAAAAAAAAACATATGGGCGGCGACCTTAACTAAAAAAGAACATATGGACGGCGGCCCTAACGGCCGATCCTTAACTCCGTACCTGAATACCTCTAGGACGAACGTTTGAGCGCAAGATTCTCCACTGGATTGCAAGTTTTTTTTTTTTTTTTTTTTTTACCTCCTTCCCTTTCTTTGTATCGCAGTATCGTTTTTTTTTTTTTTGGGTTTAGAGAGAGAAAATGTTAGGCGTTCTGATGAAAAGAAATCGTAGGGTTTTTTTAATTATAACGTTATTTATTTATTTATTTTATTTTAGCTTTTCTTTGTTAACAGGTTATTTTATTTTATTTGTTTTAATTGCAAGCGTGGCTAAGATTTTAATAGGCGAACGTTGTAACGTGCGGCTGTTTTACTTGAAAGCTGTATATGTGGCAGCATTTTAAGGGGTCTTTTTTCCTATTTGTCACTACCTCCTTAATTGTAGGGATCAACTTTCTCTCAGCTTCTGCTATTATATATAGTATATGATATAGATAAGTCTCTAGCACATCCTTTTCGTATCTCCTATCGAAGGCAAGCGTAAAATAAACATGAGGTTTAGTCACTTAAAGTGACTCACTCTAGCATCTTTCTTCTCTTCTTTTTCTTCATTTAACTTCCACTTGAGCTCAATGTTTTCAAAGTGATCAATAGCCACTTCACCCACTACAATATCAATGGATAGTTTCTCTTGCCTATTAGTTTTGCTTACTCTGATACGTTTTGATTTTGATGAATAACTAATCTTGGTACGTCGGTAGGTTGTGGCAGCTGCATAGATTTGATTGTTACTGAGACCAGCATTCTCTTCAATGACGAGAGTGAATTGAGGCGTAAAGAAATAATGTACAATGATGGAGAAGAGAGAGCGGACTGCAGGAGGTATGAATTCATTTCCTAGAATCACAAAAGCAGCTGAGAATAAATGTTATCAATGATCTAAGCATCGCTTTTAGAGAAACCATGATTTGAGGGCTGCAACATAGGAGCTTAATGAAAACAACGTCGTCAATGACTCAACTTTTTTATGGCTTGAGGGCTGCAACATAGGAGCTTGGATACCAAGTATTTCTGGGTTTTGTTTATGCAGTCTGATTAAAATTATAAAAGTTTTGAGTCACTTCACAAAGAAAACACCTGCCATAAATTTGTTGGTATAAATCTCCATCTATGTGTAAAGAAAATTTAAAGCAAATTAACAAAATTCACACAGGCACCAAGAAAATCAATTACACAAGAACACACAAAATTAAGTGAAAAACCCTCTAGTGTTGAGAAAATCCAGAAAGCAAGTTCAACAATCCGTCGTAATAAAATAGAGAATTCAATGCCTAAGTTTATGCCCAAAACTTGATTTAGCAATAAATTTGAAAAATATAATAATACCTCTCTAGAAACCAAGTGAAAGCAAGAACATATATATATATATATATATATATAAAAGAGGATCTCCTTTTTGAATATTTCAAGTCTTCCAACCCTTTGCTGGTCTGAATACTTCAAATCTTTGTGGTAGTCATGGTAGTTGCACTAAAATATCCATCCTAAAGAATATCCCAACTTTTCTTGTTGTATGTGTCTTGACAAAAAAAAAAAAAAAAAACCTTTTTTTTTTCTCTCTCTCTCTCTCTCTCTCTCTCTCTAGTTTGGAGAGTGTTCTTAATTCACTTTATCCTAGAGGATGAGAACTGAGAAGAGAAAGGTACTTGAGAAACTTTATGTAGTTGAGACTTGAGTGAGATTCAAATGTGTAGCATTCTCATTGGCTTCTTAAAAAAATACATGCATTTTCCATCACAAAAACCACATTATATATTTTACATTATCACTTCAACAACACACTTTATGAAGAGATCTGACTGTGAGACCAGAAGAGCGAGGGAGAGTACCTAGCTATGTTGTGAGTGGTGGGAGATGTTGTGTATTTTGTTGTAGTACTGAAATATTTTTATATATAAAATATTGAGACCCAAATAATTTGATAGATATGGCAAAATGTTAATAATAGTTAAAAAAATGATAACTAATGAAAGCTTGCCAAATGCAAAAAAGATGGAATGGTTTTAGGATCACAAATTATTTCACAACTTTTTTGTTACAACTCTAGCGTGGCAGATTGTGAATGGTTAACCATTATTTTTATATGAACCCTCCATTTTTTCTTCATTAATTACACTTTGCCACGTCACAATTGTAGTAAGAAGTTGTGAAAAATTATGTGTTTCTAGACATTTCCAAAAGATGTCAAATTGTTTGTATATGTAAGGCAACATTACTCATGATGCTGCAATATTTTTTTTATATTTAAATATTTCTGTAGCAACTAGTGTCGGCTCTACATGTGAAGCAACTGAAGCAACCGTCTAATGTCCCAAGTAAAAAAAAAGGCCCCCAAATTTTAACTAATAGGATTTTTTAAAATATTATAATGGTATTAATTAAATCCAAATATTAGCCAATAAATAAAATAATATTTTTTATCAAATGAAAAAAAAGAAAAAAAAAAATGTTACGTCAACAACATTTTTCATAACACTTTTAGAATAAATCTTAATTGGTAGGTTGTTATAGGGTATTATTGATGTCAAAAAATTAATGTCGGTGATAAGTTCAAATTAGAAGCAGTAACAAATTAACAATTAAGATTTGTTATGAAAATATTATGAATGTAGCACTTCTAAAAAAAAGAGCAATACAAAAAAAAAAAAAAAAAAAAAAAAAAAATCACAACATTTTTTGCAAGTTGAATTGACAAACTTTTACTAGTTTTTATCTAAGTCCATCACTAACATCATTTTTTTTACTTACCACTATCAATCTGCCAGATCAACAGGTTTGAAAAGTTTTGTCAAATTTTTTATCTATAAAATTTCAAAAAAAAAAAAAATCTACATTGTTCATGTTAATTAGTAGTAATTTTGCATCTAAAACAAGATAATATAATTTAAGTAATATTTAATTTTTTAAAAATCATATTTAAATATATAAGGCCTTAATTTTAGTTTTCGCCTTAGGCCCCCAAATACAATAAGCCGCCCCTAGTAGCAACATGTATTGTTTATTGTTGCTACATGTACTAAGAAAATAAATACTTGTGTTTGAAAGAAAATATTACACCTGTCCAAAAAATTTCTGGCATCTATTCTATTTTGGGCTGTACTAATATGAATTATAAAGTCCTCTTTGAAAAGTTAATAAATACATTTCTTAACATATTTTGCACTTTATTTAAAAAGTAAATACCCTTCTTTTTCTAAGATAAATTTTCCAAACAAGTCTATCAAAATGAGACGAGGGAGTATTATATTTGATTTGGAACAGTAAATGCATAGAATAGAATACTATCCAATTAGCATTGTAAAAAAAACAATAACCATTGTAATTATTAAATGAATAATTGTAATTTTTCTCAAAAAAACATATCAATCTGTATATATATTATAATAGGTAAAACTAAAAGAAACTCAAATTAGAATTCCAAATTAGAGTTCCAATTTTGCACCATGTGTCCTAAATTATTTATTCTTAAAAAGTTTTATTTTTTAATTTTAGAATCAAATGTGAGACCATATCATAAATATTCATCCAAGTGAGTTATTAAGTACAAAAACCAAAGAGTCTAGAGTAAATGAATCGTAAAAAAAAAAAAAAAAAAAATGCTTCACAATAATTTTTTTAAAAAAACATAAATAATTTAAATTTTATACCTAATAATATCCTTACAATAATTTTTTAAAGAGTTAACAAAATATAAAAATGACTATCAATATTATTTAAATTATATATATTAATTATATTATGCATCTTATTGTATATCTTTAAGTATATCCATGCATATGCATGGGGTTACAAACTAGTTGTAATAATAAATAGATAATCATAAGTGTAATAAAACTAAACACTTAACAACTAAATTTTTTTAAAAATACTACAAAATTTATTACATAACTAATGTGGCAAGAAATAAACTTAACATGATAAATAAATAAGAACAAAGTTTCTCTCCAAACTAGTTTGGAGAGAAACTCTTCAAACTTCTCATATTTTTCTTTTTTGGGTGTGAATTTTGAAAATCTAATCGTTGAATTTCATGTTCCTTATGTTTTTAATATGCATATCAAATTTCGTTCAAATCGAATATTATTTACTATTTTATCAATTAACTTATTTTTATATACAACTTTAGATTACAAAATTTTGAAATTATAACATTTATTTGATGACATTGCAATTAATCTTTGATTTTCTTGAAATTTTGTAAGCATTAAGGATGTAATAAGAACATGTAATCTAACGATTAGATTTTCAAAATTCACACTCAATATAAATATATATGATGAGTTTGTAGGGTTTCTTTCCAAACTAGTTTGAAGAGAAACTTTGTTCAATAAATATGTAAAAATAGGGATATTACAAATTTTATTACATAAAACTTAAAAATTGATGTGTCACCAATTTTTTTTTTTTTTTAAATTTAATCTATTAAGTTATCTAAATAAATAGAAAATCATATTTTGGACACAATAGTTTATAAACTTTTTAGAATATCAACAAAACCAAACCAAACCAAATGCATGAATAGAATATCAACAAAACTAAAAACTAATTACATAATAAATATATCAATCTCATAAAAAAAATGAATAAATAAATGTATCAATAGTTATGTGATCTGACGTTTGTGGTACACGATAGGCAAGACCGTCAAGACGTTTTTTACTAGGCCATACTACAGCTTTATCAAACAAAAGAAAGAGCAGGTCTAACTATAACTGAATGCATGCATGAAAATAACTGAATTTGAAGAAAATGTCAGTTTATTTGATCTGGAATAAAAAAATGCATAATACAGATTTCTATCCAATAAACATAGCAATTGTTGAAAAAAAAATTGTAATCATAAATGTTAGAGAAATTCTATGTTCATTATATTTTCACAATAAATGTTGATTGGTAAATTATTTTTGATTGTTATTATTGAGGGAAAAGCAATCTCAGTAGTAGATTCAAATTTGAACTAATAATACTAACTCTTTATGATTTGTTTTGTCTTTAACTAATAACACTTTATAACTAAAAAAATGTTCAAAATATTATAATAAAATGAAATAGAATGGAATAATATGATGTTGGGTAATATAAGTTAGAAAATAAAAAGAAAACTTTCCCTTTCTCAGTCATCGAGAAAAGACGCGATTAAACACCATCAGTCTTCAGTCTTTAGTCTTCACCCTAATTTCCTCTCAGCCGGTCAAAAAAGAACATGCTTAACACCAGTTTTCAAAAGCAAAAGAATGTTCTAGCTGCAAATCAAAAGCTCAGCTTTTTTTCTTCTTTCTTTTCCCATGTAAAGCACTAAATATATAGTAGTGCTAAACAGTTGTATATATATATATTTAGCCCCACTAAATTTTAAAATGTACCTTGTAATAGTAAAGCTTAACTTATATTTTTTGGCTTCAAAGTTACAGGACACAGTTACTTTTGACTGTGCACTATAGCTACTGAAAGGTTAAAAAAAAATTATTTTATTTTGCGTTCACACTACTTTTGGTTGTGATTGTATTTTGGTGGTTGAATGAAATATTATTTTATTGTAGTGTTTATATTATTTTATTGTATTTAAAGCTAAAATAAAATCACTACTATCGAACGTGAGAAAGTAAAATCAAGGTTGTCAATTCCGTACCATACCGGCCGGTACGGCCGGAATATACCGTACCAGCCAGCAATCCAGTACGCTCGACCCCCCTGTTTCGTACCGGAAAAAATACCGGCCGTACCGGCCTCATACCAACTGTATCGGCCAATTTCGGGCAATACAGGCCGGTACAGAAAAAAGTTTTTTTTTTTTTTTTTTTAAGTTTTGTAATTTTTGAATTTTTGTTAGGACAAAATGGTAACTTATTTGCATTAACTTATTAGTATTATTTGTTTTCTTAGTATGCAATGGTAACTTTTAAGCTTTCTATTTTATTTTTTTTATTTTTTTTCCCTTTTAATTGATACTAAAGTCTAAAACCATGAATAATTAGTTCTGAATTGAGGAAATGTTTTATGGTAAACTTTTATATTTATTATAATATATATATATATACACAGACACATACATACATACACACATATATATATATATATATATTTATAAATATAAAAAATAGTAGTATACCTGAAACGGTACACCGGTATTGACCGGTATTCGAAATATATCGTACCGGTGGCCAAACCGGTATGGCCTCCGGTACGGTATTGACATCCTTGAGTAAAATAGATAAAATGATTTTTGTAGTACTAAAAATTTAACTCCGGTGCTCCGCAGTTTCATGGAAAGAACTACGAATTAAAGAACAAGCTTATTATAATATTATTTGAACCAAAATACAATCACGGATTGCCAAAGGGGGGGTTTGTTGGGTTCTAAGACTTTAGGTTTAAATGTATTAGAGCTTAACTTATATTTTTTGGCTTCAAAGTTACAGGACACTGCTACTTTTGACTGTGCACTATAGCTACTGAAAGGTTAAAAAAAAATTTATTTTATTTTACGTTCACACTGCTTTTGTCTCTCTCCTCACTACCTCTCCATGCCTCTCTCAATGTCTACCATTCATTCACACTACTTTTGGTTGTGATTGTATTTTGGTGGTTGAATGAAATATTATTTTATTGTAATGTTTATATTATTTTATTGTATTTAAAGCTAAAATGAAATCACTACTATCGAACGTGAGAAGGTAAAATAGATAAAATGATTTTTGTAGTACTAAAAACTTAACTCCAGTGCTCCGCAGTTTCATGGAAAGAACTACGAATTAAAGAACAAGCTTATTATAATATTATTTGAACCAAAATACAATCACGGATTGCCAAAGGGGGAGTTTGTTGGGTTCTAAGACTTTAGGTTTAAATGTATTAGAACTTCATTTTGTAATGTTAGCAAACCATGTTCAAAACTTTTAGTCTTGTTTTAAACTTGCTCAAAGTATGTTTATGTGTAAAGTTAGAATTGAGTGTACTGCAAGATTTATTGTGTAAATCTGTTTGGCTCAATCGATCGAGAATTAGACTCGATCGATTGAAGCTCGTGCATATTGTTTTTCTTCATAATTTTCCAACTCAGCTCAAGCTCGTTTGACATGTAGGGTTTTATGTTTTGCTTTAAATATAAAAGGAAAAACCCTAGCCACGTTTTATAGTTGTTGTTTATGCTGTGTGTATGAATCTCTTGTGAGATCTAGAGATGTTTGCCTTCATACATACTTAGGGTTTCCAATATCAAGATTGATGTCAAGAGCTTGGTGATCGCTTTAGTTGCTGCATAAAGAGTTTAAAGAAAACACAAGTGGGAGTACTTGTGGTTGCTGTGAATCCAAGAAAGAAGTAGTTCGTGGACTTGGAGCTGTCACGTGGTCGTAGTAATAAGTTTCCTACTTGAGGTAGCAATAGGATGTTAGTGGTCTAAGTCGCTATTGTGTAAATTTCAATTCTTTCATAGTGGATCTATTTTACCTTGAGGATAGTTAAGTTAAATCATTCCCAAGTTTTTTACCAGTTAGGTTTTCCTAGGTTATCATATCATCATGTTATTTATTTTCTGCACTGTTTTCAATGATATGATTTATATGTGTTAATCTAGAACTGGATAATTTACCTAAGTTAATCACTTGGCTAAATAACTAGGTTAATCTGTTTGTGTTTAAGGGGTCTAAAAACATACAAGTAGTATTAGAGCATATTAGCTCTAGTGTTTAGATCTTTTGATCTAAGAGTTGATCATTCACCTATGTTGTCATGGAACACGATCACTCTCTTGTTATCCCACCTCACTTTGATGGGAATAATTATGCTTATTGGAAAGTAAGGATGAAAGTATTCTTGAAATCTATTGATAAGAGAGTTTGGAATTCCGTTGAATACAGATGGGAGAAGCCCACTACTCATGTTAGTAAGTGGCAAACTTCTCAGAAAGAAGCAGCTGCTTTTAATAGCAAAGCCATGAATGCTATTTTTAATGCTGATTCTATGGAGGAATTCAAGAGAATCTCAAATGTTGAGACTGCTCATACTACATGAAATATTCTCCAAACTATGCATGAAGGCATAAAGGCAATTAAGATTAACAAAACTGTAGCAGTTAACTACTAGGTTTAAAAGTATTAGAATGTCTGATGATGAAAGTTTTGATAAATTCTATGCTAAATTGAATGATATTGTTAACTCTACATATAATTTGGGTGAAATCTATGATCAACCTAAAATTGTTAGGAAGATTCTTAGATCTTTGACTGAGGAATTTAGACCCAAAGTGACTGCCATCACTGAAAGCAAAAATGTGGATTCCATCCCTGTTGATGAACTTGTAGGATCTCTTCAGTCCTATAAGTTGGACCTACCTAAGACAAGCAAATCCAAATCAATGGCTCTTAAGTCTATCAATGATGTTGATGTGAATGGATTTGATGATGAAATCTCTGCTACAGAGATTGTTTATCTTGCCAAGAACTTTAGAAACTTTTTTAGGAACAACAACAGAAGGGCAAAAGGTAAAAACAATGCTAAACCTAGAAATTTTAGGAGGAATGAATCCACTAAGATGAACAATAATGAAAAACCTAAAGAAAAAGTTGGTCAAACCTCTAATAATTCTATGGGTCAACAATGTTTTGGTTGTCAAGGGTATGGTCCTGTGAAATCAGAATATCTTACATTCTTGAGATCAAAGGGTAAGGCTATGGCTGTAATCCTTAGTGATAATGAAATTTATGAAAATGAGTCTGGTAGTGATGAAGATGGAAACTTCATTGCTTTCACAGCTACTGTTGTAGTTAATGAAAGCGTTGCTGTTGAAGAGAACCCTTCTAATAGGGAACTCTCTAAGGATGCAAATTTGTAAGAAGCCTACAATAAGCTTTGCAAAGTTGCTGCAAAGGATACTATGAATGTTGATTTAGGCTTACAGAAAATTGCATCTCTTGAACTTGATAAGAAGAATTTGCTCTTGAAATTGTTTGATGCTAATGAATTGCTTGATAAGGTGAAGACTGAGAATATGTTATTGCTTGATAAAGTTAAAAATTTGGAACTTGAATTATCTGTTGCTAGAGAATAAACAAATATGTCTGCTAGTTTCAAACTTAAACACATATTGAGTATTCAAAAGTCTCCCTTAGACAAAACTGGTCTAGGTTTTGAAGATAGCATCTCTGTGACTAAGAATCATTCCACAAACTTTGTTTCTTCTTCTGAACCCCCCATGAGTGAGGTTGTCAAACCTGTAGATGTTACACCTTCTAGGAAGATTAGGGTTGATCTTAAAAGAGTCTAAACCTAAGAATTCTACCCTTTATAAGGACAACTTGTATGATAGGCTTACTTGGGTTTGTCATTTTTGTGGAAAGTCTAGGTACATTCGTCCAAACTGTTTCAAGTTGCAAGCTGTCAAGCGAGCAAATAAATCAAAAGTACCTATACCTCAAGCACAAGATCCTATAGTACTTATTAGTGAGTTGGTAAAGGCTTTAAGCTTTTAAACATTCATGCATTTCATACTAGGATATTTTTGTTATTCTTTTCAAAAATAAAATAAAAAAATAAAAGGAGGAAAAGGGAAGAAAAATGTGTTTTGCATTATTTTTCTTGGATTTGAAATCAAGGTTGGTCATATTATTTTTACATAACATGTCTATGTACCTTGTTTAGCTTGGATGAGCTTCTTTATTGCACTTTACTAGTTTGAGCTTTGTAGTGCATGTTGTGTGGGAAAATGTTTATAGTTTTTGATCACTTTGTCTTGATCTTGAAGTCACATGCTTTTGTTTGTTAGACTTGAACTTATTGAGAAAGGCATAAATAACCATCTCACCACTGTTTACTAGTCAATCACGAACACCTTAGTGCATATCATAAGATTTTGTGCTCAAGAAAGTGTAGCACATGCACAAAAAGAACATAAGGTGTAGCCTCGAATTAATTGTTAAAATTGGTGTGTACATTATTGGGCTATAATAACTTCACAATCAAATAAAATTGATGTATACATTATCTTGGCTATTTTAATAATTTTCTGATCAAATAAAATTGGTGTGTACATTATGAGGCAAATCAAGAAACTTACATGATTGCAAGCTTGTTTTCTAGGAGATGTGGGAGTTATATGATGTAACTTTTTAGGTGATAGTCTCTTTCAAATTTATGTGATGAATTTTGTAAAAATTGTGCTTGATTACTATTCACATATCACCTCACATGTATTTCAAGCTTTTGCTAGTTGCACACACTACTCAAGTTAATCTTTGCTAAACTTTTTACATGTTATTGGGTGTAGTTTTGTTGTGGCCATCCAAGATTGAAAATTCTTTGATTTTAATGCAAAATGTGTTTGAAGTTTGAGATTTAAGGAAAAATTGATTAAAAATCTTATTTTTGGGAGCTCTAGGTTCAATACAAGTGTTTTTGGAAAACTTTTCATCTCATACTCATGCATTTTAATCATAAAATTTTGTGCTTTGAGGAGTTTCTATATAAAATTGCTCTGTTTTTCAAAATTTTGATTTTTTCTAGATTTTCGATCTATCGAACCTGTTGCTCAACTTATCAAAATTGCGATTAAAAATTTGGTTTGAATCTGCCTAGCTCAATCAATGCTTGATCGCTGCTGGATCAATTGAATGTAATTTTTGATTGATCGAATCTATTTTTCGATCAATGTTCAGGGAGGTTTTTAAAAAACATAAGCTTTTCACGTGTTCATCACTATTTCAACTTTTTCAAAAAGCTTTTCTCTCTCTCTTTAACCAATCTAGATTCAAAGTCAAGACTTTTGTCGTTTTCCCTCAAATTTTTTCAAGGGTTTTTGTCTTCATACACCAGTAAGACCCTTTTACCCTTCCTTTTTCAATTATTTTCATTTTTCATGCATTGTTTCATGCATTTTAAGGAGAAATTCGAACCTATGAAAATTTGGGGTTTTTGTTGTTTTTCAAACATTTCTTTCAAAATTGATTAATGGGTTTTTGTTGTTGGATGATAGTAAATTTATCTTTGTGGTTTAATTTGATCAATTTGATGAATTGGGAAAAATTGGATTTTCTAGGGCATGAAACTACCCAAATTGGGGGTTTTTGTTCAATTAAGCATTAATTGTTGAAATTGGCTTGTTTGATTGATTGATTTGGTCATTATATTCTATTATCTAACTTGTGTAATGATCAATTGGTCAATTTGCTTGGATTTTTGAAAGCGTGTTTTCAATATTTTGGGGTTTTTTATATAAACTCTATGCTTAAGCCAATTCTGTGATTTTTCTTAGTATAATTGAACTTTTCTCACTACATTAGTGCATGCATCATAGGTTGATATTGTTCATGCATCATATAGATTGTTATTTTATATATTGTTTTTGCTCTAATCGTGTCTGATGTAGTCTGCCCTTGGGTTTCTTGTTTTTGTCTTTTGTCTCTTTTCTGTCTATCCTTTCTGATCTTTAGAATCATGGTTAGGAAGACTAGAGCCCATAGGACATCTACCTCTTCTTCTACTCCATCCTTTGATAGTGAGAGGTTTCTGAGTGTGAAAAACCAGGAAAGTTATGAGAAGCTGAACATTATTAGGAATGTGTGGGCTGAAAGAAAGGTAGTATTAGATGAGTTTGATCCGGAGATTAGGAGAAACTTTGAGCGTAGGGGTTGGTTGCCTTTGTTGGATGTTGACCATCCTCCTCCGGCTACCTTGATTAGAGAGTTCTACTCGAACCTTTCTATCCACTCCAATGATTCCAACACTCAATTTGTGAAAAGTTGGATAAAGGGTGAAAAGTATACCATTACTCTTACAGTAATGATCTCTGCTATTAGGGTGCCTAAGGTCCAGAATCCTGTCTATCATTATGATGAGTCTCCTCCCCTAGATGACATTATGTCACATCTTACTGGATCCTCTATCCACTGGGGTTCTGATTCTTGAATCACCTTTCATGAGTTGACCGAGATTCATTATCTATTTTTCCGGATTTCTTGCCATTCTATCTAACCCATCTCTCATTTACATACTATTCCTATCAAGAGATGTGCATTTTTGTATGCTCTTGTCATAGATGCCCCTATGAGTTTTCCTCATCTTTTCATCTGATCTTTGGTTGAGGTTCATAGGAGTAGTTCTACTGCACATTGTCTCTTCTTTCCTATTTTTTGCATCGTATTTTGTTACATCTAGGATTAGATGAGTTTCCAACTTCTGAGCCTGTACATATCATTGCTCCCATAGGTGCCACCTTCGTTAGGTAGAGGGTTGCTCAGATGCGAGTTAGCTCTAAACGCCCTAGCGTTGATTCCTCTTCGGGGTTACACCTCCTCCTCCTCCTCCTTCTACAAGTGATCCAGCTGCTGATGCATTTGTTGATCTAACTACTGCTATGGCTCCTCCACCTTCTACTTTAGATAATTCCAATATTTGTCGTATGTTGGACACTGTCATGACTGTTCAGGCGGCTCATGGTCAGCTTTTGGTGGACTTTCTCACGGAGTTTCGAGCTTTGCATGCAGAGTTGGCGAGTTTTAGACGGTCACCTCTGCCACCTCCTTTTGATGATGAGTCTTGATTGCCCTTTAGCAATTTGTCACAAAAAGAGGGAGTACATATGGATGGAGATAGGGGGAGATTTTTGTTGTTTTGGAGTTTTGGAGATTTAGATTGTATCTAGGTGCTTCACTTTGTACTTATTTTGGCTCATGATGTATTTATTTTGATGTCTTTATTTTTTATGAGTTGTATATGATAAGGGGAGACATCTTGTTTTATATTTCTGTTTCTTGTTTCACATTGTGCTACATTGATTATTGATTTATTTTTATGAGGTTATTTTATGATATATGTCTTGTAGTTTATGTTATGTGAAGTCAAGAATTTACTTTGTTTTACTTTTATTTTCCACACATGTGTTTATGTGTTTGTTAAGTGTTACAGGAATATACAGGTTGATTCAGTCGTGCTGTTGTTTACACTTGCAATTGATAGATAGTAGTTAGGGTGAATTGTTTATGGCTGGCCTATTTTTGTAACTTTAAGCATTTTGTTTATTATGTGTTTTGTCACGGATTGCCAAAGGAGGATTTTGTTGGATTCTAAGACTTTAGGTTTAAATGTATTAGAACTTCATTTTATAATGTTGGCAAACCATAATCAAAACATTTAGTCTTGTTTTAGACTTGCTCAAAGTATGTTTATGTGTAAAGTTGGAATCGAGTGTACTGTATCTGTAGGATTTATTGTGTAAATCTACCTAGCTCGATCGATCGAGAATTAGACTCGATCGATTGAAGCTTGTGCAGATTGTTTTTTTGCAGAATTTTCTAACTCAGCCCAAGCCCGTTTGACGTGTAGGGTTTTATGTTTTGCCTTAAGTATAAAAGGAAAAATCCTAGCCACATTTTATAATTGTTGTTTATGCTATGTGTATGAATCTCTTGTGACATCTAGAGGTGTTTGTCTTCATACATACTTAGGGTTTCCAATCTCAAGAGTGATATCTAGAGCTTCGTGATTGCTTCAGTTGCTGCATAAAGAGCTTAAAGAAAACACAAGTGGGGGTACTTGTGTTTGGTGTGAATCCAAGAAAGAAGTAGTCCGAAGACTCGGAACTGTCACATGGTTATGGTAGTAAGTTTCCTACTCGAGGTAGTAATAGGATGTTAGTGGTTTAAGTTGCTATTGTGTAAACTTCAATTCTTTCATAGTGGATCTGTTTTACCTTAAGGATAGTTAAGTTAAATCCTCCATCGGTTTTTTACCGGTTTGGTTTTCCTGGGTTATCATATCGTTGTGTTATTTATTTTTCGCATTGTTTTCAATGATATGATTTATATGTGTTAACCTAAAATTGAATAATTTACCTAAGTTAATCACTTGGCCAAGAAGGAATCTGCAGTCATTTAGAAGTGAGGAATAAGCTCTGTTAGAGGCATTCTAGTCCAAATTCTTGTCCTTATATATAGTTTTTGGTATCAATTTTGTGTAGTTGGTTCAAGGCTTTAATGATCTCCGTTTTGCTTGTTCTTGATACAATTGGAAAGGTTGTGTAACATTCTTTTTAAAGGTACCAACTTTTTATTATTTTGTACTACAATAAAAAAGTTATTCAATTGAGAAGTGGGGTGGTTCAAATGTGAAATTTTCAAAGTATTTTTTTTCTCTTCATCCTTGTTGCAAGCATTTTTCAACAATCTGGGGAACATCCAACGAAGCTTTTTGTTTCAGAGCATAATTAAAGAAACGTGCTTAGTTTACATAGTGCCAAACTTTTGGGTCACCCATGAGTAATTTGTGACAAATATATGTGCAAAGTAGGCATGTCAAGTTTATTTTGAACCATTCACCCTAGGTTTCGCATGATTCTTTCCACTTATGTGAACTTATTTTTTGGCCTTCTAACCCTTGTTTAACTCAAATCAAGTGTCGTTAGAAAGCTTTTGATGCCCATTTTCTAGCTCCTCATAGCATATCACTCCATTTTGACCATCGATTTTTTCAAAATTTTCCAAAATTTAACATTTTTTTAAAATATTTTGTTACTACATCCAAGCTAACCTCATTAAGGAACCAAAATTGCTACCCAATATTAAATTATTGGAAACACATAATAGAGAAAAAATAAAGTATACATTTTTATTATTGACCATCATTTGCCAATAATGCAGTAACCAAAACAAATTTGTAAACTTATGTTTATAAGACAAATATTTATCTTATTATAATTTGTTGTTTGCTCTTTTTGATTATCATTACTTTGGAAGAATACGCAACTCTATAATAAAAGATTAATTTGTATGTGTGTGTGTTTGTTTTCTTCAATTTAAAATGAAGTATACACTTCTTAAATTTATCTTTTTTATCAAGAAGCATATCGAATATAGTCTCAATTAATTAATTTTTTGAAATGAAAAAAAGCATATAATATTTAAGTAACTAGCAATAAATATTTGGATAATTTTATAATATTTAAATACTTAATTTCTCAAGTTAACTATTTTAGTAAATCGAAATTGCAAACCTTATTTCACTATTACAGCCAAATTGTGTAGAAAAATAAATAAGTTTGTATTTTCAAAATCCGACAGTAATAATACTTAAATATATAATAAATAAATGTACAAACACATGTTTATACATACTGTTAAAGGACAAAAAGGTTAACCCTAGGTAATATAAATCGATTATAATACAGTACTCTAAAACATTGTTGGACACACAATCACATGAGAGGAAAAAAAAAAAGTCGTCCACCTTACATTAACAAGATTGTTTTTCAACATCAAAAAGATAATTAATTATTGTAGCTAATTTACTTTGAGACATTAACATTTTAAGAGATTAAAAAAACTTAAATTAGGGATGTGTGCTAAAATAAGAGATTTTTCAAAGTTTTTTCTTATCCCTTTCTAATCTTATTGGGATTTGCTTAATTATAAAACATAAATTATGGTTATTACTGTATTATATATAATATTTTAATAACCTAAAGTCATACTATGTAATTAAACAAAGTATTAATAGGCAGGGTAAATGCAAATTTTCAAGTGTTAAATATTTATAAATACACTTAAACAAAATATTTTATAAGTACACTAATTCTTTATGTAAAATGATTTTTTATGGTTATTTTTCTAAGATTTATATAAAAAAAATTATTTGGGTTATTACATATTCTTACTCAAATTGAATTGTCTGAGCAACAATTGGAATAAACTGACATGAAAGATAAAAGAAAACTTAATAGCATGCGCAATCAAAAATTATAAAAATAAAATGAAAATTGTACTCTTAAATTAGTGAAAATAGTTAAGTATTTGTCAATCACCCAAGTAATAAGTTTCTATTCTCAACTACATTAACCGTAATAAACTAATAATTAGTATTTTATTTTTTTAATTACAAGTAATATAATTTAAAATAATTTCCCAAAGATTATAATTTTTAAATTTCTACAAAATGTTTAAAAATGCACCGTGCATTATGTGGACATCGGTTAGTTAGTTTTTTTTTTTTTTTTTTTTTTTTTTTAATATTATATATTTTTAAGGCTTCTAAGAAAAGATTTATGCTCAAACTTATTACCTTATAATCTCAAATGAAAATTTCAACTTTTCAAGGTTACTAAAACTCTTAAAAAAAATTTAGGGAGAAATTTTTTTTCAATAAAATGACGTGTCAATGCTCCTCTTTGTTAAATTTTTTATCACTTCCAGAATTATATATTTCAATAACTCAATGGAGCGATGCTCTTCTTTGTTAATTTTAAGAAAAAACAATAAATCTGTTTTGAATTTTACACTTGGCTATTTGCATTTTCAAGTTTTTTTTATCCTCAAGAAATTGCTATAATTTAAAAGCAAAAAATTTCAGGCCCGCATTTATTTCTCTTGCCTTGCCTTGTATTGTATCCCTTTCCAGCTAAAATTTCTCTTGCCAGGTGTAGGCTTGGGCTGAATGGTTTGAACTTTTAGGTCCATTGCATGATTGGGTTGGTGCAGCTTGGGCCCTTAAGGCATTGATTAACAATCAATTTTAGGAACACCACTTTTATAGTAAATGAAAAAAGCTATCAAAATATTAATTGTTTTTTTTTCTCATAAAAACTTTATTTAAATAAATTATTAACCAATGCCCTACAGGCATTCGTTAGCATTTCCCATAATTAAATTATAGTTGTAAGGATGCAATTTGAGTCCTAAGCCCAAAAAGTAAGTGGATCTAGGCCCAATGAGCCTAATACAATGAATTTGTAAATAATGGATTGGAAAATTAGGTTCTAATAAGTTGGGTAGCAATTATAATGAATCCAGATGACAATAAAGTAAAAGTAGACTGGTTTTATCTAAAGCGAATCTCTCTCGGCACAGTCCGATGAGGTCAGTTCTTGTATATATTACTTGGAATTGGTTACAAATACAGTTCTAATTACTACAGTGTTTCTTTCTCAATTTTCCGATCCCTTTCTCTTAGGGCCTCCCTCCTATTTTATACTATCTCCCTCTTCTCTCTACCCTCCATGTGGACATTAGATTGCTTATGTAGATCATTGTCCTAGATATCAACATAAGGCTGAAAATTACTATTCAGATATCACTTTCTCATTAATGCGGCCAGAGAGTTAGTTACAGAGCATTCAATGTGGTGGCAACAACTTTCTTTTAGATATTTCCCAACCCTCATTTGTCCTGTATGTTCACAATGCATATTCTTATCAATAGAATTTCCTGGAATGTCATTCTAGATGATAGAACACACGTTTTGACCTTTGCTTCTTTTAGCCAAGGAGTTACTCCTCCTCAGCCTACCTTCCCCAACCTTCTCATTTGTAGCTTACTCATGGGGCTCTAAGTCTTACATCTTCACTATTGTTTATCTGTCCTCAGACCACTCAACGTCCTCAGCCAAGGCACAAGGTCCAATATATACTCTTGGGCCCCTTATCCCTACAATAGTAATGCTGATTTCATTTATTAGTTTATTAATTAATCTATATATAGGCTTCTCATGGTGGTTTAGTCACCTACAACTATAATAAAATTACTAATTCTATGCTGCACAGGAATATTTTGTTATAATGTAACAAATAGTCTCTACCCCAAATTGTCGCTTAGTTACTAGGGCTATAGAAGTTTAGTCCCTTCTTCGAAGGAGAGTTTTACTAGTTTTGTGTCCTTTAGGAGTATCAAGCACACTCTTAAAGCTAGTGGTATTTTTTTGTGGGGGGTTTTTCGTGGGAAACAACAATTTCTTTACTCTCCTTCACGTAGGTGCATGCAATATATTTTGTTTTTTTTTGTGATGGAGCAGTTAACAAAGAGTTGGAACAATATGTCTCTGTTGGAAAAAGAACAAATTGACTTTATCCTTCCTGAAGACCATAGGAAGGGAGAGTTCCTTATTGCAGAAAAATTCTTAACTTCTCGTTTTCTTCAAATGGAGGCAGTTGCAAGAACTTTCAAACAATTTTGAAGGACTGACGGTGGATTTAAAATCCGAAATCAGGGCAAAAACTTGGTCCTATTCGTGTTCAATAGTCTAGCGGAAGTGGACAAAATTCTGAAGAGTCAACTGTGGAGTTTGGATAAACACTTGATTATTATGTAGCACTATGCGAACGATGTTCCAGTTAAGGACCTTACTTCTGATAAAGTCCCTTTTATGGGTGCAGGTGCATGACATTCCAATTAGCTTTCAAATAAGGAAGGTGGCGGAGAAGCAATGTGAAACAGTGGGAGAAATTTAGAGATCAAATGGAGCAACGGAGGATGACGGGGGTAGTTTTTTTTCCAGGTAAGAGTGGTGGTAGATGTAACAAGTCCTTTGTGCAGAGGTAGGGTAATCACACTACTAAATGGGAATAAACATTGGATAAAGTTCAAGTATGAATGCTCGCCAAATATATGTTACTAGTGTGGGTGTTTGGATCATGACGATAAGGACTGCCATTTATGGATTGAAAATAATGGATCACTGAAGATGGACCAGCAACAATTTGGTTCTTTCCTTCGAGCACCTCCATACAAATCATCCGGAAGGGATGTGATTTACATTCCAAGATATTACGAGGAGAAAAGCAGCAAGGCTAGGGAGAAAAAAGCCAAGTTGGCGGCTCATATGGCGGTGAGGGTGATTTCAATTGCACCGCCATCAGATCTGGTGGAATCCGAGAGAGAAGCCGAAGAGATGGGGTTCTGTCTTGGTTCAGAATTCGAATACATCCAGCTCATAAAAGGAAATAACAGATACGGAAAAAGATACTTCCATGATCATGGAAATAAAGGATGGAGACTCACACTTTAATGCAAATTCAATTCCCTCATCAATTAATCATTGCCTGGCATCGTCTAAGGGAAAAACCCTAGCCGCCTCATCTCACATAACAGTGGTACACATTTTTTACGGTCATGATGTTGATCGATCTCCTTAATCAATGGTTGGGATCTCAAGGCAGCCAAATAGTCTTAAAACATGGAAGCGACTGAGACAGTACAGCCCAGGTGTGTCTAAAACTCAATCTGAACAAAAGAAGAAGAGAAAGTCAAACCCTCCAAAAAAATGTATTCAGGTTCCTCACGAATCTGAAAATTTCACAAGATCAAAGGTAAAGGCTATTGTGCAGCCCCACCAGGAGTCATGAGTCTTTTGGTGTGGAACTGTTATGGGCTTAGGAACCAGGTGACAGAGAGAGAGAGCTTGAAGATTTTTCCCTAACAAAAGATCCCTCCGTCATGTTCATTGCCGAAACATGGATGGATGAAGCTAGGAAAAAAATTATTAAACGGAGTTTGAAATTTGATCACATGTTCAATGTCCCATGGATCAACAGAGGAGGGGGGGCTTGTACTATTTTGGAAGGATTCGTTGAATTTGAGGGTGAAAACATCTTCAAAAAATCATATTGACTGTATTGTAGAAGGAGATACTAAGGGAGCTTGGAGATTCACAGGTTTTTATGGCGAGCCTATAACACACAAACGCCATGAATCTTGGGAATTACTCTTGCAACTACATTCTCAATTCAACATTCCTTGGCTATGTGCTAGGGATTTCAAAGAAATTTTGAGGGGGTAGAGTAGCAAGGAATTTCAAATCAAAGTCCTTCTCAAATGCAATTGTTCAGAGATATCATGGATAAATGTAATTTCATAGATATGGGGTTTAATGGCAATCCATTTACATGGAAAAAAAATATTTCAGAGATAGGCAAATCATATGGGAGAGGCTGGACAAAAGTTTGGCAAAAAATGAGTGGCTATTGAGATATGGCAGATCAACAGTGCATCATTTAACTTGTAGTACATCAGATCATTGCCCTTTACTCATTGTACCAAAAATGGTGGAACTAGCCAATCCCAAGAAGCCTTTTCGCTTTGAAGAGATGTGGTTGGCTGAGAAGGGTTGTTCGAACACAGTAAAACAAGAGTGGAGTAGGCAATGTAGCAGGAATATTGCTTTGGGTATTGTACCAAAGATTGAAATTTGTGGGAAGGCACTTAAGTGTTGGAGTAGTAAGAATTTTGGGAGTGTACGAAAGGAATTGAAATTGAAGCAAAAACTTTTGGTTCAAGCCGAATTGGAGGCCCTTACAACTGGAATTAATTTTTAGGCTAGGAATTTAAGGCATGAGGTGAATGAATTACTGGATAAAGAGACAAGGATGTGGTTTCAGAGATCGCGTGCACTATGGGCTACTCATGGCAACAAAAATTCAAAATACTTTCATAGTAAAGCCACCCAAAGATATAGGAAAAATAAAATCGAAGGAATAAGGAATGCATTGGGGCAGTGCTCGGACCCTAAGCAGATTGCTATGGAGATGCTGAGTTTTTTCAACAACTTATTTTCCTCAACCCATGCATGTCAAATTGAGTTGGCTTTGGAGACAGTTCAATGTTTAGTCACCGAGGATATGAACAAGGAGTTGCTAGAAGAGTTTACTGAGAATGATATCACAACATCGGGATTTGGTTAGTAAGGATATCACAACATCTGTCTTATCTTTCTTAAATTCAACCACACTACCAGAGCACCCAAATCACACCTTTATCACATTGATTCCCAAGGTTAAAAATCCAAAACTAGTTTCTGAATTTCGTCCCATCAGTTTATGTAATGTGTTGTATAAGATTTTTCCAAAGGTGTTAGCATACAGACTAAAGAAAAGTCTACCCCACATTAATACTAAACACCAAAGTGCATTCACAAAAGATCATCTTATTTCTGATAATATCCTAATTGCCTTTGAGTCCCTTCACAGTATGCACAACCATAAATCCACCAAGGAGGGTTATATGGCCATTAAGCTTGACATGAGTAAGGCCTACGATAGTGTAGAGTGGTCTTTTTTGGAGTGCATGATGAAAAAAATGGGTTTTAATGAAAGATTGATCACATTTATGATGCTCTATGTGTCCAGTGTCTCATACTCTATTCTCATCAATGGCGCTCCACAAGGATTTATAAGGCCATTTGGAGGGATCGGACAATGGGACCCTCTATCCCCTTTTTTATTTCTCTAATGCATGGAAGGGATCCATGGTTTACTCACTCAATTAGCCTCTAAAGGAGACATTCATGGCTTTTCCCTATCTAAGAGAAGTCCCCCACTAACCCACCTTTTATTTACAGACGATAGCTTGCTTTTTCGCAGGTCTAATATTGAGGATTGCCAAAAAAAATTGGAAATTTTGCAAACTTATGAATTGAGCTCAGGTCAACAAATAAATAAGGCAAAAACCACAATCTTTTTTAGTCATTCAACTTCTGAAGAACAGAGGATGATGATTAAAAACACTTTGGGGGTGGAGGAAATAAGGAGCTATGAGAAGTACTTGGGCTTGCCATCTCTAGTGGGGAAGAATAAGAAAGCAAGCTTCAACTATATTAAGGAACAAGTTTGGAGGAAATTACAAGGGTGGGAAGAACAACTACTCTCCCAAGCAGGTAAGGAAATCCTCATTAAAGCAATGATCCAAGCCATCCCTACATATACTATGAATTGTTTCAAATTACCTATTGGCTTGTGCAATGAATTGGAAGGGCTCATACAGAAGTTTTGGTGGGGACAAAGAGGAGACTAAAGGAAAATACATTAGGTTCGATGGGAAGAATTATGTAAGCCAAAGAGTGAAGGCGGAATGGGCTTCAAAGACCTAGCATTATTCAATGATGTGCTCCTAGCAAAACAAGCTTGGAGGTTGTTCCAAAATAAAAATTCTCTACTCTATAGGGTGTTCAAATCAAAAAATTTTCCCCGTTGCTCAATTATGGAGGTAACAGAATCACAAGCAGGGTCTTATGCATGGCGAAGCATTTTAAAAGGTAGAGAAGTGTTAAAAGAAGGAATGTGGTGGAGGGTAGGTGATGGCTCTTCAATCTGAATTTGGTCAGACCCGTGGCTACCCTTAGAGTTTTTGCCTTTCATTTCCTCTCCAGTAGCACCGGGTTGGGAGAATGCAAGAGTAGCTCACTCTTTGATACTTCCCATCAAGTATGGAATCCAAGCACGCTTCAATTGCTATTCAGTCCAAGAGATGTGGACTTGATTCAATCAATTCCTTTGAGTGGTAAACCGGCAAAAGATGTTCTTGTGTGGCCTTTCACTCCAACGGGTTCATACATAGTGAAGTCAGGATATAGGTTCCTTTGTAAGTCAAGGAGCTTGGACAGTAATGAGTACTAACCAGAGGACAACACTCTATGGAAGAAAATATGTGGATTACAGGTTCAGCCAAAGGTTCGAAACTTTTTGTGAGGACCATTAAGAACTCTATACCAACCAAGCACAATCTCAGGCACCGAATGATTCTAGTAGATGATCGTTGCAAACATTGTAACAGCGAAACCGAAGATGTGCTCCATGCATTGTGGTCATGCCTATGTTTATCTCAGGTCTAGTCCCAGGATAGCACGTGGAATTATAATACCATACCGCAATTCTTAAGTTTCTTAGACTTGGTAGAGAACATCATAGAGATAGGGACCAATTTGAACCTCTTCACCATAATGGTTTAGGCAATCTGGTATCGTAGAAACTCCATTAGAACAAGCAACTACCAATCCAGCATGTTTTTATGGAAGTGCAGAAAGCCAGAGCATCTTTTGTCTGAGCCATTCCTCTGCGCCCACCCGATCTGACATCTTGGAGTGCTCCTCGGCCTATATGGAAGCCACCTCAATGGTCGAAAATCAAAGTGAATTTTGATGGGTTAGTGTTTAGAGAGAGTAAACTTGCTGGTGTGGGAGTCATTGTCCGAAATGGGGAAGGCAGTGTTGTAGCTTCCATGGCAGAGAGCTTTCATTTGCGTTTTTCAGTTACTGCCGTGGAGGTGATAGCAACAAAGAAGGCACTTCATTTCGCCAAAGACCCCGCACTATCATCAATTATTCTTGAAGGTGACTCGAAGATTGCTATTGATGGTTTGTGTTAAATATAAATAATTATTAGCAACGCGATATGTTATACCATGTTCTGTATGCTAGAGTGGATGCGGAAAGGGAAGCATAGAATAGGAACACTGAGAACACAAGAGTTACGTGGTTCAGCCTTGACGGCCTACATCCACGGAGGAATCCCTTAAGGGCTACATCTTTATTATATAAGAGTGTAGTACAATAACCTGTGTTACAATGAGCCATAACATGAGTATATATAGGCAACTAAATCCTAGACTACTAGTACAAGTAGGACTGGGCTTGGGCCTACTACATTGGGCTAATATGTTTAATATATATCTCTAACACCCTCCCTCAAACTCAAGGCGGAAGCTCGATGAAGGCTTGAGGTTGGATAAGATCTCTTAAAGATGTCGTGAAGAATGCCTTTGAAGAAACCACAATGAAGAATGTGCCAATTGACCAATTTTGAAGCTTCAAATGAAGAAACGGAGTTCAAAATTGGAATCTACGCGAAAAACTGAGCAAGATAGGCCCTATCGAAAATTTTGACTTTTGGTCAAAGGTCAATGCAAAAGTCAAAGTCAACTGTCCTGGTCAAAGTCAACGGTCAGTGCTAACGGGTCAGATCTGTGTAGTCCGGGTCGGGTCGGTCCGAGTCAACGATCAGCCAGGTGATGTGGTGCTGACAAGGCGACGCTGCTGACGTGGCTAGCTGACGTGTCTGATGACGTGTCTAGGGCTGATGTGGCTCTTGCTGACGTGGACATGCTTGCGTGGCTGCTGACGTGGAGTGATGACGTTGTCAGATGATGTCAGATGACGTCAACAACAGTGTTTCGACACGTGGCAGGCGCGTGCTAAGTCCACCGGCACGTGAAGGAGATGCCAGAAACCTAGGTGGCGTATGGAGGCGCGTGCGACGTCGTATGACCACCAGATTCTCAGGCCAAGTAGATCGGTGGACGACAAGGCCATCTGGGCGGCGCGTGTACCAAGAAGACGATCTGGAAGTGAGGAATCTTAGGCTGCGCGTGGTAGATTTTCCGAGGCTAACTGCGGCGCGTGGATAGCTTTCGATTGACCGGATTTCTGGGTTTTCCTCGCGGGAGGCCGAGGAGCACGTCTGTAGGGTCGGTTTCGACAGGCAAAGGCTTGATGTGCATAGATCTGATAGGGAGAGACACGGATTGCTTGGGCTTGAGGATCTAGACACAGCAGTGAGCCATAGTGGCTATGAGATGCTGTGGAGTCTAGATCCAGCAGACAAACATGTGTGACTTCTGACGGTGATGTGCACATGAGAATCTTCTTTGCTTGCTAGAGATTTTTGTTTGATGCCAAGAACGAAGTTGAGCTCTGATACCATGATAAATATAAATAATTATTGGCAATGTGATGTGTTATACCATGTTGTGTATGCTAGAGTGGATGCGGAAAGGGAAGCATAGAATAGGAACACTAAGAACACAAGAGTTACGTGGTTCAACCTTGACGGCCTACATCCACGAAGGAATCCCTTAAGGGCTACATCTTTATTATATAAGAGTGTAGTACAATAACATGTGTTACAATGAGCCATAACATGAGTATATATAGACAACTAAACCTTAGACTACTAGTACAAGCAGGACTGGGCTTGGACCTACTACATTGGGCTAATATGTCTAATATATATCTATAACAGTTTGAAGAGCGAAGAAATTTCGCTGGCCGAGTATGGACATCTGCTAGATGAAGCGAAGGAGATAGCCGCTCAGTTGGGAGTTGTTAAGTTCAATTACGTACAAAGACAGGCCAACAAGTCAGCCCACGACATTGCTAGACATACGAGACATGTTAGCGAGTTTTCGGTGTGGATGGAAAATGTTCTTTCATATATTTTTTCTGTATTTCAAGCCAATTTGACTTACCATCAATAAAATTACAGTGTTCTTTCTGTAAAAAAAATAAATAAATAAATCTATGCTGCACACTTTTTCTTTTTATTATATGTACAAATACAATTCTTACTTAAGTTTAACGGTTAATATGAAATTATTTATATATATATATATATATAAATAAAAAAATAAAAAACTGTAAATATTAAATATTAAATATGATAGTGATTTTTTATTTTTATTTTTACTTTAGAATTAAAAATAATTTTACTACATACATACACACATATATATATATATATATATATATATATATATCAGACTAATATGTACGATAATTAAATGCCACTCATCTGAATATTAAGTGGATTTTTTAAACATTTGAATAAGTTGTGTTGTAACTTTTCATAGTCAAGATTTCATTTATAAATAATGATTTTTGGTAATTAGGTCAACGTTAAGTATAGGTACAACTTATATTGGTTTTAGTTAAGTTCATAAAATAATCAAAGTACAACAAATTTGAACCATGCATATAGTAATCGAATATTTATACAACACATTGAAATCGAATTTAGACAGTGACATCCACAATTTGAAGTCTTGGTGACATGTGTATATGATGACTTGTGTGTGACGCTACGGTGATGTTTGTGTATGAATGTGCTTTTAGTTTCTCATTCATTTTAGGGAGTTGCCACCAACCATGGCCAGTTGGTTTTCTAAGTTGTGATTAGTTACCAGTAGGTTTAATGTTTTTTTTCCCCAAATTTAGCTAAGAAAGTCCTAAGAGCTCACAAGCTAAAATGGAAAATAAAAAGATGTCTTCAACCAAAAGATATAGACTCAAAAGTTCGGTTACATGTGGATAAGGTGTTAGACACCCCCACAATGCCCATCTTTTGATAGTACCTTATTTTGAATACAATCCTATAACTCACTATTTGAAAAGTAACTTAAACATTTGGCATTTGGATTTTTGAGAAAGGTTTATTGTGAAGCTATTTTGAAAATAAACATGCTCCAATCACATATTTGTTCAATTTTGAATTAAATATGGCTAACCTTTCTTATTTAGAAAGAATTGCAATCTTAGTTTTAAAATAAAATTTCCAATGTAATTTGTCATGCAAAAAGGACAAAAAGAAAAAGAAAAAGAAAAAAACAAAGGATAAATTTGGGAGTCCATGAGCCCGTTTTGTTTAAGCCATGAACTAGTTACTAGCACCATTTTCATAAAATCACTCTGGAAATGTAATTTTTTTTAAATGATGGTTATATATATATATATTTATTTATTTATTTATTTGGTTCCTCTATGACTAGATTAAATAAAACTGTATTTGGAATCTAAAAAAAGAAGAAGTCTGAGGGGTTCATTTATGAGCTAAGGTGTTAGGCACTCGGCCATAATTAGTACCTAATTTTGATTATTTATTGAAAATGTGTGTAATGCGATATAACAAAATACTTGCCCAGTCTGTGGGTTCCAGTTAACTCTACTGGTAAAGTCTCTTATGATTGTATAAGAGATCTGTGGATCAATCTCTGCCTACACCAAAAACTTATTGGTGTCTTGGTCTGATGATAAAGAGCTATCATCAAGAGTAGACGCCATTGATTGAAACTCTCTAAAAAAAAAAAAATACTTGCCCAATCTTGAGAATATGTCTCATAATTATTTGGTGGCACATACAACAAACAGGTATCAAAGTTTTGGCTATCTCAACACTTAGTCTTTTAGCATATTGTTTAAAATTCAGTCTTGTACTTTTTTTATTTTTTATTTTTTATTTTCGTTTTCTAGAACTAGATCGGTTTTTATTTGGCATTTTCTAGTGACAGCATGGTGAATAATTTATATATATATATATATATATATATTTTTTTTTTTTTTTTTATAAATAGATACAATAGGATTAGAATATTAAATATATGATAACTAAATCATAATGCTTACTTTTTATCGTTAAGTCAACATACTTTCTCTCTTCTCGTGTGTGTGTCAAAAATATTTAGTATTCTAAAAAAAAAAAGTCAACATGTTAATAAGTTTCTTTTCAATTTAAGTGGAATTCATTCTAAAATTCTTTATTTGAAAACGTGAATTTTTATCAATTAAACTAATTGGAATATATTATATAGGTATATATTTAAGAAAATAAGATTTATTTGCTAGAAAATTAGATACAGATTGAGATGGATAGAAAACCATTCACTAATTTGTATATTACCAATCGATAGTGCGGTTGATTGCTGAATTTTATACTTTGTTGGGAATGAGATTAAAAAAATAACTCCATAATTTGGAGGAAAAGTGAAAGGCTGGTTTGCGCTAGGTTTTGTAGGATGGCCCAAAAGGTAATCGGGTCTATGAGCCCAAAACCGCTCCAATGACGCAGATACTTCATGAGTTGACTCAGTTGAGTTGAGTCACGTTAACTGGTCCGAGTCGTTGCACTAAAACCCCTCAAACCCAAACCCTCTGAAAATCCTCAGAAACCTGTCTGTCATTGTTCTGCTTCCAATTCCAAAACCAAAGCCACAAAGCAAAACCATTTCTTCTTCTTCTTCAACTAATATAGGGATATGTCTTTTTCCTTCTCTTCCCTCAAAAAATTCTCTTTTCTGTAGTCTTCTTCTCTCTCTCTCTCTGTATGTCTTTCTCTTTGTATTATTTTGGTTTTAAAGTAATGGGTTATTGTTGCAGAACCTTTATTGGAACCAAAGGGCAACTGGGTTGTGGAGAAGTACAAATTTTGTGAGGGGTATTGCTGTTAAAGCAGGCCCAAAGAGAATATTTTGTAGTCTCAAATAGAGGAGATAATTTTTAAGTGTAATCCTGATTATATTCTTCTCAAGCGAGCCAGATTGAGATTATTTGCAACTGCTTCTAACACCATAACTATAAGAATGAAACCCAAAAAATGCCATTAATTGTGTAACTTGTGTTAATGCCATCGATGGAGACTGGTTGAAGCCTAAGATTGTAGGTATGAGGTCTTGGTTTTTTATTTTGTCGGTAGCATGTTTATTAAAAAAGGCTGTTGAAGGGGAAGCTAGCTCTGTTCGTTGTGAATATTGCATAAGATCAGTTGAATCCTTGAAGGCTTGTAAGTTGTAACTGAAGCTTTGCTTGAAGTGATATTTATTTGCTTATTTTCTTAATAAGCTTCAGCCAGCTAGGGTGGCCTCACTTTGGCTATGTGAAATAGCTATACATGAGAACTTCTATTTTTCCATTTATGGGGTTGGTTCTGTTACGGCATAAGCCTTTGTGACTTTTCTGACACTTAGAAAAAGCAATAATATGCTAGATGTAACACATACTGAAATACTCAGAAGAGAATATAAGTATTTTTTTTAATTAAATTATTTAATTTCATACTGCTAATTTGATAGAGTTATTGATTTTAAGTGAAAATATGCAGGCCGTAACGTTATTCTTTCTGAGTCGGATCGCTTCAAGTAATTAATGATGGCGTTACAATTGCCCGATCCATAGAGCTTTCAGATGCAATTGAGAATGGAGGAGCAATGCTAAACCAAGAGGTCATTCATGGTTGCTAGATAATTCTCTCCCCTGTTGTTGTATTGATGTTTCTCAAGACAAAAGCAATCATGGATATGTAAATCTTCATATCCTGCTTGCAGGTTGCAACTAAAATGAATAATTTGGCTGGTGACAGTACAACTACTGCAACTGTTTTGGCTCGAGCAATGATCAAATCTGGGATGCTGGCAATTGCTTTTGGGGCTAACCGGGTTTCTTTGAAGAAAGGAATGGATAAGACTGAAAGAATTGGTCAAGGTCTTGAAGAAGAAAAGTGTACCAGTAAAAGGAAGAGATGATATAAAAGGTATTTCTTTCCTTTGCATTTTGTTAATTAAAAGCAGAGTCAGAAATATTTAGAGCATGTCTTGTGAATTAGGTTTGTGCCCCTCTTTGCACTTTTTTTAATTAAAAAAATATAATTACTTGTCAAGAACAAAATCTTGAAACTGTATTTTGCCACATTGCAGCTGTGCCCACAATTTCTTCTGGAAATGACGAATTTGTTGGGAACTTAATTGCTGAAGCTATATAAAAGATTGGCCCCGATGAGTCATCTCTATCGAGTCATCTTCATCATTTGAGACCTCTGTAATAATAGAAGGAATGAAGGTAGGTCATTAAAAATGATTTTTAATTGAAAAGATTCATGACCATCTCAAAGAAAGGAAAACTTAATTAGAAAGGAAAGAAAATGGGATAGAATGTAATTTGAATTGAGCCATAATTTTAGAATGAAAATAAACTTTATAAACCAGCAATGAACTAATTACCCCACTATTTGTTTTTTTTTTTTTTTTTTTTGAAAATAAACGGACTAAAGAAAACCAGCATTGAGGTTATAGTATCAATCTATTGAAAGTTCATTCCTTCTTAAGGCACAAATAGATAAAACTCATAAAAGGTTGTACCCAGTTCAGAAAGCTCCCAATTCTGTGCAGTCATGACACAAATAGATGCAATTGAAAAATTGTTGTATTCATTCCTCGGCTGACAAGTAGATACTACTACTTTTAATCATGTTAATTAGTTCATTTCTACATTTTCTTAGCAACAGAATGTATCATAAACTGAACAAGGACTAGGTGCATATAACTAACACCACCCTTTGGCCACCATCTGTAAAGTTGAATTTAATCAACCATCTTGTTGGCTTTATTCCGTGCCAAATTTGCTTGTATTTTAGCAATTAGTAACCCTGTATTTAGGCGGGAATCATGTAAGGGTAGTGTGTGAGAGAGTGTGAAGAATTGCTCAAGTGTGTGCAAAAAAACAGGGATTCGCGATTGAATCTCGCAGGTGGCTAGCGGCTGTAAGCCACCAGATTGATGCACACATGCCAAGCATGCCAGAAGCTGAAACGTCGTGCCAGCTGTTCACTACAGGACAAAAGTCCTAGGCTGGCCAGGCCATTTGCTCACGGCTTGAACTCGTGACTCAACCCAATCGCAAGGTCAAGCCGCTAGAACACCTTATTTGGCAAAATATGACTTTTCACATTCCTTCTCACCCTACTATATATATATATACCCTTATACCCACGATTCAAAGAGAGCTTCTAGAGAGAATTTTGAGAGAGAAACTCTAGTGAAAACAAGATTGACTCATCCACAATCTTTAACTAAGAGACTCTTCAAATTCCTCTACTCTCTTCCTCTCCATTGTCAAATCCTTGAGAGGCTCATTACCAAAACCTTTTCTCACCATATCCATTTCTGTGAGAGGGTTGTTTGGTGCTTTGGGAAGCAGTTAGGAAGGAACCAATTTCACATTGGTTGATGCTATGGTCAAGTAGCGGAATTCGGAAAGCTAGAAAAGAAATAGGTTCGGCATAACCTCGTTGGAGCAAGAAGCTTGGAGGGCTTAGGTACATTGGGTAGATTAGGTTTGGAGGGTCTATTGCTGTTCATGTATCCTAACTACATTTTCTAGTAGATTACTTACCGCTTGGAGGGCGGTGGAAAGGTTTTACACTGAGGGCTTCGATTTCGTCTTCGATAACACATCGTTGTGTTGTCCTTGTGTTTGCATCTCTCTTCTCTTATCTTTGCCTTTTATTTTCTTCTGTGGATGTGATTTTAAATTGGTTTAGATTGTTTATCAATTTTGTTTATAGCTTGTGTTCATTTTCCGCACACTTTGTGTTTGTCATAAAGCTTGAATTGATATTTTTTAATTTGAGGGTTTAAACGTTCATAGTGTATTTTACACTATTTGAACTTTCAATTGGTATCAGAGCAGGTGCACTTGCTTTGGTTTGAGTACCTAAGTGCGATCCTAGACCCCTTTGTTTTGGTTGTTGCTATGAAAAAGGTCTTGTTGAATTGTGGTCTAAGTGTTTGTGATAATGACTCTATGAGTATGATTGAAGGGTGTCCTAACAATGAACTCTTAGAGTTATTAAAAACAAAGAAACATGCTAGGATATTTGTTCACATGCTGAAATATTTTGAAAATGAGAATCACATCTTACACAATAGCATATCTGAATCTAAATCTTTGATTAAGAAGTATAAAAGAAAAAATCGAGTGTTCAGTGAGAAGGTTGATAATCTAAAAAGGGAATGTCAATCTAACAGAAGCATGGAAAATGAAGGAAAAATTCTGTTTGAAGGTCAAAAATGTTTGTTTCATGCAAGCTTATTTGTACATACCTCATTGGAGGTGTTTAATTGATGCTTATGGTATCTTGACAGTGGTTGTTCTCGTCATATGATAGGAGATAAATCACTGTTTAAGACACTCAAAGAGAAGGTTGGTGACTATGTGACTTTTGGTGATGGAAGTCATGCTCAAGTTCTAGGCAAAGGGACTATTGAGATACTAGGATTACCTCTATTGAAAGATGTCTTATACATCAAAGGGCTGAAGGTGAATCTTTTAAGCATCACTTAAATATGTGATGAGGATTTCCTTGTCCAATTCTCAAAGAAGGGATGCATAATCATCAATGAAGAAGGGATTCAAGTCTTTGAGGGAAATAGGACTACAGATAATTGCTATGGAGTAGTTCCTATAGCACCCATTTCATGTAGAAGTGCTCGTGTTGATATGTTAAAACTTTGGCATCACAGATTTGGGCATACGAATTTCAAACAAGGAGCTAAAGTATCTAAAGTTGAAGCAGTTGAGGGACTTCCAAAGTTTGGAAAGGTGAAGAAGACTATTTGTGGTGCATGCCAAATAGGAAAGCAAACGAAGGCAAGCCAACACAAGGTGAATGTGATTGCTACTTCACGATGTTTAGAGCTTCTTCATGTTGATCTAATGGGGCCTACAAGAATTGAAAGTTTAGGAGGAAAGAGATACATTATGATCATTTTTGATGATTTCTCAAGATACACTTGGGTTGAATTCCTTAGAGAAAAATCAGAAGCATGTGAAAAGTTGGAAATTCTTTGCAAGAAACTACAAAATGAGAAAGGGGCTCCTATTGTCAAGATAAGAAGTGATCATGGGAAGGAATTTGAGAATACAAGATTTGAGCCATTTTGTGCAAAGAATGGAATCAAAAAGGAATTTTTAGCCCCCAAAACTCCTCAACAAAATGGAGTGGTAGAGAGAAAGAATCGGGTGATTCAAGAAATGGCAAGAGTTATGCTACTAAACAAGCAAATACCTCAAAAGTTTTGGGGAGAAGCCGTGAACACCTCGTGTCACATTGGCAATAGAATATTCTTCCGAGTGGGAACAAAGAAGACCACCTATGAGATTTGGAATGGAAAGAAGCCCAGAGTGAAGTATTTTCGAGTGTTCAGAAGCAAGTGTTATCTCCAACTTGTTCAGATATCTCCATACCCTGTTTCTAATTCTGTCCATATGTATGATCCAACTTTGTTGTAGAAGTTATCACTAAGAACAGTGCACAACTGGTCTACTAGCTATTGTTACAAATGTGGCAATAAAATTATGGAATTAAAGCAATATACTTCCTCCTTGATAAACCCAATTTTCTGCCAATGTTGCAACATCATCCAGAATATTGCTTCTGTGTATACACAACATACAAGTGATTTTATGCCAAGTTTGTTGATTTGAGTGTTATTCCAGATTGGTAATTCTGTCAAAATGAAGTTTTAAGTGAATTCTAACACAATCTCACAACCAAAAGGGTGTAATCAATCATGCATTTTAATGCTTTGCTTGCATCTTATTTCATTGTTCCAAATAAATAAGCTAAGTAAAGACTTGTCTTTCACAACATTATTTTATGAAGTACAACCTACTGCTAAAAGTTGATATGAGATGGAATTTTTACTCTAGTCTAATCTAAGTATATATGTGTGTGAAACTCCCTCCTGGAGACTTAAACCTCGGCCCTTATCTCCAACATTCCACAAGCATTTATACTTGTGAAGTGACCACCGCACCAAGGGTGCACGATGGTCTGACTTTCAACCTATATTATTAAAGGATTTTGACAAAGCCACATTTATGTGTATTTTTTTAATAGTCTCAACTATTTTTTGTAGAGTTTCCTTTTATATATGTTTAAATTGTATGTATATTTTGAAAAACCTCTTTTATGCAGGACGTCGTTCAGGATAGTGAACCTGGCTGCTCTCTTCCTGACTTTCCTAACCTCCTCGACGTCTTGTAGGAGCTGTCTGTCTTGAAGGAAGGATAGGATTGGGGTCATCCTACTGCTTTTGCTTTGGACTGAGTGGAACTACGCTCTTGAACCTCTATACGAAAATGTCGTTCCCATAAATGACGCCAAACTGATGATGTTGTGATCGTCAATCGAGTAGGTTAGTCTAGACAGGTCAGCAATGCTATCTTTATACTTGCAATATCACGAAAGGGATCCTCTTTGGGTGGTCACCAGTGTGGTGCCAACCACGGAGTCTCCGATGGTAAAGTTAGCGTGTTGAAGCTAAAAGAAAGTATGAAAACTAGAAATTGTAGAGCTACGGTGTATGTGTATCTTAGAATGTACCTTGTCTGGTTCTGAGGAGTGTTTATATATGACTCCATTGTTTCTAGCCATTGTGGCCTTTACTGTGGCTTTAGTGCTTCTTTTTGTAATGCCTCTGGGCTCATCAATGTGAGTTTTGATGAGCTCCCAACGGTCTGACAGCAAGTTTATAACTGTTCGGGACATTGAGTCCTCTATTAATGGCTTACCTTCCTTCGTCCACGTGGTGGAAGGGTGGACAAGGCTTCTTGATGGGTTCATCTGGGCAAAGAGGTTCGTTGGACCTATCAGATGCTCTAATGCTTTAACTCATATACACTGACACTAGTGCACAGCACACATACTACACTTTTCTTTCAATTCACGCACTAGCTTTTTATTTTATGCACTCAACACTAGTGCACAGTGCACAAACCCGATAGTTTTCTTTTGCTTCACAAACTAAAAAATGTTGTTTAAATAACAATGACAAACGAGCCTAGACTTTTATTTATTGCACTTGTTCACCAAAAACACTTGCAAGTCTTTCCTTCTTCACATCACTCTGACTTAGTGCGCACACTACAATTGGAGGTCACTTAACCGACATTTAATTCTAGCTTCATTTAATTTCTGCTATTAGAGTTCTCGTAGTTTTAGGCCTTAGGTTTTTTATTTTTATAAATTCTAGCCATTACAGCTTCTAGACTATTTCAAGAACTTGTGGCTAAGTTTTAATTCTACATAGAAGTCTCTAGGGAATCGAGGAGATATATCTCATAGAGAAATCCGGAAAAAGCATTATAGAGAAATTTTCGGAATGCAAAAGAATTTTTTTTTTATAAAGAGAGAGAGAGAGAGGCGGTGCTTGATTTTTAACATGTTTATCAATGAGATCAACAAACTTTTAAACACCCAACATATGTAAATTTAGACCATTTTGCTTACCAAGATACCAGGCAGGGTGGTCTTGTGCTTTGTTGTCTCCTGTGCCAACTCTTTAAGTATAAGAGGAAGAGATTTATGTTATGTAATTCTAGCTCTTCCATACCCAAACGTTACCAGGGTGAGTCCTACTAATTAAAAATTCATTTTAGATAAAATATTGTGCTAATCTCTATTGTTTCAACTTGAGCCCTCATGGATTTAATTATCCATGCAATCTTTCTAAAACTAAAACTAAAACTAGCTCTAGACTTCGATAGGCAAAGAACTCCCAATTAGTTGTGTAACTTCCTTTTATCAAAATACTACCCCTACCAAAAGTTACAAACTAAAGAGCATTAGCATAGAGCTAATGTAGAAGAAACAATTTACTATAATAAAAATAGAGAATGCAATGCTCAAGTTTATGTCCAAAACTTAAGTTCACAATATATTTGAAAAATACAATAATACCTCTCTAGAAACCCAGTGAAACCAAGATTGCAACAAGATCTCTACTCTTAACAAAGCACTTTTTTTTTTTTTTTTTTCTTTATATATATCTTCACACAGCTTAATTTCACTCTCTACAATTTTCTCTCTATTACATCCCTATTTTGTAGACCCAGCTTCGTGTGGTTGAATAGGATTCAAATGTGGAGCTGACTCAGCTGAGAGCAAAAAAGAGGTATAAAATAATTAGTTAAGTAATAGTGACATAATTCATTCTATATAGTTTTAAATAGTTAAGGAAATGAGACAATATTATTGTTTATATAGTTGGTGATTACTGGGAAGTTTTACATAATTAAGGAATGAGAATTGTTGTTAGGTGACCACAAAGTTGTCTTTTTTGAGTGAGAGTGTGAAAACTGGGGAGTTTAAAGGAAATAATAAAGAAACTTAATGTAGTACTAAGTTACATTCAAATGAGTAGAGCATAAGAGTAAAATAATATTTGCTAAGTCCAGTGTGGGTTGGACTTAGCAAGGAATACGATTTTGTACCATACCTACCGATATTTTTCGGTAATGAGATTTACTAGGTTTAAGAAGTTATCCCATTCCTTAAACATTAAGCATTTTCTCTTTTTAGCCAAGAATAAACATGGTTGAATGTTAGGTTTTATTTTTTTTCGAGGGGATGGTTGAATGTTAGGTTATTTGACAATTAAAGACTCTAGAGTCAACCGACTTCATAAGTAAAGAACAATTGATTTGAACTCACTTCTCCTTATTTATTAAAAATTAAATTTACCATGGATTGTTTCTTTGGTAAATAATGTCCCGTGCATTATTGACAAATGAACCTTGCTATGAAAGAAGTGACAAGATAGTTAAGTATTAATAATGAATTTAATATTGTCAATTACCGTATGTAATTCATCACTAAAAGGAGGTGTAAAAAATTGGAGTACATAGTAATGAATTTCATATATATATATATATATATATATATATAATTCCAACTTTTATTTTTGTATAAGAATTAAAATAAACTTGGATAGAAAAACGACTTTTTTTTTTTCAAATTCTTGATCGAATTTGTAACCTTCATTAGCAAATTCATTTTCTGTGATTTCCTTGATCAAACTAGAAGTTACCAAGGAACCATGCATAGATGATGAGTGTCTGATTGAATTGATCAAGTTAGGTAGGAACAAGGTTCAAGTCTACCAACAAGGCCGACTCAAGGCATTGTGGGGTCTAAGGCAGCTACTTTAAGTGGGGCTTATTCTTATATTTTAAATATTAATAAAATATTTATTTAACTTTTAGTATTTTTTTCATTTAAAATCTATTTTCTTAGATGCAAAATTTCGAATTAAAACGAATCCATTATATTACTCAATGATTATACAGCTAAAATAAATACTAACTATTGAGTGAAGCAACCAAATACTAACAAATTTTAATTGAAATTTTTAATAAAATTATATATTTAATATCTTCAAATAAAATTTGAGTATAAATTTATTTACTAGTAATTAGTTATGAATTTATTTAATTTGTTTTTATGAAAATTTTATTTTATAATAAATGTGATGTGGACAAAAACAAAGAAAGCGTAGGTGAAAATTTATTTATTTTTTAAAAAACAAAGAGCTAAGTTCCAAGAAAAATAACAAAGGGAAAGTAAAGCAATGACTAGAGTTTTTATAGAACTGTTAAACTTGAAATGAATGAGTAGTCACATCGCAAAGCTCAATGGAGAGGATGGTTTGAAGTGTGATTAAGTTTGAGTTTGATTCAGCTTTTTGAAACTGGACTTTTTGAAAAAGTAGAGTTTTCAAAAAGTTCTGTATGAAATTGGGATTTTTTTAAAAAACTGTGTTTGGTAAAAGCTGTTAAAAAGTGTTTTTTGAAAAAACTGAGTGTTTGACTAGAACTTATAAAAGTGGTGGTTTGAGTTGTAAATTACCAAAAAGGACAATGTATATATAAGGGAGTTTATTTTATACTTAAATCAACTACTTAATAATACTTACTAAAAAAAAAACTACTTAATAATAATAATAATAACAACAATAATAATTTATTGTTAACTAAAATTTGTTGTAAAAATATTTTTACAATATTTTCACAACAAATCATACATGGTAAGTTGTTACTGATTTTTATTTGAACACACCACTTAAATTATTATTTTTCACTAGTATTAGCTAGTAACAACCCACCACTTAAGATTTATTGTGAAAATATTATAGTAGCATTTCTTAATTTTAATTTTTTATTCTTTATATTATTTTTCTCTTTATCTCTTTTTCTTTCATCCACACATTTATGTATATTTTTTTCATCTTTTTTTCTCCTCCACACACATATTCTTTACTTCTCCCTATCTCCACTTTTGACTTTTCTTTATACTTTTCTTCTTTACCAAAACACACCAGAAGATCAAGCTTCTTGAATTCGTCCACTCATTCCAGAACATACCATTTCTTTTCTCTTTCTCTACTTTCCTCCATGCAGTCAGCCACACAGCCTACACCCACACACTTCTTCATCTTGATCTTCATCGGTAATTTCTCTTAATTTCACCAAAAATCTTCAATACCTCTCTCAGCCCACACCCATGCAAAGTGATCAGTGACTCCATGATTCTCATCAAGAATCAAGATGCAATTCATTTTGGCAGTACCTACTGTAGCAGAGAGATGGGATCTAGTTCTAGAACTGAGGATTGCAAATAGCATGATCTGCCTTTTGAAACACAGTGGGCAATTTGAGAAGAAGACGAAGAAGAAAGAAGAAGAAGACAAAGAAGATCGGTCTGGATCAGTCAAGAGAAACATTTACCTGCAACAGCACAATCCGGATTGTGTAGCAGCACAGAGGAGAGGCTTGTTCTTGAAGATGAGATGAGAGGAAGCCGTGACTTTCTAGCTACAGACCTTGATTTACCAAAGGGAAAAATTGGGTTTTCAATCAAAATGGTTGGACAATTTGGTAATTGAAGAGAGCTTCTCAACGGTAACATTTATCAACGCGCATTAGCTTTTGCAAAAGCTTGCCAGAGCTATGTTGTGTCAAAGCCACATTTGTTCACATTTCAAAATGCCACGTTTTAGAAAAAGCAGGATGTTTGAGTCTTAAAAAATGGGCAGATAGAAAAAGTGGTTGAAAAAGCACTTTTTGCACTTCAAAAGTGCAGACAAACGGGCACTAAGAAGCTTATTTAAAAATCACTTTTCAGCATTTTTTTTAGACAAAGAGATTGATCTTTTAACATTTTTAAGTAAGAAATTAATGAGTTCTACACTCTACAATTGAGAAAAATGAACAGTCATTGTTACATCTAAAAAAAAAAAAATTCTTTAATAAAAAATTTACTTTTTATTTATTGGCTAATATTTGGGGTTTAATTTATACTCTCATTAGTACATAGATATCTCTATTGGATAAAATTTGAGGTTCTTATGTGGTTGCCTATTTGCCTCATACCTTTAGCCAACCTAGTCTATCAGTCGAATTAGTAAAAGCAATGTCTCCTTGCATGATATGGATTCCAAACATTCATGATCTAGATGTGAATGAGTCAAATTACTTTATTAAAAAGCCCTATCTGAATCACTAAATATATTTTTTAAGTTATAGTACACCACTTCATTAAAAAGGCCTCTCTGAATCATGATAGTGGCATTTTATAAATGCCACTATAGAGTACAGACCTATAGTAGCGTTTTTGTAAAACGCTACTATAGATTACGATACAATAGTGATGTTTATAACCACCATTATAGAAAATGCCACTATAGTTTAAAGGGATCTATAGTGGCATTTCACAAATGCCACTATGGACCCAATTTTTTATAGTACCAACTTAATTTCACTGTCTGCACAATTCCCTTTATTGTATCCCTTTTTATAGACCCAACCGCGTAGCTATTCCTGAGCTTGTCTTGCAAGGCTAAGGCAGTTGATGAGGAACATCATGTAGTTGAGTAGGATTCAAATGTGGAGCTGAGAGCAAAAGAAAGGTAGGATTGAGCAATTGACTTGACCCACCCAAAAACCTGACCGACCCAACAAGTTTTGGGTGGGTCTGAGAATATTCGGGTCAGGTTTCAGGTCTTAATTTCAGGTTATTTTCAGGTTTGTGTCAGCATCGGGTCATATAAATATTTTAGTCTGAACCTTTTTTTTTTTTTTTTTTTGAAAAAAACCCTACTCTTTGTTGGTCTCTTTCCACCTCCCTCAACTCTCTCTCTATTCCTCAAAACTCATCCTTACAAGCCATCCCCATTCGCTCAGTTTAAAGCATTATCTCTAAGTAAGTCATCCTTCTCTACGAAAGTCATAGAATAAATAGCTAAACCTATTTCTTGTTATCTCTGTTTCTTGTTTTAGTTGGGTTTTTAATACTTTCAGATTTTAGGGTATTTTTATATGTGAATATCCTATTTGGGTTTGATTTTCTTGCATTTTATGATGTGGGTTTGGCTTGAATCGTTTTTTAAGGACCCATTTCAGTTTTTTTGTTTTTTAATTTTTAATTTTTTTAGGTTTTTAACTACCTTTGCCTCTCTCACTATGTTTTCTCTACATGTGTAATAGTGTAAGTCATCCACTCATCCTTTTCTTTGTTAGGTTTTTTTTTTTTCTTCTTAATTTCCTTGTCTTAGTCTCTAATTTTGGGATTTTTTTTTTCCATTGGTTTATTTATCTCAAAGAGGAAAGCAATTTGGTTTCAACAAAATCTTTAACAGATTGAATTCTAAGGTATAATTATTTTTTTGATGTGAATATCCAATATCCTTTGGGTTTTATTTTCTGGTTGTTGTTATGTACTTCTTGCTAATACTCTTCTTCTTCTTCTTCTTCTTCTTCTTCTTCTTTTTTTTTTTTTTTTTTTCTTTTGCTTTGTTTAATTGTTTTTTCTTCTATTCTCTTTTGGGATTTTTGTATATTTTGGTTGTGTTTGATTATATGAATTGGGTATTCTTTATTTTTGCTGATATTGAAGATTGATCTACGATTTGATGTTTCTATAATTTGTTTGTGAAATTGTTGTGTGGATTGCAAATGAGACTTTTTTGGATCTTCTTCTTTTTTTCTTTTTTTCTTTTTCTTTTTTTTTTTTTTTGTAAATGAAATTTTAGATCTTTTAGAAACAACCCTTTTCAAATTGATGAAAAAGAACTACTTTAGATTTGATGGGTTAGTGGGGTTTTGTGTTTTCTGTGATGTTATGTTGTTTTATTGTGTTATTTTTCTTAGCATGCAAACATGGACTAATGGGTTTGTGTTTTTAGGGTCTGTGTTGAAGCATTATGTTATATCTCTATGATTTTCTTTTGTGAATGCATTGTTTAATGATTGATTTGTTTTGTGTGGTACTAGGTCATGGATTCAATGGAGCCTACACAACCTGATGTTGCCATTGCAAGACCAGCTATGAGACCTCGTCGTCCACTGCAGGTAAAAAGAGAAAATCACCATCATTGGCTTGGGACCACTTTGAGAAGTTTATAGACGAGGAAGGTAAAACTAAGGCAAGATGTATATATTGTAGCAAGGAGTGCATGGTTGATAGCAAAATTTATGGGAAATCTAATTTAAAAAACCATACACCTGTTTGTCCTGAATATCTTTCTAATGAATTGCATGATGGACAAGACCCATTGTCCAAGGATGTAGAAGAGGGAAATGTAGTGCCTAGGACTTTTACAAATGCTGTGGGTAGAAAAGTTCTTGCTAAGATGATAATATTGGATGGGCTTCCATTTAGGTTTGTAGAGAATCAAAGATTCAGAAGGTTTTGTAATGTCTTCCAACCTAATTTTAATATCCCATCTCGCTTCACGGTAGCTAAAGATGTGAGTCGGATTTATTTTGAAGAGAAGGATAAGTTGAGAAATGCCTTGAGAGGCTATAGACTTTGCCTTACCACTAACACATGGACTTCAAAACAAAATTTTAATTACATGTGTCTTACTTGTCATTTTATAGATGATGATTGGAAGCTACATAAAAGAATTTTGAATTTTTGTATTGTTAATAACCATAAGGGGAAAACCATTGGCAAAATGGTTGAATCTTGTTTAGAAGAGTGGAATATTAAGAGGGTTTTTCACCTTGACGATGGATAACGCTTCCTCAAATGACGTAGCCATTAGTAATTACTTGAAAGAAGCTACTAATATGTGGACATGTACTGTTTTGGGGAATGAATTTGTTCACGTGAGGTGTTGTGCTCACATCCTGAATCTTATTGTGACCGATGGCTTAAAACATCGTAATAAGTCAATTGATAGGGTGCATCATGTAGTGAGATATGTGAAAGCTTCTCCAAATAGGTTACAAACCTTCAAGAGGTGTGTGGAGAAAGTGAAAATAGAGTCAAAGGCTATTCTGTGTTTGGATGTGGTCACTAGATGGAACTTTACTTATAAAATGTTGGAAAATGCTGAAATGTTTGAACATGCATTCAAGCGGATGGAATATGAAGATCTTGATTATATTCTACACTTTCGGGATTATGATAGGAGACCTCCAAATAAGGATGATTGGAAGACTTGTAGAAAATTTGTTAAGTTTTTGAAACTTTTTTATAATGCCACAAAGAGGTTTTCGGGTTCTTTGTATGTGACATCAAATGCTTTCTTTGATGAGATATATATGATTAAAAGAAAGATAGATCTATTTTCTAGGAGTGAGGACCATTTTTTGTACTCAATGGCAAAAACAATGAAAGAGAAGTTTGACAAGTATTGGGGGAGAGAGGAGGATTCATCAAAGAAGGGAAATGTGCTTTTGTATGTTGCTGTGGTGCTTGATCCTTGAAAGAAGTTGGATTATTTAAATTATTGTTTATTAAATTTGTATGGGGAGATTGTTGCTAAGGATATCACTGACCTTGTGAAAGGTGTATTGGAATGCTTGTATGAGCATTATAATTCAAATCATTCATCATATGTGTCTATACAAAGTGTGAGTGAGATATCAAGAATGGAAGGTGTTGATGTTGATGATGATGATGATGATGATGATCAAGCAGATTTATTGCCTTTCAATACAAGGCTTTTAGGTAAGGAAAACAATTTGTTGGGTGTGTAGATGAGGTTGCAAAATACTTGATGAAGAATAGTGAAGGGAAAAATGACAAAACCTTTAATATACTGGCTTGGTGGAAGTATAATACTAGTAAGTATAGTATACTATCTCAACTAGCACGAGATGTGTTGGCTATACCTGTTTTTACTGTGGCTTATGAGTTGGCTTTTAGTACGGGAGGACGTATACTAGACCCATTCCGTAGTTCACTTGCCCCCGAGATGGTACAATCTCTCATATGTACTCAAAATTGGCTTCAATCTTCAGTGAAAATTTCGCTTCGACAAGCCATGGATGATGTTGAGCTATTTGAAGATTATGGAAAATGTAATGTTCTTAAAATTTATTAACTTGTGCTTTAACTAAAATTTAATATATCTTGTTAGTTCATTAAATGGAATTTAATATATATTGTTGTTCTAAAATGTTTTGAAACTTTTTTTGAAGCGAAGTTAGCTTCACCTTCAGCAACATCACCTTCACCATCAAGCACTATTACAAATCTTGACTGATCTGCTTACATACATTGGTGAGTTTTGCTTCTACCTAAATCTTTTGAGTTGTGATTTATGTTCTCAATCTTTTGAATTAACCATTGATGACATGCAGATAATGTTTGTTTGGGCATTTTGCTTGTACTTCTTGATTAAAAGAAAAGTGAAAGGAAAACCATAAAACGTTTGTTCTTGAAGCAACAGTTAAAATACTTAGAATAGTGCATTTTCTTCTATAAGCATTACTGATTATGGATAATCCTCTCCCTGCTGTAGGCAATATTATTACATGTTATATATTCCAAACCATATGAAAGAAACAAGAGTTATATAACTTAACTAAAGTACATGTCAGATTTATTAACTACTAAATAATTCATGGAATTGTTCTAGCTAGATCCTTTTTCTTGTCTTAAAAATAGTTTTTTAAAACATATTGATTGCAGGAGTAATTCATGGGACCAATAGTGCTTTGTTTGGTGTTGTAGATTTGAAGGTAAAAGAGGTTGGGTCCTAAGCAGAAGGTTGTGACGTGCTGATTATTGTTTTTTAGAGAAGAGCAAAGGGTGATTCTTGCTTGATTTGCTAGACTACTATAAAGAAATCATATTAAATAAATCTGCTAATGCAAAAACTTATATACTTTGTAATAATTTGGGTTTTTATGCTTGTGGATGGAGCCATGACTTATATACTTTGTAATGATTTGGGTTTTTCTTTTTCTTCTTAGAATCCAGGTTTTTATTATTGATTTTCTTGACAATATTGGATGATTTGGGTTGATGAATTCAGGTTGTTTTATTATTGATTTTTTTTACAATATTGGATGATTGTCAACTTATATACTTTGGTACTCTCTCTCTGGCACTCCAACTAGTTTGACTGATTGGTTAGCTTCTATTCTTTGTTTTATTGCTTGGTGACTTGTGGAGCTTGTCCATATATGGGCCACGAACACATGTTATTGTTAGTGATAAGTATTCATAAGTTACAAGTTCATTGCTCTCACTTGGAAAATGTTGAGCTCGACTATTTGGTAGGACAAGAATTATTCTGTACCACACAACTCAATGTTTGACATAATGGATTGCTGGTGTTCCAATAAATCTCATTCATGGATCTAGACGAAGTTCAAATTTTGAACTATTAGGCGATAGGGCCTAGTTTAATTAAGTTGATAGTATATGAGTACTGGGATATTGAATTTTCTATCTCAGAAGCAATTGCTTCTGTTGCTAATGCTGACTGAAACTCCATTGAGCTCGAGTTGTCAATGATCTGGTTAGTCATAGTCTTTAAGTCCAAGGTTATATCAAGATTGATTAGCTGAAACGAGGTAATAGTCTTGGCAATATCTTTGGCCATATCCTGCATCTGCAAGAGTATTGAGTTTGACTTAAATAAGAGATGGATGCGACTACCGGATTTGCAATCTTGAATGATCTTGCAGGCTTTATTCAGCTGGAAATTCAAGTTCTCCAATGCAGCTCTTGTTGATTCTAAACCTCTTGCTTCAACAACTTTCTTGGCATTCAATGAGCCAATGAGGCTTTTAAGCTTAAAAATATTATTGGAGAATTCCTGAAAGCTGTTCTTGTTCAACATCACATCCCTTGTTTCACTAAAAAAAATTTCACATTTAAAAAAAAAAAAAAAAAAAGGTCCAACCTGAGACCCAACCAGAGACCTGAAAAACCGACCCGATTATAGACTCAATTTTTCGGTTGGGTCGGGTTGGGTTTCAGGCAGCAAAACCTGATTTCTATCAAGTCGGGTTTCAGGTCACAATAAACCCGACCCGACCCAACCCAATATCACTCCTAAAGAGAGGTATAAAATAATAAAACATCTAACCTGAATGATGCAGTATCGTAATTCATTCCATTTAGTGTTACATAAATAAGGAAATGAGACATGACTCTTGTTTATAGTTAGATTTTAGTCCAACACTTTTATTCATTGTTGGTGATTACTCCACCTCTTGCGTTGTTAAATGGTTCTTTATCAAGGATAGTAATACATAGAGTGCCTTCATGAACAAGTTTTATGTTTTATTGGTTCCTAACCCGTGCATGCATGAAAATAACTGAATTTGAAGAAAATGTTATTATATTTGATCTCTAATAAAAAATTGCATAAAATATATTTTTATCCAACAAATATAGCAATCATTGAAAAAAAAAATTGTAATAAAAAATATTGGAAAAATTCTATGTCCAAAATATTTTCACAACAAATCCTAAGTGGCAAATTGTTACTGATTATTATTGTTGGAACAAAAAAGTAATCTCAGTAATAAGTTCAAATTTGAACTAATATCACTAACCCCTTATGATTTGTTGTGAACTAATAACACTTTATAACTAAAAGACTCAAAATATTATAATAAAATGAAATAGAATGGAATAAAATGATGTTGGGTAATACAAGTTAGAAAATAAATAGAAAACTTTCCCTTTCTCGATCACCAAGAAAAGACGCGCTTAAACACTATTAGTCTTTAGTCTTTAGTCTTCACCCTAATTTCCTCTCAGCCAATCAAAAAGAACATGCTTAACACCAATTTTCAAAAGCAAAAGAATGTTTTGGCTGCAAATCAAAAGCTTAGAGCCTGTTTGGTAAGAGATTTCTAGTAACGTTGTCGTTGTTTTTGGAAAATACGTATAATGCTGTTTAAATACTAAAAATTGTTGTTTAAATAACAGTAACAAACACACCCCGCAGTTTTTTTTTTTTTTTTTTTCTTTCAATGTAACGGCAGTTTCATTTAAAGAACTACGAAAGAGCAAGCTTCTTTTTTATTTTTTATAATTTATTTATTTACATTTTTTAATTTTTTTTGGTATAAGATAGAAATTTTACTTTAGCCTAATCTAAGTGTACATGTGTGTGAAACTCCCTCCTGAAGACTTGAACCCTGACCCTTGCCCCCCGCACCCCACAAGTACATATACTTGTGGATTGACTATTGCACCAAGGGTGTGCGGTAGTAAAAGCAAGCTTATTATCTGAACTTTATTACTTTTATATATATAAACACATTCAGTTCTGTCAAATGCTCAATTATGAGCTTGTCCTTCCCAGCCAAAGTCTTTTGCTTTTGAAAAATTGGCATACAAACACGCGGATTGAGATCCAGTGATTCGGCAATAGAAACGTGATTAATCATTGGATGTGAAGGAGAAATTACAAAATAAAATATAAAAGTAAAATGATAAAAGTTGAAAGTTAATTTTATTTATTATTTATTATTTATTTAAGGATGGAAGTTAAAAATGACTTTTGAAATTTTTAATCTCAACTATTGATTTGTTATTATAGAAAATTTCACAAGGGTGTGCAGTAGTAGGAGCAAGCTTATTATTTGAACTTTACTACTTTTATATATATAAACGCATTTGGTTCTGTCAAATGGTCAATTATGAGCTTGTCCTTTCCAGTTAAAGTCTTTGGCTTTTTGAAAATTGGCATACAAACACGGGGATTAAGATCTAGTGATTTGGCAATAGAAACATGATTAATCATTGGATGTGATGGAGAAATTACAAAATAAAATATAAAATTAAAACGACAAAAGTTGAAAGTTAAAATTTATTTATTTATTTTTTATTTAAGGGCTGAAGTTAAAAATGACTTCTAAAATTTTTAATCTCAACTATTGATTTGTTATTATAGAAAATTTCTCCAAGGGTGTGAGGTAGTAAGAGTAAGCTTATTATTTGAAATTTATCACTTTTATATATATAAACGCATTCAGTTCTGTCAAATGGTCAATTATGAGCTTATTCTTTCCAGCCAAAGTCTTTTGCTTTTGAAAAATTGGCATACAAACACGCGGATTGAGATCTAGCTTTCTGACAATAGAAACGTGATTAATCATTGGATGTGACGGAGAAATTACAAAATAAAATATGAAAGTAAAATGATAAAAGTTGTGATTTATTTATTTTTTTTAATTTAAAGGTTGAAGTTAAAAATGACTTCTGAAACTTTTAATCTCAACTATTGATTTGTTATTACAGAAAATTTCACCAAGGGTATGCGGTAGTAAGAGCAAGCATATTATTTGAACTTTATTACTTTTATATATATAAATGCATTCAATTCTATCAAATGGTCAATTATGAGCTTCTTCTTTACAGGAAAAGTCTTTTGCTTTTGGAAAATTGGCATACAAACACGCGGATTGAGATCTGGTGATCTGGCAATAGAAACGCGATTAATCAATGGATGTGATGGAGAAAATACAAAATAAAATATAAAAGTGAAATGATAAAAGTTGAAAGTTAAATTTTATTTTATTTTTTTTATTTGAGGGTTGAGGTTAAAAATGACTTCTAAAATTTTTAATCTCAACTATTGATTTGTTATTATAGAAAATTTCACCAAGGGTGTGCGGTAGTAAGAGCAAGATTATTATTTGAAATTTATTACTTTTATATATATAAACGCATTCAGTTCTGTTAAATGCTCAATTATGAGCTTGTTAGTTCCAGCCAAAGTCTTTTGCTTTTGTAAAATTGGCATACAAGCATGTGGATTGAGATCCGGTGATCTGGCAATAGAAACATGATTAATCATTGGATGTGATGGAGAAATTACAAAATAAAATATAAAAGTGATAGTTTTTAGACCCCTTAAAACCGCAATTGGATTAACCTAGGTAATTAGCCAAGTTGTTACTTAGTCAAATTAAACAGATCTAGGTTATCACAAACAAACAATCATATCATGTAAAGCAGCGAAAATATAAAAGACACAAGATATGATCACCCAGGAAACCAAACGAGTAAAATCCTGGGAATGATTTAACCTAGTTATCCTCAAGGTAAACTTGAATCCAATATCTTGAAAGAATCAAAGTTCATACAATAAAACTTACAAGCCCCCACGCTTGACTTCTTATTGCTACCCACTAGTAGAACTTACTGACACGACCACGTGCAAGCTCCGAATCCATGGACTCCTTCTTTCTTGGATTTACCACCAGATACAAGCACACCCGCTTATGTTTCTTTAGGCTTCAATGGCAACAACTAAATTGTTCATCAAGGTATAGAAAACTTCTTCTCCTTGAAAACCCTAAGTTTATGTGAAGGAAAGCTCCTCAAAGATCTCACAAGAGATTCACATAAACCGCAATATGAGCAACTCTAAAATCTAGCTAGGATTTCCCTTTTATACCTAGGAAAATTAGAAAACCCAAAACGTTTTAATTAAAATAAGGCTGAGTTGGAATTCTGCAGAAAAAATGTTCAGACCCGAATTTTGATTGATCGAGCCTAAGCTTCGATCGATCGAAATAGGCTGGATTGGTTTTTTAATTTCTGCAATAACTTATTCCAACTTTACATTAATAAATCAACTTTGAGTAAGTCTAAAACAAACTAAAAACATTGTTTTGATCATGGTTTGCCAATAATACAAATTAGAGTTCTAAATACATAAAAACCTAAGTCTCTAGAACCTAACAAACTCCCCATTTGGCAATCCGTGACAAAACACAACTTAGTAGCTCAAAGTTTACAAATAAAAGCCTTTTACAAAATAATGCTCACAAAACACAAATTCAATCCTAACTACTATCCATCAGTTGCAAGAGTAGACAGCATCTCAATTGAATCAACCTGTGTATTTCCTAAAACACTTAAACAAAATTTATAACTGCATGTGTGGAAAATACAAGCAAATAAAAATAAAATCTTGATTTCAAACAACACACAATAAAGACATATATCAAATGAAGAACTCATAAACATAAGTCAATAAGCAGTTTGAAATAAGAAACATATAAAACAAATATACTCCCCCTATCATGAGTATCTCAACAAAACAAAACAAATGTGGCAAGAGCTAAAAAAGGAAAGGTACAAAGTGAAGCACCTAGATACAATCTAAACAACTCCACAAGCTGCAACCAACAAAAAACTACTATCCCCCTAAAAACAAAAACAAAGTGCAAAAAGTGCTATATATATACTCCCCCTTTTTGTGATGGAATGCCAAAGGGCAGTCAAAAGCCATCATCAAAAGGAGGTGGTGGTGAAGAACGTTGAAACCGTGCCAAATCTGCTCGTAAACCACGAATCTCATCAAGAACGTCCACCAAAATCTGTCCTTGAGCCGCCTGAACGGTCTAGACATGATCCAACGTACGTCAAATGTCTGAATCATCCAAAGTAGTCGGTGGAGGAACAACAGCATTAGCAGCAGCAGCACCAGACGTCTCAGCAGCATCAGCACCTATAGAAGAAGAAGGAGGGGGAACATCACCAGAAGATGCACCTCTAGGACCTAAAGGATCAACTCTCAAGTGAGCAGCCCTTTGTCGAAGGAAGGTAGCACCTAAGGGAGCGACAACATGAACAGGCTCACCAAAAGGAAAATCATGAAGACCAAGGAATAACAAAATCCTATGAATGAAATTAGGATGGATAAGCACATGCCCTACGGCAAAACTCCTATTAACTTCGTTCAAAGAACAAAGAAATAAATGAGGAAAGCTGATAGACGCACCAGACATGAAAGCGTACAAAAACACACATCACTCTAAAGAGATGGTGTGAAGTTGAGAAATAAGCCACAAAGAATGACACGTTACCCTAAGAAAAAGATAAGCAGTCTCAGAAAGTGCAAAAGACGTGATCCGAGGATCAGAACCCCACTGGATAGATGATCCAGTGATGTATGACATGACAACATCTAATGGTGGAGTCTTAGCATAAGGATAGACAGGCTCTCGAACGACCGGATCCCCAAAAGCCTCAGCCACTATCCTAGGGGTAATGATGAACTCAACACCTTGTATCCAACTCCTAACTAGGGTGTTGGAATCATAGACGTGACAAGAGAGGTTCGAGAAGAACTCTCTAATCAGGGCGGTCAGGGGTGGATGGTCTATCTCTAACAAGGACAGCCAACCTCTAAACTCTAAGTTAGCCCTAATGGCTGGATCAACCTCATCAAGAATCATAGAACGCTCAGCCCAAATCTTACGCTTACTGTTCAAATTCTCAAAAGCCTCTTAACAACTGTCATTCTTAAAAAGCTGACTCCTAGAAGGAGACATAGATGGAGTAGAGGGAATCCTATTAGCTATAGTTTTCCTAGGCATGGTGCTAGGATAGGGACCAAAACACACAACAAAGAGAAAAAAAACACAAAACCAAGGGCAGACTACAAGTTAGCACAAAAAGATATAGAACAAAAATTATATGATGCATGAACAAAGTAAATATCATGATGCATGTCCTAATGCAGTGCAATTAAGTTCAAATTAAGTCCAATTTGACAAAAAGGGCTTGAGCATAGAGTTTCTAACAAAAACCCCAAAATTTTGAAAAACCACTTGAAAAATTTGTAACAAATTGACCAATTGATCATCACACAAGACAAATTACACAAAATAATGATCAATTACATCAAGTCAACAAGCCAATTTCATCAAATTAAACCAAATTGAACAAAATCCCCAAATCGGTTTCAATACAAGCCCTAGAAATTTTTATTTTTCACAAATCTCCAAATTGATCAAATTTTCCAACAAAGATCATGTTAAAAACATCATAGGAACAAAATCCAATGATCAATTTCAGAAAATATGGCCTTAATCATCAAAAATCCCAAATATGTATAGGATCGAAATCCCCAAAATAAAATGCATGAAAATGCATGAAATGTGAAAATAAAAACAAAAAAAGGGTAAAACGGTCTTATCGGTATTTAGAGAGAGAAACCTTGCAAAAGGAATGATCAAAAACAACAAAAATCTGAGGTGGAGCCAAGTCCTAATCAGAGAGAGAGAAAATCTTAGAAAACTTTTGAAAAAGTGTTTTTGAAAGAGTCAAGATCTGTTTTTATAAAAACCTGATTCACAATATTCGATTGATCGAAAAATAGTTTCGGCCAATTGAACTAGACAGAGGCTCACCTAAATTTTTGAAAGAAATTTCGATTGATCGAAAAACAGTTTGGATCAATCGAAAATCTTGAAAAACATCTTTTTAGAAAAAATAACCTGATTTTTGAAAACACTCCTCAAAGCATTGAATATAAGAAATAAAAATGCATAAGTATGAGATGAAATGCTTTTCCAAAACACAAGATTTAAACCCAGTTTTCCCAAAATTAAGATTTTCAACAATTCTCCCTTTAAAATCTCAAACACAAAATATGTTTTGCACAAACAACACTCAAAGTAATTTCAAACTTGGTTGGTCAGACCGAAAGACACACACACTAACATGTACAATGTTTAGCAAAAAGTAACTTGTGTAGTGTGTGCAAATAGTACAAAGACTTGAGTTACATGTGAGGTGATATGTGTATAGCAATCAATCACAAAGTCTACAAAATTTATCACATAGAATTTAAAAGCGACTATCACTTAAAGAGTTACATCATATAACTCCCAAATCTCCTAGAACATAAGCTTGCAACCATGTAAGTTTCTTGAATTTTGCCTTATAATATACACACCAATTTTAATTATGTGATTTGGCATTAAGCCTAATAGTACACACCAATTTTAAGCATTAAGCAATTTAAACCGAGGCTTCACCTTATGTTCTTTTTGCGCATGTGCTACACTTTCTCGAGCACAAAATCTTATGATATGCACTAAGGTGTTCATGATTGGCTAGTGAACAGTGGTGAGATGGTTATTTATGCGTTTCTCAAAAGGTTCAAGTCCGTCAGTCAAATAACATGTGACTTCAAGATTAAGACAAGGTGATAAACACCATAAACATCTTTCCCACACAATATGCACTACAAATCTTCAATTAGTCAAGTGCAGTAAATAAGCTCATCAAAACTAAACAAAGTACAAAAAGACATGTCATGTGAAAATAAATTGACCAACCTTGTTTTCAAAAACAAAGAGAATAGAGCAAAAACACAATTTGCTTCCTTTTCCTTCTCCCTTATATATATATATATATATATATATATATATAAATACCTAGAATGAAATGCATGAATGTTATGCAATGCAAATCCTAGAAGCAAAAGGAAAAACACAAAAACCAAAGAACAAAGAACAATGGTCACAAAGGGAAAAACAATGAAGCACAAGGTCCATGAAAGCCAAGACAGATCAGGGACACAGAATCACACCAATTACTTGACGAAGAGTCTCAAACTTACTTCTATCAAGAGTTTTGGTGAAGATGTCGGCATTCTGACGCTCAGTAGGGATATACTCAAGACACATAATCTTTCTTTCAACAAGATCCCTAATGAAGTGATACCTAAGCTCTACGTGCTTAGTCTTAGAATGTTGAACAGGGTTCTTAGATATATCAATAGCACTAGAGTTATCACAGTAAACAACCATGGTATCTTGGGAAATCCCATAATCAGTTAAAACCTTTTTCATTCAAAGAAGCTGTGAGCAACAACTTCCAACAGCAATATATTCTGCCTCTACAATAGACAAAGACATAGAATTTTGCCTTTTACTCATCCAAGCGACAAAATTGGCTCCCACATAAAAACACCTACCAGTGGTGCTTTTTCTATAATTAGTTACCAGCCCAATCAGAATCAGAAAAACCAGCAAGAGACAGATTTAGACTCTTTACTATAAAATAATCCATAATTACAAGTTCTACCAACATATTTAATAATTCTTTTGACAGCATTCAAGTGTGAAACTTTAAGATTAGATTGAAATCTAGAACAAACACCAACACTAAAGGCAATATCAGGCCTACTAGCAGTCAAATACAACAGACATCCAATCATACTTTTGTATAAACATCAACATACTCACCGGATAGATCATTTGTTAATTTTGTGTTGGCAGCCATTGGTGTTCTGACATATGCAGCATTGTCCAATCCAAATCTCTTGACTAGATTCCTTGCATATTTTGCTTGGTTGATGTAGATTCCTTAGTCCATTTGCTTTACTTGTAATCCCAAAAAATAAGTTAGTTCACCAACCATACTCATTTCAAACATAGCCTTCATTTCATCTGCAAAAGAATGAGCAAAAAGAGTCATTAGTAGCACCAAAAACAATATCATCAACATAGATTTGAGCTACAACAAAACTATTCTTATCCTTTCTTATGAAAAGAGTAGTGTTTGTAGATCCTCTTTGGAATCCATGGTCAGTGAGATATGCAGTCAATCTATCATACTAGGCACGTGGAGCTTGTTTCAAACCATACAGTGCTCTCTTCAATTTATACACATCATCCGATCTGTGAGGATCAACAAAACCCTTCGGTGTTCCACACATACTTCTTCTTGCAACATTCCATTTAAGAAAGCACTTTTGGCATCTATTTGGTATAACTTGAAATTTAAATGACTAGCTATAGTCAAAAGTATCCTAATGGATTCCAATCTTGTTACCGGTGCAAAAGTCTCATCAAAGTCAACCCCTTCCACTTGTGTGTAACCTTGAGCAACAAGTCTAGATTTATTTCTGATAACAGTGCCATGTTCATCAGACTTGTTCTTAAAGATCCACTCAATTCCAATCACATTTACACCATTTGGTCTAGGAACTAATTCCCACACATCATTCCGAACAAACTGATGAAGTTCTTCATGCATGGAGTTTACCCAGTCAACATCTTGAAGAGCTTCATCTACCTTTTTCGGTTCGAATTGGGACAGATAGCATGAGTGAGTAATTACACTTAAGGCTTTTGACCTTAATCTCATGTTATCATTTAAACTTCCCAATATGTTTGAGGAGGGATGATTAAGCCTTATTCTAGAGGAAGGACCTTTGACTAGAGATGTTGAGGTACCTTTTTGTTCTGAAGAAGAACTAAACTCATGTAGTGCTTATTGAGTCTCATGTACCGGTGTGGATGGCTCCAGACTTGATGGAACAGACATTGCATCATTTAGCACCATCAAGTCTTCATCACTGTGCTTTCCAACATAATCAATAGGGAGTGAGTCATCTATCTCCACAGGTTTATCTTGAACCGGAGCAATATTTTCTGACTGTGCTTCAGAACATACTTCATTATTAATCACAACATTTGATGATTCCATCACAATTTTGGTTCTCAGATTATACACTCTATATGCTCTACTAGTAGAGGAGTACCCTAGAAAATATCCCTTGTCACTCTTTGCATCAAATTTTTCTAGGTTCTTTCCATCACGTAGAATGTAACGATCACTACCAAATATCTTGAAATACTTAATAACAGGCTTCTTTCCTCTCTAGAGTTCATAAGGAGTCTTCTTGGAATTAGGTCTGAAGTACACCCAGTTGAGTGTATGACAAGCAGTGTTAAATGCTTCTCCCCAGAAGGATTTGGGCAACTTTTTATTGTATAGCATGACACGTGCCATCTCCTGAACAACCTTATTTTTCTGTTCCACTATTCCATTCTGTTGAGGAGTCTTGGGTGAAGAGACCTCTTGATGTGTGCCTTAATCATTGCAGAAAGTAGCCAGCTTGGTATTCTCAAATTCTCTTCCATGGTCACTTCTGATTCTGGCTATCACAGTATCTTTCTCAACCTGCAAATTTTTGCACAAATGTATCATCTTATCAGGAGCCTCAGCTTTATCTTTCAAAAGCACAACCCAAGTATATCTAGTAAAGTCATCCACAACCACCAGAATATATTTCTTTCCACCTAAACTCTGAACTCTAGCAGGACCCATGAGATCAATGTGATGTAACTCCAAAGGTCTTGAAGTTTGAACACTCGCCACAGACAGATGTTTAGATTTTATCTGTTTACCTATCTGACATGGTCCACATATGCATTTATCTATCTTCTCAAATTTAGGTAAACCAACAACTGCATCACATTTGGAAATTTTTTCTAATTGCTTATGACTTGCACGCCCCAAACGTTGATGCCACAAATCAACTTGATCAATCTTTGCACTAAAACACTTGTTGCTTATCCTTGGTATCAATCCATAACGGTTGTCTGCTGTTCTTACACCAACACACATACAGTCACCTCCACCATCAAGTATCTCACATTCATACTTAGTGAAGAGAGCATTTAGTCCATTATCACAAATCTGACTGATGCTGAGTAGATTTTCCTTCAATCCATCAACATACCAAATATCTTCAAAAACCGGTAACCCTAGAATGTCCGCAGTTCCAATGCCTCCGATCATAGATTTGCTTCCATCTCCAAAAGTGACTGTCCCAATCTTTCTTTCAAAGAGGGTATTGAATAATCCTTTGTTCCCTGTCATATGCTTGGAACAATCACTATCCAAATACCAAAGACAAGAATCACGTGCCTTTAAGGCGGTTAAGGTAGTATAACACAAATAATCATTATCACATGTGGTAAGACCAAGAAGTCCAAGGAAAGATTTAACAGATGCAACACAAGACAAATACACAAAGTAAGCAAGTTGATAAATAAGCATTAAAATTTTCAAAAAATTCATAACAACAGGGGTTAAGGATCAACTCAGTGATCAAAAGATCAACAACAAGAGAGCTACCCGCTCTAATACCACTTGATAGTTTTTAGACCCCTTAAAACCACAATTGGATTAACCTAGATAATTAGCCAAGTTGTTACTTAGTCAAATTAAACAAATCTAGGTTATCACAGACAAATAATCATATCATGTAAAGCAGCAAAAATATGAAAGACACAAGATATGATCACCCAGGAAACCAAACCGGTAAAAATCTGGGGAGGATTTAACCTAGCTATCCTCAAGGTAAACTTGAATCCACTATCTTGAAAGAATTGAAGTTCATACAATAAGACTTACAAGTCCCTACACTCAACTTCTTATTACTATCCACCAGTAGAACTTACTGACATAACCACGTGCAAGCTTTGAATCCACAGACTCCTTCTTTCTTGGATTCACCACCAGATACAAGCACACCCATTTGTGTTTCTTTAGGCTTCAATGGTAGCAACTGAATTGTTTATCAAGGTGTAGAAAACTTCTTCTCCTTGAAAACCCTAAGTTTATGTGAAGGAAAGCTCCTCAAAGATCTCACAAGAGATTCACATAAACTGCAATATGAACAACTCTAAAATATGGCTAGGGTTTCCCTTTTATACCTAGGGCAAATTAGAAAACCTAAAACGTTTTAATTAAAATAGGGCTGAGTTGGAATTCTGCAGAAAAAACGTTCAAACCCGAATTTCAATTGATCGAGCTAAGCTTCGATCGATCGAGCCTAAGCTTCGATCGATCGAAATAGGCTGAATTGGTTTTTTAATTTCTGCAATAACTTATTCCAACTTTACATTAATAAATCAACTTTGAGCAAGTCTAAAACAAACTAAACACATTGTTTTGATCATGGTTTGCCAACAATACAAATTAGAGTTCTAAATACATAAAAATCTAAGTCTTTAGAACCTAACAAAAAGTAATATGATAAAAGTTGAAAGTTATTATTATTTTTATTATTTAAGGGCTGAAGTTAAAAATGACTTTTGAAATTTTTAATCACAACTATTGATTTGTTATTACAGAAAATTTCACCAAGGTTGTGCAGTTGTAAGAGCAAGCTTATTTGAACTTTATTACTTTTATATATATAAACGCATTTAGTTCTGTCAAATGCTCAATTATGAGTTTGTCCTTTCTAGCCAAAGTCTTTTGTTTTTGGAAAATTGACATACAAACACGCGGATTGAGATCCAGTGATCCGGCAATAGAAACATGATTAATCATTGGATGTGACGGAGAAATTACAAAATAATATATAAAAGTAAAATGACAAAAGTTGAAAGTTAATTTTTTTTTTTAATTTATTTTAGGGCTAAAGTTAAAAATGACTTCTGAAATTTTTAATCTCAACTATTGCTTTGTCATTATAGAAAATTTCACCAAGGGTGTGCGATAGTAAAAGCAAGCTTATTATTTGAAATTTATAACTTTTATATATATAAACGCATTCAGTTTTGTCAAATGCTCAATTATGAGCTTGTCCTTTCCAGCAAAGTCTTTTGCTTTTGGAAAATTGCCATACAAACACGCAGATTGATATCCGGTGATCCGACAATAGAAACGTGATTAATCATTGGATGTGACGGAGAAATTACAAAATAAAATATAAAAATAAAATGATAAAAGTTGAAAGTTATTTTTTTTATTTTTTATTTATTTATGGGCTGAAGTTAAAAATGACATCTAAAATTTTTAATCTCAACTATTGATTTGTTATTACAAAAAATTTCACAAAGGGTGTGTAGTAGTAAGAGCAAGCTTATTATTTGAAATTTATTACTTTTATATATATAAACACATTCAGTTCTGTCAAATGGTCAATTATGAGCTTGTCCTTTCCAGCCAAAGTCTTTTGCTTTTGGAAAATTGGCATACAAACATGGGGATTGAGATCCGGTGATCCGGAAATAGAAACGTGATTAATCATTGAATGTGACAGAGAAATTACAAAATAAAATATAAAAGTAAAACGATATAATTTGAAAGTTAATTTTTTTTTTAAAAAATTTAAGGGCTAAAGTTAAAAATGATTTGTTATTACAGAAAATTTTAAACACGTTGAGAGAGAAAAAGAGAAAGTTTAGAGTCAGAAAAAAGAAAAATTAAAGTTTTAGTCTATGACTTGAATGTTTTATACAAAACATTTGATTTTATAATTTCTTTATGTGTATTGATTTTAAATAATTTGAAGCAAATGATGAATAAAAAAAATGTTGTATTTACTTCACACAAAAAAATTTCAATTTTTTCAAAAAGAATACCAATCAAATTTTCTTTTTCTTTTTTAATTTTTTATATTTTGGAAAAAAAAATTCATTTCTTTTAAGGAAATGTGTTTTTCATTTTGAAAACACCCAATTTTTTTTTTTTTTTTTTTGTCTTTAAAACATGAAAACAAAATCAATTACCAAATATGACCTTAGTTTTTCAATAAATTTTCTAATGCATTTTCTCATGCAAAAAGGACAGGGAAAAAAAACAAAGGATAAAATTTGGGGGGATCTTGACAGCTTGATTTTGGAATCCGTGGGCCCAGTTAGTTTAAGCTAAAGCCATAGACTAGCCACAATTTTTTAAAAATCATTTTGGAAATGTACTTTTAAATGGAGAGCAAGTTTTTGGAAACAATATTTTCAAAAAGACGTTTGATTAATTTCTCTTTCGTTTTATCAAAAACATATTTTGAATGGAGTTTTTAGATGAAAATTAAACATTTTATTTCACATTTTTCCATTTTTGGAAAAAGAGGATTTTTGGTTAATGAAAATAGTTCCTTTGGATTTATTTTCGAGGGAAACTAATTTTTGAAGATCCATTTTTGAAAGGGGAAGTTCCACGGTTATTTTGGGAAAGAGAAGTTTATTTTGAATAAGGAGATTTTCTTTTTTCTCAAAGAGGTGAAAATTGTCTTAAAACAAATGGAGGTGAAAAGTTCAAATGATAAAAAATTTTCATGGATTATTGTAAATGATTTTTTATGAGATAAAAATTTCCCTGCAAACAATGTTTAAGGGTAAAAATTCTATAAAATCTTGTAAAAAACTTTTTGAAAACTAATTTTGAAAAAAAGCTAGTTGAAAATTATTTTGAAAATACTTTTGAATCAAGCCTTGATATGTGGTAATGGAATTTTAAACTACAACCTGAGAAGTCAGCATGTAAGCCATATACCCAGATATTGTGCAAAGAAGATAAACTTATGCTATATAAGAATATAGCATATATATACCCAGACATTGTGCAAAGAAAATAAACTTATATTGGATAAAATGGCAGTGAAAAAAGTAAGTTCAATATCCAGATATTGTGCAAAGAAAATAAACTTATGCTATATAAGGATGTAATGGCAGTGAAAAACGTAAGTTCAAATGAATTACATATAATTAATCTCAACATTCATACCTATCCAATAATTCCAATATATCATGCACGTTCATCATACATGCAAATAAGAGCATGAGCGACAGCAGAACTCCTATGAACTTCGTTCAAAGAACGAAGAAACAGATGAGGAAAACTAATAGACGCACCAGAAACAAGAGCGTACAGAAACACACATCGCTCAAGAGGGATGGTGTGGAGATGAGAGATAGGTCACAAAGAATGACATGCTACCCTAAAGAAAAGATAGGTAGTCTTAGTAAGCTTAGTGGACATGATCCGAGGAACAGAAACCCACTGGATAGAAGACCCAGTGATGTAGGACATAATGTCATCAAGGGGTGGAGATTCCTCATAAGGATAGACAGGCTCCCTAACGACCAGAACCCCAAAAGCATCAGCCACTACCCTAGGGGTAATGGTGAACTCAACACCTCGTATCCAACTCCTAACAAGGGTGTTGGAATCATAAATGTGGTAAGAGAGGTTCGAGAAGAACTCTCTAATCAGGGCAGTTGGGGGTGGATGATCTACCTCCAACAAAGACAACCAGCCTCTACTCTCAAAGTTTTCCTTAATGGTAGGATCAACCTCATCTAACACAACAGAATGCTTAGCCCAGATCTTTCTTTTACAGTTCAGTTTCTCAAAAACCTCTCTACTTTTGTCATTCCTAAACAGCTCACTCCTAGAGGGAGACTCAGAGGAAAAGGAGGGTGTCCTATTGGCTCTAGTCTTCCTAGGTATGGTGCTAGAATAAGGACAAAGACATAAAGCATAATAAAATAAGAAAACAAAAAGAAAAACTAAGGGCAGACTGCAAGTTAGCACAAAAAGAATATAGAACAAAAATCTATATGATGCATGAACAGTTAAATGTCATGAGGCATGCTCTAATTCAGTGAGATTAAGTTCAATTTTAGTTCAATTTCACAAAATTGGCTTAAGCATAGAGTTTCTAACAAAAACCCCAAAAATTGGAAAAACCACTTGTTCAATTTGTAAAAAATTGACCAATTAATCATCACACAAGGTAGAATTCATAAAATAATGATCAATTACATCAATCCAACAAGCCAATTTTATCAATTTGGACCTAATTGAACAAAATCCCCAATTTGGATACATACAAGCCCTAGAAATTTCAATTTCTCAAAATTCACCAAATTGATCAAATTAAACCATCAAGATCAAGTTCATAACATCCAAGAACAAAAACCCATTGATCAATTTCAGAAAATATGACTTGAATCATCAAAAATCTCAAATTTGCATAGGTTCAAAAATTTACCCAAAAACCATGAATTTATGCATGAAATCATGAAATAAAATGCAAAAGGAAGGGTAAAAAGGACATACCAGCCTTGGAAGAAGAAAACCTTGCAAAAAGAATGATCGAAAACGACAAAAAATTGAAGATGTGCCTTCACCGAGTCGTATGCAGAGAGAAAAGTTAAAAAACTTTTTTTGAAAAAGTGTTTGACTCATCTGAAAATTTGGTTTTAAAAAACTTCTCATACAATTTTCGATTGATTGAAACCTTAGGTTCGATTGATCGAAACAGACAGAGGCTCACCAAAAAATTTTGAACCAATTTCGATTGATCAAAAAATAGCCTCGATCGATCGAAATTCCAAAAAAAAACACAGTTTTGAAAAAAACAGCCCAGTTTTTGCATAAAATCCTCCAAACATTGAAAAATATGAGTAAAATGCATGAGTATGAGATGTTAAGTTTTTCAAAAACACAAGTTTTAAACCCAGTTTTCCCAAAATTAAGATTTTCAAACATTCTTCATAAATTCTCATGCATCAAATCTGTTTTGCATAAAAATTCAAAGTATTTGCAAACTTGGTTGGTCAAACCAAAGACACACACAATTACATATACAATGTTTAGCAAAGAGTAACTTGTGTAGTGTGTGAAACTAGCAAAAGCTTGAGATACGTGTGAGGTGATATGTGAATAGCAATTAAGCACAAAGTCTACAAAATTCATCACATAGGATTTGAAAGAGACTATCACCTAAAGAGTTACATCATAATGTACACACCAATTTTATTTGTTTGATTTAACTTTAGGTTCAATAATGTACACACCAATTTTAGCATTTAAATCGGGGCTACACCTTATGTTCTTTTTGTGCATGTGCTACACTTTCTCGAGCACAGAATCTTACGATATGCACTAAGGTGTTCATGATTGGCTAGTGAATAGTGGTGAGATGGTTATTTATGCCTTTCTCAAAAGATTCAAGTCCGACAGTCAAAGACATGTGACTTCAAGATCAAGACAAAGTGATCAAAACCATAACATTTTTCCCACACAACATGTACGACAAAGCTTTAACTACTAAGGTGCAATAAGTAAGCTCATCAAAGCTAAACAAGGTACAAAAGACATATTACGTGAAAATAAATTGACCAACCTTGTTTTCAAAACCAAGAAAAATAGTGCAAAACATAATTTGCTTCCTTGTTCTTCCCACTTTTTTTTTCTTTTTTTTTTTATTAAAAAAAAACTAAAAAAAAACCTAGAATGAAATGCATGAATGTTATGCAATGCAAATCCTAGAAACAAAGCAAACAAAAACCAAAGAACAATGGTCACAAGGAGTAAAGCAATGAAGCATAAGGACCAAGAAAACCAAGAAGGATTAGGGACACAAAATCACACCAATTACTTGATGAAGAGCCTAAAACATACTTCTATCAAGAGGTTTGGTGAAGATGTCAGCATTCTGACGTTCAGTAGGGATATACTCAAGACACACAATCTTTCTTTCAACAAGATCCCTAATGAAGTGATATCTAATCTCTATGTGCTTAGTCTTAGAATGTTGAACAGGGTTCTTAGAGATATCAATAGCACTAGAGTTATCACAATAAACAACCATGGTATCTTGGGATATCCCATAATCAGTCAAAAGCTTTTTCGTCGAAAGAAGCTGTGAGCAACAACTTCCAACAACAATATATCCTGCCTTTGCAGTAGACAAAGACACAGAATTATGTTTTTTACTCATCCAAGCAACAAGATTATCTCCTACATAAAAACACCCACCGGTGGTGCTTTTTCTATCATCAGCATTACCAGCCTAATCAAAATCAGAGAAACCAGCAAAAGACAAATTAGACTTTTCACTATAAAATAATCCATAATCACAAGTTCCACCAACATATTTAATGATTCTTTTTATAGCATTCAAGTGTGAAACTTTAGGATTAGATTGAAATCTAGAGCAAACACCAACACTAAAGGCAATATCAGGCCTACTAGCAGTCAAATATAAAAGGCATCCAATCATGCTTCTGTATAATATAACATCAACAGACTCGCTTGATGGATCACTTGTTAATTTTGCATTTGCAGCCATTGGCGTTCTCGCATGCGCGCCTTCTCCAATCCAAATCTCTTGATTAGATTTCTTGCGTACTTTGCTTGATTGATGTAAATTCCTGAGTCCGTTTGCTTCACCTACAATCCCAAGAAATAAGTTAGTTCACCAACCATACTCATTTTGAACATTGCCTTCATTTCATCTGCAAAAGAATGAGCAAGAGAGTCATTAGTAGCACCAAAAACAATATCATCAACATAAATTTGAGCTACAACAAAACTATTTTTATCATTTCTTATGAAGAGAGTAGTATCTGTAAATCATTTTTTGAATCCATGCTCATTGAGATATGAAGTCAATTTATCATACCAAGCTCGTGGAGCTTGTTTCAAACCATAGAGAGCTCTCTTCAACTTATAAAAATCATCCGGTCTGTAAGGATCAACAGAACCCTTCGGTTGTTCAACATATACCTCTTCTTGCAATATTCCATTCAAGAAAGCACTCTTGACATCCATTTGATATAGCTTGAAATTCAGATGACTAGCTATAGCCAAAAGTTTCATAATGGATTCCAATCTTGCTACCGGTGCAAAGGTCTCATCAAAGTCAATCCCTTCCACTTATGTGTAACCTTGAGCAACAAGTCTTGATTTATTCCTGATAATAGTGCCATGTTCATCTGACTTGTCCTTAAAGATCCATTTAGTTCCAATCACATTTACTCCCTTAGGTCTAGGAACTAATTCCCACACATCATTCCAAACAAATTGATGAAGTTCTTCATGCATAGAATTTACCCAATCAGCATCTTGAAGTGCTTCATCTACTTTCTTTGGTTCAAATTGGGACAGATAACATGAGTGCATAATTACACTTAAGGCTTTTGATCTCAATCTCATGTTATCATTCAGGCTTCCCAATATATTTGTGGTAGGATGATTTAGCCTTACTCTAAAGGAAAGACCTTTAACAAGAGATGTGGAGGTACCTTTTTGTTCTGATGAAAGACTAAACTCTTGTTGTGCTTGTTGAGTCTCATGTACTGGTGTGGATGGTTCTGAACTTGATGGCACAGAAACTGCATCATTCAGCACCATCAACTCTTCATCACTATGCTTTCCCATATAATCAACAGGGAGTGAGTCATCAACCTCAATAGGCTTGTCTTGTACCGGAGCAGTGTTGTTTGAATGTGCTTCTGAACATACTTCATCATTGATCACAACATTTGAGGATTCCATGACTGTTTTGGTTATCATATTATACACTCTATATGCTCTACTAGTAGAGGAGTATCCCAAAAAATATCCATTGTTACTCTTTGCATCAAATTTTTCTAAGTTCTCTCTATCACGTAGAATTTAACAATCACTACCAAATATCCTGAAATATTTGACTACAGGCTTCTTTCATCTCCAGAGTTCATAAGTCTTCTTGAAATTAGGTCTGAAATACACCTGGTTGAGTGTATGGCAAGCAATATTAAATGCTTCTCCCCAGAAGGATTTGGGCAGCTTTTTATTGTGTAGCATGACACGTGCCATCTCCTGAACCACCCTATTTTTTCGTTCCACTATCCCATTTTGTTGAGGTGTCTTGGGTGAAGAGAACTCTTGGCGTATGCCTTAATCATTGTAGAAGGTAGCCAACTTGGTATTCTCAAATTCTCTTCCATGGTCACTTATGATTCTGGCTATCACAGTACCCTTCTCAACATGCAATTTCTTGCACAAATGTATCATTTTCTCAGGAGCCTCAGCTTTATCTTTCAAAAGCACAACCCAAGTATATCTACTAAAGTCATCCACAACAACTAGAATATACTTCTTTCCACCTAAACTCTGAATTCTGGCGGGACTCATAAGATCAATGTGCAACAACTTTAGAGGTTTTGAGGTTTGAACACTAGCTACAGATGGATGTTTGGATTTCACTTGTTTACCTATCTGACATGGTCCACATATACACTTGTCTATCTTCTCAAACTTAGATAAACCAACAACTGCGTCACATTGGAAATCTTCTCTAATTGCTTATGACTTGCATGCCCCAACTGTTGATGCCACAAATCAACTTGATCAATCTTTGTAGATGCCACAAACACATACAGTCACCTCCTCCATCAAGTATCTCACATTCATACTTAGTGAAAAGAACATTCAGTCCATTGTCACAAATCTGACTGATGCTGAGTAAATTTGCCTTCAATCCATCAACATACCAAACATCTTCAAAGACCGGTAAACCGGGAATGTCCACAGTTCCAATGCCTCTGATCACAGATTTACTTCCATCTCCAAAAGTAACTGTCCCAATATTTTCTTCAAAACGAGTCTTGAATAATCCTTTGTTTCTAGTCATATGCCTGGACCAACCACTATCCAAATACCAAAGACAAGAATCACGTGCCTTTAAGGCGATTAAAGCATTGTAATACAAGTAATTATTATCACATGTGATAAGACCAAGAAGCTCAAGGAAAGATTTAACAATGGCAACAAGCGACAAAGACAACAAATAAGCAAGTTGACTGATAAGCAAAAAGATTTTCTGAGAATCCATGACAACAAGGGTTAAGGATCAGCTCTTAGATCAAAAGATCAACAACAAGAGAGATACCCGTTCTAATACCACTTGTTTGTTTTTAGACCCCTCAAAAACACAACCATATTAACCTATGTAATTAGCCAAGTGATTAACTTAGTCAAATTAACAAATCTAGGTTAACACAAATATATCATATCATGCAAAGCAGCGGAAAAATAAATAACACAATGATATGATGACCTAGGAAACCACATGGTAAAAATTTGGGGAGGATTTAACCTAGCTATCCTCAAGGTAAACCTAAATCCACTATGAAATAATCAAAGTTTTACAATAGGACTTAGACCACTAACATCCTATTGCTACCCACCAGTAGAAACTTATTGACACAACCACGTGCAACCTCCGAGACCATGGACTCCTTCTTTCTTGGATTCTCTAGCAAGTACAAGCACACCCGTTTGTGTTTCTTAAGTTCTTTAGTGTAGCAACTAAATGATCATCAAGTTCTTGAACAAATCTCCTCTTGATAATCCTAAGCTTGTGTAAAGGAAAGCTCCTCATAGTTCTCACAAGAGATTTACACAAACCGTAATATGAGCAACCTCTAAAACGTGGCTAGGGTTTTCCTTATATACCTGGGGCAAAAACATAAAACCCTAAACGTTTTAAATGAGCTAGGGCTGAGTTGGAAATCTATAGAAAAAACATTCTGCTTGAGATTCGATCGATTAAGCCTGTTCTTCGATCGATCAAACCAGGCCGAAAGTCACTAATACTTCTACAGTCACTCAATTCCAACTTTACATACAACTTACACACCTTGAGCGAGTATAAACAAGACTAACACTTGTTTTGATCATGGTCTGCCAATATTACACATTAGAGTTCAAAATACATTAGTTCCTAAGTCTTTAGAACCTAACATATTTCACCTAAAAATGAAATATAATAAAAGATTCTTAGTATTAGTTTTTCATTGTTTCTCAAAAAAGATATTAACTTTTCATTAATGAGATTTGAGAAGTTTGAGCATAATCAAATCAAAGTTTTAAGAAGTTATCTCATTCCTCAAACATTAAGCTTTTTCTCTTATATATATATATATATATATATATATAATTCTTTTAGCCATGAGTAAACATGGTTGAATGCTTAGAATATTTGACAATAAACGAATTTAGAGTCAATCGACTTCATAAGTAAAATACAATTTAATGATGCTCAAAAATTAGTAGGCTGGAATGCTTTAGGCTATGATGATGGCTTTAGGACTTGAAAGGAAAGAAAAGACTGTCAAGGGTGACCGGTGTAACTCGACTAAGGACCCTCCGACGGTTAAGTCAGTTTTCTCTCTAGAACACAAGGATGAGAAACTATGAATATTAGAACTTACCTCGGGTGAATGGAACTTGATCCTTTTATAAAGAGTTAGAGGTGGGTCTACTTGTTCGAATCCACCACCATCATGGGAGATATGTGCGGTCAATGGAGAAAATGGGTATGTAGAGCGGATTACGGGGAATCCTCTTCATGTTTTAGGAGTAGTGCATCATGGTCTAATTATGTGGAACCTTTTGAAAATTTCTTTTAAAATTCATTAAGTGTCGTCTAGTCGTCCATGCCCTTGCGTCATGGATGACTATCCTGAGATTGGATTGTCTCGTTACCCATGGACGGATACTATTCATGCATGCATTGTTTCTGCTGGGTTTCTTTCCTCACGAAGCTTTCTAGACGTGGTCTGTTAATGGACGACCACTTAGGACGAATTGACTTTAATTTGATCATAATTAGTTGCCCCCTTGTCCATGTGTCGTCAATGTTATTGTTGGCTTGACACGTGGTGGTTTTTCATTGGTTAAGGGGTTCTTCAGGTGGCACACCAAGGTAATCTGAAATCAAATGCTTCATATGTTGACATATGGCATAATCTTGGTAGCTTACTAGTCGCGTCGTTTCATTTTTCAAAAAATTGCCACGTGGTGCATTCTAATTGGTTCGCGTTGTTTCAGGGTCCCACCCTGTTGATTATAAATAGTGCAATACCTTTCCTACCCTTTTACATTTCTCATATTTTCTTCTTTGACATCAGTCATCTAGCGCTTCATCTAGGAGTTTCCTTACGTCCTTAGTCATCCTCGTTTAGAGCAAGGTATCCTCTTCTCCTTGTTTATAGGTTTTTCTTTAGAGTTCTTTTCAAAATGTCTGAGATAATAGTGTCCTCATCTAGTGATAAGGATGAGAGAGAGATAGACGAGTATCATGACGAGAGTAACAGTAGTGGTAGTACTAGTGAGAGTAGTTCTTCAGACAAGCATTACTCGTCTAGGGTTCCTGGGGTTCCTTTAGAGGTTCTCTATGAAGAGTTAAGGCAAAGGGCTGTGTCAGAATCATCTTCCTGTCCATCCACTAGTGTTCTAGCATCCATCCCCTCTCCAAATGAGGAGGTGGATATTTTATATTGTTGTGCTATAGGCATTCCCTCAAGAATGGAAGAGAAAAAGCTCAACTCTCGTTTAGCTGTACCTAGTGAGTGGTGTTGTACTCTGTTAGGACATATGTGTTTTACATGTTAAGAACATATGTCATGATTTTATGTAATTGGCTTATCCTTTGATAAAACACACTTTAATTGTTTTTGGGTAGACTTAGGATGTGTTTAAATACTTCAAGAAACAACGTTTCAAGATCAAGTGTTGAAGCCTTCAAGTCTATTCAAGAAATCAAGCAAAGAGTGCAAATTCATTAAAGCTCGACAGCTAGTCGATAGCTTCTCGACACCTCTTATCTGTCGAGGTTTAAGAATTTTAGAATTCAAATATGATTTTCTTGGATCCATGAATATGTCTTTGGGCCTTCTTTTCTCCTAACCCTAGACATATAAAATGATTGTTTTAAGAGCCGTTAAACGGTACACAAGTTGCACAAGAATTAAGCAAACTCTGTTCAAGCAAATTGTGACCGAAGACGAAGTTCTTGACCCTGTTCATCTCTTTCTTTTGAAGAAGTTGCTGTGTATTTGCATCGTAGGGTTTTGTGACCAAGCATCTTCTTGATCTTCATCGTGTGGATGAATTGAAGAACTTTGCAGCCGACAATCTTCTTAGTTGGTGTTTTGAAGTCGCGTACTGGGATCCGCACAACTGTTAGTCATGTACTTGGGAGCCGTGCATCAGAAAGGGGAACTGTCACTATAGAACAAGTCCAATTATGTATTGAGGTAAGGGTTCAACTGTAGGTTGGTAAGGTACTTGGGATTCCTTTACTTGTAACCGCTTGTTGATATAATAGTGGAATTTCGAGAATGGTGACTTGAAAATCACCCGATGGGGTTTTTGTTGTTAGGCTTTTTCCCATTCGTAAACAAATCACCATGTTATTTATTTTCTGCTGCGTAATTATTTTATTAGTGATTTGTTTGTGCTTCCACACATTTACATGATAAATTGATTAATTAATAACTTGGCTAATTAATTAATTAATTTCTATCACAAGGGTCATTCAATTTGTGGCCTATCAAGTGGTATCAGAGCGGGCACACTCTAATTAGGGTTTAATCTTTGCTGTGTTGATCCATTGACCCTTGTTTGTCATGGATAGAGGATAGTCATTAATTATACCTCCCTTATTTGATGGCACTAACTATGCATATTGGAAAGTACACATGAGAGCTTTCTTGCAGTCTTTAGATGAGAAGGTCTGGCAAGCTATAGAGATTGGCTTGACTAAGCCAAAGGAAGCACCAACCGATTGGGATGAAGCAAAGATCAAGGTGGCTAACTTCAACAGTAGAGCATTGAATGCCTTATTCAGTGCAGTTACTAATGAGGAGTTTAAGAAGATATCCTCCACAGAAACTGCAAAGGAAGCATGGACCACCTCCAGACAACCTATGAGGGTACAAAGGCTGTCAAGGATTCAAAGTTTCAGAGTCTCACTACAAGCTTTGAGAAAATAAAGATGGAGGAGGATGAGTTGTTCGATGAGTTCTATGCCAAGCTTAAGGACATAGTAAACTCAGCCTTCAATCTTGGGGAAACCATTCCTGAGCCTAAGATTTTAAGGAAAGTGCTCAGATCTCTACTCGAGAGATTCCATTCCAAGATTACGGCGATAGAAGAATCAAAGGATATTGACAAAATTCCTTTGACAGAGTCGGTTCGTAATCTGCAGACTTACGAGCTAGGGTTATCAAGGATTGGAAAGTCGGGTAAGGGCAAGAGCATGGCCTTGAAGGCAAAGAGCAGTGACACAGATGAGTCTTCCGATGATGAAGATTCCAAGATGAAGTCCTATATTAGAAGGCAGTTCAAGAAGTTTATGAAGAATTCCAACGGGAGGAACTTCGATAAGGACTGCAGGCAATCTAGTTCTTCTCAGTTTAAAGGGCAAGACAAAGGGAAGAAGGATGCTAAGGAAGGTGGTCAGTACACTGTTCCCGCAAGACCTAAGTGTTTTAGGTGTCAAGGCTTCGGGCACATGAAACATGAGTATCCTACGTATCTCAAAAGCATTCGGAAGAGTAAGGCACTTGCTGCTACCTTGAGCGACACTAAGCCTGAGGAAGATTCCGACAATGAGGATGTTGGAATCTTGAATGCCTTCACTGCCACTGTCAATCCTACTGATGGGATTGTTGAAGATGTGGACGAAGAAGAAGAATTGGTGGAGTCCAAATTTGAGAAGATGGATGATCAAGATGACATCCATACAACCTATGAGAAATTGTACAAAGTTTCTGAAAAAGCATGAGAAACTCTATAGGCTGACTACCAAGCAGCTCAGTGATGTGGAACTTGATCGTGATGAGCTTTCCACAAAGTTTGATGAAACTAATCAGACTATTGGATCACTGAGGTTCGAGAACAATTTCTTGGCTGAGAAGACCAAGAAGCTTGAAGCGGAACTGGTTCAAGTCAGAGCTCAACTAGAGAGGACTTCAAGTGCAAAGCTTGATGATATGCTCAGCATATAGAAATCTGCTTCAAATCAAACAGGTTTAGGGTATGGTCTTTCTTCCTCTAATACTGCTTCTTCTAATACTACTATTTTTGTACCACCTGCTAATAATGTTAAAATTAAGAACAATGAGATTAAAACTGGATTAGCTAGTGAGAACTTAAACAAAGGTAAATCTATCTTAGGAGCAACCCCTAAACTAGATAAGAAAGATATTAAAAACCCTAAGGCTAAGAAGGCTAACTCTCAAAAGTCTAAACAAAAGAAGTAGCATCTCTGTCATCATTATAGAGCTGCCAGTCATACTCGACCAAATTAAGTGGTTAGCCAATCAACAGAGCAACGGCATGATAACATTTGGAAGCCAAAATCAGCTTCAATCTTCTCTTGCTCCTCTCGGTGATCTTTTCAAGGCCCTCATGTTCCTTTTGAACTTGAACGGTTTCAATTCTTCCCCCTCACCACCGGTTCAAGGGTTTAATCAAAGGAAAGGTTCTTCTAAGGTGTGGAAGAAAAGGGACTCTAAGTGATTTTATCACTTTCTTCTATCTTCTTGTTTTTGTTTTTTGCATTACTTGTGTGTTTTGCTTTTATTTTGTTTGTTTGTTTGTTTGTTTTCAATTTTTATTTATTTTGTTTTTGATATAAAAATAAAAATAAAAATCAGAAAAATACAAAAACAGTGTGTGTTATGTATACATTGGTACTTTGTACCTTGGATGGCCATTGAAACAAAGTTTTCTAAACTTTGTATCTCTTGTAGCTTAGATGAGCATCTTTATGCATAACTAAGCAAGTGAGCTTTATGGCTCTTGTTTGTGATGAGTAAGATTGAGTAGTCTCTTATACTTAACACTCGTATCACTCTTTTTGACGGGAAAGGCTAAAAAATCTTGAGAGAAAGGCATTAATAACCTTCTCACCACTGTTGCGCGCCAATCATAATATGACACCTGTATGCTTTGGTATAGCAAAAGTGCAGTGTCAATGACATCTGTATGCTTCGGCATAGCAAAAGTGCGATGTCAAAAGCTTAACTTAAATGGGTATTTCTTTTCTACCTCTTATATGCCCATGCATGTTTTCCTTAAAAAGAAAAATATGCAAAGAAAATCAAAAGCAAAAAGATAAAAAATGCTTTAAAAATTATTGCAAACGTGTATTCTAGGAAATGTGGGAGTTATAGGACATACCTTAAAGGTGATAGTCCCCATCAAGCAATTATGATTGTGTGTGAGTTAAAGTGATCTTCTCATGTCTCAAATCATCATAACAAATATACACTTATACAATCTTGCGATGTTTTTCACACACAACATGCAATATTCTTTGCTATTCTTGATACATGTGCAGATACAATGTGATTTGGCCATCACAAGTTTTACCATGTGTTAATGTATGCTCACTAAACTGTCTTAACTTGGTTTTTGAAATATAAAATTGGTTAGGCTTGTTTAGTGTGTGTGTGTGTGTGTGTTTTTGAGATCCATGTGCTTTAAAATTTTAATTGAGAGATGATTTTGAGAGATTATTGTGTTGATTGGATCATTGGTTGAGTTGCATGTTGGATTGCATTCATGTCTGTGTTTTTCACTCTTGAAAAACTGGTTTTAAAAAGTGGCTTGACACCTCCTCGATACTGCATCGACACCTTACTATCTGTCGAGCTTCTCAAGCCTTTTCATATCGCAATCCCGATAGCTCCTCGATGCCTGGTGGATCGATCAAGAAAGCTCCTGCCTCCTCGATAGCTCCTCGACACCTGGTGGATCGATAGAGCTTCTGTTCTTAGATCTGATGAATTGTTGCTCGATACTTGCTCGATACCTCAGTTGTCGACAAGCATTTTCTCGACACCTCTCGACCCCTCATTTGTCGAGATTTACTGAAGGTTCTATAAAAAGCCTCCTTGCGTGATCCAAACCTCATTTCACTTGATATCTCTCTCGTTTGCTCTCTGTTCTCTTTCCCAAACTTTCTCATCTCACTCCAATCTTGATCCTTAAAGGTTTCTTCAAGCTTTTTCAATATTTTCTTTTCTTGGTAAGCTTCTAATCTCTCATTCTTCATGCATTTCATGTTTTGAAACCTAGGTTTTGAGATTTTTTAAAAAATTTTGGGGTTTTTCCAAATTGTTGAGCTATCTTTGAAATTTTGGGATGGATTTTCACTTAAATGAGTTTAAAACCTCATACATTGCATCACATTAGCATTATAACAATATTGACATGCATTTAGATGTGTGTTATTTGTTTATGTGCTGATAGGTTTGGATTGGGTTGAGCCCATGATACATTTTGTTTTGCATGTCAGATGTTCATGCATTTCCCATGCATACGTACCTTCTTTTCAATATATTTGATATTATTGATGTTGCTTGGGTCTTTTCTGATTGTTCTTCTCTTTTTCTCCCTCTATTTCTGTTTACATTAGTCGTATCTAAGGCACCTAAACGTAAATCCACTTTAACCTGGAACCTTCTTCGTTCTAGTGCTTCCTCATCGTCTGATCCTTCACCTTCTAACGTTCGGTTCCGTGATGATGATGCCTTTAAGGCATTTTTGGAGAACTTCTCTAGACAAGGCATTCATTCGAAATGCCAAGTCGTTCTGTCGGACTTTACCGACATTGACCTTCCTTCTGTCATTCATAGTAAGGGATGGGAGTCATTGTGTGACGTTCCGGTCACCTATCCTCTCGTACTTTTCCAGGAGTTTTACTCCAACTTGCACAGGATTGATCATTCAATACCTCTTTTCTTCACTCGCGTTCGAGGTACGCGTATTCTTGTCACACCGCAGCTAGTTGCGAATGTGCTTCGGGTCCCTTGGATAAAGTTTCCTGACTATCCTAGTTGTGAGCGTCTGAGGACTGTGTCCAGGGATGAGCTCATGTCTGCTTTTTATGAACGCACTACTACTTGGGGTGAGCGTCTGTTAACACCATGTCGACCTTTTGCTAAAGGTCCTAGATTCATGAATATGGTGATGACTTTTGTTTTGCATCCACTTTCTCACTATAACTCCATTACAGAGCCTCGTACTTGATTTTTGTTATCTCTTCTTGAGCATCTCACTATAGACTTTCTTTCTCACTTCATCCTTTCTATTATAGATGTTCATCTAGATTCGGTGTCCCGTGATAAGCTCATCTTTCCTTCCGCTATCACGAGAATTTTACGCCATTTTTCTGTTCCTTTTCCCTCTTTCGACCATTTTACCGTCATGTGTGCCATAGATTATGCTACCATTAAACGTAGCGAGGCCCAGTTTCGGTCGTGGCAGTCGGATTCAGCAGCACCCTCCTTTCGTTCTGCACCATCCCGTTTTGCTCCATCTGCATCTGCTCCTTCTTCTTCAGGTGATGTGTCTTTAGGAGACGTCATGGCGCAGCTGCAGTGCATGGATGCTTGCCTGGATACACTCTTTACAGAGTTGTATCAGGTGAACATTTGTGTCAGTCATATTGCACGACGGCAGGCGACTATGGGTGGTTTTGCTCCTGAGGCTACTCCTTCACCACCTCCTCTAGTGGCTTCTGATTCTGATGCTGATGAGGATGATGATGATGATGATGGTGATGTTGGTGATGACGATGACGCTTTAGATGATGTTGGAGATGCTAGCTCTACCGATGAAATGTCTCCTTAACACTCTACCCTTTGTCACTCGTGACAAAAAGGGGGTAGTTTTGGATATGAGAGTAGTCACTCTTAAGGGGAGAGTTAGTTAGTTTTTGGATCATTGTGTTAGGGGGAGTGGAGTGTTGTTCTTTTTTTTCTTTTTGAGGGATGTAATGAGGATATTATGTATCTTTTCTTTTCTTTCTTTCTTAGATACATTGTTCTTGTACATGAGGTCTTATGACCATTTATAGACATACATTGTACTTATTTTCTCTTTTATATTGTTGATGTATGTTTCTCTTTCACCTACCCTTTCATGTGTTGTTTTTTTTCTCTCTTTATACACATGCTTCTTATTATCTGTATGCAATCTATTATTTCTGTTTCACACAAAGATGCCTTGATGAGTTTTGTTTAAAGTATTTCAAAAATACAGGTTGTCAAAGTCTACTTGTCATAAACTCTCTTCTTGCAAAGTTTTTCAAGAGTTTGTGTTAGGATAGATTTTATTGTATTCAACAAGTGAATATGAGTTGAGTGATTTATGACTTCTCTCATATGTTCATTTGTTTGTTGTGGTTTTGTCACGGATTGCCAAAGGGGGAGATTGTTAGGACATATGTGTTTCACATGTTAAGAATATATATCATGATTTTATGTAATTGGCTTATCCTTTGACAAAATACACTTTACTTGTATTTGGGTAGACTTAGGATGTGTTTAAATACTTCAAGAAACTACATTTCAAGATCAAGTGTTGAAGCCTTCAAGTCTGTTCAAGAAATCAAGCAAAGAGTGCAAATTCATTAAAGCTCGACAGCTGGTCGATAGCTTCTCGACACCTCCTATCTGTCAAGGTTTAAGAATTTCAGAATTCAAATATGATTTTCTTGGATCCGTGAATATGTCTTTGGGCATTCTTTTCTCCTAACCCTAGACATATAGAAGGATTGTTTTAAGAGCCGTCAAACGGTACACAAGTTGCACAAGCATTGAGCAAACTCTGTTCAAGAAAATTGTGACCGGAGACGAAGTTCTTAACCTAGTTCATCTCTTTCTTTTGAAGAAGTTGCTGTGTATTCGCACCGTAGGGTTTTATGACCAAGCATCTTCTTGATCTTCATCGTGTGGATGAACTGAAGAACTTTGCAGCCGACAATCTTCTTAGTTGGTGTTTTGAAGTCGCGTACTAGGATTCGCGCAACTATTAGTCACGTACTTGGGAGCCGTGCATCAGAAAAGGGAGCTGTCACTACAGAACAAGTCCAATTTGGTATTGGGGTAAGGGTTCAACTGTAAGTTGGTAAGGTACTTGGGATTCCTTTACTTGTAACCGCTTGTTGTGATAATAGTGGAGTTTCGAGAGTGGTGACCTAAAAATCACCCGATGGGGTTTTTGCCGTTAGGTTTTTCCCATTCGTAAACAAATCACCGTGTTATTTATTTTCCGCTACGTAATTAGTTTATTGGTGATTTGTTTGTGCTACCACACGTTTGCATGATAAATTGATTAATTAATAACTTGACTAATTAATTAATTAATTTCTATCATAAGGGGTCATTCAGTTTGTGGCCTATCATGCTCCCAACTTAGGGGTTGGTATATATAAGGCTACCTGCTAAGGGATTTTAGGTTACCTTTTAATGCCTTTGCTAGGGAGATCCTCATAGGCTAGGTATAGGTATAAACCAACTCAGCCCCAATGCATGGAGGCTCATCATATCCATACAGGCATTATGGAGGGAGGTTTTTGATTGGAGTCGTCCTGTTACTGTGAACGAATTACTATACTGCAATAAACCTTCGGAGATAAGTCAATCCTTAAGTTTCTATCAATTTTTCTACCAGAGGTTCTAGTTGTAGGTTCGTTAAGTCCCTTCCCTCGTTTGATAGGAGATGAAAGACAATTTTTCTCCGTCTCAGGATTTTAGGCAAGGAACCCTGTTGAGGTAGAAAGGGACCCATTTTCTCCCTACACTGGTGAGTTAGGTCATCTTCGTCCAAAGGGTATGTTATTTTTCATAGCTCATCTTACTTCTTTTGTTATATTTATCTAACTCCATTTTCTTTTTTTAGCTATAAGATGACCTTTTCTGAGCAAATTTTACCTAGACTGTGTCCAGCGAGCACGCTCTTTTGCAAACAAAACTTTTCACTTCTTAGTGACACTCCATCGTCTAGAAACTTAGGGACTTGGACCTGAGCCTACAGAAGAAGCACTTGCCAATGAGCTTACCACCTATAGACATAAGTTATTCACTTCATTGTGTTTTGGCTGGTTAATTCATCTAGATTCTAACACATCTTTCTTCTTTGTAGGAATGGTAACTATGAAGGAAAACAAAGGGAAGGGTGTGGTTGATGACGAAGCTTCACAGTTTGGGGACAAGGATATTGACCAAACTCGTCCTCTTATCTTGACCACAGTGAAACTCGTCCCTCCAAACTTGTCTAAGAAGAGGAAAATGGTGTCCAAGAGATTGGCCACGGGCAATCTTCCCAACCATCGAGGTAACAAGAAGCAGAAGGTTGACTCCTCAACGTCGTCCACCACCCCTATCGTGGTTCTTGACCATGCTGCTCTTGTGGCCAAGCTTAAAGTCAATACTTCTCCCACTCGTCCTGACGTAGATCTGTCCAAGCCTCCTCCAATTGGTCCCTTGACAATGGTCCAATGACCCTCCCTAGAAGTGAAGGTCTTGCCTGGGACAGATTCAAGCAGGCGGTGATTGATAAAGACATCGCCATTTGCTACATGTCTTTGCAGAAGTTTGAACGATCCACAGTTCATGACCTCTTCAAGGTATTGTAGACTCGTCCTTAATCTTTTTAAGATATGAGCTTTACTTTATTTTCTGACGTCCATATTCTTGACACAGGTCATGTCAAAGTTTATGGCGATGTCCAGGCAAGCCTATGAGTTAGATAAGACCAGGGTTAGGCTTGAGGCAAAGATTCATGACATGGAGAAAGAATTAAGCAGTAGGACGAGAGAGAGGATGAAGTTAGAAGCCGAGGTGAAACAGTTAAAGAACCTGGCTAAGGAACTGAGAACTGACGTAGTGGAGAAGGATACTTTTCTAGATCACCTTCAGAAGCAAAATAACGAGCTCAGGTCCTCTTTGAGTAGATCCAGAGACGAAGTGATTAGAGAATTCAAGATGTCTAAGGAGTACACCGACCTCTTAGACGAAAACTATGCTGCGGGCTTTGAGGATTTTAGTATGGACGTCGTTGAGTCATTTCTTAGGGTGGACTTTGACTCTATCAAGCTCCATACTGCAGCTAAGAGTTCCTTGCTTCAGACTAGCTCAGAAGACGTGAATATTGAAGATGATGCTTCCACTCCTCACCCTACCAAGGATGGTGTTGTGACTTAAATAATGCTCCCAAGTATAGGATTGTCGCGAAGTAATAACTCAGTAAGTCCGAGGTCGAATCCACAGGGAAAAGGGACTTGATTAGCAAACCACAAGAGAATAAAACTAAAATAATAAAGTTTAATTGAAGAGATTTTTGATGGTTAGTTAAAGGTAATTTGAATTGAGAGAAAATAGCAACATATTAAGGCGCTAAGGTTTAGGGATCCACACACAACACATATATTGGTAGTCTTAACAATATTTATTTTATAACTCAACTAAAATTCATATGAATGATAATCTTAGACGGATGATTTAACAATAATAACTCAAGAATTAATTGTCTAAGGTAGTTTCATGAAATTGATTGATATTAGGCAAAACCAAACTAGTGAATTAGTTCGCAGGGAATACTAAGCGTTTAACGTGCCCAGAGTTTAAAATAAATCAAAGAACAATACAAAACTAAACGCTTTTCTAGATGAGTAAATCAATCAAAAACATAATATGTCAAGGAATCCTATTACAAGTTGAATTCCCCCGTTTGGAGAAAATCCCAGGTTTTTAGGCTTCATTTTACCAACATTTTCGGTCCATTTAAATTCATAATTCGGACTTCTGGTAAACTAAAAAGTTGTATCCCTTTAAGTTAAATTTCTAGTCCAACTTGAATCATCTTGATTGGACATCTGAGTCGAAAGTTATGCTCCAAATACTAACTGGTGCGCAAGCTGGAATCCTAATCCAAATTGGACTTGGATTTGGTGCAAATTTCCTTTAATTCCTTGCTCCAATTGGACTCAAATTTAATTGGCTTTGCCTTTGTTGACTTCATCATGGCCCTTGTAAAAGGAAAGTCCATTAGCTTTCTTCTTTGCACAAATCCACTTATTTAATTTCATTATCCTACAAAAGTCAAATCCATGCATTAAAATTCAATTAAGCACAAAATTGATTATTTAGCATTATTCCAAAACCAACTATAAAATGCATGAATTAACTCAAAATAAGTATGATAATTCTTTCTAATAATGATATAAATATGCAAAATTAAGCTATTATCAGACGGCCCAAAGTTTGGAGACGATGTCCCCAGTGGTTTATCCCAATAATTTTAATTTCAAGAAAATCTTATTTTATTTATTTGCCCTTTTTTTTAGGGGGTCCATTGTTTTGGACCATTTAAATTTCTTTAAGTACACTACCTAGTCCATGTTTAAGGACGGGATCTGATACAGCTGCCTTTTCTAGGCTTGTTACTTTAAAGGGTTTTTGGACGATGGTCGTCTACCCTTAGTTTTATTTATGAATACATTTTCGTCGATGTTTGAATGTTCATTCTTGTTTCTATTGCCAATTTTAATTCCCAAATATCTTTCATCCATTGTTAGGACTTTATATTGGAATGGCTAACAATTTTCCTCATCTTTATCTTGGACTCATTTTTGGAATTTTTGATTGGCTGATTTTCTTTTCGTCCATAGTTTGGATTACTCAGTAGTATGTTGCATGCATGCCTTTCATCGTCCTTTGTTATTGGACGAGTGTATTAGGATGTGTCTATTCCTTTCCTTTATACTTATGTTCTTATGTTAAGGTTTTATGACAATTTGACTTTTCCTTGTCTAAGGATGGCTCATGACGATACATCTCTGCGTCCAAAGATTTCAGACGTCTTTAACTTTTTATGGACTTTAGTTTCATAGAGAATCATCAACACTTAAGTTAGAAAATTCAAACTACTTTATATACAATAGAGAACTATGTACATAACATCTTCCATAGACAATAGAGAACTTTGTACATAACATCGTCCATAGACATCATTCATGTTAGTAACTAGTTCTTTTTTAGGGAATTCAAATTGCTTTATATAGAAAAGGACTTCGTTCATGACATCATCCTTAGCACATGCTAGTAGCTAGTACTTTTTAGGAATTCAATTGCTAAAAACACAAAATACTGCTGGAAAACATAAGTGCTGAGAGATAACATAAATAGACTGCTAGTGGTCACTAGTAATCTTTAGTCTCGCCCATGCTGACCTTCCTTATGAATCTTTACTGGTAGTACTTCCTCAAGTGCTCCACATTTTACAGGTGCTCTAGCCTTCGTCCATCCAAGGCTTCTAGATAGTATGACCTTTAACTCTTGAAATTGATGACTCTGTATGGTCCTTCCCAATTAGGTCCTAACTTTCCATGAGTGGGGTCCTTAGTAGCTAGGGAAACCCTTTTTAGGCGAAGGTCCCTAATGTTGAACTACCTCGGTTTGACTAGCGCATCATGGTGCTTAGTCATCAGGTTCTTGTAACCTGCCACTCTTTATTTTGCATCCACCTTACCTCGACAATAAGATCGAGGCTTAGACGGAGTTGTTTCTCATTTTTCTCATCCTTATAGTGGGCCACTATGTAGCTAGTCAAACCAACCTCCGCAAGTATCACCACATCACTTCCATATGCTAGCTTAAAAGGAGTCTTTCCAATAGGAGTCCGTACTATCATCCTGTATGCCCAAAGGACACTGGGTAATTCATCTAGCCATATCCCTTTTACCCCCTCAAGCCAAGTCTTGATGATCTTCAGCAAGGATCGGTTTATAACTTCTGCTTGTCCATTAGCTTGTGGGTGAGAGGGTGAAGGGTAGTGATTCTTGATTCCCAACTGCTCGCAGAACTCTCTGAAAGGTGTGTTGTCAAACTGGCATCCATTGTTTGAGATAAGCACCCTAGGGATTCCAAGACAGCAAATAATGTTCTTCTGGACAAAACTTTTAACGTTCTGCTCGATGATCTTTGCCAAGGGCTCTCTTTCACCTATTTGGTAAAATAATCAATCCCTACCACCAAGAACTTCATTTTCCTTGTCCCATTGGGAAAGGGGCCAAGGACGTCAAGTCCCCACTGAGCAAAGAGCCACCATTGGAGTGAGGTATTCTGATAGTTGTCTAGGTATATCTGTAGCGTTGACATTTATCACATGCTTTGAGATAAGTTTTGGCATCTGTCTACATAGACAGCCAATAGTATCCTGTGTGGACTATCTTATGGACGAGGGATCTGGCCCCTGAATGGTTTCCATAAGCTCCTTCGTGGACATCCCTCAGGACATAGTCGAACTCGTCCAAAGTCAAACACCTCAAATAGGGCTGAGAAAAACCCCTCTTATATAGCATCTCATCCATAAGGACAAACTTCGCTGCCCTTACCCTTAGCTTCCTTGCTTCTTCTTTATCCTCAAGAAGGATTCCGTCTTTAAGATAAGACATAATGGGAGTGATCCAGTTGGCTACTCCGTCTATCTGATTCATTTCCAAAATGTCTATACTTAGGATGTACTAGACTTTAATTTGCTGCCTTGGCTAAGATGTTAGCTTTCGCATTTTCCTCCCTTGGTATCTATTAGAACTAGGTTGTTGTGAAGCCTTTGATGCACTGCTTAACTTTGCCCAAGTACTTCTTCATTCGTTCTTCCTTGACTTCATATGTTCCATTCACTTGGCCTATCACCAACTGTGAGTCTCCCTTGGACAAGAACTGATTATGCTCTAAGTGATTTGGCTAACTCCAAGCCCTGGAGTAGGGCCTCATACTCTGCTTCATTGTTGGTCGTCTTGAACTGTAGATGGACGGCATACTCTAGAAGATCCCCTTCTGGTGACTGTAGTACTATTCCAACTCCACCTGCATGCTATGTGGACAAACCATCTACATGGACAACCCATTGCTTTGCCCCCTAGTCTCCACTTTGCTGATCACGGGTAAGAGTAAATTCGACAATAAAGTCTGCAAGGGCTTGAGCTTTTATTGCTTCTTTTGGTCTATATCGCAAGTCAAATTTACTAAGTTTAACTGCCCATTGGATCAATTGTCCAGCGGCTTTTAGCTTATTCATAGCCTTCTTCTAGGAGGTGATCTGTTAAGACGTTGATAACATGAGCTTGGAAATAAGGCTTGAGCTTTCTTGCTACTATTACCAATGAAAAGGCTAACTTCTCCATTGGTGGGTATCATCCTTCAGCTCCTCGTAAAGCTGTGCTGGTGTAGTAGACGGGCTTCTATAACTTTCCTTCTTCCCTAATTAAGGCCAAACTCACTATATGAGGGGACATTGCTAGGTAAAGATATAACTCTTCACCTAGTTTGGATGGGCTCAGCAACAGAGTTGAAGTGAGATAAGCCTTCAAGTCTTCAAACACTTGTTGGCACTTGTCTGTCCATTCAAATGTTCTCCTTAACACTCTGAAAAATGATAAGCACTTGTCAGTAGCTTTTGAGACAAACCTATTAAGGGTAGCTACTCGTCCAATGAGTCTCTTGACATCCTTGACATTTTTTAGGGGCTCCATGTTCAAAATCGCTTGGATTTTATCAGGACTTATTTCAATTCCTCTCTATGAAACCATAAAACCAAGGAATTTCCCTGATGCAACTCCAAAGGCACATTTGCTTGGATTCAGCTCCATCTTGTATCGTTTAAGTGCGACGAAAGTTTCTTAAAGGTCATCCAGATGTAGCGTCTCCTTTGCACTTGCTAGGATCTCCTTTCATCTTTTCGGTCATTTTAAGGACAGGTCATCTTTAATCTACATCAGTACTTGGTAAAGTAGGGTATTCAGGGAAGTGTAGTTAGAGTATCGTCCTGAGGACGACCCTACCTTCTTGCCGTCTCAATCCCATTTCTCCCCTGTCTTGGCCTTCTTTGGACGAGGGCCTTGCTTTGGATGGTGTACATAACCATTTTCCACTTATTCAACCTTCTTTTTTTCTTAGCAATAATTGTGTCTTCTGCATTCATGAAACTTTAGACTAAATGTATCAACTCAGCCATCATCTGCGACTCCTAGTCGTACAACTTATGGATCAACAAATCTGAATTGACTCCATTGTAGAAGGCTACCAATAGGATCTTGTCATCCATCTTGTCCACCAACAAGGCTTCCCTATTAAAATGACTATTGAAAGTATGCACACTCTCACTTTCTTCTTGTTTTATGTTCAGTAAACTAGACGAGGAAAACTTATACCTTTGGCCCTCTAAAAAGTTGTTGACGAACAACTTGCTTAACTCCTGAAATGAAGTTACGATGTTTGTTGGTAGCTTATCAAACCATACTCTGGTTGGGCCTTTCAACGTGGTAGGAAAGACTCTGCACATGATTTCGTCTGGAACACCTTAGAGGTGCATGGTCATCTTGAACGTGGCAATGTGATCGCAAGGGTCCCACATTCCATCATATGAGTCCAAGGTAGGCATTTTGAATTTGGAGGGTAAGGGGTGACTAGTGATGGACATGATGAAGGGAGAATTAGTCTTGTGGACAAGGTCATCCATGTGATTTGCCCTCCTCATAGAGTCTTTCATCTCCTCCATGGACCTTTTCATTTGATCCATCTCTCTCTCCAAATGTGGTAATCTACAAGTAACAGTACCTCTAGAACGATCTCCTCCCTCATTGCCATTTTCAGCTCCTTCATTCTTTGAATTTTGCCCGTGCACCTCACCACAACGCTATCGATGATGTCTGTTAACTTCTCTAGTTAACTCTTAGTTTTGTTGCGTCAAGTCCACCATTGCAATAGCTATGGACTGCAACTATTGCTGGACGGTCGCATATTTGAATTATAAGTCTTATATTTTAATTATATATAGCTAACATCTCTTTATTTTTTTTCAAAAAATATTTCTATTAATTTGATAGAATTTTTACATAAGAAATTTTATTTTATTTTATTTATTTATTTCCAATTCTTTTTAAGCAGTTAATTGGATTCTAATGATATTCTTTTAATAGATATAAACGGAAGACCTAAATTGAATAAACATAAAACTTGAAGAGTTAATTGAATGAAAGTAAAAATAAATAAACAAATAAATTAATTTTGATCAAAGTTAGAATGTACATTTATTAATATAGTCAATGTTTTTCAATGAAAAAGTTTCATGATGTTTCATGTGCTTCTTTTTTTTTTTCTTTTTTTTTTTTTAAACAACTCACTCTTTGAGAGTATTTTCATAAAGCAAGTTTTGATAGCTTGAATAATTTGAAACAAGTTGAAAATTATTTTGGAAATGCTTTCAAATCAAGCTTTGTTCTTCTGTAATGGAATTTTACACTATAACCTAAGAAGTTAGCATGTAAAGTAAACCCATACGTACATGGTGAAAAATTACAAAGAAAATAAACTCATGATAAGTAAATAATTAGTGGTAGTGAATTAAAATTAAGTTCACATGTATCAGATATATTAAATCTCAACAACCAAACATACCCATCCAATATATCATGCATGTTCATCATACACTCAAGCATATTCATCCAATTTTGAACATACATGTATATATTCATCTCAAAGAGATTTGTATTTTTATTTTTATTTTTATTTTGTTGGGAAATTTAGACCCCCGTTGATAAAATAAACAAGTTTTAAACCGAAGTTGTTAATTAGATTTATTATGAATAAACCTTGTTAAAACAAACAAACATCAATATCATGCACAACGGAAAAGTAAATAAAACAAGATATGATGACCCAAGAAAACCAATGAAACAAATTAGTTTCACAGTAAAAAACCTAGGGGAAAACCTTCCCGAAAAGCAATCCACTATAATAAAGAGAAGTTTCAGATCTAGTACAACATCTTTGTCCCTAGACTATACAATCCTAGTAGATGAACTTACAGCAAAAACCTTCTACCACTTCAGAACCTCTGAACTCTCTAGTATATGAACGCCACCAATGATGCACGGATCCCAACATGTGACTAGCTCCTTTGCATGAATCTCAATACGTGACTAACTCCAAGCAGCTTGAAGATGGTGTTGTTGGCTACAAAGTTCTTCACTTCATCAACAATGAAGATCAAGAAGTACTTGGTTACAAAACCCTAAGGCGTAAAAGACATAGTAACTTCTTGCAGAGAGAATAAAATCCTAGGTCACTTTTTGCATGTATTCTCTATGTATAATAGCCTTTAAAATAAGCCTTATATATGTCTAGGGTTGTGAGAAAAGAAACCCTCTACATACATGTTAACATGAGCTGAAAATCAGATCTGAAAATTCTGATTTCGTAGATCTCGACAGATTCAACTTCTATCGAGATTCGTTCATAAGTCTCGATAAATACTATTTCTGTCAAGATATCTGTCGAGCTTTAATGAACAACTTTTCTTCACTTGTTTCTTGTTCCAATCTTCATGGTTTTAATACTTGACTTGAACAACATGTTTCTTGAAGTACTAAACCCATCCTAGGTTTACTCAATTACAAGTAAATTGCATTTTGTCAAAGGATTAGCCAATTACATAAAATATGTCCCTAACAATCTCCCACTTTGGCAAGCCGTGACAAAACCACAACAAACAAATGAATCATGAGAGAAGTCTTAAATCACTAAACTCATAACTACCTGTTGGATTACAAATCAAATCTAACCCTAACATAAACTCTTGAAAAACTTTGTAGGAAGAAAGTTCATGGCATGGTAGACTTTCACAACCTATCTTTCTGAAACACTTACACAAAACTCATCAAGGCATTATGTGTGAAATAGAAATAAAAGTTGCATACATAAAGAAACATGTGTATAAAGAGAGAAAAGAAACAACACATGTAGAGGTAGTTGAAGAAAACATACATCATCATCATATATATAAATATAAAGTACAATGTATGCAATAAGATGGTCGCAAGACCGGTGTACGAGAAGCTAAAAGAAGCTCCTATAACAACAAAGGAGGTAAAAACTACCCCTAACAAGATGAAACACAACTCCCCCTTACAAAGGCATGTATTTCTCCCCCTAACATGTAGAATCTTAAAAAGAAACCACATTTTCTCCCCCTTTTTGTCATGATTGACAAAAGGTACAAGAAGCTATAAAAATTCACTCGAGAAACATAAAGATGATCAAGGGGGCACAAGGAATCCATATAAATGCATGAATGTAATGAAACAAGATGTTATGGATGACAAGATAATAGAAAGATGCAGAACATGTGAAAAATAGTGCATACAAGAGGGTCTTGATAGATCGAGAAGCTGTTGAGCTGATATCGAGTTGGTAGAGAGCACATAAAATTACCTCGATAGATCGAGATATGTGTCGAGAATCTATCAAGAAGCTACCCAAAAATCTCGATGGATCGAGAATTTATCGAGAATGTATCAAGCAGACAAAGAGCATAGAAATTTGGCTCGATGGATCGACGTAGCTGTCAAGAAGCTATCGAGGTTAAATCCAGAAATCTCGATAGAAGAAACTTGTGTTGAGATGCTGTCGAGAAGGTATTGAGCAGTTGTCGTGAAGATAGAAGCAAGGTTTTCCAAGGGAGGAAAAACACAAGATGAATGCAACAAGATAGCTACTCAAACAAGCATCCAAGCAGCATGTTAAGCACTCAAACACAGCGCAAATTTAGATGTAAAGCATTTCTAGATCAAAAGACACACATACATACTAAACAAGTCTAACCAATTTTATTTTTCAAAACAAGTTAAGATAGTTTAGCAAGCATATATTAACACATGTATCCTTTGAGATGGCCAAATCACATTGTACTTGCACATGTATCAAGAATAGCAAAGAGTTTGCATGTTGTGTGTGAAACATAGCAAAAGTACATAACTGTCTCATATTATGAAGATTTGAGATATAAGAAAATCTAATACACTCACACACAATCATAACTATTTGATAGGGACTATCACCTTTGAGGTACATCCTATAACTCTCACTTCTCCTAGAAAAACGCTTGTAACCATATTAAAAGCATTTTGATCTTTTTGCTTTTATTTTTTTCTTTACATATTTTTCTTTTAAGCATAGCATGCATGGGCATATAAGAGAGAGAAAAGAAAATACCCAATTATGTATGTTTAACATCCCAATTTTGCTGTGCCTAAGAACACAGATGTGATACATGATTGGTGGGTTTTAGTAGTAAGATGATTATTTATGCATTTCTCTTAGGATTTTCTAGTCCTTTCCGTTAAAAAGAATGATATGAGCATGAGATATAAGAGATCATCTTAATCGTACTCATCACAAATAGGAGCCACAAAGTTCACTTGCTTAGTTGTGCATTAAAATGCTCATCTAAGCTTCAAGAGATACAAAGTTTAGAGACTCTATTTCAATGGCCATCCAAGGTACACAAGTACCAAAACAAAACAAAAAAGAGGTACACTGTTTTTTGTATTTTTTTGATTTTTTCCTTTTTTTATTTTGAAAAAAAAAACTAAATAAAAACTAAACAACCAAACAAAAACAGACAAACAACATGAAAGCATGAAAGAAAGATGCATGAAGGCATGAAGGCATGAAGGCATGATTCCAAAAACAGATAAGAAATTAAGCAAGAAAGTCCTACTTTAGATAGAAAGAATTAAAGCAGAGGACAACAAAAAAGACAATTAAGTCTTAGGCTCCTTTCTCACCCACACAATGTGAATCTTTAGCCGTGAAGATGAAAAGATACTTGTCCTAGTATGTCTACTAAAGGACATATAAGAATTAGAATTCTCTTGAAATTGAGTTAAAAAGCTTAAAGCTTTTAATAACTCTCCAAACAAAGGTGTTGAACCTTGAGAGGGAACCTGTAACCATTTGGACACTTGCTTTTAAGGATACAACTTGAAGCAATTAGGATGAATGTGTCTAGAAACACCACAATGGTGACAAACATGAGTAGTTTTTGAACTACTAGACTTCATAGAGTGAGGTCTAACAAAAGATTTAGAATTAGCCAAATCAGTTTTTGATTTCATACCTTTATCACCTTTCTCAAATTGGGGCACAAAGACAGTTTTTGATCCAGAAGTTGTGGAAGAGGAGGAGCTGGATGAAACAGCATATCCTAAGCTAGTCTTATCAGAACTAGGCTTTTGAGCACTCAATACCTCATCAAGCATCGCATTAGACATCCTTTCTATTTGAATTCTAGCTTGACTAAGCTCAACCTTGAAATTCTTGACCTTATCTTTTAATAAGGTGTTCTCCACAACAAGAGTCTCAACTAACCTTGTAGTCTCATCTAGTTTGACTAATAGTTCAGCTTTTTTAGTTTTTACCTAGTAGTCTCATTTAGTTTTTAGCTTTTTTTAGTTTTACAAAGATGAGAAGTCTTTTCAGATTTTATAAATTCAGTACATAACTTATCATAGGCTTCCTAAAGGGTCAACTTTATAGGTACTTCATCATCAGAAGAATCCTTACTATCACTAGCACTCTCCACAATCACCGTATCGGTTGTGGCAATAAAAACCATATAATGACCACATTCATCCTCATACTCATTAGAAAGATCTCTCTCAGAATCACTCAAGGTAGTAACCAACACTTTACCTTTTGAATTCTCGGTCTTTTCCTTCATAAGCTAGTTTGGGCACTTTATCCTCGTATGACCAAAACCTTTACACCTATGGAACTAGATGAGGGGTTTCTCATTCTTGCCCTTCCTAGAGGATTCAGATTTCCTAGGGGCTTTATTCTTTCCTTTTTCCTATATTGGAGAAGCTTGACAATCTCATTAGCTATGAAGGTTAAGTCTTCATCCTCATCCTCATCTTCATCTTCATCTTCAGAGTCATCACTCTCTTCCTCTATACCCTTTAGAGCCATGTTCCTACTCTTTCCACCTTTTCCCAATTTACCTAATCCCATCTCATAAGTTTGAAAGTTCCCTACAAGCTCAGTCAAAGGAATTTGATCAATGCCCTTCACTTCTTTAATTGCAGTGATCTTGGCATGGAATCTTTCAGGTAAGGACCTAACAATTTTCAATTTTGATATAGATTCTCCAAGGTTGAAGGCAGAATTCACAATATCCTTGAGTTTAGCATATTACTCATCAAAGGTCTCATCCTCCTCCATCATTCACTACAAAAAAATTGGACTATTGTGGCGGGCCAAAACTGCCGCAAAAGCCCAAAAACTGCCGCTAAAGGACCATTTGGCCTATTGCAGCAAGGGCTATTGTGGTGGTTCCTCCTGCTAGCCTTGCACTGCCACAGTAGTTCTATTGCGGCGGTAACAAAAACGCCACAATAGATAGACCATTTAGTGGTACTTATGGCCTATTGCGGCGGGCAGAAAAACACCACCATATGAGGTTTCCATTCAGGTCAATTGACCTTTTAGTGGTGGTTATGCCCGTCGCTATATGTGTGAGGCTTTAGCAGTGGGCCAAAAACGCCGCTATAGTCCTTTAGCGGTGGTTTTTGCCCGCCATTATAGGTTTCTTTTTTTTTTCTCCTATGTTCTAAACCCACATTTCTATTACAAATAACCTATAACAATTTTAGCTTCACTAAGACAATACCACAAATGTAACTAGATAACACCACAAATGTCTCCAAACTAACATTATATTAACAAAGAAATATATTATCAAATACATAATTTTTTCTATAACCATCTTCATAAAATTAACAAAAGAAAGATGTGGTGCTTTGTACACTTGTAAAATATTTTTCAACACTTGCAAAAAATGTCTTTAGAGTTCAAATGTGGTTCTTATTACACAAAATGTCCTTAACATAAAATTTATGAACTGCCTGGTTGATGGGATGCGGCTAATGATTTTTGGAGAGCTGGGGATTGTAGGATTAGAGGAACGTCCTACATACCAAAAAAAAAAAAAAAAAAGCAATAATTAGGACACAACATTGAAATCAATGCAATCAATGTGATTACATAAAAAATAAAATAAAAACCAAGACAAAGAACTATACCTGCACAAATAGTACTACAAAAGTATTAAATACAAGTGCCATGACAATGATATGTGATAGAGCAAGTCCTTCAAATACAAGTGAAAGAACCCAGACATGTGCAAGTGTAACCACGTACTTAATGCCATCAGCAGTTATAGCCCTCTCAGTTACAATAATAAAAGAATAGTAAATGGTTTTCAAGTCAAATGACATTTTCCATTACTTCCAACTGATGTTTTCAGAATTCAAATCCTTTTTTTTTCCTACTTAAAATGTACCAAGAAAAGGAAATTAATTAAGACAGAAACCCTTACATTAAATTTTTTAGCTAAAGAAAGGAAGCTAATCTAGTTTTCAAGTCAAATGACATTTTCCATTGCTTCCAACTGACGTGCAAGTGCAGTGCAGTGTTGTGCTTCCTTTTTAAGTGCAGTCCAGTTGTTCTTTATGATGTACATTAGTTAGCCATATAGGCTGATTAAGTCAATCAGGGTGTGTGACCATTTAAAGATAAGAGTAAAAGGTATTGAGGTCAAAACTCAAAACCTACAAAACATGGGTTTCTGCACAATATTTGTGGACTAGTAGAACCTATAGTTTTATGTCACTTTTAGTCCACCGAATCACAACCCCAACAATTAGCAAAAGCCAAACCATCAACAAGACTGTATTCAAGAGTACACATTATTGTAACTGAGAGGGTGTAAGTATTTTATTGGAAGCAAGCTAGCATCACACACTAACAAAAAGCCATCCAAAATTTTACTAAAGTATGCATCAAAGTGTCAAACTATATATTTGTTTTTAAAAGTATAACTTATCAAATCCATCATTGTGCTATCAAGCTTGTATTGGGAGTGACAGGATGTACTGCTACTACCTTGGGGTTCCTAATATTGATTGTTACGTTCATCCAAGGGTTGTACAACGGAGAATGAAAATTATAAAAATAACCAATCAAAGGAATTAAACAAACATTAATGCCAACCTGACTGCATTGTGAAGTTATTTGTTGCATGCATTTGTTGAAGCATGCGAGCCATTCTTTACTCCATCTCTTTAAATTGGCTAAGTTTTTCCTTCATTTCGTCAAAAGCAGACAATTTCTCCTACATCTTAGCCAAGGAAGCCTTCAATTGTGCAACTTCGTCATCCCTTGATTGACTTGATTGTATTTGAAGGTCCGTGAGAGCACTCTTGCTACTTCGACCACTTAGGCTTGGACCAAATCCTACCCCACAAATACAACATTTGTGCTCCTTACCCATCACTTTGGCAAACACATCGTCTGGTGCCCATGCGATACTACCACTTGTGTCAGATGATTGCAATTGATACGAAAGTTCAGCCAACAACTCCTTCATTTTATCCTGATATATGAATTCAGTGAGCAATTTTTAAATAGCATTTAATGAGCAATCATTTATGAATTGTACAAATAAGATTTGAAATTATGGCATAGCAGTACCAACAAGATTTGAGCAATAGTTATAATTTTTTGTTATTCATTTTTCATGCATAATTTATCCCAAATGCTTAATTTTGCCCCTCAGTTTTAACGATAACTAATCATATGAAATAGCATCATGTCATCACTTTGTTTTGGCGGTTGCCATTACAACGTAAAAGAAAATTCACAAAAATTGTGACCAAACCAAAATCATCAAATAAAGAAAGTAGTTTCAAGGATGCCAACGAGTGATTAGAGAATATTCCAGGAGTACAATAAAGTTAGACAATAGCGGACCACACTTATTAAACCATAATCAATCATGATGATTCTTTCATTATTTTGTAAATGTTTGATAGTAAAATTGGTGGGAGCATTAATATTTTCACAAGATAAAATGTGAATGAATCCAAGCCATTTACTTTTATGGGTTTCTACTGCGGTGGATTCCTCACATAGAAGTCAAGCATGTAACAAGGGAAGTGCATTGTGCATAGGTGTATATATGGATGCCTTGGCTGCTCTAAGGAGGACACAGACTTAAGGTTTTGTTTTGTTTAAATCTCCCATTTCGATTTTTAGTTCTGCCTTATTCTATAATTTGAAAAACTCTCATGCCACTTCTTAGTTCTTGTATGTCCTTAAAAAAAATAATAAATAAATAAATCTTCTTTGAGAGTAACCCCAATATCAAGGAGCTAATTCAGGAAAACAACAATATTATTCATCTACTAATAGGAATAATAGTCTAATACATCAATAATTTCAGCGTCCATGGACAAACAAAGAGCAAATTTACCAAAATGTCTTTGTCTTTTACAAAAAATAAGTTTTTGGTGTAGGAGGCGATTAAACCCTAAATCTCTTAGTAGATGAATAATGTTGTAGTAAACAATGAAATGCTTTCTAAAGAGGCCTGCTCATCCTATAATAGGTTCAATGTTCATTTTTTGTGGTGGTCAGAAGTCATATTGATCCCAACCCCCAACACCATTTCACCCTCTAACCAAAACGTAGAGAAGACAACAAGATATAAACAAGAATAAGTTTTTTATAATTGGCATAAAGCGAATGCAAAGCAAAATATATACTAGAAGATCAGAATCTAAATAATAATAAGTTCAAAGATACCACCAAAGGAAACAAAGCAACAAATAAGAACAAAAGAATCACTTAACAAATAAATTCATATGAATCAAATAATGGAGGCCACTGCCTCCATATTATTGTTTTGTTAACCTCCATATTATTGTTTTGTTAACCTTCATTTCATTAAGCTCCCATATACAAACTCAAAAGCAGGCAGTAATAAAATTTAATGTAATCAAATGGATTACTCACCATTTTTGCTTGCACTACAGGATTAACTGCAGTTCTATCTTTACAAGTATGTAGTGAAACATGTAATGCTACACGCTCTACAGGACGTCCATCCTTTTTTGCCTGCAATATGAACAGTATATTTATGTAGTGATTCATATTGGTTCCACATAAATTTAAGATAAGTCAAATCATTTACATATTAGTCATAATACTTATTACCTTTTTTGCAGCGTGCACGGCAAAGCTACATGAACCAGCAGTATGTAAGTCCTCCTGTTTAGAACGACGGTCCCTATTCTTTTCTAACTCTATCTACAAAATTTAGGTATAGTTACTTACATTGATAAATAAGCAGCCATATCTTATAAGTCATGTAATTGAACTCTATTATAAGCTTGACATGAAAGGGTCTCCCTGAATTTCTAGGTTGGGAGTAACAGCTTAAGAAAATTATACCACCCAATCATTTAATATGGTAAAAGGGTTCCATAGAAGAAAGTGCATCAAATTGTTATTCTTATCTGAAAATTTGAAACAGAGGCAGAAAACAATGACAAATCAATTGCATTTGCAAACATTCACTTGCATAGCAGTTTTGGAAAGACCAGCAACAATCAGTGGCTAGTAGGCAAATTAAACAAAACACATAGTATTTAGTAAAAATTTTGACTACGACTTCTACTGTATACAAAATTAAAGCAGTTTCAGGCATCCCTTATTGTCCATATCGCTAAGCACACTTATCAATTATCTCATTAAGCCCAGCCATCTTTTCCCATACAAAATCATATATTTCAATAATTTCATGATGTTTAGCAAACCTTTACGTTTTCAAACAGTAGAAAGTTCAATAGCCCTGTTCTTATTTTTTATTTTTAAAAACGAAAATTTGAAGACTTAAAGATTAGGCTGATCTAATTGTTAATGTCTCCAGGGTATACCTATGAGATCAGATTATATTGGCTAAGCATGTACTGCACCATGGCATTTCCATGTTTGTACTGTAATGGCAGGATCAGTAATCAACCTTATACATATCATACAAAATGAAAATATTCATGCTTTCTTTTGGGACTAATGGCTTAAAGCTGAAGCAAATCTTGCTCAATACATTTTTGTCACTAGCACAAATTTTAAGCACTTATTCTTGACCATGACATTGCCATGTCAAATAATATGCATAATCCTTATACAATAGTCGTCAGTTAAATAAATAATAGCCATAAGCTCTTAAGGATTTCCCTTTCTCTTGTTCGACAAAGATAAATGTGGCACTCCATGTCACAGCCATACTTTCATGTCTGCAGCAGGAAGGAAGAAAGCCAACATAATAACAACCTTGTTTTAAACAAAAGCTCCATAAGCCCAGCCATCATATATCATACCAAATCATATATTCGATGAATTTCATCAAATCCTAACAATTTCAAGCAGTTAAAAACATCTTTAAAAAAACCACATAATAAATTAAATATGTGTGCAAAGAATCAAAAGCCTTCAATTTGATATGGTAAAATATAAATTTGACTTATTCATTACTTACAACCTAAATATAAACTTCCTGCATCCTGCACAGATTGCACAAGTTCAGCCTCTTTTTTTTTTTTTTTTAAGGGATTGAAGTCAAAGAGAAGTTCATCAAATTGTCCTTGTTGTTTCAAGGGCAATTAAATGAGATAAGATTATGTTGGCTAAGTATGTATGACATTTCCATCTTTGAGGCTGTGCACAATGTTATTGACACTAGTATCAGTTGGGATATAATAGCCACAATTCCCATTAGGATTTTTTACTCCTTAATAAATTAATAACTCTAATGTTCATGTGTTCAACAATAAGAGGGGAAAAAAAATAAAGAGAGCATAATAAGGGCTCATTCAGTATTCAAATCCATATTTGATACCACAAATACCTGTCAACATGAACTTCACCAAAATAGTAACCTTTCTAGAAAATTCAACAAACTAATCTTTGTATTCAGATACACTTCTACCCCCATCAAGTAAAACCAAACTCTCCATAGAATTAGTAGTGTAATCCGCCCAATGTGCATCTTCAATAGCAAAAATGTTCTGATGATTCTCAGGGTTAAACGAAACTAGCTTGGCATTCTTAATTAGAATTTCAATGAATGCATCTATGCTATTAGGATATTAGCACTTGCAAGGAATAAGCTACAGTTCAATTTGAATTTGAGGATCTTGAATCAAAAAGCACCATCAAGAACAATTTATTCAAATTCAATCCACATTCTTAGTGCAAGAGAAAACTTCAAAGCATCATACTAAAAAAAAAAACTCATAAGATCAATCAAACAACAACTCCATACTTACAATTGTGTTATTTAAAAAAAAAAAATCTTATTCATACAGAAACAAATCACAGTAACAACATGGCAGTAATGAAAACCAAAGAACACAGATTAAGCACATCTTAAAAAAATAAAATAAAATAATTTAAAAAGAACATACCACTACATCCTCAGTATACCAATGGTCAACAAGAATATCCCAATCTTCTGATATGCATCCCTTGGGTCTGTTGCTCTTCACCCGTGCTTTGTTTCTTGGATGCAATATGTAATGAGCCATTTTCAACCTACACTTGTGATCCCTCCAAGCCTTCCCAATTTTTTGTAAGGTAAGTGTCTTCAAACCCGCATATATAATGCAATGGGATTAGTAGGGATGGCGTATTTTTGCTACAATCAAATAGTTGTGTTACAAATTACAATCAAATAGTTGAGTTAGAATTAGAACTACAACAAGTGTTAGGACATATGTGATTCACTTGTTAGGAACATTTGTCACTACTTTATGTAATTGGCTAATCCTTTGACAAAACACACTTTACTTGCATTTGGGTAGATCTAGGATATTTTTAATACTTCAAGAAACTTTGTTTCAAGATCAAGTGTTAAAGCCATGCAAGTCTGTCCAAGAAACAAGCTGAAGAAGTGTCTGTCATTAAAGCTCGATAGCTAGCATTTATCGAGCTTAAGAAGTTGTTCCAACCTCATGGCTCGACAGCATCTCGACAGATAGGAATCTGTCGAGGTTTATGAAAAACAGATTTTCAGTTATGTTTTGAATCTAATCTATGATTATGTGTTAAAGCTTTCTTTTCTCACAACCCTAGACATATAAAAGGATTGTTTAAAGGGCCATCAAAGTGGACACAAGTTGCACAAGTGTTAAGCAAAGTTTGTTCAAGCAAATTATGACCGGAGATAGAATTTTCCCTAGTTCATCGTTCTTGTGAAGAAGTTGCTGTGTTTGTACACTGTAGGGTTTTGTAACCAAGCATCTTCTTGATCTTCATCATCTGGATGAACTGAATAACTTTGCAACCAACAACCTTCTCTAGTTGGTGTTTAAAGTCACGTACTAGGATCCGCACAATTGGTTAGTCACGTACTGGGAGCCATGCATCAAAAGGAGAAATTGTCACTACAAAACAAGTCCAATTGGGTATTAGGGTAAGGGTTCAACTGTAGGTTGGTATAAGGTACTAGGATTCCTTTACTTGTAACCGCTTGTTGTGATAATAGTGGAATTTCAAGAGTGGCGACCTTAAAATCACCCGGTGGGGTTTTTCCCGTGTTGGTTTTCCTCGTTTGTAAACAAATCATCGTGTTAATTTATTTTCCACTGCATATTTAGTTTATTGGTGATTAGTTTGTGCTACCACGCGTTTGCATGATTAATTTGATTAATTAATAAATTTAGCTAATTAATCAATTAATTTATCACAAAGGGTCAATTCGTTTTTGGCCTATCAACAAGCATGCTAAAATGTCATAATTACAAGCATTATAAGTTCTTGGTTTACCTCTACAAGACGCCAACACTCTTCTTTATGTTCTTCTAGCAAGTTCTTCTAACTCAAATATCTAATTGGGCATATGTGGGGTTTCTACGCAATCATCCCCAAGAAACCAGTGAAAGCCCTCACCCCTTCATTAACCGGCTAATGCATACTATTTAACGGCAAGTCAATTACTTGGTCATCGAGAAGATCCCAAATGATAGGCCAAAAACAAATTGACCCCTTGTGATAGATTAATTGATTAATTAACCAAGTTTATTAATTAATCAAATTAACATGTAAACGCAAGGTAGCACAAAAAAATCACCAATTAAACTAAGTATGTAGTGGAAAATAAATTGACATGGTGATTTGTTTACGGATAGGGAAAACCAACACGACAAAAACCCCACCGGGTGATTTTAAGGTCACCACTGCCGAGAATCCACTATTATCAAAACAAGTGGTTACAAGTAAAGGAATCCCAGTACCTTATACCAACTTACAATTGAACCCTTACCTCAATACCCAATTGGACTTATTCTATAGTGACAATCTCTCCTTGTAATGCACGGCTCCTAGTACGTGACTAACCAATTACGCTGATCCTAGTACTCGACTTCAATCACCAACTAGAGAATGTTGTTGGCTGCAAAGTTCTTTAGTTCATCATACGATGAAGATCGATAAAATGGTTGGTCACAAAACCCTACGGTGCACAAACACAGCAACTTCTTCACAAGAAAGATGAACTAGGGCAAATTCTGTCTCCGGTCATAATTTGCTTGAACAAACTTTGCTTGAACAAACTTTGCTTAACACTTGTAAAACTTGTGTCCACTTTGACGGCCCTTAAAATAATCATTTTATATGTCTAGGGTTGTGAAAAAAGAAAGCCCAAACATACAATCATAGATTAGAGTCAAAACATAACTGAAATTCTATTTTTCATAAACCTCGACAAATGGCTATCTGTTGAGCTACAGTCAAGCCATGAGGCTGGAACAGTTCTTCAAGCTCGATAAATGGCTAGCTGTCAAGCTAGTTGTTGAGCTTTAATGACAGACAGTTTTCAAACTTGAATCTCAGATAGACTTGTATGGCTTCAACACTTGATCTTGAAAAAAAGTTTCTTGAAGTATTAAACACATCCTAGATCTACCTAATTACAAGTAAAGTGCATTTTATCAAAAGATTAGCCAATTACATAAAATAGTAACATATGTTTCTAACAAGTGAATTCACATATGTCCTAACAATCTCCCCCTTTAGCAATCCGTGAGAAAACCACAACAAACAACTGAGATATGAGAGAAGTCATAAATCACTCAACTCATATTCACTTGTTGAATACAATAAAATATATTCTAACCCAAACTCTTGAAAAACTTTGCAAGAAGAGAGTCTTTGGCAGGAAAGACTTTGACAACCTGTATTTTTGAAACACTTTAAACAAAACTCATCAAGGCATCTTTATGTGAAATGGAAATAATAGATTGCATACAAGATATAAGAAACATGTGTATAAAAAAAGAAAAGAAACAACACATGTAAAGATAGGTGAAAGAAAAACATACATCAATATATATAAAGAATATAAGTACAATGTATGTCAAAATGGTCACAAGACCCATGTACAAGATATAAATGTATCTATAGTAGAGAAAAGAAAAAGATACAAGTAATCTTCACTACATCCCTTAGTGTGCACTCTCCCCCTAACAAAAATCTCCTATGCTAACCCTCCCCCTAAGTATGACTACTCTCATAACCAAAACTACTCCCCCTTTTTGTCACGAGAGACTAAGGATAGAAGTGTCAAGTAGACATTTTGTCGTCGCTGGGTGAGCTAGCATCACCACCATCCTCATCATCGGAAGCAGTAGCATTATCATCATCAGTATCATCAGCATCACTCTCATCCGTAGGGGCCACAGGAGTGGAAGGCATGGTGTAACCACCCATCTCAGCCTAGCGTCGAGCAATGCAGCCAACACGGGTGTTCACTTGACACAACTCATCACTGAGAGTGTTGAGGCAAGCATCCATGCATTAAAGCTGTGCCATGATGTCCTCGAGTGTCACTCCGCTCATAGAAAAGGAGGGAGTGGATGTGGATGGAGCTGAAGGAGTGAGAGGAGCTTCTGTACCGAACCACCTCAATCGAAATTGTGCCTCACTCCGTTTAACGGTAGCGTAGTCAATGGCACACATAATGGGGAAGTGGTCGAAAGAGGGAAAAGGAATAGAAAAGTGGCATAAAATCCACATGATAGCTTAAGGGAAAATGAGCTTATCATGGGTAACTGTATCCCATACACATCTATAATAGAAAAAATAAAATGTGAAGGAAAATCTATAGTGAGATTCTTTAACAAAGAAAGTAAAAATCGAGCACGAGCTCTATGATAGAGTTATAGTGAGAAAGTGGGTGCAAAACAAAAGTCATCACCATGTTCATGAATCTAGGACCTTTAGCAAAGGTCGAACATGGTGTAAATTGACGATCACCCCAATCAGAAGGGCGCTCGTAGAAAGCAGAAATCATCTCGTCTTTCGACACAGTCCTCAAACACTTACATCCGGGGTAGTCAGGATGCTCTACCCTCAGGACATGAAGCACATCGAATACCAACTCCGTTGTGACAACAATGCGTGTACCTCGAACACGAGTACGAAAGAAAGGTACTGAAGAATCAAGTACATGCATATTGGAGTAAAACTCCTGGATCATAACAAAAGGACATGTGATCGGGATGTCACACAGTGACTCCCAACCCCGACTGTGAATGACAGTGGGTAGGTTAGTGTCAAAGAAATCCGACAAAATGACTCGGCGTTCCGAATGAACACCTCGTTGAGAAAAGTTCTCTGAGAAGTCCTTTCGAGCATCCTTATCATGGAATTGAATAGAAGAGAGGGTAGGATCAGAAGAAAACGATGTCCCGGAACAAAGAGGGTTCCGGGATAGAGCAGACTTACGTTTCAGTGCCATTGACGCACTAACGTAAACTAGAGAGAGTGGGGGAAGAAAGAAACACTTTGAAAAGCCCCAAACAGTTCAAATATACATAAATATATTGAATGTAAGGTACGTATACATGAAAATGCATGAGCATGTAACGTGCAAAGTAAAAAGCATCATGGGCTCAGCCCAATCCAAACCTACCAGCACACAAACAGTTCAACATGTATAACACACAACTAAATGCATGAAAATACAATTATAATGCATATGGAATGAAAGGCATGAAGTTTTTAAGATTAAATCTTCAAAACCTATCCCAAAAATTTCACAAAAACCTCTTTGATTTTGAAAAACCCCAAATTTTGAAAAAATCCCAAAAACTTAGGTTTCAAAGAATGAAATGCATGAAAATGAGGGATTAGAGACTTACCAAGTGAGGAAAAACTTGATTGAGCTCGAAAATTGCTTGAGGAAGAGGTTTAAGGAAGAGAGAAGAGTGTTTGAGAGATGAACAACCACGGACAAATCGAGAGAGATCGAGGAAATGAAGTCCGGATTGTACAATAATCTATTTATAGAACCTCAATAAATCTCAACAGATCGAGGTTTCGAGAGTTATCGAGCCAAGTGTCGAGCTTTAATAGCTACGACAGATGCAACTATCGAGATGTGTCCAGAGGTGTCCACAACAAAGCAAGCTCAATGGATCGAGGAGCTATCGAGGAGACAGGAGATTTCTCAATTGATCCACCTAGCTATCGAGACGTGTCAAGATTGCAATAAAAAAACAACTGAAAAGCTCGACAGATAGGCTAGGTAACGAGAGGTGTCGAGGAGGTGTCGAGATTGCTTAAAAACAGTTTTTCAAGAAGAGAAAAATACAGACATGAATGCAATCAAATATGCAACTCAACCAAGGATTCAAACAACATTTTGAACTCTCAAAATCATCTCTCAACCAAAAACAAAAATGTTAAGCATTTTGATCCCAAAACACACACACACACACTAAACAAGTCTAACCAATTTTATATTTCAAAAACAAGTTAAGACAGTTTAGTGAGCATACATTAACACATATATTTCTTATGATGGCCAAATCACATTGTACTTGCACATGTATCAAGAGTAGCAAAGAATATTATGTGTTGTATGTGAAAAAAATCGCAAGATTGCATAAGTGTCTACATGTTATGACGATTTGAGATATGAGAAAATCACTTTAACTCAAACACAATCATAACTGTTTGATGGGGACTATCACCTTTGAGGTATATCCTATAACTTCCACATCTCTAAGAATACAAGCTTGCAATCATATATAAATAATTTTTTTCTTTTTTCTTTTTTTTTCTTTGCATATTTTTCTTTTAAGCAAATCATGCATGGGCATATAAGAGAGAGAAAAGAAATATCTAATGATGTTAAGCATTTGACATTGCACTTTTGCTATGCCGAAGCATACAGATGTCATTGACATTGCACTTTTGCTATGCCGAAGTATATAGATGTCATTTCATGATTGGCGGACAATAGTGGTGAGATGGTTATTTATGTCTTTCTCTTTAAGATTTTCTAGCCCTTCCCATCAAAAAGAGTGATACGAGTGTTAAGTACAAGAGATAACTTAATCTTACTCATCACAAACACGAGCCACAAAGCTCACTTGCTTAGTTGTGCATAGAGATGCTCATCTAAGCTACAAAAGATACAAAGTTTAGAAAACTTTGTTTCAATGGCCATCCAAAGTACATAAGTCCCAATGTACACAAAACACACTGTTTTTGTATTATTCTGATTTTTTTCAATTTCATTTTATTTTTATATGAAAAAAAAAATAAACAAAACTAAAAATAAATAAACAAAAACATGTTAAGCAAAGCAAAGCATAAAACTAGACTGACTCAAAACTTGAAAGCAAAACACACATGTAATGCAAACAAAAACAAGAAGAGAGAGAAGAAGTGATAGAATCACTTGGAGCCCTTTCCCTTCCACACCTTGGAAGAACCTTTCTATCTAGCAAACCTTTGATCTGGCAGTGAAAGGGAAGAATTAAAACTGTTCAAGTTCGAAAGGAACATGAGGGCTTTGAGAAGATCTCTAAGTGGAGCAAAAGAGGATTGAAGCTGATTCTGGCTTCCAGATGCTATCATGCTGTTGCTCTGTTAAGTGGCTAACCATTTATAACAATTTGGTCGAGTATGACCAGCAACTCCATTTATATCATGCTGCTTCTTCTGTTTAAGTTTTTAAGAGTTAGCCTTTTTAGCCCTAGGGTTTTTACCTTGTTTCTTTTCAAGTTTAGAGGGTGCTCCTAAGATAGATTTACCTTTGTCTAAGTTCTCACTAGCTAATTTAGTTTAACATCATTGTTCTCAATTTTAACATTATTAGCAGGAGAAACAAAAATAGTAGTACTAGTAGAAGCAATACTAGAAAAAGAGAAGTCATACCCTAACCCGGTTTGATCAGAAGTAGATTTCTGAATGCTGAACATCTCGTTAAGTTTCGTAGTTGAAGTCCTCTCCAATTAAGCTCTGACATGAAATAGCTCTGCTTCAAGCTTCTTGGTCTTCTCAGCCAAGAAATTATTCTTAAACCTTAGTGCTCCAATTGTCTGATTTGCTTCATCAAACTTTGTGGAAAGCTCTTCACGATCAAGTTCCACATCACTGAGCTTCTTGGTGGCCAGCCTATAAAGTTTCTCATGTTTCTCATAAAGCTTGTATAGTTTATCATAAGCTATATGAATATCATCTTGATCATCCATCTTCTCAAACTTAGACTCCACCAAGTCCTTTTCTTCGTCCACATCTTCAACAATCCCTTCAGTAGGATTGACAATGGCAGTGAAGGCATTCAAGATTCTGTCATCCTTATTGTCAGAATCATCCTCAGGCTCAGTGTTGCTCAAGGTAGCAGCAAGTGTCTTGCTCTTCCCAATGCTCTTTAGATAAGTAGGATACTCATGTTTCATATGTCCAAAGCCTTGACACCCAAAGCACTTTGGTCCTGAGGGAACAATGTACTGACCACCATTCCTAGCATTCTTCTTCCCTTTATCTTGGCTCTTGAACTGAGAAGAATTGGATTGCTTACGGTTCTTGTCGAAGCCCTTCCCATTGACATTCTTCATGAACTACTTGAATTGCCTAATGATGCAGGACTTCATCTTAGAATCTTCATCATCTGAAGAATCATCTGTGTCACTGCTCTTGGCCTTCAATGCCATGCTATTGCTCTTACCCAACTTACCAATCCTTGTTAGCCCTAGCTCGTAGGTCTGCAAATTACCAACTAGCTCTGTCAAAAGGATCTTTTTTATATCCTTTGATTCCTCGATCGCTGTAATCTTGGCATGGAATCTCTCGGGTAGAGAACTGAGCACCTTTCTCACAATCTTAGGTTCATAAATGGTTTTCCCAAGATTGAAAGCTAAGTTCACTATGTCCTTGAGCTTGGCATAGAACTCATCAAACGACTCATCCTCCTCCATCTTGATTTCTTCAAAGCTTGTAGTGAGCTTTTGAAACTTTGAATCTTTGACAACTTTGGTTCCCTCATAGGTTGTCTGGAGAATGGTCCATGCCTCTTTAGCAATTTCAATAGAGGATATTTTTTTGAACTTCTCATTAGTGACTGCACTAAATAAAGCATTCAATGCCCTGCTGTTGAAGTTTGCCGCCTTGATCTTGGCATCATCCCAATTGGCCGGTGCTTCCTTCAGCTTGGTCCAGCCTATCTCAATACCTTGCCACACTTTCTCATCTAAAGACTGCAAGAAAGTTCTCATGCGTACTTTCCAATATGCATAGTTAGTGCCATTAAATAAAGGAGGTATAATTAATGACTATCCTCTATCCACGACAAACAGGGGTCAATGGATCAACACAACAAAGATTAACCCTAATCAAAGTGTGCCTGCTCTGTTACCACTTGATAGACCAAAAACAAATTGACCACTTGTGATAGATTAATTGATTAATTAGCCAAGTTTATTAATTAATCAAATTAACATACAAACGCGTGGTAGCACAAACAAATCACCTATTAAACTAAGTATGCAATGGAAAATAAATTGACACGGTGATTTGTTTACGAATGGGGAAAACCAACACGGCAAAAACCCCACGTGGTGATTTTAAGGTCACCACTCCCGAGAATCCACTATTATCAAAATAAGCGATTAAAAGTAAATGAATCCCAGTACCTTATACCAACCTACAGTTGAACCCTTACCTCAATACCCAACTGGACTTGTTCTGTAGTGACAATCTCTCCTTGTAATGCACGGCTTCCAGTACGTGACTAACCAATTGTGCGGATCCCAGTACGCGACTTCAATCACCAACTAGAGAAGGTTGTTGGCTACAAAGTTCTTCAATTCATCACACGATGAAGATTGAGAAGATGCTTGGTCACAAAACCCTACGGTGTACAAACATAGCAACTTCTTCACAAGAGAGATGAACTAGGGCAAATTCTGTCTCTGGTCACAATTTGCTTAAACAAATTTTGCTCAACACTTATGCAACTTGTGTCCACTTTGACGGCCCTTAAAACAATCCTTTTATATGTCTAGGGTTGTGAGAAAAGAAAGCCCAAACATACAATCATGGATTAGAGTCAAAACAGAATTGAAATTTTGTTTTTCATAAACCTCGACAGATGGCTATCTATTAAGCTGCTATCGAGCCACGGGGCTAAAACAGCTCTTCAAGCTCGATAGATGGCTAGCTGTTGAGCTTGAATGACAGACACTTTTTAGACTTGAATCTTGGACAGACTTGCATGGCTTTAACACTTAATCTTGAAACAAAGTTTCTTGAAGTATTAAACACATCTTAGATCTATCCAATTACAAGTAAAGTGCGTTTTGTCAAAGGATTAGCCAATTACATAAAATAGTGACATATGTTTCTAACAAGTGAATTAACATATGTCCTAACACCAAACCTCCAAGTACTTTTTTGGCCCATGAGTGGCACGTACAGGTGGTTACACATCTGAAATTTAAATCATGCATTACTAGAAAAAATTGGCACAGATTTTAACACAGACACTCATCAAATGTTAAAATTTTAACTATTATCACTTCCTAAACAACTAAAACAAGCAAAATGTTTACTCTCTTTTTTCCAATCCAATCAATTCCTCATAATCACTTTATGGATAAGATAAGACCAAAACAAAGAAAAAAGTAACCATTTTCTTAATTTATAATGAGTATTTCACACATAATAAGCTAATTCCACTAACTGCAGACAAATACCTATCTAAACAATCAGGAACCAACAAAGATAAAAATAAAAAAATAAAAAAAAAATAAAAAATAAAAAAACTAAAAATAGAAGGCACACAAATATAAAGATAAACAATGAAAACCCAACAAAGATTAAGTAAAAACAAACCAACCTAGAAAGACCCTCATATTTGCTATATACAAAGGATTTCTCATTAAAGATGACTAATTTATCTAAAAACACACAAATACAAAGATAAACAATGAGAACCCAACAAAAATAAAAATAAAAAATATTGTAAACAAAGGTCTTTTCTTTCTCTATCTTCTTGTTTACTAGTTAGTAGATGGTGGGGCATAATATTAGAAAATTCAACTTAAGAAATTAGCATCAGTTTAAATAAAGTGGAATCGAGTTTTCGGTTAAAATTCAACTTAAGAATTTTTAAATAAAATTTAACTATCTAGGTGGATTAGAGAGAAGGCATGGATACATGTTTTGCTTATTAAATTTGCAACTATGATTGATACTATTATTGTCTGAATAACATACTTGAGCATGATTGTATTGATTAGCAATGAAATCATTAACATGAACCTAACTATAGAACTTGAGTGTTTCAACATGCATACAGGCATAACAAATAAAACTGTCACATTTAAAAAAATATAAAAATAGATAACAACCATCATGAGACATATAGGGCAAAGGTTGAGACATAGTGGCTGCTCCTTTATTTATTTTTATTTTTTAATAGAAATTTTAAGCAAACTAATAGCAAATTTGATATCAAGTTGTAAGCCCATACCTTGCGTAGAAGCTTCGTGCATTTCTTGGTTCGTTTCTTCATCCACATGTTCTGTAGAAGCTCCTTCCACAGTTACGCTCTTGGAACGCATGAGCAAATTTGATTTTCGCCTTGCCATTTCAATTGCCAAAGTGTAAAATAAAAACAAGTATATAAGCACAACGATAAGTAAAAAACAAGTTGATATGAATGAAATATAATGCTAGACACATTACATAACATAACACACACACACACACACACACACACACACACACACACACAAAAACACAAACAAAAAAACAAAAAAAAAGCAAAAAAATGTAATATGAATGAAATATAATGCTGCATGTAACTAATTATTATTAACAACAACAATACTTGAATCCAAAATGCATTTCCTCCCTTTTATAGTAAGCCATTGATGATAAATAGAGTATAAACCCTTAAATCACACAATCCAGCAGATCAAACAGAAACATAATTGGATATTTGGGCTTCACCAAGGTGGCATTTACACAACTTGATAGTTTTTTAGACCCCTTAAAAACACAATTGGATTAACTTAGGTAATTAGCCAAGTTTTTACTTAGTCCAAATTCCAAATCTAGGTTACCACAATCAAACAATCATATCATGCAAAGCAGCGGAAAGATAAATAACATAATGATATGATCACCCAGGAATCCAAATAGGTAAAAACCTGGTGAGAATTTAACCTAGCTATCCTCAAGGTAAACTTGAATCCACTATCTTGAAAGAATCTAAGTTCATAAAATAAGACTTACAAGCCCCACGCTTGATTTATTATTGCTACCCACCAGTAGAACTTACTGACACGACCACGTGCAAGCTCCGAATTCACGGACTCCTTCTTTCTTGGATTCACCACAAGATACAAGCACAACCACTTGTGTTTCTTTTAAGCTTCAATGGCAGCAACTAAATTGATCATCAAGGTGTAGATAACATCTCCTCCTTGAAAACCCTAAGCTTGTGTGAAGGAAATCTCCTCAAGGATCTCACAAAAGATTCACACAAAAAAGTAATATGAGCAACACTAAAACGTGGCTAGGGTTTGCCTTTTATACCTAGGGCAAATGAGAAAACCCTAAACTTTTTAAAACAAACTGGGCTGAGTAAGAATTCTGCAGAAAAAGCATTCTAACCCGATTTTCAATTGATCGAGTCTAAGCTTCGATCGATCTGAATTGCTTTATTAAGTCCTGCAACAACTTATTCCAACTTTACATAAACAAATCAACTTTGAGCAAGTCTAAACACGACTTAACATATTGTTTTGATCATGGTTTGCCAACAATACACATTAGAGTTCTAAATACATAAAAACCTAAGTCTTTAGAACCTAACACAACTGTTTTATTCTCTTATTTTATTATTTTTTTCCCTTTTCTGGCAGAATCCATGAGACAATTTCGGACCCAAAGTACATTGTATCTAAATACCAATAACTAGCAAGAACTACATACTAAAAACTTTCTATTTAATTAGTAAGCATATCAACCACACTAAATTAAAACATAGTTCAGCTTTAAAGAAACCCAGATACAATCTTGCATTTGGCAACCAAAAAATAAAATAAAATAATCAAAGCACATAGACAAATAGCAACAGAACAGTTATTGTTAAACTCCTAACTCCCAAATCAGCCCAACCAAACCTTAATCCAACAACATTATCTTACGTGCCTAAAACCCATCATGAAAATTAATTAAAAAAATACAATAAAGCCTGATCTGTGAAAATTAACCAAGAAGGAACTGACTTTTACAGAGCAATCTAGAACCTTAAAAACTCCAAAATTGAGACACAAAGAAAAAAATCAACCCCACAAGATGAGAGTGTAGACAAATTATCTTAAACAGTGCATGCATGCAAAGAAATTTGAACCGAGCTAATTTCCCTCTAATTTTCCTTTCCTTTCTACCATTTTCTTAGCAACCAAACACAAACCAAGACCAAAAACAACGCACATTTGAAAATCACAAACCAATGCATAGATAAATAATAATTAAAAACAAATAAATAAAAAACAGAAAGAGTGTTCGAGACAACTTATAGAGAGAGCGTTTGGTTTTTGGGAGTGAAATGAGGTGGCGGTGACGAGGTGGATTGGGGTTCCTAGGTGGCGGCCACGGAGCATTTGGTGGTGGTGGTGGGGTTGTTATGAAGGCGGCAGCGGTGGTTGGATTTTGGGTCTATGATTTAAAGATCGAGAGGGAGAGAGAGAGAGAGAGTTTAAAAGATAAATAGTGTTTGAGCTAGGTGTTTAGGTGGGATTTTGGGTCTACGAAGAGTTAGAGAGAGATATAGTGAATAATGTGTTTTAGGTCTCTAAAGAGTTAGAGAGATAGAGTGAAATGAGATAGAGAGATACAGTGTTTTTGTCAAAAATGAAAAGGCACTAAAAATGAAAAGCCAAAAAAAAAAAAAAAAAAAAACAGAGGGAAGATTTAGGGAGAAGCGGGGAGTTAGAAGGTCCATAGCGGCGGTCATACAAAACACCGCTACATCTCACATATTGCAGCGTTTTTCTTTACCACTACTATAGCATCTGTGAAAAATGATGTATTTATTGTGGCGGGTTACAGAAGCACTGCTATATCTACGTTATCGCTGCTAAAACATATATATGGCGGCAGTTTTATGTCCTGCCGCTGTAGAATGCCACAAATGACTATACCTATAGCGGCGGTCCCAAAAAATGCCGCAATAGGTGACATATAGCAGTGTTTTTTGCACCCACCACAAAAAAACCGCCGCAATAGTCCAATTTTTTTGTAATGATTATTTCTTCAAAACTGCTAGTGAGTTTTTGAAGCTTCACGGTCTTCATTGCCTTGGTACCTTCATAGGTGGTTTCAAGAATAGTCTATGCTTCCTTAGCAATTTCCATGGTTGATATTTTCTTGAATTCCTCATTGGTCACACCACTAAACAAAGCATTCAAAGCCCTACTGTTGAAATTTGCCGTTTTGATCTTTGCTTCATCCCAATCCACTAGCGCTTCCTTTGGCTTAATCTAGCCGACTTCAACAGCTTGCCATGCTTTTTCATCAAGCACCTGTAAAAAAAGCTTTCATACGAAAGTTCTAGTATGCATAGTTACTACCATTAAAAAAAAAAAAGAAAAAAAAATGAATAAAAAGAGATTGTCTACAATCCACGACAACGGGGGCTAAGAATCACACTCTATAAATTAATCCAATCAGAGTGTACTCGCTCTGATACCAATTGTTGGGAAAGTTAGACCCCGGTTGATATAATAAACAAGTTTTAAACCTAAATTGTTAATTAGATTTATTATGAATAAATCTGTTAAAATAAACAAAGATCAATACCATGCACAGCAAAAAAGTAAATAAGACAAGATATGATAACTCAAGAAAATCAATGAAATAAACTAATTTCACAGTAAAAAACCTAGAAGGAAACCTTCCTGAAAAGCAATCCACTACAATAAAGAGAATTTTCAAATCTAGTACAAAACCTTTGTCCCTAGACTCTACAATTCCAGTAAATGAACTTACAGTAGAAATCTTCTACCGCTTCAAAACCTCTGAACTCTCTAAAATATGAACGCCACCAATGATGCACGAATCTCAATACGTGGCTAACTCCTTTACACGAATCTCAGTACATGACTAACTCTAAGCAGTATGAAGATGATGTTGTTGGCTAAAAAATTCTTCACTTCATCAACAATGAAAATCAAGAAGTACTTAGTTACAAAACCTTAAAGTGCAAAAGACGCAGTAACTTCTTGTAGAGAAAATAAAATCCTAGGTCACTTTCTGCATGTGTTCTCTATATATAACGGCTTTTAAAATAAGTTTCATATATGTTTATAGTTGTAAGAAAAGAAACCTTACACATACATGCCAGCATAAGTTGAAAATCAGATCTGAAAATTTTGATTTCGTAGATCTCAATAGATTCAGCTTCTATCAAGTTTTGTTCTTAAGTCTCGATAGATACTATTTCTATCAAGGTATATGTCGAACTTTAATGAACAACTTTTCTTCACTTGTTTTTTAATTCAATCTTCATGGCTTTAATACTTGACTTGAATATGTTTCTTGAAGTACACTAAATCCACCTTAGATCTACCCAATTACAAGTAAAGTATATTTTGTCAAAGGATTAACCAATTACATAAAATATGTCTCTAACATATTTTTAAGAACCAGACCCAAAGGTCAATTTATTAGCAAATGAAAAAAGACTACATAGAGTCACAGGTTACAATAGTAGCTAACAAAGATATATATATATATATATATATATATATATATATTTATAAGGAGAAGCATAATAATTCATACATAGCCATACCCACCCATGCATGATATCCACAAACCCATCAGAAACTCGACAATTATAGCATAATTATTGCATTCTCAAGCTTTTTTCTTCAGAAACTCAACAATTCCTCTAATAGAAACATCGTTAGAAACCTCAAGATCATAACTAGTACTCTTCAAAAGTTCCTCTGCAATTTCTGCTGGGGTAATCTTTACATTCTTCAACAATCCTTCAATCTCTGTATAGAGTAGGTGGTCACCTTCGATATTAAGATAATTAGAAGCCAACAGCTTGAACCCACCCATGGTGCAATACGACATGTGCACGTGCACGTCCATACGGCCTGGGCGCAACAAAGCTGGATCAAGCTTGTCCTTATGATTGGTGGTGAACACAATAATTCGCCCATCTCCACAGCTCGACCATAATCCATCTATGATGTTCAATAAACCCGATAGTGTGAACTAAAAAAAAAATGAAAGTAAATATTATTAGATGAAATCATAAGATTATGTCATTTGCATTAGCTAGTGTGATAGTGGTATTAGTTGTTGACATAGTTCATAGCATATGTATTTAATAAAAGTTGTAGATACACAAATTTTTTATAGGATTTAAGAGAGATGATTAGTAGGCAACCCTATTCCCATTTCTTTTTTATTTGAAACATAACTAATTCAATTCTCGGATTCAAAACTAACACAGTACTATCCACTGGTAGGAAAAATTTACGACGGGCTAGAAATTAATTAGACTCATTGAGCTAAATATCTCATACAAATTATAGCCAAATCTAACAAAAACCAGCTCACATACTTGAGTCATTGAAAAATGAATAATATGTCATAAACTGATTCAATGACACCTAAATCAACAAAGTAAAATGAGTGGCAATCAATTATATAGCTAGATTTAGATATTGACAAAAGGAAAGTGTTACTCATCATATTTGTAGTATACAACAAACAAACAAAAATAAAAGTCAAGTCAAATGATTTCCAATTCAATAGGATAAACATACAATCTTCCCATAAAAATAAAATAAAATAAAATAAAATAAATAAAACATCCGATCTTGGAGTCAATTTATATCGCACAATACATACTTATCCAATTAAATCCACGTAAGAATCACATGAAACTTATCTGAAACTGTCTGAAGTGTATAATAATCTAATTTCCACCATACTAGACTACTAGTAAACTATATATCGGAGTATTGTTAATTCTCAAAAAAAAAAAAAAAAAAAAAAAGAGTAATTGCAACTAGTTTTTGTGTGAATAAAGAAAGGTAACCTTAGTGAAAAGAGTATTAGAGTTCTTCTCTTTCTCTCGTTCTCGATCTTCAAACTCTGCACCGCAATCTATATCCTCAATTACCAGTATTGAACAATTAGATGTTGAAAGTATTGTCTTTCTCAAGTCTGAATCTGAGTACCTTCCGCCGGAAAGATTCAAATCATAGATATTAAACTTAAGGTGATTAGCCATGGCAGCAATCAAGCTTGATTTACCAGTACCCGGAGGGCCATAAAGCAAATACCCTCGCTTCCATACCTTACCAACTTTCTTATACAACTCCTTTCTTTCAACAAACCTGTCCAAATCATCCATGACCATCTTCTTCAGCTCCGGGTCCATTGCCAATGTCTTAAATGTAACTGGATGTTCTAGATTAATGGAACCCCATTCACCAACAGGTATACCTGCACGGCCACAATCACGGCTATAAAGCTTTACCGTACACATCTTTTTTTTTTCTTCTTCTTGTATTTCCTCAAAACGAGTTATTACATAAGGTAAATAAGACTCAAGCACATCCTTCTCGGATTTCTTATCAAAGGCAAGCGTAAAAAAATTATGAGGATCATCATCTTCCTCTTCTTTTTCTGAATGTAACTTCCACTTGAGCTCAATGTCATCAAAGTGATCAATAACCTCTTCACCCACTACAATATCAATGATTAGTTTCTCTTGACTATTGGTTTTGCTTACTTTGATACATTTTGATTTTGATGAATAACTAATCTTGGTACGTAGGTAGGTTGTGGCAGCTTCATAGATTTGATTGTTTTTGAGACCAGCATTCTCTTCAATGATGAGAGTGAATTGAGGAGTAAAGAAATAATGGACAACAATGGAGAAGAGAGAGCGGACTGCAGGAGGTACGAATTCATTTCCTAGAATCACAAAAGCAGCTGAGAAAAATGTTGTCAATGATCTAAGCATCGCTTTTAGAGAAACCATGGTTTGAGGGCACCCTGTAATAATGAAAATAATGTGGTCAATGACTCAGCTTTTTTATGGCTTGAGGGCGCAATATAAGAGCTTTCATACCAAGTATTTCTTGGTTTTGTTTATGCAATCTGGTTAAAATTATAAAAGTTCTGAGTCACTTCACAAAGATCGAGGACACCTGCCATAAATTTGTTGGGATAAATAAATCTCCATAAAGAAAATTTAAAGCAAACAAAATTCTCGCAAAGCACCGTGAAAATCAATTACACATGAACACGCAAAATTACAAGAAAAGCCGTAGAGGGAAAAATCTTGAACTCAAATTCGACCAATCTTTCATAATAAAATTGAGATAAAAATGCCCAAAACTTGGATTCACAATAAATTTGAAAAATACTAATAATACCTCTCTAGAAATTTGGAGGTTGTTTGGTAATATTATTTAAATAGTAGACTTCATTATTTAAACAACAATAATACTTTTGATACATATTTTTATAACATTCAAATACATACTTCTATAACATTAAAAGCTGAACAATAATTTTTAAACACTGTTATTCGGCGGATCCTAAATTTAAAAAATACAACAATACCTCTCTAGAAACTCAGTGAAGATCTCCACTCTAAACAAGGCACTTTTTTTTTCTTTTTGTTTTTTTTTTTTTTTTCACACAGCTTGTAATCTCTGCATGCTTTTCTCTTTAGATCCCATTATATGGACCCTGCTGCGTCACTATTCCTGAGCGTGTCTCACAAGGCCAAGGAAATTGATGAGAAAATTCGTATGTAGTAATTGTGGTTGAATAAGATAAAAATGTGTGGCTCATATAGGGCTTTTGATAATGTGTCCGTTTGTTTGTACTTTCCAAGTGCAAAAAGTGCTTCTGGAACCAAATATAAGGGGGTGTTTGATTTGTGTTTTCAAATAGTCATTTTCAGTTTTTATATCATATTTTATGTATTTTTACGTACTTTTGCACTTATATATATTTTCATAAATATTTTCAAACAATAATTTTCAGTTTTTAAACACATATACTTAACAGGTCCATAATATCTGCATTTGGTAAACCAAATAAAATCTGTTTTTTATAAAACACTACTTTTTGAAATGTAAAGCAACTTCACTTTAACATACTACAACTCTTCCAAGATTTTGCAAAAGCAAAATAAATATTAAAGCATCAACGGCAGTGCTTCAAAAATCTTCTAAAATGCAAAAAGTGGAAAAATTTACACAATTTTCCTTCAAAATTGCCCATATCAGTGGTGTAAAAATGTGCATATTTGCTACAGTTATTTGCAGGGTTCCAGTAGATGTGTAAAATAATATTTTATTTTATTTCTTTTATCTCTCCTCCATTTTTTTATTATTTTTTCATTCTCTCCTCCAGACTATGAACACTTTCCTTAGTGTCCTCCATTAGCAGTCATGAGCACTTCGTCCTCAGCCCCAGAAATCACAGAACAGGAAGTGCAGTCCGCCAATACTCCTAACCCGGCTATAACAATCCTTTCAACTACAGAAATCACCAAAGAGGAAGCAAATCCTCTTTTGCCGCTGATCATCGAATAAGAAATTACTTCAATCACCCAAGAAGATGCCTCTGACATGAAACCCAACGGAACCGCTACAGCTGCCGATCTACTCCACTGCTGCCGCTGCTTCCGCCGATCTGCTGCCGTTCTGCCGCCGGATCTGCCGCCGTGTGTTAGTGTTTGAGAGAGGAAAATAGTTAAGGGAGGAATGAGAGAGAGAGATTTTTGGATTGGACTGATGAAAGAAACGGTAACTTTGAGAATTAATAAATAAGTAATAAAAAAATAATATTATTTAAATAAAATATAATGTAAAATAGATACACTGAGATGTTGGTGTTTTAGAAAAGTAAAAATGTAAAATAAAAAAAATAGATTTTTAATGTAAAATATATGAAAAAATTTGGCGAAACTGATACGGTTGCTCTTACTGTTGAGAGGCTGTTTTCAATTACCAAATTGGCCAAACAGCTTTTTGAAAACTCAATTTTGCCCTTTGATAAATCAAGGTCTGTAGCTCACCTCACGGATTCCTCTCATCTCATCTTCAAAACAAGCCTCTTCGTGCTGCTTCTTCTTCTTCTCTTCTCTATTTTTTTTTTTTTTAATTTACGTCTTACATATCTAATCTCAAAAAACCCTCCTACTTTGCTTCACATTGGCCGGTAAAAAAAAGAGCTCAAACACAAGGGACTCAAAACTCAAAAGACAGTCACATATACATAAAACACAAAAGTCTCAAAACACACTGAAACTCACACACACAACAATGGAGTGTACTTGGCCTGAGAGCTTACCTTCTAGCAAGAAAAAGGCAATAGAAGAGCTTGTTCAAGGTCGTGATATTGCGAATCAGCTATGTTCTTTGCTTAATAAGTCAGCTGGAGACAACAACAACAACAAGGCAGCCCCAACTGAAGATCTTGTTCTAAAAATCTTGAAGTCCTTTACTAATATGTGGTGGAGTGTGTGGGGCTTTGTGTGGAGGAAAGTAAAAGAAAAGGAAAATAAGGAGATGAGGAAGAAGTGAATGAGAAAAAAGTTTAGAAGAGTTTTTGGGTTTGGGTAAAGCAATGTGGAAGAAAAAGTGAAAGAACAAAGTTTAGAAGAGTTTTTGGCCTTGGGTCAAGCATCGTGGAAGAAAATATAAAGAATAGGAATACAGATTATTTCAATTTTTTTTTTTTTTTTACAACCGTGTTGTTAATAAAATTTTATTTTACAAAGATTAATTTTAAATTAGTATTGTAAAAATATTGTGACATTTCATTATATCTCTAAATTTTTTAAATTAGTACTATTTTTTTTAGAAAAAAAATAATACTATTGACATAATATTTTTATAACAATTTTATAATAAAGTTTACATAATAAGTTGTTATTAGTACTCATCTAGACCTACTAGTGACATTTTCTTTTTTACCATTAACAACTTGTTATATAGACTTTGTTGTGAAATTTTTGTGAAAATATTGTATCCATAACTTGCATTAAGAAAGGTAATTAAAACAAAGAATTCTCTTTATATATACATTGTCATTTTTGGTAATTTATTTCTCAAACTGCCACATTTATAAGTGCTAGTCAAACACTCAGCTTTTTCAGAAAACACTTTTTAACATTTTTTACCAAGCACTTAGCTTTTTCAAAAAGTCCAATACTTTTTGAAAACCCGACATTTTCAAAAAGCCCGGTTTCAAAAAGCTAAACCAAACTCACTCAATGTTGTTCTAGTAATGTTATTTAAGTATTGTGAAAATACGTGTGGGTGAAAATACATGTTGTATTATTTAAATAACGAAAACTGTTGTTCAAATAGCGTTACCAAACAAACCCTTAATAAATGAAATTGAAAATTAAAAGTCTCATGGGTTTTTTACATAAAAATAAGAGGTTTTATATTTTAAAAATTAAATAAAAAAATCATTCTTTGTAAGTATTTTCACAAAACAAATTTTGAAAGCTTTATCAAGATTGTAAAGATCAAAAAGGTTAGAAAGAAGGAAAGAAGCTTTTTATTCTTTTTGCAGCATTAATTTATAGCATTAATTTAATTTTTGCAGCTTTTTATTCTTTTTGACAAATTTTTAATAATTTTTTTAATCTTTTTTGGCAACATTTTTAATAACTTTTTGTCCTTGGTCAGGGCTTTCTTACAAGTTTGGATAATTTGATACAATTATTAATTTATTTTATCCTATATATTATGAAATTAGGACTAAAACATTTCACCTCTTCAAAATTTCATGAATTTTTACTACGATTAACTCTTTATATCATCAAGAAAATATAAAATAACAATTTATTATCATATGAACCGACAAATTTTCAGTGAGTAGGCAACTGTGAGTGTGAAAACTGGGAAGTTTGACGGAAATAACAGAGAAACTTTAAATGTGTGGGCGAGAGAAAAAGAGTAAAAAAGATCAGACCTTTTTACTAGTGCATCATGCTCAATGTCATAGTCATTGACGTGAATTGCTCAGCCAAATAGAAAATGCCCACCTCACCATCCAAACGTCATATACCAAACGTCATACAAATTATTGCCATCTTCATGTTCTACAGCATAGTGTCAGAAACTTTGAAATAACCCATTGGCGTTTGTTACAAACTGGCGTTCCCACTAATGAGATATGCGGGTGCCACAATTTACTCACGTGGTGATTTGTAAGCGGTGGAAGAGTGATGATGTGAAGTGGACAAGTTGTAGCACAATACCAGCATAACTTCTCACTAATATACTCTTTGGCCTTTGCACACACATATATAGTAATTAGTGTGTAATCCCGTGCATATATACGGGTAGATTTAAAAACAATCACAATTACATATTATATATATATGTATATATGATTTGAAATTTAATTAGATCTAGACTCTTTGGTTTTTGTCTCCAATAATTTACTTGCCACAAAAATTAACAAATTAGATAAGATACATAACGCAAAATTAAACTCCAATTAAAATTTAATCTAAAATCTAATTAAATTTAGACCTTTTGATTTTTGTACCTAATAATTCACTTAACACAAAAATTTAAAAATTAAATGACGCGTGTCACAAAATTAGACTCCAATTTAAAATTTAATTAAATTTTCTCTCTGCTTTAGCTATTAATATATATATATATATATATATATATATATAACTTATAAAATTGAATTTTTTTAGTTATATAATTTTTTTTTTATGATTTATTATATTGGACTCCTCGTTTTCTACATTAAATTAACTAATTTGGCACAAAAATTTAAAAATTTAGATTAGATGGGACACATGGCGCAAAATTAAACTTTAATTAAAATTCAATTTTTACCTAAATTAACTTACTTTTTACAAAATTCTAAAATTTTACACAGTGTAAAATTAGACATTAATGGAATTCCAATTTGAAATTTAATTGGATTTTCTCTCTGCTTTACCTATTATTATATACAGTATATAGATTAAAACGCAATTAATTTTTATGTGCGCAAAAGTGTGTATATTAATATATGTATAACAAAATTTTTCCATTATGTATTTTCTAGTTTTGTTTTTTTTTTTAATAAATAAATATTGATTCATTACTATGAATCACTACAAAAGGCAAAAGAGGAGAAACGCAACCCATCAAGTCTCTTCTCTAAGGGCAACGGTGTTACGTTCTTTTTTTTAAATAAAAAAGTGTTATTTTAACGTACCTAAGAAATAAAAGAATAAGTGTATGTTTGGATTGCACTAGAAAGGAAAGCAAATATGCGTTTGCCTTTTTTCTGTGGGTCCCATGCACTATTTACAAGACCCGCAAAAACAAATTTCAGCAAATTTTTCTTCAAAACTGGGTCCTATGGCATTATTCACACATTTAAAAATTATTTTGGTATAATGTTTTCAGTAATAAATAGTATCCAAATAGACCCTAAAAAAGAGTAGCATTAAAAAGAGAAATGGAAATCAGCTTGGTGGAAGAAAGACCACACACACATGCATCTCTCTCTCTCTCTCTCTCCAATAAAAATAATAATAATAGTAGGTGAATCTGAGAGAAACTCAAACTAGAATTCCAAATTTGCGTCATGTGTCCTAAATTATTTATTCTTTTTTTTTTTTTTTGGAAAACCAATTAGAAACTAAATTATTTATTCTTAAAGAGTTTTATTTCTTAATTTTAGAATCAAATGTACAACCACATCATAAACATTCATCCAAGTGAGTTATTAAGAACAAAAACCAAATAGTATAGAATAAATGAATCATACAAAAAGTGCTTTGCAATAATTTTTTTAAAAAAAATGGACAATTTACATTTTATACCTAATAATATATTTACAAAAACTTTTAAAGAATTAACAAAATATAAAAATGACTATTAATAGTATTTAAATTATATATATATATATATATATATATATATATAAGAATTATATTATGCATATTAGTGTATAATTTTAAGTGTATCCATGCATATGCATGGGATTATAAGCTTGTATATATTAATAGCCAAAACTCAGAGAAAATCCAATTAGATTTTAATTAGATTCTCAATTTTGCACCACGTGTCTCATTTAATTTTTAATTTTGTGCCAAGTGAATCACTGAGTGTAAAAAATCGAAAAGTCCAAATCTAATTATATTTTAAATTAGATTTCAATTGGAGTCTAATTTTTCACCGTCCATCTAATTTTTTAATTTTATGGCAAGTGAATTATTGGGTGCAAAAACCGAAGAGTCTAAATTCAGTTAAATTACACACACACACACACTCACACACAATGAGAAACCATAATATATTTTTAAAATGTATAGTTTAAAGTAGGTGCATAGCCGGGGGGGGGGGGGGGGGGGGGGGTCGAGGGGGGGCAGCTGCCCCCCTGACTCCTCCCAAAAAGTCCTTCATATATTTATAAAGTTGAGTTGTACTCCTAAAGTTAGAATATAAAAAGAAACATTTTCTCTCAAACCGTACCCCTAACATGAAATGAAAAATAAATAAAATACATATTTCTATTTGAGAAAGTCTAGAGACACAATAAAATTTTACAATATTTTCACAATAATCTTATTTTTAGTTGGAATAGATCCCAGAATAAATATATTTTATTTTTATTTTGACCAATAATGTATTGACACCTCAATTTATTGTAAAAATATTGTGAAATTTTGTGGTGTTATTCAAAAAACTCATCCTAGTTTAAACAATGAGCCTACACGAAATAAATTCCACCAAACTTGTTTACACTTTTGACCAATATTCAATTTTTTTTTTTTTACTTATCCAAATTTCTTTCCTTTCATTTCAAGTTAAGCAAGTGGAATTCAAACTTTACACAAAATAATAATAAAATATCTTGTATGACACTAAAGTTGTAAAATGTCCCTTATTTATTTCTCCTTCATTTCTTGCATTTTCATAGTTCAAAATTTGAGTTTTATCATAAATCCAAATTTTAAATAATTAGAAGGATACAGGAAGAAAAGTTAAAATTTATTTTCTCATTTTATTTTGAGGAATCCAATTAATTGTCTAAACTTTATGTATATATAGATTAATCTCTTATTTTGATGATGGATCATCAGGAATGTTTTACAATTGTTTATTTATTTTACAATTGTTTAAATTTTAATAGATTTTTTTATGACAATTATTTTTGTTTCTAATTTTATTATTAATATCGATTAATAATTTTAGATTCTTTATTATTATTATTTTTTTAATCTTGCCCCCCCTAAACTAAAATCCTGGCTCTGCCACTGGTTTAAAGAAAATGTAAAAAAAATACTATGTATAATTTGAACCTCTTCTAAAAAAGTTGTAATTTGACCTATATAATTGTAATTGTTTTTAATTGTATCCGTGCATATGTACGGGGCTACACACTAGTGTGTGTGGGAGCTCTCGGGGTATAAGTATGTATAACTACAAAGTAAAAACCTACACGTGCTTAATAAAATTTAATTTAGCTGTATGAATGAGACCCCGGTATATATACCAGCTTTGCTTGGCTGCGTTGATTTTATTAGAGCTCTTCTAGTTAAAAGAAAAATTATAATCATAAACATATGGTAACATAATAAAAATATGCTAAAAATATTACAAAATTTATTATATAACTTTTACAAACTGGTATGACACTACAAACTAATGTGGCAAAAAATACTTCCTAAAAAAAAGTGTGGTAAAAAATGAATTTAAATTAATAAATAAATGAATCATAATGGAAATATTACAAATTTTATTACATAAAACTTATTATCACTAAATCACCAAAAAATCATTTAAATACTAATTTATTATGTAGTTTAAATAGCACAAATCATATTTTAGACATTAATTTATAAACTTATTAAAACAATTCTAGCAATTTTCCTCCCAGGTCTCGGGTGAGGCTCAAAGAATTGAGATTTTAAAAAAAAAATTATCTAATTTCCTTATTCTTTTAATAGAACTTCCATTCCATAAGAAAAGAAAATTGATACAAAAAAACAAATAAATAAATAAAAACCTTCTAGGCAGAGATTGAGGAAAGAAGAGTAGGAGCTTTATTACTCACAAAATTTTCTAAAAAATAAATAAAATTGAATTCCAGTACTCAGTTGTGTCAAAAGCTCAATTAATTAGCTTGTAAATTCCTGCCATAAAAGTCTTTAGCTTTTGGAAAATTGGTGTCCACGAAGACTGAAACGGAACAGAGATTAGAGACTAGGGGTCCGTTTGGTAGATGTGTTTAAAAACTGAATATTGTTGTTTAAAAATTTTTGTAGAAATACGTGTGGGTGAAAAAGTATATAGAAATATGTAAAATGATGTTTAAAAACTAAAAATTATTGTTTGAAAATACTCACTAAGCACCCCCTAGAGAGTCGATGAAACCGACATTTCTTAACAGCTTTTGAGGGCGCTGCATAATGAGAATTGGTGAAAACTGACAAGTGAAAGGCATAAAAACACGCGTGAACATGCATATATACTGAAGCAAATGCATTTTTACTAAAGGAGCATCTAAAAATAAATGTTATTTTATATAGTGGAGTGAGATTCAAATTTGAAGGAAGTTTACCTACAAATTATTATACTAGTAGGTAATGGCAACAAACTTCAACCATATATTTTTTTCTTTGATGTTAATTTTGATAAATTTATCATTAAATTATAATTTCTTATTATATTCTTCGTATTTTCAAAATTTCAAGAAAATTAAAAATTAATAGCTATATTATCAATTAAATATTTAAATTCAAGGCCGACTCAACCCCTGACCTGACCAAAAAACAAAATTTATATATAATTTTTTATTTTTGTATTTTTTATTTTTTGTTCTGATCTCTAATATAAAATTTTGAACACCCTAGCTCTAAATTTTGTTTAAACCCAATTGAAATAAGCTTGAATATGATCATCTTAGTGTTATTTCCACAATATTATTTTCAAAATGATTTTACAATAAATGTTAACAGGTAAGTTTTAATTGATTTTTATCTTGACCCACAAATAACATCACTTTTTTACATATTGCTACTTAGATTTTGGTGTGATAGTGTTGTGTCAGTAGCTCTACCTTTAACCCCCCTTGAAAAAAATTCTGGAGCCGCCATTGTTCAAAATTTAAATTATTCTTTTTTTGGCGAGAAGAACTGAAGAAGTACTATTGAAGACTTGCAACAATTAGTTTTTATATCATTCCTTTTTTTTTTTTCTTTTTTTTGGTGGATTATTATTGAAGACTTGCAATAATTACATTTGATACTAAATCAATTTTGTTCAACCTTTTCATTGCGTGGTATTAGCTTTGCAGAAGTCTCAATCACTCTTTTTTGGACATAGAGAAGTATTATTGAAGACTTTCAACTTTGCGGAAGTACCAGTCATTCTTTTTTTGGTAGGAAGAAGTATTATTGAAGAATTGCAATAATTATTTTTTATTATTATTGAAGACTTTAAACTTTGCAAAATATTAGTTTGTTAGGTTCTAAATATTTAGGATTAAATGTTTAGGTTCTAATTTTATGTATGTTGGCAAACTGAGTACAAAAACATGTCTAGTATAAGGTATTTATGTCTTAGAACAGTTTTAGTCATTGCTCAAGTTGATTCAAGTCAAGATTTAAGAACAATTAAGCTACACAAAGAAGAATTCAGAATTTTCCTTGCTCGACCGATTGAGAGACACCTTCAGCCGATCAAGATGCATTTTCTGAAGATTTTAAATAAAGCCCGAAAGCCTGCAAAATGTTTAGGGTTTGAGTCCAACATTGCTAGGTATAAAAGCAAAACCTTAATACATGTTTTCCAAGACTTGTGAGTTATTCCTATGAGATTGACTTGTAACCTTCTAACTCAATAAGCATCTACTGGAGATTAGATTGATATTGCATGAACTAGTGGAGATAAGTTGCTGCATACAAGATCAACTACTGCTAATGATCTAAACCTTTAAGTGGAGATCTCAAAGTTAGAAACTGTAGTGTTTGTGTGCAACAGATTCATAATAAAAGAGTCCATGAATTCAAAGTTGTGTGAGGTCACGTGAGTAAGTACTACAAGATGTAGCATTAGATTTAGGAAAAAAAATCTATTGTAAACGCTTCCATTCTATTTAGTGAATTTGTTGCCTTGTGGATTGTTTAGGTTAAATCCTCCCCAGATTTTTTACCTTGAAACTGGACAATTTCATTGGTTTTCCTGGGTCATCATATCTTGTTATTTACTTTTCCGCTGTGTATGATGTGATTTATTATTGTTTATCCTAGATTTGCATAATAAACCTAAGAAACAACTTGTTAATAAATTAGGTTAAATATTATGAGTTTACGGGAGTGTAAATAACTAACACAATTATTCTTTCTTTCTTTTTCTTTTTTCCGATGGAGTATTATTGAAGACTTGCAATAATTGCGTTTGATACTGAAACAATTTTGATCAACCTTTTCATAGTGTGGTATCAGCTTTGTAGAAGTATCAATCGCTCTATTTTGGGCATTTTTTTTGGTGGAGAATTATTGAAGACTTGCATTAATTAGGTCTGATACTAAATCAATTTTTTTCCAACCTTTTCACTGTGTGGTATCAACTTTGCAGAAGTATCTATAGGTGCCACTGGTTTTTCCTTCCTTGGGACAGGAAAGGGGAGTATGCCTCGGTTGAGTGGACTAGGGCCAAGGCGGAGAAAAGATGGAGTCGCCACCTAGATTAGGTCTAACAACCATTTACATAGCGCCCTTACGTGGAAAGGCCGATCTTACTACATCTATCATGCTTCTCATATCATCATAAACCCTAGCATACATATATCATGGTAATCCACATCAAACTTGGCATACATCTATCATGGTAATCATCTTATCGCATCCAAGGCAGCAAGCAAACAAGGTATCTTAAAGGCAGCAACATAGTAGCAATTAAACAAACATGTTTATTATATTGATACCATAGCACATGGACTTCGCATATACACATTCATCAAGGGAATATCAAGGCCATATAACAAATAAATGCATGATCATGTGAAATGCATGACTCACCTTTACTTACCTCGTTGCACCACAACACCTATACATCAATGCATGGACATTTGAATGAATGTTCATGGCATATCAAAGCAAGAAATAGAAAGAAACCCTAATCTAGTATGTTAAAGGCAAACAAACAATCAAATAGAGGCTCAAAAGCATAAAAGTAGGTCAAAACAGAAGCATGTTATGTGAAAGAAAAGAAGAAACAGAAGCAAAAAACTCAAATTAGGGTTTCTAGGCACGAGTATACATGCACATACATAGGCCTGCATACGCAAGCTAGTTGTATACATACACATACTTCGAGCTTGCATACACATGCAAGAAGCATACGCCTGTAGACACGCCCTGAACCCTAACCTAGAAACACAAAGCAAAACTTAAAACTAACAAATCTAACAACCCAACATGCTTTTAAATAGTAAACTACCAAACCCTAGGCTGCCTAAACATACTAAAACATAAACAAAGCAAGAAAACATAATTAAAATAAAGAAATGAAAAGAAAAGAAAATGTTAGAACTCAATACCTCGAATAAGAAGCTTTTCAAGTTTGATTTTGACCGTTCCCTTAAGTCAATCTATTCATAATTAAATACAAAAGTGATTAGTAATCTTAAAACTCAAATATCAAGACTAGAAAATGTCCCAATAAAAAGAAAATTGACTTGAGGATGTTTTGTAAAAAACTCCCTCTTTAATTCACTATTTTTAGTGAATCTTAGGTTTTCCCTTAGAATTTTCTATGTGTCTTGAAAAGGTACCATATATGGCTTTTTATATTGAGAAAATAGGGGTTTTGAACGGCTTTCAGACGATGTGGGGTTCATTCCAAATCCCAATCTTTAATGTAGAAAACTTGCCTTTCATAGCTTCTGGAACTCTAGCTGTGTATGCAGGCTCATGTATGCATATGCATACGCGTGTATGCGTACACAACCCTACAACCCTAAGGTTTACATGGTCTTTAATTTTCAAAAATAACTTTATTTTATTCATAAAAGAGTTCTATTTTCTATAAAGCCTTACTCAAGTCAATTTATAATATGATTGGGTCTTAAACCAACCTTGGGCTTTAGAATTTTACCATCATTGAGGAACGGGGGCTTGAGTCATAAAGGGTACAAAATGCAGTGTCTACAGTATCAATCACTCTTTTTTGGGCAATTGTTTTGGTAGAATATGATTGAAGACTTGCAATAAAATACTTGCAATAATTATGTTTGACACTGAATAAATTTTGTTCAACCTTTTATTTGAAGTATCAATCAAATTTTTTTTAGCCACATGACATTATCGGGTTTACTCAGAAACCATTTGTAACAACCTGAGGAAAGTGTCAATCACATTTGCACATATACTCTAAAATGTCTAGTTAAATTACAATTGGAGCTCCTCTTAATCATTTATAAACCCAAAATCCACTTAGTAAACACCCAATGTAAGACTCAACACATGTCTGCATCACACATACTCAAACAATTCAAACCATACAATTTGGAGAATCACAGTATTAGTTCTAGGAAGCAAGACTGAAAGCTTGAAAGAAGCTCGACTGCAAAAAGAAAGCCTCTTTGAGTTCCTTCTCCTACTTATCAGTGTCCAAAAGTCCTTCCCTAGTATCAAAAAAGAAAATTTATACTTATAATATTTTTAAGAATTCGAATAAAACTAAGTGTTTAAAGTATTATTTAAAAAATTTAAGAATCAAGTAAATTTAAAGTTTTCAAAATAGGTTTATATTCAAAGTCTTTATATATATATATATATATATATATATATATATATATATATATAATTCTTTCTAGTCATTAATAAACATGGTTGGATTTTAGGTTCAATATTTGACAATAAAAGACTCTAGAGTCAACCGACTTCACAAGAAAGGTTCAATTGACTTGCAATCACTCTATTTAATTTATTGCGAAATTTGCATTGATTGTTTCTTTGGTAAATAATCTGTCATGGATTTATAAAACAAATGAACCTTGCGATAAAAGCAGTGACAAGATAATTAAGTATTAATGAATTTCATATTCTCAGTTATCGTACAAAATTTTCCCTAAAAAAAGAAAAAGAAAAAAAAGAAGAAGATGATGTACAAAATTCATCGCTAAAAGGAAGTGTAAAAAACAAATTGGAGCACATGTCAATGAATTTCATATTGTTAATTATATTGTAAACATGAAAGAAATTAAGTTATATATAATTAAGTATTAATGAATTTCACATTCTCAATTACTATTCGTAATTCATCACTAAAAGGAAGTGTAAAAAAATATTGGAATACACAATAAAGAAGTTCATATTCTCAATTATATTGTAAACATGATTTTTTTTTTTTTTTGCAAATAAATATGAAAAAAATAGAGTTATTATATATAAACTAATCACAGGTGTAGTACTCTAGTTATGTAATATATTATAAGAAATTATATATTCACAACATTTTTACAACAAATACTAAGTGACAGATTCTTATTGGTTGTTATTGTTGGGGCAAAAATGTAATCTTACTGTTAGTTTCAAATTTGAACTAATAACAACTAACCACCTGTAATTTGTTGTAAAAATGTTGTGGACATAGCATCTCTCATATATTATAAGTTTGTTTAAAAAACTCTATATACTACTTTTGTGTTTGTGTGTTCTAATAAGTATTACTGTTTTCTCAAAAAAAAAAAAAAAATGGTCAGCGCCTACCCATTTTTTTATTATAAAAATAAAGGAAATGCTAACGGATAGGGGTGACAATTCAGGTTAGCGTGTTGGGTTCGTGTCGTGTCATGTCGAGGTAGGGACATTTGACTAAATGGCTCAATTCTAACCCGACATATTTTATAATCGTGTCATGATCCTTCAATCCTAACCCGACCTATTAATAAGGCGGGTTAACCTGACCAAACCCATTTGACATGCTTAAAAAACGAGTTGTGTTGGGTTGACATGAATGTAATATAACCTATTTCAACTTGCATAATATTTAATATGACATCCATCTAGAAATAATTTTCTTTTTACATCCCAAAAGTAGTACATACACTTCAAGTCTTCAACCCATATTCAAAATAATAAAGTTCAACAAAAATATAACATTCATTTAGAAATAAGTTCTTTACACTCTAAAAGAAGTGCATACACTTCAATCCAAATTCAAAATAACATAGTTTAACAAAAATAATATAGTTTAACAAAAATAATATAATTCAACAAAAATAATATAGTTCAACAAAAATATAATATCCTTGGAATTCGCCATATGCTAAGTATCAATATTGAAAGAATTGGAGCAAATAGTAGACTAATCCTGACTATGACTATGATTATCATCCACACAGAGAGAGAGAGAGAGAGAGAGAGAGAGCAATAACCAGTTTGAGACTTTGAGTTTGAGAATTGGGCATGAGACTATAAGATAGTAAAGTAAGTAATATGGTTGAAATAAAAAATAAATAAAATTAGATATTTATAAGAAGGTTTAGAGATTTAGGGTTTGTGGGGTTTAGAAATTTAGGTTTGTAAAATTTCAATTTTCAATTATATCCCGTGTAAGTTTTTGTAATTACTCACTTTTCTTTTTAAATTTAAAATATATGTTGGATATAAAAGGTATTTGACAAATCTAAAATAAAATGAATATTTATTTGTTATATGAGTTAAACAGGTTGTGTTAAGTGTGTCATTTTAGGTTGACACAAATAAATTTGTGTGTTTATTGCGAGTTGACCCGCTTATGACACGTTTCTTATTATGTCGCTTTCGGGTCGACCTGTTTATGACCCAAACCCATTAAGGCACAACCTTAACCCACAAAAACTCGTGTCGGGTTCGTGTCGTGTTCGCGGGTTGGGTCGAACATTGACACCCCTACTAACGGATGCCCTTAAAACATTAGTTAACAATCCATTTAAAAAAAGTTTTTATGGGAAAAGAAAAAAAAAAAAAGAAAAAAAAAAGCAATTAATGTTTGACAGTTTTTTTCATTTCTCATAAAAGTAGTGTCAAAACTTTCCTAAAATGGATTGTTAACCATTACCATAAGGGCATTCATTAGCATAACCCAAAAAAAAAAATTTTGAGTAAAAGTTAAACTAAAAAACCATTAACTTCAGTTTCAATAAACATATGAATTCCATAGAAAAAGGGGGACCAACCAATAAAGTTGGCGAAAAATAGAAAACTTTGGCTTTAATTAATAAAGTCAAACGATTTATTTTCCCTTAAACTAGTAGACGTAGTTTCCTCAGTATCAAGTATGAGTTAAATATGAGATCACCAATAATCATTATATATATATATATATATAACACACCCTAACTTATACAACCAGAGTAGTCTCTAATTGTATTGTGTTTTAGCCTTTAAGATTTTTTTTTTTTTTGAGAAAAAAAACTAATCAATATTATTTAATCAAATGGAAAATCAACAACAACAAAATAAAAAATGTCTAATGAAATATCCTCTATCCAAACTAACAAAGGGAAAGATAACCTAGCCCTTTTAGCTAAATTATGGACTACAATGTTACCCTACCTCCTAGTATGAGAGAAGGAATGAGTTCTAAGAATACATATTAATATTACACATGAAAATGATAATGAATACGGATTTTGACTTAGTTTTTCATTTCTGAATATAAAAAAATAAAATAAAAACAGAGTTAAGTAAAGAAGACTTACATAAGAATTGGATTGCTAATTCTAATTTAGTAAAATATTATAAGCTAGCCCACACATAAGAACCTTTTTAGATCCTTCTTTTTCTCTTGCATCCAATTTCATGTTGGTAGCAAATTTTGCATTTAAAGAAGATAGACTACATGGAACAAAGCCCCCCCCCCCCCCCCCCCCCCAAAAAAAAAACTACAATAAATTAAATCAACAAGAAAATATTGATGTCAACAAACAATGATACAAATATATAGCTTGCTATATGTTGAGGTACAATTTTTTCACTCATATCACATGCCCCAATCCTATTTAATCACATATATTTATTCACCAAAAAAATACAAAAAATCACCCATAAATTATTTTGGGCCTCCATGAATATTTCTCATCCCATTGGCCTATATATATTTCCTATTTCATCATCTAAATTGGGCCATGATATAAACTATCACAAAAGGCCTAAAAATTCATATCTTATCCAATTTTATTATCATTATTTAGCTAAGCCCAAAACTAGCCCTATGAGCCCAATGCACACATCCCATTCTTTTTAAAGCCCAAGACTATTTATGCTTGGCAATATTTCAAAAGTCTAATTCTCATTGGCAATATCAAAAGTCCAGATTACATTAGCACTATTAAAAGCCCAAACTTGCTACTTGACACTTGTAAGAGCTAGATTTGGAAGCCCAAGCCCACTTAGAGTAATAGAGCCTTGCACTTTAACCCAAGCCCAACAATAGAATTGTTTTAGCAAAGAGATGGGAAGTCAATCACAATACAGTAGTATATCAAGTTTCTAGCTAAGGATACTGGTCACAGTCAAGGAAAAAAGAGTCCAATAAGTAAAAAGGCTCTCCTCAGTTTTTCCCGAGGATGTGTTCTTATATAAGTCTTAATGAGGTTATCTCAGTTTATACATTTTTCTTTTTCCTCTTTCTTTCTTGTTTTCTCCAAAAATCCCCTTATCTCAGAACTTCTTTCTTCTTATATATCCTGTTTCTTTGCATCATGACCTTCCACGTGTACGCCCTAGAAATCTCCCTCTATACTTGTCCCATCAAGGTTCTACTAAAGGTGGTAGAAGGGGTTGCTAGCTGTGAAAGCACTGTTTAGGGGTCACCTCTCCATTAATGCAGCGAATAAGTTTGCAACAGGGCATTTAATGCGGGGGTGGTAGGTATGCCATTTCATGTAACTTCCTACAACCCATTGTATTTCCCTCCGAGTGTTACTTCTCCTCTTCAGGCACTCACAAGACACCATGCCTCTTCCCATCCGTTACTCGGGTGGGTCACCTTCTCGGATCAGAGGCACCTTATAAATGGTTTTGTGAGGAATGTCGTGCTCCTTGTCCTTCTCGATCCTCGGACACCTCACATTAGCCCCCTAAAACCTTGCTATTAAAATTTGTCCTAAGAGTAAGGTTTTAATAACATTGGGCTGAACAGTGCATACCAAACACGTTCCCACGTGAAGATGTCATTTCAACTGTCTTCTTCATGCTCCTGATGTTTTGGTATCCACATTCCTGCAATTATTACGTCAGGTGGCTATTTGTCCCCTCACGTTCTATGGTATGATGATGATCCTATAGTCCTCATTTTTCGTAATTTATTAAGTAGGAAATTTACCGCTCATTTCTTACTCCTATATATAAGAAGGCATTAGGATCAATTTTGCCCTACGTACTTGTTTTCTAGCTATTTTGTTGAAGCAGCAGTCCAAGGAGAGGCCTTTCTTGTGATTGTAGGTGTGTTTAATTTTACATCTCGTACCGCAAGGGGATTTTCTTATATATATATATATATATATATATATATATATATATTGTATACTTTAACCTTATAGGGACCTATAGGTAGATTTGCTAGGCTAGTTGACACCCCCAAAGGCATGGCCATCTTTAGGGCTAAGTACAGAATTCCTGAATATGTTGAACTTTGACATTGTGAGCTAGGCAAATGGTTAGTCATAAATAGACCACCTGGTTTGGTAGTTATTCCGATGATCACCTTCATAAAAGGTGGGATGGAAATTCCCATAGGTAGGGTTATTAGGAATTTTCTTATTAATTATAGGTTAACTCCAACTCAATGCTCTCCTAACCTCTTTAGGGTCATCGGTAGCATAGATATGATAAATTGAAAGATGGGAACTGACCTTGCATGGAACGACATAAATTGGGTATACAATTGCCAAAAGGGAAAAGATACCAGTTATTATTTCAAATGTAAGGTTCCCTCCATTAGGTTAATCTCTTGTATACCAGAGTCGAATAAGGGCATGGACAAGGACTTCCTCATCGTTTCGGGTGACTGGCATGATGGGTTGCACTGTCTTACCCAAGATAGGGAACTAGTTAGGGTTCCCATGGATTTTTAAACTAACTTAAGGCATCCACTTTCTCCTAATTCACAACTTTATTTACTTGTAGATGAATTTCATACTACCCCGACCAAGAGTTTAGTAAACTTCGCAGATCTTAACCGAATTCTTCAATTAAAGATCTTTCTTCACCGAGATGTGCAACTCTAAGTAGTACACATGATCCTCGGGTGCAATCCTATTTTCAAGCGCTTCCAAAGTCCTAAACACATGATCAAGGCAAAAGATCCTAGGTTAGCACTGATTGACGTGGCCGTTCCTGGATTTTTAATACAACCTCCTCCGTCTGGTACCTAAAACGCGCAATTACCAGCCCTACTTGCTACCAAGCTACTCTACTCTCAAGAACAACCCATACTCTCCGACGACGAGCAAGAAGAGCATGCACCCGAACCCACTCAAGAGGATTTGGATAAGGACTTTGAAGTCTTTTATCAAAAAGACATTGAGGATCTTCTAACCCTCACTCATCTTCGTCTTCCTGCTGCTTCTGTTAGTACCAGTCAAGAAGCATCCAATATTCCCGAAACGATGATTCTGGAAGAGAAGACCTTAGATTTGCTGGCCTTATTAACTGCACGTGCCGAGGGTAATTCTCCTTCACTTCCAATAATACCTCGACTGCCCACCCCTGCTCCTACATATGCTCATTCCAGTAATGCTACCGAGAAGAAAAGAAAGAGGGGCAAGGGATTTGAGGGCACCGAGGAAGGAGAAATATCCCACCCAACACATCAACGTCTTGCCAAGGCTAAAGTAACAAGGGCTCAACAGAAGAAAACTACATCTTTTGGACCCTCTAAAGGTGCTGAGGGAGAGTAGCGCTCTAAGGCCACAATGTGGAACCCAACTTTCATATGGATGGCCATTCTCTGGTTGAAATGGCTCACATGTTCCACAGGGTCGGTTCTACCCTTATAAATGGTGAATGTGGGCTGCGTGAAGCGATGGGGTAGCTTAGCTCTATCAATCCTCCTAACAAAGGGGGACTTCAAAATTTGACGAAGTGCCTTACTCATTGCGTCCTTCCCCGTAGTTTAAGGGAATGTATCATCTCTTTGTTTCCCTTTTCCATGCCCCTTCCTACGCTATTCAAACCTATCCTCCCTAGAGGATGAGGAGAAAGGTTCACTAGAAGGGGTTCTAGACCTCCGTCTATAAGATCTATCTTTCCTTTTTTCGTGCTCCCTTCTTGATGGGGGTGTAGGATTTCTCTTGTTACTTTTCCTCCTACACAATTTTCTACGTAAATGATCAATTTCCTACTTTAGATTTCGTGTATCCTGTTCATGCAAAACGTAACTTCCCGACTTGGAATAACTTCTCGTGTGCTTTGCATGTTGTGTTTCTGCTCTAATTCTGGGTGTAGGATTGTTCTCCCTATCCCCACGTCTTTCCAAGTTAACAAGTGGTCCTCACATTGAGAACCAATAGATTCCTTCCTGTTGTGCTCCAAGTTAGCCATGACTTAAGAATACTTACAGTGATTCCCATAGACGGCGCCAATTATAAGAGATGGATTTAGAGGCTCGAGCTCACTTAGAGTAATGGAGCCTTGCACTTCAACCCAAGCCTAACAATAGAATTGTTTTAGTGAAGAGATGGGAAGGCAATCACAATACAGTAGTATATCAAGTTTCTGGCTAAGGATACTGGTCACAATCAAGAAAAAAAGAGTCAAATAAGTAAAAAAGCTCTCCTCGGTTTTTCCCGAGCATGTGTTCTTATATAAGTCTTGATGAGGTTATCTCAGTTTATACACTGTTCTTTTTCCTCTTTCTTTCTTGTGTTCTCCAAAAATTCCCTCATCTCAGAACATCTTTCTTCTTATATATCCCATTTCTTTACATCATGACCTACCATGTGTACGCCCTACAACTCTCCCTCTAATACTTGTCCCATCAAGGTTCTGCTGAAGGTGGTAGAAGGGGTTGCTAGCTGTGAAAGCACTGTTTAGGGGTCACCTCTCCATTAATGCAGCAAATAAGTTTGCTACAGGGCATTTAATGCGGGGGTGGTAGGTATCCCCTTTCATGTAACTTCCTATAACCCACTATATTTCCCTCCGAGTGTTACTTCTCCTCTTTAGGCGTTCACAAGACACCATGCCTCTTCCCATCCTCTACTTGGGTGGGTCACCTTCTCGGATTTGAGGCACCTTATAAATGGTTTGGGGAGGAATGTCGTGCTCCTTGTCCTTCTTGATCCTCGGACAACCCATAACACTATTTAGTAAAAAATCCAAGGTTAACAATACTTGGCAAAATATTATATCATAAGTATTTCACCTTTTTTTTATAGAAATGATAAGTATTTCACTTAAAGTCTAATGATAAACAATGCTTTAATTTCTTAAACCTATTATTATAATATTACAAACCCATGGAATCTATCTTATAAAATCCATGGTAACTATTTATTTTATGTAACACTATTCATTTTTGAAAGTTCAATTAGTGTTTAAAACACTTTCAACGTTTAGACCCCCAATTTACAAATTACCAATTCAAGCTTATTATTAAACAATTGATGTGCGGAATATGAACATAAGCATATAACATAATTGATAAACAATATTAGACTAAATAAAATCACATTCACAGCATAAATTAAATGGCAAAGATTAAGGAAAGAGAGATGCAAACACAAGGACAACACACGATGTGTTATCGAAGTGGAAACCGAAGCCCTTGGCATAAAACCTCTCCGCCGCCCTCCAAGCAGTAAATAATCCACTAAAAAATGTAGTTGGGATACATGAACAGCAGAAGACCCTCCAAGCCTAATCTACCCAGTGTACCTAAGCCCTCCAATCTCCTACTCCAACGAGGTTGCGCCGAACCTATTTCTTCTTTAGCTTACTGGATTCCGTTATAAACCATAGCATCAACCAATATGAAATTGGTCCCTTCCTAACTGCTTCCCAAGCACCAAATGGTCTTCTCACAGATGTGGGTATGGTGAGAAAAGGTTTTGGTAATGAACCTCTCGAGGATGTAACAATGGAGAGGATGAGAATAGAGAAATTTGAAGAGTCTCTATGTGAAGATTGTGAATAAGTCAATCTTGTTTTTCTCTAGGGTTTCTCTCTCAATATTCTCTCTGAAAGCTCTCTACATTTCGTGGGTATAAGGGGTATTTATACTGGAGTAAGAATGGAATGCAAAGAGTCAGGTTTTTTAAAACAGAGCTGGTTGGCAGCTTGGACTCGCAGCTTGACTGAGTCGCGAGTTCTAGCCGTGAGGTAACTGAACGACCAATCTGTAATTTTTGTCTTGTAGTGCTCCAGCTGGCATGACGCTTCAACTTCTGGCATTCTTGGTACGTGTTCAACATTTGGTGGCTTGTAGCTGTGAGCCACCCGCGAGATCCAGTCGCGAGTCCCTGCTTCTTTGCACAATCTTGAGCATTTCTTCACACTCTCTCACTCACTACCTTTACATGAAGCCCACCTAAATACAGAGTTACTAATTGCTAAAGTACAACCAAATTGACACAGAATAAAGCCAACAAGATGGTTGATTAAATTCAACCTTATAATCTCCCCATTTGGCTATTCTGTGGCAAAACCCTGAAACAAACTCTAGACTTAACATGTGAGTTGGGAATAGTTGAACAAACCTCATTCACACCTAACTCTAGAATCTGTGTAGCTCTTGAACCATAAGAACAAGTATCTCCCGAAACCACAACAATACAATATGATCATTGTATGCAGAAAACTTGTAATGCATATGGAGCAATCACAATGCGATCAAGCAAAAATGGAATTAAGTGATAAATCATGGCTAGACCATACAAGCAATCACTATAGAATAGTGACCATAATGCTCATTCACATATGGAATGAACATCCGGACATGCAAACTAATAAGCTTAAACGTGAAGTATCATTTGCATGTCCAACACTTAACCAATGCACAAAATAAGTATGCATCTAGGAACAAGATCTTACTAGGGCACAAGAGTGATGTGCATAAAGAAAATACAAAACATTAATCAACAAGTACAACGCTACAAAGCAAAGGTACAAAAATAAACACTTCCCTTTTCAATGAGCACACTTCTCTTCTTGTGATGCACTTGAAACATATATACCTGTAACTTGAAACTCTTGCACAAAACACATTAGACCCTCAATGTAAAGCAAGTAATAAAAGGACAAGTATAATGTAACAAGTAAATTGTGATAAAGTAAACATAATGTGAAACATATGAGCAACTTGATCATACACCAAAATAGTCATAAAGAAATGACTACAAAGATCACATAGCAAAGCAAATGATCATCCGAACATGCATTCAATGAAGCACAATAGCATAAGGAAGTAAGCATGTCCAACATACAAACATGATGCGATGAGAACAACAAAGCATAACTCAAAGCACCATAAAGCCAACAAGAAAACAAACAAAACAAAGTTTTCTAATTAACACAATGTCTTCTCCCCCTTGATATATGCATCTCCCGTATGGAATATCTCTCCCCCTACAAATGTGCACGTGAAATAGAATTTCTCCCCCTAAAGATGTGCACAAAAGTCATATAAAAATGACAAAACTCTCTGGCATAGTACTCTAGAGTATACTCTCCCCCTTTTTGACATGAATAGACAAAGGGGACAAGGAGAAAAGAGGGCAAGAGATGAAGGTATGAACAAGGAGATTGATGCATGAGGGGTGCAAGATGAATGAGAAATGAAGCTCAAACAACAGACAAAACAAAATGCTACAAAGCGTAAGGTAAATATGACATGTTAAGATAAAGAAACAAGGTATTGACCAATGCATGACAAGGGTTGTAGAGGTGTGTGCAAGAGGTGGCTATATGCAATGCATGACCAATGCATGGAAAATGCACATGTGGGGCAAGGTGTGTTAAATACACAACCAATGAACCAAACATGTTCCTAATGAGGAAACATGAGAAACCCCAAAGTTTGGTATTCATCGGAGTCCAAACAAGCGAGAAAATGCCTAAGATGCATTTTATCAAACACCTAATATGCACACTATGAACAACGATGTGAAACAATGCATGAACATCATGAAATCCACCCTTAATACATGTTCTTTTTGCCATAAGGGGCCAACATCCAAAGCAAATTAATAAAAGAAACCAATCCCATACAAGAATTTGACAAAAATTAAGTTTTCCTAACCTCTATGATGAAAATCCCAACCAATAGCACAAAACTCTCCAAAACATAATCTAAGGATCCAAATCAATGAAAAAAAATTTAAAAATACCTTAGAGATGTTAATAGAATGAAAAACCATTCAAATTGATTGGGTTTTGATGTAGAAATATTGATAGAGGGGTCTAAGTTTTAAAGAAAAAACGTGTGCTACACTCCTACTCCTATCAATTATCATGGCAGAGAAGGGTACAAAGAGGGGCAAAAAAGCTATCATAGCTAAAAAAGAAAAAACGTGTCCCATCCCATCAAACAATTGTGCAGTAAAAGTGTGAAAAAAACTAAAAATATATATAATTTAAGATAAATAGAAGACTCTGAGTCTTCATTTTCGGAAAGACAAAGTCACAAAGAGAAAGGGGGGAAGAACTGAAGAAGAATACCTCTGGTGACTGCCGACTGGTAGACTGGAATCAGCAAAGAAAAATTTTAAGCTAGACTGACTGACTGGTTTATGAAAAATGATCAAGAATGAAGAATCAAGATGAAGATGAAGAAAAGAAAAGTAAGACAGTAAGAATATAGATGGAGAGGCAAGGAGATAGAGAGATGAGAGGTTTTTCTTTTGTTTTTGAAATTTATAATCTCTATTTTAGCATATTTCAAGACAATTAAGTTGTATTATTAATGAATCTGTCTAGTATTAATTTTGATTTTAGCATATTTCAAGAATGAGTTAATAAACTTGTCTCCTAAAATTTAATTTTGTTAGTTGAAGTTTAACTATTTTTATTTTTTTTCCTTTTTAATCTTTTGTATTTTAGGATACAATGAGGCCTTTTTAATGCATTTTATTGATCAATAAAAGTGCTTAAATTTTTTTTAATTAAAATATATAGATAAATATATTATATATATAATTTTTTTTACAAGCGAGGGCCTTCTTTTATTTGGGAGCCTTAGGCGATTGCACCACTTACATCACCTATTAAGCCGGCCATGCTCACAACTCGTCATGAGGGCAAGTTGTGGCATAAGTTGTGCCACTTTATGTAGCATAAACATTGTTCTTTTTTCCCCATAACAAGAGCTTTTACTGTTTTGTGATTTAGTGACGTGTTAACATGTAATAAGTAATCAAATTTGTTTAGTTTATTTCTTGTCACGTTAATTTGTGAAACCACGTAAGTTTGTAAAACTTAATAATATTTTTAGCATTTTTTAGTTATAATTAAAGTGTTACTACATTTATGATTACAATTTTTCTTTTATTGATTGCAGTGTTTATTGGATAGAATTCTAATAAACATTTCTCACGTTTATCGGATAAATTCTATTTTATGCATTTAATATTCCAGCTCAAAATTAAGATATTTTCATGCATGCATGTTTTAGGAACCAATAAAACATGAAAAATTGTCAATTACTATAATGATTATTGGTTACCCATATACGATTAGTTATTCTATTCTAATTTTTTGTCTTTATATATATAATTTACATATAATTTTTAATTAAGTTGTACATCATATGGATAAAACCAAAAGAAAAAACAAAATAAATAAGTGAATACGTACTAACCAAATCATATAAAGTTTGTTTAGATACTACTTATTGTTGAAAACTGAAAACTGAAAACTGAAAACACTGTAGCAAAATAATTTTTAAATGTGTGAATAGTGTCGTGAGACCCAATTTTAAAGAAAAAGTTGCTGAATGAAAGTACTTGTGGGTTCTGTGAACAGTACATGAGACTTATATAAAAAAACGTTTCTGCTAGAAAACGCGCAAAACACTTTTCCCAAACGGAGGCATAATGAGCCTAAAAGTATAATTGTATAAACAATTCAGCCCAAGACAGCCATGTTTAGCCTCCCGTACAATATTTCTAAAAATAATTTTAATCAAGTTTTGAAATTTTGAAAGAGAAAAACCTTAGGATATATTAGATAACTATTTTTGTTTTTTTGTCCAAAATTTGTTTCTATGAATATTTTTTTTTAAAATAATAATAATAGTTTTCTTGTGTTTTCAAAATCAAGAACATGTTGATTCTCAACCAAAAAAAGAAAAATAATAATAATAATAATAATAACCAAGAGCATGTTTAGTTTTCTTGTGTTCTATTAACACCACAAAAATGTCAAGAAAAGTTATGTAAAAGCATTGAAGCTATAGCAGCTAGGTGAAGGGAAAGTGCTATCGAGCCAAGTCGTCCACTTACTTCATGGCTAAAAAACAAAAAAACTTAAATCAATATTTATTCATTTTAAAAAGAAATCAAAACTAGTAAATATTATTATACATGCATGGACATCCGCAATTCCGCATGAGAAGACAAAAAGATTCGGATTCCATTAACACCACAATTGATGAATTGAACCTAGCTAGGAGAAGTGAAGGTGGCATACTATGGAGTAGTCAACTTCATGGTTAAAAACAAAAAACATCATGGCTGAAGGCTACGGTCTAATATACACGTCTTTCGAAATGACAAAGACAAAAACATTATTATGGATTATTTATTTCAAAGATTTTGACACTGAAAACGCTATATGAGTGGGGTTGGCTGGTAGAATCCGAGAAGATGGCGTTGCATTACTTTATGACGTTGGGATGGTGAAGTGGGCATTTGAATTATTGAATGTGATGAAGTTTCTCTGTTTTTTTCCCTTTAAACTTTTCAGTTTTCACTCTCATCAATCGAGAGAAAAAAAAAAAAGGCGCTTAACACCAAATTTTCAAAAGTAAAACACTTTTGTGACAGGAAAGGACAAACACTCTTTACTATTCCAAATCAAATATAATGATATTTGTTGAGTTAAAATGAATTTACATCTTGCAATTAATTAATTAAATATTTAAGTTAATTAATTAGATTCAATTACATGCAATAGCGTGGTAGCACAAATAAATCACCAATTATACTAAATGTAACGAAAAATAAATTTGACATAAATGATTTATTTACGAATGAAGAAAATTACCGAGGCAAAACCCTCACGGATGATTTTAAGACCATTATTCCCAAAAATCCACTATTATCAATCACAAGTGGTTACAAGTATAAGGAATCTTACCAAACCCTTTGGCCTATCCTGAAATACCAACCTATAGTTGAATCCTTACCCCAATACTCAATTAGACTTGTATTGTAGTGGCAATCTTTCTGTTCAATGCACAAATCCTAATATGTGACTAACCAATGATGCACGGATCTCAGTACGTGACTAACTCCAGCAACTTGAAGAGGTTGTTGGCTACAAAGTTCTTTAGTTCATCGACAATGAAAATTAGAAGCTCCTTAGTCACAAAACCCTTGGTGTAAAGACGCAATAACTTCTTTAGAAAGAATAATGAACGAGGGCACTTTTTGCATGTATTCTCCTTGTATGACGACCTTTAAAATAAGCTTTATATATGTCTAGGGCTATGGGAAAAGAAACCATATACAAATATACAAGCATGGGCCTGAAATCAAATCTAGAATTTCTGATTTCGTAAGTCTCAACAGAAATAGCTTGTGTCAAGCTTCAACATTAAATTTCGATAGAAGACTTTCTGTCGAGATTGCTGTTGAACTTTAATGAACAACTCTTTTTCACTTGTTTCTTGGTCAGATCTTTATGGCTTTAACACTTAACTTGAATTCTTATTTCTTGAAGTACTAAACCCATCCTAGATCTACCTAATAACAAGTAAAATGCATTTTGTCAAAAGATTAGCCAATTACATAAAATATGTCCTTAACAATATTTTCTTCGAATTCAGTTATATTCATGCATGCACGGATTAGGAACAATTACAGATAATCATAAGTTGCAGCCAACAAGAGACAATGCTATGTCAGCAAACTCAAACTCAAAGAATAAGAGTGTGTTTGAATACTGCTTATTTTGCTGAAACTGAAAAATTATTACTGAAAGTACTGTAGATAAAAGTAAAAGTTATTTGAAATAGTACAGTGTGACCCATGAATAGTGCCAAAAAGTGCAGTGGGGCCCATGAATAGTAGCAAAAATAAGCTGAATAGTGAAATAATTTTAATTTTTAATCCTAATCCAAATGCAAACTAACAATATGTTTGGAAATGGGAGAAGGGAATGAGAAAAGAAAGGAAAAGTAAGGAAGGGATATCATTTCCTCTGTTCGGTTGTACAATAGAAGAGAAAAGTGGATTGGGTGGAGTAATGATATTTCCATGAGGACCACTGTTTTGGTATCAGCCTAATTTGTGTGGAAATGGAAAGAAGGGAGAGAATTAATTACATAATGTCCACCACTTTATACTATAAAATGATTAATATGCCCTTAACATTTTTAATAAATTACAAGTACTCTAATATGAACAAAATTTAGCTACAAAATTGATTGTAACTTTTGGCTACAACCTTGAAAGTTCAAATAGTGTGAAATACACTATGAACGTTTAGACCCCAAAATTAAAAATTACCAATTCAAGCTATATGTCAAACACAAAGTGTAAGGAAAATGAATACAAGCTATAAACAGAATTGATAAACAATCTAAGCCAATTTAAAATCACATCCACAGTAGAAAATAAAAGGCAAAGATAAAGGAAAAGAGATGCAAACACAAGGACAACACAGCAATGTGTTATCAAAGAGGAAACCGAAGCCCTCGGCGTAAAGCCTCTTCGCCACCCTCCAAGCGGTAAGTAATCCACTAGAAAATGTAGTTGGGATACATGAATAGCAATAGACCCTCCAAGCCTAATCTACCCAATGTACCTAAGCCCTCCAAGCTTCTTGCTCCAATGAGGTTACCCCGAACCTATTCATTTCTAGCTTCCCGGATTCTGCTACTTGACCATAGCGTCAACCAATATGAAATTGGTTCCTTCCTAACTGCTTCCCAAAACACCAAACAACCCTTTCACAGGAATGGATATGGTGAGAAAAGGTTTTGGTAATGAGCCTCTCAAGGATTTGATAATGGAGAGGAAGAGAGTAGAGGAATTTGAAGAGTCTCTTAGGTAAAGATTGTGGATGAATCAATCTTATTTTCTCTAGGGTTTCTCTCTTAAAATTCTCTCTAGAAGCTCTCTCTAAATCGTGGTTATAAGGGTATATATATAGTAGGGTGAGAAGGAATGTGAAACGTCATATTTTGCTAAATAGGGTGTTCTGGCGACTTGACCTCGCGACTGGGTTAAGTCGCGAGTTCAAGTCATGAGCAAACAGCCTGGCCAGCCTGGAACTTTTGTCCTGTAGTGAGCAGCTGGCGCGACGCTTCAGCTTCTGGCATGCTTGGCACGTGTGCTCCAATTTGGCGGCTTGCAGCTGCGAGCCACCTATGAAATCCAGCTGCTAGTTCCTGCTTCTTTGCACACACTTGAGCAATTCTTCACACTCTCTTACACACACTACCCTTACATGATTCTCACCTAAATACAGGGTTTCTAATTGCTAAAATACAAACAAATTTGGCACAGAATAAAACCAACAAGATGGTTGATTAAATTCAACCTTACAAACCTTATTCAATATATTTTTATCGGAGATGAATTTTGGAAAAATCACCATTGGATTACATCTTCTTCTTATATCCTCCATGCTTGGAAAATTTCTAAAAAATTAAAAATTAATAACTATGTCATCAATAAATTGTTTAAATTGCAAGTTTTTCTAGTTTAAAATTATGCTAAAATATAAGCGTATAGATCATATAGTAAATAATATATGATTGACACAAAATTTGATATGTGTATTAAGAGCATAGAGAACATGCAATTCAACGGTTAGATTTTCAAAATATGTAGTAATGTTTATTTTATTGAGTAAGGTTGTAGCCTTAGGTTACAACTAATTTTGTAGCTAAACTTTATCCTTCTAATATATGAATTTTCATATCATTAATAACGGCACAAAGATAAAGCACGCATTTTTCTTTTATCTTCTCTTTGCAAGCAAACAAGGGAAAAATAAAACTCTCACATTTTTTTTTTCCTTTCTTTCCTATATCCAAACACATCAAAGGGAGTTATTTTCTTTTCTTTTTCCTTTCTTTTCCTCTTTCCTTCATCTTTTCCTTTCTTTTCCTTTCTTTTCCTTTCCATAGCTACAACCAAACACCGTGGAAGATAATGTTTGGTTGAGTAGAAGGGGAGGGAAGAGAAGAGAAAGGGAAAAGGGGAAGGGAGAGGAAAAAGAGTGGGGAAAGAAATTAAAGTACTTCCTAACCACACTTGACGAAAAAATGATTAGCAAATAGGGGGAGAAAGGAAAACAAATGTGATGTATTTTACACTTCTATCCTTTTAAATTATAAATTAATAAGGATATATGTTAGGACATATGTGGATATTGTTAGAGACATATGTTATGTAAATTGGCTAATCCTTTGACAAAACATACTTTACTTGTAATTAGGTAGATCTAGGATGAGTTTAGTACTTCAAGGAACAAGAGTTCAAGTTTAGTATTTAAGCCATGCAAATCTGTTCAAGAAACAAGTGAAGAACTGTTGTTCATTAATGCTCGACAGATAGCTTGACAGATCATATCTATCGAGGTTTAATGCTGATGCTCGACAGTAGCTAGACAGAAGCTGTATCTATCGAGAATTACAAAATTCAGATTTCCAGGTCTAATTTCACGCATACCCATCTGTATTTGTGTAGGGTTTCTTTTCTCACAATCCTAGACATATATAAGGATTATTTTAAGGGCTGTCAAAGGTGATGCAAGGTGATGCAAGGTGATGCAACTCAATGCAAATTGATTGTGCATGCAAATTGTGACCGGAGACAGAATTTGCCCTAGTTCATCATATTCCTTGTAGAAGCTACTGCGACTTTGCGCCAAGGGTTTTGTAACCAAGGAGCTTCTTAATCTCAACGTTGGATGAATTGAAGAACTTTGCAACAAACATCTTCCTCAAGTTGGTGTGTTAGTCATGCACTTGAATATGTGCATCAATTGGTTAGTCACATACTGGGAGTTGTGTATTGAAAAGAGAGATTGTCACTACATTACAAGTCCAATTGGTATCGGGGTAAGAGTTCAATTGTAGGTTGGTATTAGGTACTAAGATCCCTTTTACTTGTACCTGCTTGTTTTGATAATAGTGAATTTTCGAGAGTAGTGACCTTAATTTCACCCGGAGGGGTTTTTTCTCAGTGATTTTTCCCATTCATAAACAAATCACTTATGTCAAATTTATTTTCCACTGTATTTAACTTAGTTGGTGATTTTTTTGTGCTACCATGCTTATTGCATGTAATTGAATCTAATTAATTTCACTTGGCTAAATTAATTGATTAAGTTACCAAAGAAGTCAATACATTTTTAGCCTATCAATATAAATATTAATGAGTCAGAAATCTATGATTGTCATTAATCTGAGATCGTCATTAACCAAGAGAAAACGTTACGCATTTATTACGCTCATTGATGACAAAGTGTAACGGATCGAGCAAGGGTCACAGAGTGAGATGTGAACTTCAGACAAAGATTTTGTAACACACTAGACGTTGAGTATAAATACAGAAAAGAGAAGGCAACAAAAGTTAAAGGTACACATAAATATTCTACGAAAATCACTCTCCAGTCAATTCTATCTAAAATCTTTCTCCTTTACTGACTTAAGCATCAGAGGCAGTTTGGCTAAAGCCACACCGACGTGTTACTCTTCCACCCAGTTCATTTTTGCAGGTTTTCCTCCAACAGAGACGACCCCAATCACTGCTTTGTCCATCCATTACGACGAGCAACTCAACTATTGATTTTTTGCATTATCAGTTTGGCGTTGTCTGTGGGAAATGCTAATCATTCAAGCCATCTTTCCTAGTGACAAAAGAGTTCCTTGAAGTATGAGATATAGCCAGAAACTTCACAACAGCCAGAAGCTAGGCAACAACAGCAAATCCAGGCCCTTCTGCTAACGTGGAAGAGCTAACTCGCCAGAATGAAGAGCTGTGAAAGACAATGGAATCCAAAACGCAGAACGTCGGCGAACAGGTGAAAACCAGAATGAAGAAGAGTTAAACTCCCAAGCCAACAGGTGAGACAGGGCCTCAGGAGAAGATTCCTCCAGGATGGAAAATGAGCTTCGCAACATAAGGAAGGAGATGGATGAATAAAGAAGAGCCATGAAAGATAAAAGCAAGGAGAATTTGGATCAGATGATTCAAAGGATGGACTCACCATTCACCATTGAAGTATTGAACCATCCCCTCCCACCGAAATTCCATCTCCTATAACTGGAATCATATGATGGTTCCAAGGATCCCTTGGATCACATTGAATCATTCAAGACATTGTTGCTGTTGCAGATGACCCTAGGTGAGGTGATGTGCAGGGCATTCCCAACGACACTGAAAGGAGCAGCCAGAGTATGATTCAACAAGATACACCCAAGAACTATACCAAATTTTGAACAACTTAGCAAGGGTTTTGTTCGTCATTTCATTGGGGGGTAAAGACACAAGATGCCAACTGGTTATCTTCTCAACATTCAAAAGGCGAAAGGAGAATCACTAAGACAGTACGTGACCCAATTCAATAAGGAGCTACTACAAGTAGACGAAGCTGAAGATCAAGTCATCCTAACAACTTTCCAAGCAGGGTTGCTACTCGGGGATTTTTTTTCTTCTCAATCACCAAAAGCCTACCAAAAACGGTCACAGAATTGCTTCGAAAAGCTCAGAAGTACATGAATGTAGAAAACACAGTGCTTACAAAAGAAATGAAAGGAAAAAGGAAGAGAGACGAAGAAACAAGTAGCAATCGCGATAAGAAGAAGGAAACACGAAGTGTTAGGCAGACCACAGGAAAGAAGAAGGAACTTCCAGATAGGAGGCCAAAGTTCACTAACTTTACATCTCTAATAATGGCAATTGAGTAATTCTTGATGCAGATAGGGGACGATCCCTCCTTGCAATGGCCGAAGCCGATCAGTACACTAGCAAAAAGAAGAGACAAGAATAAGTACTGTAGATTCCACTAGGACCATGGGCATTGCACCAATGAGTGTAGACTTTTGAAAGACCAGGTGGAGACCTTAATCCGGCAAAGGAAGTTACAAAAGTATGTCAGGAAAACGAAGCCCTATAGATACCAAAAGAAGGACGATAAAGACAAAGATCAAGAAGCAAGAGATAGCAAGCCTCCTATAGGAGAGATAAAGTCAATCTCAAGGGGGTTATCGGTAGGCGGAATGTTGAAGTCCTTGAAGAAAGCCCATGAGAGAGAAATAAATAGTGTCCATTCACGGCTCCCTCTAGTGACAATGCTAAGGAATGATGAACCTGATATCGTCTTCTCAGAGAGAGACGGTCCTGGCATTAGACAACCCCATGACGATCCACTGGTAATCCTGCTTAGAGTAGAAGAATTCAACATCCACCGGGTACTTATTGACAACAGAAGCTCAGTAGATATCATCTACTTACCTGCTTTTTAGCAAATGAAATTAGACAAGAGAAGGATCAGGCCTTTCACCTCTCCTCTAGTGAGCTTCACCAGGGATAGTATCGTCCCTAGGGGCATCATTACTCTAACCATGATTGCAGGCACTTACCCAGCACAAATCACCAAGGAAATTGATTTCCTCATAAATGACTACCCATCAACATACAACATCATCTTGGGAAGGCCTGCACTCAACAGGTTGAGAGCAGTGATGTTAACATATTATTTGAAGGTGAAATTTCTAACAACCCATGGGGTAGGAGAAATTAGAGGAGACCAAGTTCTGCAAGAGAGTGCTACTAAGCCGCCTTAGCATCTGGGGAGAACCACACATGGGAGATCAATGTATTAGAGCCCATCCTCAAACTGTCAAAAAAGCCACAAGTAGTTGAGGTTGTCCTAGGAGATTTGTCAAAGGTATTCGAGATAGGATCAACACTCCCAACTCTGGAGAAAGAGAAGATGATTTCCCTCTTAAGGCAAATCAATATGTTTTTTCCTGGAAACACAAGGATATGCCTAGAATTGATAGGAAGATCATACAGCATCATCTCAGCATCAACCCAGAGTGCAAACCTGTACAGCAAAAGCAAAGAATATTTGCAACAAAGCGCAACAAAACAATAACTAAAGAAGTAGAAAAGCTACTAGAAGCTAGTTTCATCAAGGAAGTTTTCTACCCAGATTGGCTAGCAAACATGGTAATGATAAAAAAAAGCAATGGCAAATGGAGGATGTGCACTGATTTCACAGATCTGAACAAAGCCTGCCCAAATGATAACTTCCCCTTGCCAAGGATCGATCAACTGGTAGACTTAACTACTGGACACAAGCTCTTAAGTTTCATGGATGCATTTTCTGGATACAACTAGATCCTCATGGACGAAGAAAATCAAGAGAAAACCTCGTTCGTCACTAGCCAAGTGTTGTACTGCTACAAAGTTATGCCCTTTGGATAAAAGAACGTAGGAGCCATATACCAAAGATTGGTGAACCGCATGTTATCTCACCAAATTGAAAGGAATATGAAAGTATAGGTAGATGATATGTTGGTGAAAAGCAAGGACAAAGCCAACCACTTGGACGATGGGAAAGAAACCTTCAGCACATTACGTAAGTACAATATGAAATTAAAACCTGCAAAGTGTGTTTTTGCTATTGCTTCAGGGAAATTTTTGGGATTTATGTTGTCCCAACAAGGCATAAAAGAAAATCCATATAAAGTAAAGGCAATAATCGAGGTCAAATCACCAAAAATAGTGAAGGAGGCTTAGAGCTTGACAGGTAAGGTCACTACTCTAAACAGATTCGTCTCTATGGCAACAAACAAGTGCATACAATTCTTCAAGGTCTTGAAAAGGGCCTTTCAGTAGACTGACAAATGTGAAGAAGCCCTTGCGAAATTAAAAGAGTACTTGATGAAGCCACCATTGCTAAGTCCCTCGGTGATGGGAGAAAAGCTATACCTCTACTTAGCAATGTCTAGCATCGCAATAAGTTCAACACTGATCAGAGAAGAAGAAATTTCCAGAAGCCAATCTATTATACCAGCTAGGCATTCCAAGGAGCAAAGGAAAATTGCCCAAGGATGGAAAAGATAGCTTTTGCATTAGTGGTCGCTTCCAAGAAACTTTGCCATTACTTCCAAGCACACTCCATTGTTGTCATGATAGATAAACCAATAAGAAAGACGATGAACAAGATAGAAGCAACATGATGACTCATCCAATGGGCAGTTGAATTGGGCCAATTTGACATCGAATATCGGCCTTAAATAGCAATCAAAGCCTAAGTACTGGTAGACTTCATCGCAGAATTCATCTACCCTTACAAGGAAGAAGAACTCCTCATAGAAATATGAATGGTCCAAATAGATGGGTCTTCCACGAAGAAAGTAGGAGGGGCAGCCGTAGTGCTCATATCTCTAAAGAGAGAAATATTGAAGTATGCAATTAGACTTCAATTCTCAGCAATGAATGATGAGGCTAAGCATGAAGCATTGCTAACAGGATGAAATCTAGCAAAAGCTCTTGGAGCAAAGAATCTTATTGTCCAAGCTGATTCTTAACTCATAATTGGACAGGCGAAGGGAGATTATGAAGCCAAAGAAGAAATGATGTAGAAGTACCTGAAGATCGTCCAACAACTTTCGCAGCACTTTGATAGCCTAGACTTTATGCAAATTCCTCCGGCCATAAACGCAGAAACTGACTTCCTAGCAAGATTGGCCTTATCAAACGACTACAATGCACCCTCCGAACTATGTATAGAGATAAGAGGGCAACCAAGTACAGAAGGTGAGCAGGTTTTAAAGATAAAAGAATAAGATGAGTGGATGACTCCTATTATCCGTTATTTGAAAGAAGGATGGCTCTTAGAGGATAAAACGGAAGCAAGGACGATACAAATTAGAGCAGCCCGTTTTGTAATTATTGACGATGTACTGTACAGATGAGGTTATTCACTCCCGTACTTAAGGTGTGCTAACATAGAAGAAGCGGATTATTTGCTCGGTAAGATACACGAAGGAATTTGTGGAAATCTTGCTAGAGCAAGGTCTTTAGTAGGAAAGGCACTTAGAGCAAGATACTACTGGACGACTTTACAGAAGGACGTACATAACCTTGTTAGAGCATGCAATAAGTGTGAATGCTTTGCAAATTTCCAAACGAGACCAGGAGAGATGATGACACCCATATCCTCACCATGGCCTTCCACCTAATAGGGGATTAACATTATAGGCTCATTCCCTTTAGGGAAGAAGCAACTCAGATTTCTGAACGTTGCAATTGATTACTTCACAAAATGGGTAAAAGTAGAACCAGTAGCAACGATAGCAGAGGCTAAAGCCACCAGCTTTGTAGGTTTGGAGTCTCACGCATCATAATATCGGATAATGGAAAGCAATTTGACAATCCCAAGTTTCAAAAATTTTGCCAAGACTTAGGAATCAAGAACCACTACTCTTCTCCAAGACACCCTCAAGCCAATGGATAGACAGAAGTGATGATTAGAAGCTTGCTCAAAATTATCAAAACTTGGCTTGAGGGGGCAAAGTGGGCATGGTCTTAAGAACTACCAAATGTCCTTTGGACATATAGGATGACCATAAGAGTTCCAACAGGAGAAACGCCATTCAGACTGACATTTGGCATTGAAGTCGTCATACCAGTGGAAGTGGGACTAACAAGCCTCCGAGTCAAAACTTATGAAGGTCAGAAGAACTAGCAGGAGCTTAACATCAACTTAGATCTAATTGATGAAGTCAGAGAGGAAGCTATGAAGTGAATGGCCAAACACAAGGAAGCATTGGCCAGATACTACAACATAAAAGTTAAGGTAAGAAGGTTCAACATAGGAGACCTTGTCCTCAGGAAGATATCATAGGCAACAAAGGACCCATCCCAAGGAAAATTGGGACCAGCCTAGGAAGGCCCCTACGAAGTAATTCGTCACTCCAGTGAAGGCTCCTACTACCTAAAGTCTTTAGATGGCCAGGAACTACCTCGACCATGGAACATAAAACATTTAAAGACGTACTACTAGTAAGGAATCTTTTACATTTCAAGTTGCCTAATCTTCATATCAGTATGTATGATAGTTATTACTTTCGTCATTCATAGATCAATAATACATGAAAGCATTATCCATGCGTATTTATCAATGATTACCCATGAGTTATTTATCAACAAAAACATGTGCAACACTCAGGAGTTATTCTTGGGAGATGTCCAAAGGATCTTCGTCGTTAAAATTTCAAATCAAAAGCTATTCATACATAGTAGACATCATCATAGCCATCAAAGTTGTTAATACACAACTACCAAAGTCGACTAAATCAAAAGTTGTTTAAACACAACTATTATGACCGTCATTCAAACATGACTTAATAAAAAATTTGTTCAAAGACAGCTAAATATAAAAAGGTTGTTCAAACATAACTAACACTGTATTCAAACATGACTCAATAAAAAAGCTGTTCAAACACAGCTAAACATGAAAAAGTTGTTCAAACACAACTAACATCGTCATGAGTCAACAAAAATGCTGTTCAAACATAACTAAACATAAAAAAGTTGTCAAAACACAACTAATATCATCATAGCTTAGCTGTTCAAACACAGCTGAACGCAAAAAGTTGTTACCATCGTCATTCAAACATGACTCAATGAAAGGTTGTACAAACACAACCAAGCATGAAAATGTTGTTTAACACAACTAAAGCATGAAGGTATTTAAAAAACCTTTGTCATCTGAACATAGCAAAGATTTAGTTATAAAAAATTACATGTTAGCAATTCATAAAAGGATTTGTCATTGTCAGAAAGAAAATGCATGCCCAAAACACAAAAGCCCAAAGAAATTGCTTAAAACAACGACCCATAAAAGACATTGTTTTCATCTTACCAAAAAAACTAGAAATAAGAAAATAAATCATTGTTCATTAGGAGTTGGATCTGCAGGAGTTATGGTTGTGGGCTCTTCCATCACCTCAGCTATGGTCGTGGCCTCTTCCATCACATTCTTAGCTGTAGCCTCGGAAGGACGATCAGCCAATAGTTCCTTCTCAACCTTACCTATAACAAGGCTAAAAAGGTCCAAATCCAGGTGATGCTTCACCATCCATTTTCTAAAGAGCTCAAATCCCTCCATATAATACTCACACAGCTTGTCTGAGTAAGAGTTAGAGTCCTTGAACTCCAACACCGCCGTAGCCCTAGCTTTTTGCAACTTGAACTATAGATCACCTATCTGTTTATCCTTTAGCTTGCAAAAATATTTCTCCACCTGAAGGCTTTTTTTCAAAGTCGTCGCACACTCTTTATCATTCTTGGCTTCAATAGCAAGGATAGCAATCTTATTCCTGAGTGCTCCTCTCTTAGTAGAGAGCAATTTGACCATAGGCTTGACAGAAGCTACCCACTTCTCAAAGTCCAAGAGTTTCCCCAATATGAATAAAGACTCCCCCAAGGCCTGTAAGAAAAACAAAAAGGATTCTAGTCAAAACAAGGTGAAAGGAAAAAATCCTAGACCAAAAGTGATAAACCACATTATCAAAATATACTTGCATAAGCTTCTGGATATGAGACTACATCACTTCACTAGACGACTTCACCATCAAAGGACTTAAGTCATCCACAGAGAGCACCTCGTGAGCCTTCAGGGTATCAACATCGGCATCATCCCAAAAAGTTGGGAAAAAAGACTTGCCAGTAATCTTCTTCTTCTTCTTGGTTTCCTCCTTTATAGAAGCAATCACCTTTAGAGATGAGGTAGGGTAGGCGGGGCACTTAGTAGGTGAATGGGTAGTGGGAGGAGTCACTACAGGGTCGTCTTTAGATGCATCGCTCACCTACAAATGTTTCCTCGATAGGAGGCCATTAACGAGGCCACCTTTTGCCTTCTTTTCCTGAGCTTCAGCCAACTTTGTTTACTGAACCTGGTCGTTAATCCTGAAAGGAAGGAGAAACTAAAAAAAGAAAAAAAAAAGAAAAAAAAAAAAAAGAAGAGAAGATGGAACACTCATCTTTTTTCACAACTTTGAGGTTTTTTTGAACCTTACTAGACGGTTCTGGACCCAAAAAATGAAGGAATAGCGATTGGGGAGAGACGAGCTCGCCAAAATCTTTGATGGTCTCCGAGTATTCTTTCACCTTCTCAACACGATCGTGATATCTCTTATTCAGACGAGGGCGTTGAGGAACTGCAAAAAGCAAGTATATCACATATCATCGTCACTCACAAAGAATAAATAAATAACAAAAAGAACAAACAAGAAGGACATACTAGACATAGGGGTTCCCTAACTACGAAAAAACTTGGGGGCTTCATATAGGCCCTCACCAGGGACGAACTCCCAACCACTGCCCATAATAAAGAAGAAGTTTGGTTTCCAATTGCGGAAGGACAACGGAGAATCAAGTATTAACCTAAAAGCCCTATCCCATGGTATAAATTTGTAGTAGTCAGGGTTTTTGGACTTTCTCAGACGATAAAAGTGGAGAAATTTGTCTTTCTTGTTGACGTCCTCGTCATTGGCAGACATCCACACCACCATACAACAAATGACTATCCACCAAGAATTAGGCACTAACTGTGCCGGGGCAAGGTAAAAATACATAAAAAGTTCCCTAACAAAGGGGTGAATAGGAAGACGAAGACCGCTAGCGAAATCTGCTTCGTAGAAATAGACTTCATCAGCATATGAGTGATAGGCCCTATACTCGTCACTCAGAATCCTAATTCTAATCAAATCAAGAAATTGAAACCTATCCCTGATTCGCTTCTCATCTTTCCCTAAGAGGGCACATTGGATATTCCAGGCTTTATAGGGAGTAGAAGGGGAAGTAACTTTAGGAATCTCGCAATCATCAGACGAAGACAACCCCGTTTCCAAATCACTAGACCTAACTTCCCCAGACATCTTTAGAAACCTAGCCACTCTAGCAGAACAAGAAACCAAAGGAAATAAAGAGGAAAGGACAAACCTATACGGACAATTCTCCCCCACGAAAAGACTAACCCCTTTGAGACTCTCTCCTTCAACAATCTCAAACAAACAACCTAAGCAAGCAAAATGAAAGGATAGTGAGGGATAATCAGCCCTAACAAAAGAGTAATCTACCATGGAAGAACAGAAAAAGAGAGAGGAGCACGAAAAACTTACCAGGAAACACAAAACTGAAAAAGAAAGCTAGAAGAAGAGAAATCCCTAAAATGCCAATTGAACAAGGAAAGATTACAAAGAAAAGGAAACATGAGGGAAAATGCGAGAAAAATGGCCAAAACATGTGCAGAAAAACTGAGAAAAGTTTGCACGTTAGATACATCTTGACCATACACATGGCACTTAACAAATCAAACATCAACTCATCATAAATGCACCATACACAATATACGAAGCATCAGACAGCTATGTTTTCATCTCATCTAACAGACGAAAATTCAAACAAGGGGGCAACTAATGAGTCAAAAATATATGATTGTCATTAATCTGAGATCATCATTAACCAAGAGAAGACGTTACGCATTTATTATGCTCATTAACGACAAAGTGTAACGGACGGAGCAACGGTCACAGAGTGAGCTATGAACTTCAAACAAAGATTTGGTAACGCACTAGCCGTTGAGCATAAATACAGCAATTCATTGCCAATTACTGAGGCATGCAACTATAAAAAGAGAAGGCAACAAAAGTTAAAGGTACACATAAATACTCTATGAAAATCACTCTCTAGTCAATATTCGGTAAAATCTTTCTCCCTTACTGACTTAAGCATTAGAGGTGGTTTCGCTAACGTCACACCAGCGTGTTACTCTTCCACCCAGTTTATTTTTGTAGGTTTTCCTCTAACAGATATGACTCCAATCATAGCTTCATCCATCCATTATGACGAGGAGCTCAACTGTTGATTTTTTGCATCATTAAATAACATTTCACAAAAAATTCAAGGCCTATTTTGGAGAGGAAAAATAATGGATTCCACAAAACCCTATTCCATTTCATTCTTCCTTATTGTTTTTCTTTCTAACCAAACAAAGGAAAGCCATTCCTTTTTTTTTCTTTTCTTTTCTTTTCTCGAAGCTAAACTCTAGAAGATAATGTTAATTAATGTTGATATATATATATATATATATATATATATATATATATATATATATATATATTGTATTATTGTTGTTTAAATTTAAATTTTTGTATAGTAATTAAACAAACCAGTAAGTTGCTTGTGCAATGCACGGATTATTTTTTGATATTTTATGTAAGACAATTTTGGAGAATGTTCTACATATATTATAAAGAAAAAGTAAACTAGATTACAGTAAAGAAACATATACATTTTGAGATATTAAAAATTAGTTTAGTAACTTCACTGCACTTTTCTAGCATTCTCAAGGATTTTAATTTTTTTTTAAATCATAAAATCAAAAAAAAAAAAAAATGCAAAAGAGTAACAGGACCACGAAAATCAACTATTTTGTGTTGTGTTCATAGATTGCATACTATGAAATGAAAGCATGCCCAACTCGCTTACCTTCTTCCACTCATCAATAGTGCGATATTAAGATATGGTGTGGGCAAGTGTGTATGCATGTGTTTTATAGATAATTTAAAATCATGGTAGAATATGACTTTACATTGCACATCAAATATTCTCTACATTTATATACCCAAAACAAAAACTATCCAACCAAATTACCCAAACTTACATCATATTTGAACCCCTAATTTGAAAAAAAAAAAAAGAAAAAAAAAATCCCTAGGGGTTTCGATGGTTGGATAGTAGTGGGAGACCAATATGACGAAGGTGGCAGTTAATAGTCCTTAATTTTCTTTTTATTTTTATTTTTTGCTATTGCTTTTAATACTAATATAGTGGCTCAAGCAATTAATGAGATAACAGTAAAAATAAGTTAATGTAAACTTTTGGGTAACAGTAAAAAAAAACTTTATGGAAAAAGGTAAAAAAATGCTAAATGCAAAATTAGAGTGCTACATGGCAGGATCTTGTGCACTCTCGCATGAGGTTTCTGGTGTTATATATATATATATATATATTGATTTATAATTTGAATTTACCGTGGAATATATATACAACAGCCTTAACCATTCTTTTGGAATCTCACTCAACTACATGGAAGTTTCTCATCAATTACTTCTCAGTTTCCACACTTGACTTAAATCAGTCAATATCTCTCAGATATGCCTTTATACTTGCTTGACCCTTTAGCCAATAATATCATTTTATGTGCCTCTTCTACTATGTATGGTCCTTCCCATTTTGGAGAAAACTTATGTTTAATGGCTCCAACAACTCCTCGTACATGCGATGCAGTCTTCCAAACAAGTTCGCCCACTTGAAACTTTCTTTCTATAACTTGGCCTTCATGCTAGCTTGGTAAAGGTGATTATGAGAGGCAGCATTGTCACGCATTTCTTGCACAATTTCCATAGTGTCTTCTTTGGGTATTCCTACAGTCTCTGCCAATTTTATTGCTGGCCTTACTAAATTTATTGGGATGACAGCTTCTATACCATAGACTAGAGAAAATGGTGAAGCTTCTGTAGCTTATGATTTGGCTGTTCTATGAGCCCACAAAGTGTAGGCAACTCCTCCTTCCACCCCTTTCCATTCTCTTTAGTCATTTTTCCCAATATCTTCAGTAATCTTTTGTTAGAGGCCGTAGCTTGACCATTTCCTTTAGGATAATAAGGTGTCGATGTCATGTTAGAAATAGAGTACCATTCTGTTAAACGACGCACATTCTTGTTCAGGAATGGTGTGCCATTGTCAGAAATAAATTTTTTGGGTACCCCAAAATGACATATTATATTCTCCCTCAAGAAATTAGCCACTAAGCTACCTGTTGCCTTCTTCATAGCCACAACTTCTACCCACTTTGTAAATAGCTCAGTGGTTACCAGTATCCATGTGCATCCTTCAAAGAAGGGGTTTATAGGTCCTATAAAATCCAGCCCCCAGCCATGGAATGGATATGGAGCCATTGTTAGACGAAGACTTTGATGGTTGGTGTGTATTTCGTCTCCTTACTTTTGGCATTCTTGACATTTCCTTGCAAAGTCCTACGCATCCATTTGCATTGTGGGCCAATAATATCCCAATGTAAAGCCATTTGCCATAGCTTCCTCCCACCAGGGTGTCCTGCTGGCTTTCCCTCATGCAGGTCTGAAGAATGCCATTGAATTCATTAGTAGGAATACATACCATCCATTTCCCTTGAAAACTTCTCTTGAATAATCAGTAGGTAATACACCTTGTAAAAGGTATCTCATGTATGGATCTTACCAATCTTCTTCCAGCAGTTCGCCATTAAGCACCTCTGCTTGGTTTGGAGGAATGACAAAACAAGTTTTACAACTCCGTTATTCTTCCCTAGCATCATTGGCCATTTTTGGCCAGAAGACCCCCAGCCTTTGTAGTCTTCTATATAGGCTAACATCAAGATTTACACCACAAATATCGTAGTGCAATCTGTGTAACATGGTTAGTCTCTCTTACCTTGAGTCCCACTTCATCAATAAACCCTCTGCTCCCATGAGAAACAAATCTCCATTGATTTTGATGAAGTCTTTCATATTTGTTGGTAACTCTGATCCAACATACTTCCCTTGAGTCATTGCTCTCAACAAGGGTTCTCACCAATCTTGGGGGAAACATAGCTCATCCAGAATTAAATCAAGTTGTTTCTCAACTCGGAGTGTCATCTTTTCCTTCTTCAATACAGACTTAGTGGCTAGGGTAGCTAGAGAGTCAACAAGCTTGTTTTCATTCCTGTTTACCACTTTGTACTCTATGAAAGTAAAGCATTCCATAATCCTCTACACTATAGCTTTGTAAGCAGCCAAGCTAGGATTCTTTACTCCATAGATTCTCTCAACCTGTCTTTTCACCAACTCAGAATCACCAAACACTATCAACCTTTTTATGCCTAACCTCCTGGCAGCCTTCTGCCCCACTAATAAGGCTTCATATTCTGCTTCATTGTTAGAGCAAGGAAAGGGTAACTTGTAGGCAAACATATGTTCCTCCTCTAGTGACTTCAAGACTACTCTTATCCCTCCCCCTTGAAATGTAGATGATCGAAATACATTGACCATTCCTACTTCTCAGTCACCATAACTTCCTGTTGGGGAGGTGAAAAATCACTTGTCCCTAGAAAGTTAGCTAGCAGATCAGCTGTTGCTTGGCCTTTGATGGTGGTTGGTCTTATGTATTCAATATCAAGGCATGATGTTAGGATGGCCCATTGTGCCATTCTCCCTGATAACTGAAGGCGTGTCAAGAGGTATTTCACAGGATTGCTCTTAGTCACCAACTGCACATGATGCCCTAGGAAATAATGATTGAACTTTGTCACAGCAAAGGCTAGAGAAAAACATACTTTCTCAATAGTTTAAGGGCAGTTTGGTTTTTTAAAAACCATCACTCATCACTCCTCACTCAATTTTCGTCACTCATCACTCATCACTCCTCACTCATCACTTAAAATGCCCCAATTTCCTAAACCCTGCACGTTTGGCACATATTTTCAGCTTCTCATCACTCAAATATTTCTACTGTTCTGTGGGACCCATACCCGAGCACCATGTCAAGCAATTCTGTTAGTATACCTGCCTCACACTCATTTCATTTCATCTTCTTCACTACTCATTTCATTTCGCCACCACCATAGTTACAGTGCCAAAGTGCAACCAAAGAAGTACAAACAACAAAAACTTTCATCAATAAAAATTCCCCCAAACCCAAAAGCCATTTTCCAACCCTCAAAATATGCAGCAACAAACCAAAACTCCATTCATAATTATTTATGATACACCACCAAATAAAAAAAAAAAAAAAAAAAAAAAAAAAAAAAACCTATCTAGAAAAATAGCAAGACCTATCTCTCACACAATCACATTCACACTCTTCCTGCAATTCTCATATATTGTTTTAATGAAAACACAAACCTAACAAGACCCATTTCAAGAACCATTATGTCTGCTTATGGGGCCATTCTCTCTCTCATATACTGTTTTCATAGATCCTTCCTTTTTTTTTTTTTTCTTTTTTTTTTATGGATTGACGACAAAGCCGGATCGAGTCAGATCCGAAATCTCTGATCGACGACCAATGGATTCGATTTAAGGATATCGTTATACGGTGAGAAAGCACGCTCTAAGCATGCTTTGAAATCTTTGTTCGTCGGATGGGTTGGCGTGGCTCCAAAATCTTTGTTTGTCGGATGGGTCTGCATGGCTCCAAAATCTCTGTTCGTCGGATGGGTTGGCATGGGAAGGGTGAAGGACAAAGAACGACAGGTAGATTAGACAAGAGAGGCCGTGGATGGGAAGGGCTGAGATTCTTTTATCTTTCGATGTGGGTGAGATTTTGCTCTGAAGAAGAACATAAAGAAGAATAGAGAAAGAGGAGAGACAAAAAGAAAGAAAAGTGGAGAAGCAAAAAAAAAAAAAAAAAAGAAAAAAAAAAAGAAAAAAGAAAAAAGAAAAGAGGAGAGTGACTAGTAGGAAAGAGAAGGAAAGTGACTTGACAAGATAGTGGGTCCTATGTATGTGTGTTTAATTACGAAAATGTCATGGAACTGAGTTTTGATAACTTGAAAACACATAAAATGTGTTTTCAGTTTCCATAGCTTATCACTAAAAATTCAGAGAGTTAAGTGATGGAAACAAAAACTGGAAACACATCCAAACACACTACTCAATTGTGGGACCCACCAATTTTGAGTTATGGGTGATGGAAACAAAGTTATGGGTGATGGAAACTAAAAATCCAAACAGCCCCTTAGTATCTTAACTCTGGTTCCTTCATAAGTCTGCTAATATAATATACTGGCTTTTCTACTCCTTCCTATTCCTGAGCTAATAATGCTCTCGAGGATTACTCCATTTTAGCTATATAAAACAGCAAGGGTTTTCTAGGTATATGAGCCACTATGGTGTAAGGATCTGCCAATATCATTTGAATTTTCTTGAATGCCTTCTGACATTGGTCACACCGTACAAAAGTTACTCCTTTCTTTGTCTGCTCCATAAGAGGCTTTAAAATCTTAGCTAGGCTTGGAATGAATCCTCTTAAACAAGAAAATTTTCCCACAAAGCTTCTCAACTCCTTTAGAGTTGTAGGAGGACTGAGGGTCGCTTCGGCCTTTGTAGGGTCCAAATCAATCCTTCTCTAATGAACAAGAAATCCCAAAAACTTCCCTGATGATACCCTAAAGGCATACTTGGTGGGATTCATCCTCAAGTTGTGCTCCTTGCATCTTTCAAAGAGTTGTCTTAGATGCATCAAATGCTTAAAAGGATTCTTTGCCTTCACCACAAGATCATCAATGTAATCTTTCACTTGCTTATGAAGCATATCATCAAAGATCAAAGTCATAGTTCTTTGGTATATTGCACCTGCATTTTTCAATCCAAAAGGCATCACCCTATATAAATAGTTTCCAAATGGTGTTCTAAAGGCAATTTTTAGGGCATCTATTGGGTCCATAAAGATCTAATTATACCCAATATAACCATGCATAAAGGAGAAGCGTTCATGACCAGCTGCTGCATCCACCAAAATATCAACATTAGGAAGTGGGAATTCATCATTTTGATAAGCTTTATTGAGATCCTGAAAATCCATGCAAATTTTCATCTAACCATTTTTCTTTTTAACAGGAACTATGTTAGCTAACCAATTAGGGCATTCAATCTCTTCAATGAATCCTGCCTTTAAAAGCTTTTGCACCTCAAGCTTTATCTTTTCCTCCACATCCAAACGATACTTCCTTGGTAGCTGCTTCATAGGTTTGGCATTAGCATCCACCTTTAACTTGTACGTTACTAAGTTCAGGCTCAAACCTGGCATTTCTTGATAACTCCAAGCAAAAAACATCATTGTATTCCCTCAACAAGGCTACTAGCTTTCCTTTCTCTTCTTCAAACCGGCCTTTACTGATTTTTACTGGCTTTTTACTTTCCTCTTCATCATTCAGATCAACCTCAACAAGCACTTCTTGTACATTCTTAACAACATCATTCATGCACTCAGGGGCTTCTTTCACAAACTCCTCAGCTATATGAATTTCCTTTGGTTGTTGTGTCTGATTAAGGGAATTAGGCTCGCCATCCTCTTCATCCCCTTCTGTTAACCGTCAGAATTCATATATCACCCGGCTATCAGGCCCGACAACCCTTCTTATCTTGAGAGGCCTTTCTGGTTCTATTACTTCGCCATCACCTTCTTCCTCCGTTTGCGAAGCAATAATGTTAAAAGGAAGAATTATATTTTCACCTTCAATCTCATACTCTTCATATAAAGCTGCCTCAGCAAAATGGAGTTTTGCTCTGTCAAAAGGCATCTTGGTGGCCTTAATAACTACTTGCTTGTTCAACCAAACGGCCTTTACAAATTGATGATAGTGAAAGCCACCGCTTTATATGCCTTTAACCATGGACGACCTAAAATGATGTGATAGGATGTATTCCCTACCATCACATGCATAAGAGTGGGTGCCCGAATTGGTCCAACCTTAAGATCCAAAGACACATGCCTAAGGGTACTCTGTTGTAAAGCCCCTATTCCTGCTACTTGCATTAGCTTAGGAATAATTATTTCCCTTGGAATTACCAAGGCATCAAAAGTTGGTAGAGGAAAAATATTGGTGGATGCACTAGTGTCTACTGATGCCTTCTTGATTCGGGATGCTCCCAAAATGGCAGTAACATATAAAGGCCTGTTACCATCGACAACTTGGTTGACTAGATCTTTATTAGAGAATGTGATTGAATCCTTTGCTTCCTGATACACCACTTACATCAAACTCCCTTCAACAGCGGCCATTTCATGATTCCTTTCCATCAACCTAGTCAAGGCTTGGGCTACTTCCTTTCTAGCCATTGGCCTGAGACCTATTCCTTCAAGAAAGGAGTGCATTTTATCTTCCTGCTGAATTCTCATTACCATCTCTTCATCTACCAAAGGTGGAGATGTTGCGCTACTGCTAGCCATGTTCTTCGCTTCCTTTTCCATAGGATCCTCACGATCCATGAAGAAAGTCATTGCTACCTTTGGTCTACGCATCCTTGGGTTAGCCCTTTTCCTTGCCTTGATAACCAAATCTCCCTTGGCTACCCTATCATGAAAAATATTCCTCAAAGCATAGCAGTCTATAGTATGGTGGTCACATCTCCTGTGGTACTTACAATAAAGTGGATTTTACTTTTCCTCTTCTGTAGGTTCATGCTTACATTCGGGCAACATCACTTCACCATCTTTCACCCAAGCTTCTAGGATGCTGTATAATTCTTCAGTAGACACAGTGAAAGGAGGGGGAATTCCACCTCTCTCCCTCTTCTTTCCTTTGACCACCTTCTTAGGCTCTTTTGCTACAGCAACTTCCACGTTTTTGTTTTCTCTTATCCACGGTTGTCTAGGAGCACTCAAAGTTTGTGAAGTTGAACCTTTTGAAGGCTTCCTCACAGACATACTTGTTCTCCTTGCAGCTTCTACAAGCCTTGCAAAACTATAGATTTGAAGATTCTCTAGGTAAGGCCAGTATTCATACAACATACCCGCGATGCAAACATCTACTAGTCTTTCTTCCTCCATAGGGTCATAACACAACAAAGAGAGATCCCGAAACCTGTGAATATATTCCAGCAACCCCTCAGACACCATTTGCTTCTCATGTTGTAGATCTCACAACGTGAGCTTTTCATCCAAAGCAAAGAACTTTTTCAAGAATTTTGTTGCCAGATCATTTCAACTTAGAACTGACCCTAGTGCAAGACTAGTATACCAAGTAAAAGCTCTACCTTCTAAGGACTTAGAGAGCTCTCTGAGCCTTAACTCATGGTCATGAGCGTGAGTTGTCAATGCATCTACATACCGTCTAATGTGCTCTCTAGCATTCCTTATTATGCCATCTACATACCGTCTAATGTGTAGCTAGCAAGGTAAGGCTTCCCAGCTATTTCTCCAGGATGAGGAGGCTTGGTGTCAATGTAAACAGCACTCTCCATCTTCTTGGCTTTAAACAAAATAGCATGTATATCTTCTTTAGTCAAATAAAGAGATCCTTGAGAACCTTGACCACCTTGAGGGGCTTGAGGTATGCTTGTCTCTTGATGCAGGGACACTGGAACTTTGCCCATATAGTTGAGAATGTTGAAGATCTTCAATGGTAGCCATGACCCCCTTAGTCTCATGATAACCAGCCTCTCCTGAGGATTCTGCGCCTTCAGAACGCATAGATATGTGATCTGCACTTGGTTTTGACTGATGGTTCTCACCCACACTAGCCAGTATCCCAAAAACCATATTCTTCCTTGGAGGCATGGAGGAAGTGACTACAAACAAAGGTATACAACCCAATAAAACACCCTTTAAAAGGAAAATAACCAAAAGTCCCCAGTAGAGTTGCCAAAAATGTACGTGCAAGTTAGATTTGAGCTTATATAGAGAAGTGAAATAAATTATCTAACAGTACATCTACTTGAGAAAGCTCGAAAAGATGCAAGCTTTGACATGACACTCAAACAAGAAAAAGAAAGTGATGATAGGACATGAAAAAGACGCACATTTAAACAAGAAGAAGAAACTAATTGCTAAAGAAACACCAGATGTACATGGAAAACCCTAAAGAAGGGATAAAAAACCACAGTTCAAGCAAGAAGGTCACATTCTTGCTCAGCTCTGCTTGTATTATGTGTAAAAAGATCAGTTTACAATCAGGTTGCCTTTCTTTCCTACTAACTCTCCACTTTCATCTCAAAATATCTACTTGGGTTCTTGCCCTAATAGCACAACTACATGTTCCTTTTATACTCTAAGGTATATGGCTGAGTACAAGGACAGTTGTCAAGTCATCATTTTCTATTTTGGACCTTTTCATAGTTGTGATATTATCTGTTGACTAGGGGATAAGAACTACGCCAATGTGGCACTGGGACCCGTAGGTAGGTAGCTTTGCCATTGCTTAGGAGACAAGTCTTGGACATTAAGAGGGACATCAAGAGTACTATGATTGGTACATGTGTCTCTAAGGTGACTTATTGTGCACTCAACCAATAAGGGATGTCCTCATAGCCTATAATCTTAGAAAGTCACTATCTCCCTTTTCATGAGTAATTGAGTACCATGTCTGGTGCAAATCTTACTTCCTTCCTAAGGTAGTCATGCCTTTAGCACGAACCAAGACAAGATCCCTTAGCCAATGCTTCCTTTCCCCTTACTCACAGCCACTCCATGTGTAAGGCCGAGATTCAACCATTTATGCATTCCTCCATGCCTTAGTGGTGTTATGTACACCTTGTCTTATCCCTCTTTGAGGCTTGAAGAAACCAAATGGGCTACCATTAATAAGGATGGGGAAAGATGTAGTAGACACACAATGCATCACCCATTGAATCTAGATGGAAAGGAATCCAAAGCATTGGAGAACTTTTTCAAGGAAATTCCATTCCAGGTAATCATAAGCCTTTTCCATATCAATTTTTAGAGTTAAACATCCTTTTTTCCCTTTTTTCTTTTTCATAGAGTGGAGAATTTCTTAGGTAAGAAATGTGTTCTCTTGGATATTACGGCCTGGTATAAATGCATTTTGCCAAGGGGAAATCAACTTGTTTAAGACCTACTTGAGTTTGTTTGCAAGAAATTTGGAGATGATTTTGTAAAGAACATTGCATAAGCTTATCGGTCTAAATTGATTGACAGAAGATGCATTATTCCCATTAGGAATGAGAGCAATGAAAGAGTGGCTGATCTCTTTTAGCATATATCTCCTATTGAAAAAGCTAATGCCTGCTTCAATGACTTCTCCACCTATGATATTCCAATAGAACTTGAAGAAGAGGGAAAACATCCCATCAAGGACAAGGTCTTTGTTAGATCCCATGCTAAATACCACTTTTTTAATTTCATCTGCAATGGGGATCTTTGTTAACATCTCTATGTCATCTTGGGATAAACTTGGAGAAATAAGGTCATCTAAATTATTTGGAATAGAAGGATTGGATGATGTGAACAGATCTATAAAAAATTCCTTAAAGCATTTTCCAATTTCTTCACTGCCTGAGATCCAATTCCCCTGCTGGTTTTTCAAAAAGTCAATTGCATTCCTCCTTCTCCTGACAATTGCTGAGACATGGAAGAATTTTATATTTAAATCTATTATTGGTAGCCATTTGGTTTGAGATTTTTTTTTTTTTCCATAATGATTCCTCTTTTATCAACCATTCATGAAGCTCTAAATTTATATTAGCTTTTTTCTCCAAGTTCTCTGGTGTGGGCTCTTCCTTCTGGATTTGTTCAAGCTGATCCCATTTCTCTTTAATCTTGGTTTGGATATTTCCAAACCAGTCTCTATTCCATCTATGCAAGTCTTCCTTTGTCTCCTTGATCTTCTTGCAAACTTTGAACATAGGGGTCCCATTTAACCCCTTCTTCCAAGCATTCTCAACAACAAACAAATTGGTTTCATCTCTAGTCCACACTTCTACAAACTTGAAAGGCTTTTTGGTTTGCCTCTGCTCTCCATCAGTACTAAGTATTATTAGGGAATGGTCTGATGATGAGGCCACAACATGTTTAATAGTAGCTCTAGGGAAAATGAATCTCCATCTCTCATTTGCAAACCCACGATCTAGTCTTTCCTTGATATTTGCTAAGCCCCCCTCTTATTAGTCCAAGTATAAGGATTTCTTGAAAACTGAAGATCAATAAGACCATTTTTATCAATTACAACATTTGGACCTCCATTGGACAAAGTTGCAACTAGCATGCCTCCCTTTTTATTTGCTTGAGAAAAAACATGATTAAAATCCCCAAGACACAGCCATCCCCCATTAAAGGCTTCTCCTACCTTATCAACATCATCCCAAAATGGTCCTCTATTATTTCTATTAGAAGGGCCATACACTAATGATATCATCCATGGTTCATTTACTAGATCAGAGAAAACCAAGCCATTAATCATGTTATTGCACTTTGAAGTGATCTCCATATCAACTCCAATTTTCCACCCAACTATAAGCCCACCTTTCTTCCCTCTAGGATTGACAAAATCCAAGTTATAAAACCCCAAGGACACCAAGAACTTCCTTACTTTATCCATGGGAATCTTAGTTTCAGATAAAAACACTATGTCTGGACCAATATCCCTTATTAAAGCTCGTAAAGCTCTCTTTGCCGCAGCCCGAGCCGAGCCACGGCAATTCCAGGATAGGACAATCATGGTTGGGTTGGGGGCATGGTAATGCCCGCCTCCTCAGCCATTTTGGGTGTAAGGGAAGGATCATTGAAAGGAGAGTGAGAACTTCCAGAGCTTACCTCTTATGGAGAGCTACAAGCTTGCAAATAAGAATGTTCCCTAGCCAAAGCTTTCATCTTCTTTTTACAAATGGGGCTGCAATTACTGGTATTTTTATGTTGGGCTAGATTAATCTGATTGGTGGGTTGATGAGCTATTTTATGCAAACCCGAGCCCACTTTTGTAAGCTTAATAGCCCTTTTGCTAGCTAGCGAATCATCTGCTTCTAATTTCCTTTTAACTCTCGGCTTGTAGGATGTATTCTCTTAACTTTCACTACTGCCCTGTTGATGATTAGGCCAGATAGTTAAAGTGGGTTCACCTTCATTATAAAACACTCTCCATGATAACATGTTTCTTTGGGCTTTAGAAAACCCAATTAGAAGAATAGTGAGACACAGCTAGTCTTATAAAAAGGGACCTAATAGAGAGAACCATTCATAGAGTGCAAGCAGTGTTAAGAGGAAAAAAAAAATTAGTGCCTCGTTCAGAGCAGAGATCTCTTGTTGTGTTTTTGGTTTCAGAGTTTCTAGTGAGGTATTATTGTAATTTTCAAATTTATTGTGAACTTAATAAGTTTTGAACATATACTTGGGCATTGCATTCTCTATTTTATTATAGTATATGGATTGGTCCCTATACGTTAGAGGAGTTTTCACGAAATGAGTACTTGTGCGATTAATTTTCTTGATGCTTATATGCTTTTTTTTTTTTTTTGCTTAAGGTTATATTTAAATTTATTAACACATAGATAGTGATTTATCCCAACAGATTTATGGCAGATGTCATCCTTGTGAAGTGACTCAAAACTTTCATAAACAAACCAAGAAATATATACTTGGTGTCCAAACTCCTATATTGCAGCCCTCAAGGCATTAAAAAGTTGTATCCTTAACTACATCGTTTTCATTTTTTCAGGATTTGGAAGAGGGGGTGATTGACCCTCAATTTTCAAACCATGTTAACTTTCATGGAGATGCTTACATCTTTGATCACAGCTGCTGGTGTGATTGTACTATGTCCCCTAGTAAAAGAACTCGTACCTTCCTCATTCCTCAATAATATCTTCTCCATCTATGAAGAATATTTTTGTACGCCTAAAATCACTCTCTTCTTTCGCACGGATTCTGGTCTCAGTGACAATCAAATGTATGATGTTTCCTCAACCTACCTTCGTAACAAGATTGTTGATTCATCAAAATACCTCAATGTTGGCAAAACCGTTAGGCAAGAGACGCCAACCTTTGATATAGTACCGGGTGCAGAGGTTATTGATTCCTTTCAAGGCATTAAAGGGCTCAAATGGAAGTTACTTACAGAAAAAGGAATTGATGGCTATGAACTTCGTAGATATTTTACGCTTTCCTTTAATAAGAAATTTAATAAGAAATTCAAAGTAGTTGTGCTAGAGTCTTATCTATCTGATATAATATCTCGTTATAAGTCTATACAGGAAGCAGAAAGGGTGGTAAACCTTTCTAGCCGTGATTTTAGACGTCGTGCACGTGGTCGTGAATGGGGTTCTATTGTTCTTGAACATCCAACTACATTTGAGAAGTTGGCAATGGACCAAGAGCAGAAGAGGATGCTCAAGGATTATTTGGACAGGTTTGTTAATTGAAAGGAGTGGTATAAGAAAGTTGGCAAGGCATGGAAGTGAGGGTATTACTTTACAGCCCTACTGGTAAATCAAGCTTGATTGCTGCCATGGCTAATTACCTCAAGTTTGATATCTATGATTTGAACCTTTCAAGCATAAAGTCAGATTCAGCGTTGAGAAGGATATTTCTTTCCACATCTAATCATTCAATAATGGTAATTGAGGATATTGATTGTGCAAAGTTGGAACATCGAGAGAAAAAGGATAAGTCTGATCAGCTGATTCTGAGAGAGCCTACGGTTAGCTTTCTTTATTCTCTTACAAACTAGTATTGTGGTAATTAGATTGTTTCCTTGGTTCCAACATTGATTGTTTCTCCTTTGCGTACAGCTTTTGGGTCATCTCCAGCCTCAAGGGCCTTCTTGCTTATAACATGATAAATTTGGGTAAGCACTTTTGTGAAGGCAAACCCAAAAAATACCTAGATTTTTATGATCTCAGAGAGAAGCTTTTATGGTAGTGGTTGTTGATACCGTATTTTGTCCATCTTCGATTTGCGTGCCGAACTCTGAAAAACCCAAAAATATTATTTTTTCTCCATGGGGCCTCGAGAACATCCAGAATGACATAGGCAACCTGTTCGGATATCGGAGCACCTGAAATGCCTTTTTTAGCTAAAATGACTAAAATGCCCCTAGTCAACCCAAGGCTTGACCGAAGGTCAAACAAGGTCAAAATCCTTACAAAATAACATTTTTCATAGTTTTACATCAAACCCGAGCTTCTCAAAGATTTTTAACAACTTTGACCAAGTTTGACCTGAAGTCAATCCTAGGTGAGCCCAAAAACCCAAATTTTAATCTGGCCGTCAAAACGAGTTGAAACCAACACCATTACGAAGATTATCAAATTCTTATTCCAACGACTATTGATGGGTCGAAATCAGAGTTAGGGCGGCCGAGATATCATGAAAACTGAGATGACGTAACGATCTATGCACCATTAACTTTCGAGAGCCATAACTTTCGATCTGACTGTTGGATTTTCAAGGTCCATACCTTTTCAAAAATAGGAAGTCAAGATCTTTCCAAGAGTGTTTAGATCAACCTGATTAGAGGAGGTTTGAGGCTAGTGACCCTTGAAGGGTCGTCACCTCGAAAAGTGTGCCGAGGCTATAAATAGCCCCAAGCACTCCTCAGATTGGGAGGGACGCTTTTTTTGCTAAGTTGTGCTCCCTGCTTGGTTTTTCTACACATTTTTCTCTCTTCCAAACACCAAAAAACACCCCAAAACACATTAAAGCTTCTTGATTCTTCTCTCTTCACCAAAAACACAAGGTATTGTTCTTATACCCAATCATCTTTTCCTTGGTTCTACACTTGGGATTTGAGGTTTAGGGGTGTGAATGAAGTTTTTTTAGCTCCATCCACACCCCTAACCTTCTAAATCTTTTCCTAGAATTTATTTTGCTTTTTATGCTTTAATAACATGATTTGTTGCTTTCTCTAGTATGTTTCTTGCCTTATTTGTGTTTCTAGCATAAATCTCTTTGCTTTTATGCTTTTTGCCATGTTTCATCCTTAGATCTACGCCCTTACATGCTTATGTGTTTAGATCTACATGCTTTAGGCTTTATACAATGTTTTCCTATGTTTTGTGCCTCTTTTTGTTCTAGGTCGGCGTTAGGGTTACAAGCTCATATGCTTGTATGATGTTGTTGGCTATGCCTTGCTTGGATCTATGTGTTTTATGTGTTTAGTTCCATGCTATATGGTTAGATCCTTGTCTTCACATGCTTATATGCTTGGATCCATGTGTTTCCATGTCTATATGTTAAGTTTCTACACGTTTCCATGCGTGTTTCTATGCCCATATGTCTAGATATATGCTTCCACATGCTTGTGTGCTTGGATCTATGTTCTCTATATGCTTTATGTTATCTTCCATGTGCTTGTGCGCTCCGTGCCATATTTGTGCACCTGGATCTAGGCAATGTTTGTCATGCCATGTGCTATTTTAGCCCTTTTGTCACTTTGTCTTTCTTTCTTGTGTTTTGGCGTATTGGTTTGAACTTGATCTAGACCCTATGGTCTTTGTCACTGTTTGTACACCTTGGCCCACATCAAAGGGTTCGGATCATCCTTTTTTGCATGTCTATGCTTGCTTGCCCTTATGCTTTATGCTTGTGCTAGTCTCTCTTGTTCTAGGCTTTGCCACACTTGACGCCCTTAGCGGGGTTATGGTTGTGTGGTTACACCCAATGCCTACGAGGCCTTGTTCGAATGTAACCATTTGGGATGCATCACCATGATGTCAGTCGCTCCATAGGTACCCTTCCCTTTTTTCACTCCGTACGATGCTTTACTCACCATGCTTGTTTGTGCCACTCGTTGGCTTTCTATGCATCTTTACACGCTTAATCATATGTCCATGCATGAGTCTTGCTTGCTAGTGTGTCATCCATGCTTCAACACAATGAAGCTATGGACATCCGATTCAAACCTACATTTGTCCCTTGCAGACACCACATTTTGTTTGCTTTTCTTGCTTGTTTGCCTTTCTGCTTGTTTGCTTGCTTTCTTGCTTCTTTGCTTGCCATGCCTATCATGTTTACCTACTTTCTGCCTCTTTCATTTGCTCTTTGCATCTTTTCCTGCCATTGCTCGTCTGCTAGTTTCTTGTCTTTGTATTTGAATGTATACACATAGAGTGAGGACGCTTAGAGTTAGGGCACAGTCTCCCAGGCGTAAGCAAAAAGGGCACAAATGCAAGCATGTAGATATAAGCCAAGTGGTAATGTTCAGTAGTTTTAGGGGGTCTAGCCTCTCCCATTTGGTTATGTACTCTTTTAAAACCCCTTCCTTCCTCCTCCCTTTCTCTCTTAGATGGGTTGTATTAGGTATATCATGCCATGTACCATTCGTCCTCATCTCTAAAGTATAGTGACCTCTGTTTACTTTCCTGCACCTATATTTTAGGCCATGCTCTAGGGATGTAGGCATTTACTTTCCTACTTTGTGTGATAGCATTGTGCATGATGTATGTATATATATACCTGCTCGTCCCTTTTCGGTGTGATTGTCTCAATCCATGTCACCTATGGCAAAGCGATGCCTAATTTCTACCGCGAAAGTAAGGTAACATGTCACCAGATTTTCACCACGGAAATTTAGTACTTTGCTCAAATGCCATCGGAAGGCAGAGATTGGGACCACACCCATTCAAAAGACAAACTTCAAAGCCCCCATGCATGCAAAGCCCCGAAAGCCAAGGCCAAAATCATGTTTTTTTGCTGCCAATCTCCGAAAATTAAGGTTTTATCAAAACAAAGAACTGTCCTTGGATAGGCGTTGTTGGGTGCCTAACACCTTCTTTACACGTAACCAAAATTTTAGACTTAAGAATCAAGATTTTTTACCATCTACATTAGATTAGGAAAAATGCTCTTTTTCTTAGACTAAGATTGGTAATAAAATTAACTAAAAACAGGTGATCAATCACACCTTAGAAAAACTCAATGATTGGTGGCAACTCCACTTACCTTTAGTAATCCCTTAAAATTTGGCCCAGATTCTTGCCATAACACCAAAGGTAGACCTACCTTCCTCCACTTAGAGAAAGAACACCCAAAGCCTCGCTCAAACCAAGCCACACACCACACATGCACACACTTGCAGCATCCTTCATTGGGGGGGGGGGGGGGGGCTCTAGCGGGCCCTAGCGTGCACAGGAGCGTCGCCACGATGGGTGGTTGAACGAAGGCCCATAACAGCAATGGTGGTTTTCTGGGGGCATCAACATACTAGCGACTCTGCTAAGGATCGATGAGAGTTTAGCCTTTAGAGTTTTTGATAAAACCATAATCTTTGGACATTGGCTTTCAAAGTCACAGAAATTGGCATTGGCCTCCAGGGTTTTTCTTTTGAAAAAGGCTTTTACTATATCCTAGTAGACTATTTTCAAGAGAGCAAAAAAATCTGTTTCCAGAAAAATCCTTTTTTGAAAGGGTGGCTTTAAGGTATCTTCACATGGGGCTTTATCACTTTCCTCACATGCCTTACTGCTTTCCTCACATACTTTACAGCTTTCCTTCACATGCAAACATAGGGTAGCAAAATTTAATTTCTGCTACACCTTTATCCACTTTCATAAATATTTTTGCCGTGTTTGGAAAAGTCTTTCCCCTTCATTAAGGATTGCATGACATATACACCCTTTTTGAGCCGAACCCAGGCTATGCATTGCTGGCATAGTCACATCTCTTGGGGGATTTCATCACCCCATCTGTAGACGCCTAGACAAAAACATCAATAGTGTTACCCATAGTTAGATTTAGGGCTAATGTTGTAGGCACTTCTGGGTCCATGGGTGAACAGGAGTAGCTGAAAAGGCCCCTTCAATCCTTCCTACCCCACAACTTCCATGAAGGGAGGGGTATGGCGATTGAGTCCCTTTAAGATAGGAACAATCTACCAATTAAGCCTTTACATATAGTTGGCCTAGTTATGTCAAACCCGCAAGGACTAAATCAAGCCCAGAGCCTATCAAGACTTGGTAAAGCCTAAAGAGTGAATATCCAAGCCTAGGAAAGGATACCGTTATAGGGCTAAAGGTCAGGGGAAAGTGTCTTGTAACAGGTGCGCCCTTTTTGCTTACACTAAAGAAATTGTGCTCTACTCTAGGTTCTTTCTATCCTATTCGTACAACATCCATGATTAAACCCCTAGGGAAAGCAACCCCATTGCTTGTACATGCTAGATCATACCCTGTCCTTAAGGGTTTACAACCCTACAAAGGCATTCATGCATACACTAAATGGTCCTGTCACCTAATTGTGCAAAGATAAAATTTGTGGCAAGTAGCCGAAACTCCGTTCAGGAGGACATGCTGCCAAAAAACTGTCTAGAATCCCAAGATATCATGAGTCCAAGAATTCTCCTAAGGAAGATCTAAGAAATATTGCCAAAGGTCCTAGATGTCAAGAATCCAAGGGCTCCCTCAAGAGATCCAAAGGTCCAAGAGATCCATGTTGTCTAAATTGCCAAAGGATGCAAGATTGCCGAAGGTCCTAGATGTCAAGAATCCAAGGGCTCCCTCAAGAAATCAAAGGTCCAAAAGATCCATGCTGTCAAAGTTACCAAGAGATCCAAGTGTCCAAAAGCTCCCCCGAGAAGTCCATATTGTCAGAAGTCAAGCCTTTCCTCACAATTGCATTGTAAAAGGCCCACCATTGGAGTCGATGAACCCAGCATTGTAAAAGCAAATCTTGTATAAGCATGTAATTAAAAGAGGGTCTGACCCGCATTACCAAGCATATCATGAAGTTTCAGTTACTTGCCAGTCTCGTGCATTAATCTTGCATCATAGTAGAAACTCACCATGATAAATACCCGATCAAAGGTGCAAAGCCAAATTTTTCTGAAAATGGTAGGTGCATGTTAAATAGAAAGGGCATGAACTAACTTGATTTTGGTGTTGTGTTTCCACATTGTCGATGCACTCTATTTCTTTCACCTCCCATTCTTTCTTAAAATCAAAAGATTGCTAAAAGGAAACAGTCTAAGCTACCACCACGTCGTGATCCCATCATCACTAAGTCTCGTGCAAGAGAGATATCTACTGGTGGTACTTCTCCCCATGAGGAAAATGCTCAGGAAATATCTTTTCTAAAGGAGCAAATGGTAGAAATGATGCGTATGATGTAACAACTAGTTGTAGAAGAAGGACAGAACTCTTCCGATCATAGACAAGGAGGTCCCCAAACCGAGAATGAAATTCAGGCCCCACTAGTACGGAAACAGGGCCACAATGTACTGCCCCAAGGCAATGACCAAGAAACAGATCCTTCTAAGGACAAGAACCCCGAATTTGGGTATGGCCAAGTCAAGAGCTAGGTGGAAACTCTAACTGAGAAGATTTGTATCATGGAAGGCTCCAGCACCATGGAAGCGTTAATCTAGACAGTTTAACCAACTTCCCTCAGGTCATTATGCCTCCCAAGTTCAAGGCACTAGAGTTTGTCAAGTATGATGGTATGGGAAACCCTTGCGTGCACTTGTGCATGTTCTATAGGAAGATTGGCTCCCTACAAGGATAATAATCCTCTTCTTTGTTAGATTTTTCCTGATAGTTTGACCGGTCTCGTGGCCATATCGAATGCGATATTGGAAAAGACCTCCAGCTGGAGGGAAATGGCCAACTCTTTCTTGGAATACTACAAGTTCAACACCGAGATAGCTCCCGACCACACGATCTTTATGAAAATAGAGAAGAAGAGTGGGAAGCCTTTCTGCGTATATGCCTAGAGGTGGTGTGAGCTAGCCGCACAAGTGCAACCCCTCATGATGGAAAATGAGATGATCAAATGGTTCATTGACAGCCTTAAGCCTTCTTACTATGAGAAGATGATCAGCACCCAAGTCACTTATTTTGCTAGCCTTATCCCTATTGAGGAATGCATTGTCGAGGGTATTAAGAGCAAGAAGATCGTGGATGCCGAGTCTTTGAGTCAGATGATCAAACAACAAGTTAAGAAAATGATCGGTCACAAAACTAAGGAAGCCGATGTTCATATGGTTGATAATGGATAAAAAAGGCCTAGGGGTGTTACTTCGCTGCTAGACCTTATTAACAACAGGCTCTGTCTACTCAAGTGTGAAAGACCGCGCCCCCGGCCCCTTTTTTTATGGGATGTTGGGCCAAATCCATGTGAACGGGTGGAGTCGTGTTATTGTCTCTCAAAATGGAGGTTCGGCTAGTTATATTTCCCCCCTTAGATTATGGGTTTTACAATGGAGTCACAACTTATTTAATTATTGGAAAAATAAGAAAACCATAATTGAAAGATTCCTCATTTTATTAATTTGAAATTGAATTTACATTGATCATAGGAAAATTACATGGCTTTGGTCCTAGATACAATCTAAGATAAAGTACATAGCTTTGTTTCCTAGTTACAATCTAGAAATTGAAAAATTACATGGATAAGCATTTGATCTACTAACCCTCAATCTAAGTTCGGAGGCTATGTTACAAGGTGGGAAGGTGTTAGGCACCCACCTTGCCCGGTGAAACCAGTCTTCTAGACTACGGTGGCTAACATTTATATCATATCATCCAATATGTCAATCAATTTACATGTTGAATTTAATGTGTGTGCATGTGATAAATCTTAATTCAATTTATTAAGCATTGCATTTAGATTGAAAAATAAATTCTAGTGAATGTGTGTGGATGATGATAACCTAGATTCAAGGATTTGAAAGAATTATCAAATAAACATGTTTTTTCATATTTTTGATGTGGATTTAAGATTAAATCTAGTGATATGCATGAACATGTGATAAACAACTAATAACATGTGAAGAACACATAAGAACAATTAAGAACATTCAAACATATTTAATGAAATTATCCTGCTTTAATCTTAGATTCTCATCATGGCAACATAAACAAACAATTAGGGAAATGGATTATACCTTCATGCAAGATCCATATGGTGGAGGAGGGGACTCTTGATGGAGGTCCTAAGGGTGGAGGAAAAGAAGAGATAGGAGAGGGAGAGTGATTCTCACTTAATACCTTGAGTCTCAGGAAGACCAAGATATGACAAGACTATTCAACTTCACAAGAACTCAAGAGAAGAGAAGAGATGAGGGTTTTTTGTGTACTTTGGAATGAAGGAGAGGGGGGGGGGGGGGGGTTTATATAGTAGTGGTGGAGAAAATATGAATGAAATGCCATTTAATGAGAGTTCACAAAGAATCATGAACCTAGACCTCATTTTAGCCTTGGGGGAAATCTGGTGCATTAAATGGAAAGATTGGTGGGAGTGAGGAGCAAGCCAAGTTCGGTTTTCCCGTAGCTCCTGTAACAGCTTGTAGAGGTAACTTCAAAAAATCATATCTGACTCAATTCTGAACGGAATTGTCTCATTCTTATGCTCAAATTGAAGCCCCGGATGTCTAGTTTCTGGAAAAATTGATCTTATTCACAAATTCAAAATATTTTGAGAGATATCGATGAAATAGTGAGCAGAGGTCATTTGTTAGAAAATGGTTTTAGCACAATTAACATTAATAGGTCCCAAATTAGCTCCCAATTAACATTAAATGACTTCAATCACTCCCATTTCAGACTTAATTGATTCTAAATTTACTATAATTAAAAGATAATTGCATAAATTACTCATTGAATAATTAATGTTTAACTATCTAATTAATTAGGTGTATGCAACCTCACCATAAAATGTAGTCCTAACCAATCAAATTATAACACATCATTGATCTCAAATTGATTATACTTATAACCAATTGAAATCAATTGTTCATAATCACATATAGTCAGACTCAATTTGTGATAGTGCATCTCAGCCATTAAAACTTGATTTGATGATAACTTTCAATCTGGTGGTTCGATTAGGGCTTATGACTAGTCGATTTGATCGTTACGACATCAAGATCATTTTGGTGAAATGAGATTAAGGATCTAATGGCCAGAATCAAGATGCATATTTCCAAGGCAAAATTACCCTTTTACCCTCCATGTGAGGTTAAATGCAGGTTGCAAAATGGGATATCAACAGAATGCCCCTCATTGGCAGAGCTTGAAAAGCGAATGTCAATGTATGAAAGAGACACCTAACTTTGCAATCAGTATTTAACCGTGGTGAATGTATGATGCATGTAGATAAAAATGCAGATGGCCATGTAGGGGATCAAAATGTGGATTGAATCTCGAGGGAGATTACCTACGTACCTCTTGGTGGGGGGATCAGGTCCAAACGTAGTTCATGCATGCAAAATTTTTTTTTTTTTTTTTTTGAATGAGTACAAGATATGCTTACTTGGAGGACGACGGATCCTGGCTCATGTTTTCAGAGGACCAAGGATTTTTGGGCTTTAGCTCATGCTTTCAGAAGACCAAAGGTTTTGGATCTTGGCTTATGTTTTTAGAGGACTAAGGGTTTTTGGGGCTTTGGCTCATGTTTTCAAAGGACCAAAGGTTCTGGATCCTAGCTCATGTTTTCAGAGACCTAGGATTTTTGGATCTTGGCTCATGTTTTCAGAGGACCAGGAGTTTTTTGGGCTTTGGCTCATGTTTTCAGAGGACCAAAGGTTCTGGATCCTGGCTCATGCTCATGTTTTCAAAGGCCTAGGATTTTTGGATCTTGGGTCATGTTTTCAAAGGACCAAGGGTTTTTTGGGCTTTGGCTCATGTTTTCAAAGGACCAAAGGTTTCGGATCCTGGCTCATGTTTTTAGAAACCTAGGATTTTTGGATCTTGGCTTATGTTTTTAGAGGACCAAGGGTTTTTTTAGCTTTGGCTCATGTTTTCAGAGGACCAAAGGTTCTGGATCCTGGCTTATGTTTTCAGAGGCTTAGGATTTTTAGATCCTGGCTCATATTTTTAGAGGTCTAGGATTTTTGGATCTTAACTCATGTTTTCAGAGGACCAAGGATTTTTTGGGCTTTGGCTCATGTTTTCAGAGGACCAAAGGTTCTGGATCCTGGCTTATGTTTTCAAAGGCCTAGGATTTTTGGATCTTGGCTCATGTTTTTAGAGGACCAAGGGTTTTTTGGGCTTTGGCAGATTGGCTCATGTTTTTAGAGGACCAAAGGTTCCGGATCCTGGCTCATGTTTTTAGAGGCCTAGGATTTTTGGATCTTGGCTCATGTTTTCAAAGGACCAAGGGTTTTTTGGGCTTTGGCTCATGTTTTCAGAGGACCAAAGGTTTCGGATCCGGGCTCATGTTTTCAGAGACCTAGGATTTTTGGATCTTGGCTCATGTTTTTAGAGGACCAAGGGTTTTTTGAGCTTTGGCTCATGTTTTCAAAGGACCAAAGGTTTTGGATCCTGGCTCATGTTTTCAGAGGCTTAGGATTTTTAGATCCTGTCTCATATTTTTAGAGGTCTAGGATTTTTGGATCTTGGCTCATGTTTTCAGAGGACCAAGGATTTTTTGGGCTTTGGCTCATGTTTGCAGGGGACCAAAGGTTCTGGATCCTGGCTCATGTTTTCAGAGGCCTAGGATTTTTGGATCTTGGCTCATGTTTTCAGAGGACCAAGGATTTTTTGGGCTTTGGCTCATGTTTGCAGGGGACCAAAGGTTCTGGATCCTGGCTCATGTTTTCAGAGGCCTAGGATTTTTGGATCTTGGCTCATTTTTTTAGAGGACCAAGGGTTTTTTGGGGTTTAGTAGTTTGGCTCATGTTTTCAGAGGACCAAAGGTTCCGGATCCTGGCTCATATTTTTAGAGACCTAGGATTTTTAGATCTTGGCTCATGTTTTCAGAGGACCAAGGGATTTTTTTGGGCTTCGGCTCACACCAATGTGTGTGGGCTTTTTACCCTAGTACCTACAAAATAAATATTTTCAATTAGTAACAAAGTTATTCATTGAAAAGAATTCAGCATACCTGGCGAATGCCCCTAGTTTGGGATATACTCCATGCTTCAAAGAATGCTGAGAGTGGACAATTGACTTGATATTGCACCATTGGAAAATATGGAAGAGGATCATAGCTTTCTGTTCCTGAAGAAGAATTTAATGACGATTTTTTTTTTTTTTTTGAATTTGGAAAACTTGAATTTTTCGAAGGAATTGAAAATTTTGAATTTTTTTTTCTTTTTTTTTTTTTGAAAAATTTCGAAATCTTGAATTTTTTCATGGAATTGAAAATTTTGATTGATGATTTTTTTTTCTTTTTTTTTTTGGGAAAAATTTGGAAATCTTGAATTTTTTCATGGAATTGAAAATTTTGATTGATTTTTTTTTTTTTTTTTTTGGGGCTGCTTGTAACCCATTCAGCAGTCAATTTGCCGGTTTGAATCTAACTCGGCAATTAAAGTGCCGATTCCTCTAGCAATTCCTGGATTTCCAGTTTTACGATTTTCGCGTTTTTTGCCAGAAAATGAACCTTATTTCAGACTTAAAAACATGATTTTCCATATTAGGGACTAAGGTTGACTTTCACGTGGGCTTCTTTAGGGTTTTTAAACACTTTAGATACATTATTTTCAGAGGCTTAGGATTTTTAGATCCTGGCTCATATTTTTAGAGGTCTAGGATTTTTGGATCTTAACTCATGTTTTCAGAGGACCAAGGATTTTTTGGGCTTTGGCTCATGTTTTCAGAGGACCAAAGGTTCTGGATCCTGGCTTATGTTTTCAAAGGCCTAGGATTTTTGGATCTTGGCTCATGTTTTTAGAGGACCAAGGGTTTTTTGGGCTTTGGCAGATTGGCTCATGTTTTTAGAGGACCAAAGGTTCCGGATCCTGGCTCATGTTTTTAGAGGCCTAGGATTTTTGGATCTTGGCTCATGTTTTCAAAGGACCAAGGGTTTTTTGGGCTTTGGCTCATGTTTTCAGAGGACCAAAGGTTTCGGATCCGGGCTCATGTTTTCAGAGACCTAGGATTTTTGGATCTTGGCTCATGTTTTTAGAGGACCAAGGGTTTTTTGAGCTTTGGCTCATGTTTTCAAAGGACCAAAGGTTTTGGATCCTGGCTCATGTTTTCAGAGGCTTAGGATTTTTAGATCCTGTCTCATATTTTTAGAGGTCTAGGATTTTTGGATCTTGGCTCATGTTTTCAGAGGACCAAGGATTTTTTGGGCTTTGGCTCATGTTTGCAGGGGACCAAAGGTTCTGGATCCTGGCTCATGTTTTCAGAGGCCTAGGATTTTTGGATCTTGGCTCATTTTTTTAGAGGACCAAGGGTTTTTTGGGGTTTAGTAGTTTGGCTCATGTTTTCAGAGGACCAAAGGTTCCGGATCCTGGCTCATATTTTTAGAGACCTAGGATTTTTAGATCTTGGCTCATGTTTTCAGAGGACCAAGGGATTTTTTTGGGCTTCGGCTCACACCAATGTGTGTGGGCTTTTTACCCTAGTACCTACAAAATAAATATTTTCAATTAGTAACAAAGTTATTCATTGAAAAGAATTCAGCATACCTGGCGAATGCCCCTAGTTTGGGATATACTCCATGCTTCAAAGAATGCTGAGAGTGGACAATTGACTTGATATTGCACCATTGGAAAATATGGAAGAGGATCATAGCTTTCTGTTCCTGAAGAAGAATTTAATGACGATTTTTTTTTTTTTTTTTGAATTTGGAAAACTTGAATTTTTCGAAGGAATTGAAAATTTTGAATTTTTTTTTCTTTTTTTTTTTTTGAAAAATTTCGAAATCTTGAATTTTTTCATGGAATTGAAAATTTTGATTGATGATTTTTTTTTCTTTTTTTTTTTGGGAAAAATTTGGAAATCTTGAATTTTTTCATGGAATTGAAAATTTTGATTGATTTTTTTTTTTTTTTTTTTGGGGCTGCTTGTAACCCATTCAGCAGTCAATTTGCCGGTTTGAATCTAACTCGGCAATTAAAGTGCCGATTCCTCTAGCAATTCCTGGATTTCCAGTTTTACGATTTTCGCGTTTTTTGCCAGAAAATGAACCTTATTTCAGACTTAAAAACATGATTTTCCATATTAGGGACTAAGGTTGACTTTCACGTGGGCTTCTTTAGGGTTTTTAAACACTTTAGATACATTATTTTCATAAATCATCACAACAACATTCATTCAAAAGAGAGTTTATTTCTTTTGTCAAGAGACAAGGAACATGGCCCGCACCCTCCCTGCTTCTTATGATTTATGGTTTGATTCTCTTTCTGTCAGGAAACAAGTTCGTGAGTGGATTGATCATTGGGACAATGTCTCTAAGTTCAACTTCAATGCCTTCCATTTAGATGGACTTTTGGCCTTCAGAACAACAAAGATAGATTGGAACTTTCTCAAGGCTGCTGTTCGATTTTGGGATTCCGAAGACCACATTTTCAGGTTTAAGATGGTTGAACTTTGTCCTACCATTGAAGAGTTTTCAGCCAGGGGCGGAGTCAGGGGGGGTTGAGAGGGGGCACTTGCCCCCCCTGACCTGCCCAATTTTTTATTTTTATTTTTTTTTATGTGTGTAGTAGTAAAAGGTGGAGATTTAATTGAAATTGTGATAAATAGTGCGTGAATAATTGAGCTATATTGAAAATTTCTTCAGTTACACGTTTCAAAATAATACTGTAAAGTGCAGAGCCACAGTAAACAACCACATACATCCTTTTTTTCTTTGTGGGTATATATATCTCCCTATCTTTGTGAAAAGTTAAACTCAATTGATATATCATATATCTTCATATCTTTTTTTACTTTTATCAATATTTTTTAAAGTTCAAAATTTATAAAAATAAAAAATGATAAAAAATAAACTAAATAAAGAAGAAAAAGTCTTAATTGAAGAGACGAAAATACCACCCAAAAAAAAGTTTCCTTTCAAAAGTATTAAGATATAAAATTTGGAAACAATTACATGACAAATTCCATAAAATATATTAGGGGATTATTTTATTGGCTATATATATATATATATATATTTTTTAAAAAAACTAATAAACTATATACAAAATAATGATATGCAATGATTTTAGGGGATCTTTCAATATTGAATGATCACTTACTATTCATATTACTAGCATTTAATTGTCAAGTTTGGTTAATATCGTGTATATATGATGCATATATTGTATGCTACATACACAATATGTATTTGTTTATAGAGACACATGTACATTAGTTATAAATTTTGCCCCCCCTAAAGTTGAATCCTAGCTCCGCCACTGTTTTCAGCCATACTAGGCTGTGAACCTCGTGCTGCACCTATTGTTCCTCCTTGTCATCAACGGCATAGGGTGACAATTTCCAAAGTACTTGGGCTCCCACTTGATGCTATCCCTCCTTTCATTCAAGACAATTATTGGGTGGACATGAGAAGGCTTATTGAAAGGTTTAGACATGCAGTAGTGGCAAATGTCGACCAAAGTTTTGAAAAGCTTTCTGCTTTGGCTTTTTGCTTGATTGGTGAATTCTTGTTGTGTAGTAGAAGACCTGGCTTTAATGATGCTCAAATTTTTGATCTTCTTGATGATGTCAAAAAGAAAAAAAGCTTAATCCCCATGGTTTTGGCAGAAACTTTTCATGGTCTTGATGCTTTATCTAGGGGAGAGACCAACATATTTCAAGGCAGCCCCTTACTGTTGCAAGTTTGGTTGATGGATCACATGGGCATTTTATCATTACAATTGTAGCTACTTTTGGTCCTGGAGATTATGTTGGGTGAAAACTTTTATTATTTGGTTACCAAACTGAAAAAGAGCGGACCTATTTCTTGAGAAGGAAGGATGGTCAAAACATCCACTGGAACTCACTGGTGGAAATGTCCTTATCCACTTCTTAGGTCACTAAATCGAGATCATATTTTTCTTGTGGGTCTCAGAAGTGTTTCTTTTTATAGGGGTGAAAGGGTAGTGAGTCAATTTAGGCTAATCCCAATGATACGTTCAAGTGGAAACCGACCTTTCAAGCCTGTGGATGTAGCTCCCTCCATCATAACGAAGGCTATTGCTGGATTAGACAACGCTCATAGAGCGGATGAGACTTTTGTGAGATTTCATGCATTTGAGATGCCGAAAGCTTACCATGACTGGCTCAAGGAAAAGGTTCAAGACAAAGAGGCAAGGCTAAAGGAAGCAAGAAAAACTTTTTTGAAGAATTTTAAGAAGACACACAAGAGAATGAGGAATAACAGGGGGTAGTGACTGTGACTCTGAAATTCATAGCAGTGCTAGCCTTTTTTATTTTTATTTTAGAAATTAGATAATGAAAGTGTTTACTTAGGCATATGAACTGAGTAGAAAACTCCAACTTTGTTATTTTAGTATCTTTTAATGAATAACGCAGTGCATTTTAGCTTTCCCCATTTCCACTTTATGATGATGATTTTTTTTTGAAGGTGACCGAGCCATTAATGGCTGACTACGTACCTTTTTAGAAAAGGATCAGGTCATCACGTAGTTTAATTTTATTTACCCTAATTTTTGCCTAGGCTGCCCTTTCGGGTTTTCGACCTAGCGGACTCTCTCACACTCAATTTTTTTTCTCTCCTTTTGCATTGGTCGCCCTTTCAGGTTTTCAACCTACCATTTTGGTTTTTTTTTTTTTTTTTCAACACCCTAACTTTTGCCTAGACCGCCCTTTCGAGTTTTCAGCCTAGCAGGTTTTTTTTTTTTTTTTACATGGTATCTCTTTAACTGGTCCCTGTTGGTGGGCTCTGCAAACAGATTTCCATCTAAATCCACAAGCCTTACTCCTCCGCCAGAAAATATCTCCTTGATTAAAAATGGTCTTGACCAATTGGGCTTAAATTTTCCTTTTTCCCTGGGATCCCTCATTGGGTTTTTGATTTCTTTCAGTACCATATCCCCTATTCTTAGTTCTCTTGGTTTGACCTTTTTATTAAAGGCCCTCATGGCTCTTCTTTGATAACCTTGGGTATGATACATTGCCCTAAGCCTTTTTTCTTCCAACATGCATAATTGGTTGTATCGGCGTTCTAACCACTCAGCTTTTGGTATTTCCCCCTCCATGACAACTTTTAGTGATTGGACTTCCAACTTTATGGGTAAGACCGCTTCCATTCCATAAACCAAAGAGTAAGGGGTTGCCCCCGTAGATGTGTGGATGGATGTACGGTATCCCCACAATGCATAGGGTAACCTTAAATGCCAATCCCTATAATTTTGGGCAATCTTCTTCAATATCTTCCCTATGGTCTTGTTGGTGGCTTCAATTGCCCCATTTGTTTGAGGTCGGTAAGGTGAAGACTTATGATGCTTGATGTTATACTCCCGAAACAACTTAGCCATTGCATCTCAAAAATGTGATCCATTATCAGAAATAACCTCAAACGGTACCCTATACCTACAAATGATGTTGGTCTGAATAAATTGCGAAATCTTCTTAGAGTTCAATACTTTATAAGATGCGGCTTCTACCCATTTGGTGAAATAGTCAACAGCTACCAAAATATACTTATGACCATTGCTTGCTCTTGGGTGGATTTTGCCAATGATATCAATGCCCCTAGTCGAAAAAGGCCAAGGAGATGCGAGGCAATGTAAAGAGACTGGTGGCATATGCTTGAGATCTCCATGTATCTGGCATTTATGGCATTTCCTTACGTGGGCTGCACAATCGGCTTCCATGGTAGTCCAATAATACCCGAGTCGAAGGATCTTTCTAGACAACATGTGAGCATTCATGTGTGGCCTATAACTCGACTCATGTACTTCTTCAATAATATGTTGGGCTTCCTTCTTGGTTACACACAATAAATGGATCCCTTCATAAGACCTCTTGTATAATCTTTCACTGCAAAAAATGTAGCCCATGGCCATTTGACGAATAGTCACCCTTTAATTCTTATCTTTGGAATCAAGGAAAGTTCCATGTTTAAGGAATTGGAGGATATTAGCATACCACTCCTCTTCCTTTTCAATCTCACTTTCCAATGAACAACAATAAGCTGGTGCATCCCTTTGCTCAATGATCAAGGGTTGAATAGGGGTGTCATTAGGTATGTCAATCATAGAGGCTAAAGTGGCTAGTGCATCAACAAACTGGTTTTGAGTTCGAGGGATGTAGTGATACTCAATCTTTTTGAACTTCTTGGCTAGGTCTTGAAAGTACTCAAAGTATGGCAGCAACTTCTCTTCTTTAATCTTCCACTTGTTTTGTATTTGCCGGATTATCAAAGTTGAATCCCCATAGACATCAAGTTCTTCTATACCCATGCCGATGGCTGTCTCTAGTCCTAGAAGGCAAGCTTCATACTCAACAACATTATTGGTCATTGAAAAGTTGAGCTTAACTGATACTGGCACATGAGCTTCTTTTGGTGAAATGAGGAGTACTCCTACACCACTCCCATTGTGATTAGTAGCTTCGTCAAAATGCAATCTCCACCTAGTTGGTTCCAACATCAAAATGTCCCCATCTGGAAACTCATCTTGAACTTCCTCTGCTTGTGTAGGTGGGCAATTAGCCAAGTGATTGACTATAGCCCGTCCCTTAATTGACTTCTGAGTCATGTACTTTATGTCAAACTCGAATAGTAAAAGAACCCATTTGGTGGTTTTCCCATCTTGAATTGGCTTTTCCATCAAGTACTTGAGTGGATCCATTCGGGCTATAAACAAAACTTGGAAAGACAACATGTAGTGCTTGAGCTTTCGAACAACCCAGACCAAGGCGACATAAGTCTTTTCTAACACTGAGTACTTCTCCTCATATCCGGTCATCTTCTTGCTGATGTAGTAGATGGCATTTTCCTTGCATGATTCTTCCAAATACTGGGCAAGCAAAGCTCCCATTGCAGTATCTGTGGTGCTTAGATAAAGCAACAATGGCTTTTCTTGCATGGGTGGTACCAATATTAGAGGTTTCAGCAGGTATTCTTTAATCTTGTCAAAGGCCACTTGACATTTTTCATCCCATTTTATCGATACATCTTTCTTAAGCAACTTAAATATGGGTTCACAAATCATGGTTAGTTGGGCAATGAATCGGCTAATATACTGAAGGACCTGAATCCTTCCTAAAAATCCTCGGATCTCTTTCTCAGTTTTAGGTGGTTTCATTTCCATGATAGCTTTGATCTTGTTTGGATCAACTTCAATTCCCCTTTGACTCACTATAAATCCCAACAATTTGCCAGAGGTAACTCCAAAGGTACACTTCTTCGGGTTCAATCTCAACTTATAATGCTTGATGCGCTCAAAGAATTTCCTTAGGGCAGGTGTGTGTCCCTCTCGGTCTTTTGCTTTAACAATCATGTCATCAACATATACCTCCACCTCCTTGTGAATCATGTCGTGCAACAAGGTTGTGGCGGCATATTGATAGGTGGCACCCGCATTCTTAAGACCAAAAGGTATGACCTTGTAGCAATAAGTCCCCCATGGTGTGATAAATGAGGTCTTCTCCATATCTTCTGGTGCCATTTTGATTTGATTATACCTTGAAAAACCATCCATGAAGGACAACAGTGCATGACCAGTTATATTGTCAACCAACACGTCTATGTGAGGCAGTGGAAAATCATCTTTAGGGCTAGCCTTATTAAGGTCTCGGAAATCTACACACATTCTAACCTTTCCATCTTTTTTGGGTACCGGGACAACATTTGCCAACCACTCAGGGTAGTTTACTACTTTCAAGAACCCTGCGTTGTATTGCTTTTCTACTTCTTCCTTGATCTTAAGTGTCCACTTAGGTTTCATCCTTCTCAACTTTTGCTTCACTAGTTTCATGGTTTAGTCGGTAGGAATATGGTGTTGCACAATGTCCATATCTATTCCTGGCATATCTTTAAAAGACCATGCAAGAACTTCTAGGAATTCTTTGAAGAGTGAAATTAATTCATCTTTTTCTTTAGAGGTTAGGGTATTACCAATTTGCACTGCTTTAGGTTCATCATCAAATCCTAAGTTAACTAGTTGAATTTCTTCTTTTAGTTCATTGCTTTTATCAACCATTTCATTATCAATTTCGACAATAAAAACGTTCAAAGCAAGCAAGTAAGCAGAATCAAAGATCATCTTATTAGAATTGAAAAAGTCGGTGACAGACTTGGCGAGCTTATCAGAAATTGAGACTGACTCAGTAGGAGTGGCAACATACTCAATTGGGACAGACATAGTTTTTTTGACAGACACTGATGACTTGGTTGTAAGTTGGTGACCTTCAGAAGGATAGCATTCTTCCCAGCTCCAGTTCTTTAGGACAGATGTTGCCTCAGTGATTGGTGGAACTTCCTTGTTGGTCTTCTCCTTTTGTAGCATGTAGATACCATCATCAACCTCAGAATCTTCACTAGATACCTTAATGATGGACATATTGCTCTCAGAATCATCACTAGATATATCAATATAGTTATGATCATCACCTTGCTCACCCATGTTTCCTACCTCATGGGGGAGGCTCTCCATATAAGTTCTAAGATTCTCGAGTAGTCCTCTCGGCATTTCATTAGGGTCAGTGAAACTAGTGCCCCAATCATCCCATAGGTCAAAATTGCTTCTTGCTAAAGGGGGAGGAAGTTGAAAAACTGTCTCTTCTTCTTCTTGGTTTTCCAATGATCTAACATCTTCTTCCATGACAACACCCCAACTTTCATCAGAGGCATATCCTTCAGATAGTTCATCCAAAGGCTCTTCAATGGTCCAATTTTTCAAGTTAGAAGTGATTGGAAAGATGGATGGCAACTCATCTCCTTCGTCCTTCTTCATGTTAAGTACATGTTCTCCCAACAAAGTCTTCATAGCTTGAGGATCCATATGCAAACCCAATCTTCTCTCTTGTCTTGCAACACATTCACTTCCTCCGCATCTTCAATCTTACAATCGGCAAAGATTTCAAATCCATGCATCTCCTTCATAGTCTTAAAATCATACCAAGGCTTCAGAAATCCGTAGTACAAGTGGGTGCATCCTTCTTTGACAAATTTTCCATTGAGGGTAAGGGTATAAGGTTTCATGGATATGGGCTCAAAAGACAAACCCTGGGCTTTGGCTTTAGCTCTGGCAGTCTTATTTGAATCATTCTCAAGGAGTTCATCATTAGTAGGCTTGTACCCTAATCCAAATGGGGGAATGGAAGTAGAGAAATGTGGGAATACATGGACACCTTTATTGCATCTCCCTAGGCCCATCCCAGGGAAGTACTTCATCTTTTTCATCATGGCTATCACTTGGACATTGCTATAGGGGTCAAAATCCATGGGGAAACATTCCCTAGTTTCTTCTTTGATCTAGAAGATGGCAGGGACTTCCTCTAGTTCAAATCCCGACAAGAAAAGTTCACTTTTTTCTTCCTAAATGCCATGGATAAGCCCAGTGTTGTCTTGACTATCCCCAAATATAGTGATAACGGAATCTTTGTAAGGGAAGCAAACCTTTTGATAGAGTGAGGAAGGTACAGCTCCGGTGGAATGTATCCAAGGGCGGCCTAGTAACAAATTGAAGCACGCAGAGATGTCCATAACTTGGAACTCTACCTTTTGAATTGTAGGCCCAGTTTTTAGATCCAAAGTTACATTTCCTAACACTTCTCTCCTTGTGTTGTCATAAGCCCTAACATATTGGCAAGAGGGTGCAAAGTTTTCGATACTAAGGCCTAAACAACTTGCAGTTCATAATGGACACACATTTAGTGCACTTCCATCGTCAATAATTACCATAGGAACTCTCTTGCCATTTGTGTCCACGGTGATGTGAAGGGGATCATTGTGATGTCACCCTTTACTAGACAAATCTTTATCAGAATAAGAAATGGATGGCTCCTTCTTTATTGCTCCAATCATAGTGTTGAGGGCTTGAGGGGTTAAGTTGGTGGGGACTTGGATTTGGTTGAGAAGGTTTATTAGAGTTTGGCGGTGATGGATGAGGCCACAAGTATGCCCCAAAGGGATAAGTTGGCTTGGGTTTTTTGGAGTTGCTTCAAGACAATGTCATCTTCAGGTTGGAGTTAGGTATTTTTCAATTGTTGGTTTAAAGCTTCAAGTGGGTTATCTGCTTCAAGGTAGGATGGTTTAAAGTGTTTCCCTCCCCAAGTGATATGGGTTATCTCATTTTGGTGGTCCAAGGATAATGGTGTAGGAGTTGGTTCTTTTGTGGGTTTATTGGTGGGCTTTGCTTCCCAAATGTCGAGCTTGGGCCTTATTGGGGGTAACTCTGTTTCCATCACTTCCTCCCAAGTTAGCATGGCACATATGGGGATGTCACTAATCAAGATGGATGGATCTTCCTTTAATCCTTCTTCAAAGAGGCAATTGATTCTTGGGCCATGGTTCAAAGCATGGTTGGGTAGTGGATTGTTAATGAAATTGGGTCTAGGTGGAGGGGCTATGATCTTTTGGTCAATTAAATTTTGGATGGCATGCCTAAGAGAAAAACAATCATCCGTGTGGTGGCCAGGAGTTTGGTGATAGGAACATCTCTTGTTAACATCGAGTCCTCGTGGTAAGGGATTGAGTATAGGTTTTGGGTATAGTGGGCGAAGAAGGCCCCTTGCTTGGAGCTTCTCAAAGACCTTGCTTAAGGGCATGTGCAACTCATGAAATTGTCTTTGGGGTTGGGCCTTTGGAACTGGAGTAGGTGCAATCAATTGGTATGGTGCAGGTTGATTGATGGTGGAGACTTCTAGGATCTTTGAGCTTGATGGGCCAAATGTTTTCTTGGGCTTCATTATTTCTTCCCCTTTGATGGTACCATTGTTCATAGCATCCTCTATTTGAGTTCCCACGGCAACTAATGCTTTGAAACTAGGGAAATATTGGGCGAATAAGTATTTGTGATATGTTGGGAGCAAATTCTTCACTACCATTCCCAATTGTTCTTCCCCATTGGGCCTATTTGTCATTTAAGCTACCTTCACCCTCCATCTAGTAATGAAGGCCGAAAAAGACTCCTTGGGCTCTTGCTTAGTAGTTTCCAAATCTCGCCTAGTAATGTCCGCTTCAGTATTGTACTTGTATTGCCTATAAAACTCATTGGCAATGTCTTCCCAAGTATGAGTCTTTGAGTCTTCAAGGCTTAGGAACCATCGAAGTGCAGCCCCAGTAAGTGTGTTTTGAAACATTTAGGCCAAAAGTTCTTCAGTAGCTCCCAAGGGTTGGAGGGCCCTTGTGTACATCTTCAAATGGGCTTTCAGGCAACCTGTTCCATCAAACTTGTCCAATGTTGGCATCCTAAACTTAGGAGAAACCCTTGCATTTGGAAAAAGGGATAGAGAGTGCAAGTCCATAACATCTTCCCTCCTAGATTTCTTGATTAATTGCTCCATTTGGTCTATCCTTTCCATCATCTTCTTCTCACCTACAGTCAAGGATGGGTTTTGGGCTTCACTTTCATTGGTTTGGGGACTTGAGGTATTGGCATCTTTCCCTTGGAGTTTTTGACATAATGTATTGAAATCCTCACGAAGTTGGACTTGACTTGCCACCAAGGTGTTGAGCAATTCACGGAAGTTGGTCATGGGCTCATTGGAAGTGTTTTCATCAGCCATGGCTAGAGAAAATGGGCTTAGGGTAATTGTGGTATTTGTGGATGATTGAGTGCTTGGGCTTGTGTTTAGGCTAGTGTTTGGGCTTGTGTTTGGACTTATGTTTAGGCGAGGTTGGACTTGTGTTTAGGCTAGTTTTTGGGCTTGTGTCTAGGCTTGGGTTTGAGCTTGTTTTTCCTTGTCCCAATTGGCTTGAGCTTTGGTATGATCTTAGACTGTCAAGGCTTGGACTTCTCTCGGAACTTCCTTCAAAGATTGTGGGCCCAGATCTTCTTCTCAATCTCCCTTTGCTGTTTCTAAACCAAGTCTTCTCCTGCATGGGTTTTAGACTTTGAACTTAGAGACATTTCCCTCCACTTTTATTCATTCTCATTTTTTAGCTTAACTTCATCATACAAGGTTCACACGACATGATGGGCCCAAGCGTTGGACTTGGGCTTCTCATGGTTCAAACAATGACCAAACACATGCATAAAGCAATGTAATTTACATGGACTAACTTAAAGGTAGGTTCTATGGGTCATTACAACATGGGTAGAAGGTAGGTTAAAGGTCCCCATAAGTTAGGACGTCATACCTCCCAACTTGTGATGCCAGGAGCGCCGCGTTGGTCCGAACGGTACAGCTTGTCCCTATGAACCACCATGGCATAACCATGATAATCCTTGTCGCGGTGGGTGGTAGGTTCACCACTGGGTATATGAGTCTCAGGAAGACCACAATCCATGGCTAATACTACCGGGCTTCCGGGCTAGCACACAAATAAAATAAATTTCATTCAAGCAAATGATGCATAACATGCAATATAATGACATATTAAACATATTATATACAAAAAGCAATAAACAAACAATGACATGGTTGGCCACCATAACCTAATTGAAGCTTAGCCCTCAATATCTCCAGTGGAGTCGCCACTGTGAAAGACCGCATCCTCGGCTCATTTTTTTATGGGATGTTGGGCCAAACCCACGTGAATGGGTGGAGCCGTGTTATTGTCTCTCAAAATGGAGGTTTGACTAGTTATATTTCCCCCCCTTAGATTAAGGGTTTTACAATGGAGTCGCCACTTATTTAATTATTGGAAAAATAAGAAAACTATAATTGAAAGATTCCTCATTTTATTAATGTGAAATTGAATTTACATTGATCATAGGAAAATTACATGGCTTTGGTCCTAGATACAATCTACGATAAAGTACATGGCTTTGTTTTCTAGTTACAATCTAGAAATTGAAAAATTACATGGATAAGCATTTGAACTACTAACCCTTGATCTAAGTTCGGAGGCTATGTTACAAGGTGGGAAGGTGTTAGGCACCCACCTTATCCGGTGAAACCGGTCTTCTATACTATGGTGGCCAACATTCATATCATATCATCCAATATGTCAATCAATTTACATGTTGAATTTAATGTGTGTGCATGTGATAAACCCTAATTCAATTTATTAAGCATTGCATTTAGATTGAAAAATAAATTTTAGTGAATGTGTGTGGATGATGATAACCTAAATTCAAGGATTTGAAAGAATTATCAAATAAACATGTTTTTCATATTTTTGAAGTGGACTTAAGATTAAATTTAGTGATATGCATGAACATGTGATGAACAACTAATAACATGTGAAGAACACATAAGAATAATTATGAACATTCAAACATATTCAATGAAATTATCCTGCTTTAATCTTAGATTCTCATCATGGCAACATAAACAAACAATTAGGGAAATGGATTATACCTTCATGCAAGATTCATATGGTGGAGGAGAGGACTCTTGATGGAGGTCCTAAGGGTGGAGGAAAAAAAGAGCTAGGAGAGGGAGAGTGAGTTTCACTCAATACCTTGAGTCTCAGGTAGACCAAGATATGACAAGACTACTCAACTTCACTAGAACTCAAGAGAAGAGAAGAGAGGGGGTTTTTTGTGTGCTTTGGAATGAAGTAGAGGGGGGGTTTATATAGTAGTGGTGGAGAAAATCTGAATGGAAGGTCATTTAATGAGGCTTGACAAAGAATCATGAACCTAGACCTCATTTTATCCTTGGGGGAAATCTGATGCATTAAATGGAAAGATTGGTGGGAGTGAGGAGCAAGCCAAGTTCGGTTTTCCTATAGCTGTTGTAACAGCTTGTAGAGCTAATTTCAAAAAATCATATCTGACTCAATTCGGATCAGAATTATCTCATTCTTGTGTTCAAATTGAAGTCCCAGATGTCTAGTTTCTGGGAAAATTAACCTCATTCATAAATTCAAAATATTTTAAGAGATATCGATGAAATGGTGAGTAGAGGTCATTTGTTAGAAAATGGTTTCAGCACAATTAACATTAATAGGTCCCAAATTAGCTCCCAATTAACTTTAAATGGCTTCAATCACTCCCATTTCAGACTTAATTGATTCTAAATTTACTCTAATTAAAAGATAATTGCACAAATTACTCATTGAATAATTAATGTTTAACTATTTAATTAATTAGGTGTGTGCAACCTCACCATAAAATGTAGTCCTAACCAATCAAATTATGACACATCATTGATCTCAAATTGATTACACTTATAACCAATTGAAATCAATTGTTCATAATCACATATAGTCAGACTCAATTTGTGATAGTGTATCTCAACCATTAAAACTTGATTTAATGATAACTTTCAATCTGGTGGTCCGATTAGGGCTTATGACCAATCGATTTGATCGTTACGACATCAAGATCATTTTGGTGAAATGAGATTAAGGATCTAATGGCCAGAATCAAGATGCATATTCCCAAGGCAAAATTACCCTTTTACCCTCCATGTGAGGTTAAATGCAGATTGCAAAATGGGGTGTCAACATCAAGCACCTAACCAAGCCTTCAATTTGAGAGGAAGGCCAGACCGACCTCATCCCTTTAAGAGGGAAAACTGAAATTGCACTCCATTACCCATACCCGCAGTAGATCTTTACACTTACTTGTTGGAAAGAAAGTTAGTGACCCCGATGTATGCAAAGCCCAGAGATGGCCCTGCATCACCTGGTTTTGATCCATCCAAGAAGTGTGAACACCATTTTGGGGTTGAAGGGCATACTTTGGAAGAATGCTACCAGTTGAGAGACCATGTCCAGGATCTCATTGACAACAAGTTGATACAGTTCGATAATGTAGCCGCTTCGAATGAACCCTTTACCTCCCCATCAAGAAATGAATGTGAGTGCCATCATCACAGTCGAAGAAATGGTTCTAGATTTCTCCTCACCATCATTCCCATAGAAGGCTATGCTCCGAGCCTCAGTCCAAGACAGCCACCTTGATCTTAAGGGTATAGGAACCCCATGATTTGATTAGGGAATCTACTCATTCTATGATAATGAAGACAGTCATGCCTTGTTTGATTGTAAAGTGCTCCGAGCACAGGTGCAGAGTTTAGCTGAAAATGGTATCATCTAGATTGAAAGGGTAATTGTGCGATGAGATGATTGTATGGTAGCCAACCTATGTCCTCTAGCTATCTAGTCAGGAGTTAGCTGTAATGCTATATCAGTGGGGTCGAGGAAGGATTGGGACAAATATCTACAAAAATGCCTTGGTAAGGCTTTTTCAGCACCTTCCTCTTCAGTAGTCATTAAGGAGACCGTAGAATCACCCGCGGATTCGGGGTCATCAAATCCAAGAAAAGGGCAAGCCCCGCCAGCCATCGAAGGATTCACTCCTCTAGTTCTTGCATTACCGTTAGTCATAAACCCAGCTTCATCGTCTGTATAGGATGGAACCGTTATTGTTCCCACTATCCGAGGTTTTAATCCTCTTATTCTGCTAAAACCTACCTCAAGAATCTCTAGGATATCTGGCTCAAAAACCCTTAAAGCCATTCTGCCAAGTTCGGTGGTCATTAATCCGAAGACATTCTCTATAATGCCCAATTTGCAAACTCAAAAGGGTGTTATCATTCGCATGCCAAAGCTGTTCCCTTATGAAGATAGCCATCGTGTCCCCTGGAAGTATGATGTGTCCTTGATCTCCATTCGAACTGGAAAAAAGGAGGTCTGCTCCAATATCTCTTCAGGTCTATTTGGGCTTACTAGGAGTGGCCGCTGCTATACTTCCAAGGAGCTAGAAAAGAGAGGGAAAATGATTGGCAAGGGTACAGCCGAACCTGTTAGGAATAGGGTCATAACCGAAGAAGACAAGGAATTCTTGAAAATTATTAGAACCTCAGAGTACAACGTGATTCAACAGCTAAATAAGTCGCCAGCTCAGAACTCCATCTTGGCGCTATTGCTATCCTTTGATGTCCACCGCAAGGCTCTCTTGAAAGTCTTGAAAGAGAAATGTCTTCCTACAAGTGCCACAGAATCTTCCTTTGAGGATATGGTCTCGAAGGTGTTGGGCACCAACCAGATTTCCTTTACAGATGATGAGCTACCACCAGAAGGTAGAGAGCATACTTTGCCGATGCATATTATGGTAAAGTGTGAAGATATGATCGTCGCTAGAGTACTGATTGACAATGGATCGGCCTTAAATGTTTGCCAGATGTCTACTATAGAACATTTGAATGTGGATATCTCTCTTATCCACCTGACCACCATGATTATTAAAGCCTTTGATGGCACTCTTTAGGAGCTGCAAGGCGAGATTGAATTAGCAATTGGAATTGGCCTCATGTTTTTCATGATCAACTTCCAAGTCATCAAGGTGGATTCCCCATATAATATGCTCCTAGGGAGGCCTTGGCTACACGCCGAAGGCACAATTGCTTCTACCCTTCACCGGAGGCTCAAGTTCCCCTTCGAGGATATTCAGGGTGCAAGCAGATGAAGAACTTTTCCGAACAACAAAGGAGGATTTGGTCTAGGCTACAACCCCTCTGATGAAGAACCTTTCCATGCTTCCAGAGGTAAGAAAAGGAAGTGCATTGGCCAAGGGATGTCTATTCCCTACATCAGGGTCACTTTTCCGGCTCCAGCCAAGGTCATTAGATCAAAAATAGCATAGGAATCATGCGAGGAGGAATCAAATATAGCTTGTCTCATCTGCTTGCACCCTGAAGAATTCTCAGTAAATGCCATCATATCCCAAGGGGATGATTTGATTTCTACCATTAGGCCCTGTGTGCCAAGCGAGACAATAGGCCATTGAACCGTCAAGCCCTACTTTATGGTTGCACTGTGATGTGCATTGATAATAGCTTAATCTTGCATATTTATATCATTGTTAGAAAGCATTATCATACTTATTTTGAGGTAATTCATGCATTTTATATTTGGTTTTGGAATAATGCTAAATAGTCAATTTTGTGCTTAATTAAATCTTATTGCATGAATTTGTCTTTTGTAAGAGAATGGAATTAAATAAGTGGAGAGTAGGGAGAGAAGTTTAATAATAATAATAATATATATATATATATATATATATTTTTTTTTTTTTAGCTTCTTGCTACATGCACAACCATAAATAGCTGTGCACTGTAGAAAGAAGCTAAATTTTTTTTGCTATGCCTCCACTATTGTAACATGCATTTTTGTGTATTGGTGAAGCTAAAATAGCTATATAGCTATTTAGCTTCACTGCTGCTAATGCTCTAAAGCCATAGACTAGGCACAATTTTTTAAAAATCATATTTTTTGAAAAAAAAAATCATTTTAAATTCAGTGAAACCAATCTAATATAGAGGGACCAATCTACTACAATAAAATAGGAATGCAATGCCCAAGTATATGTCCAAGACTTCAAGTTCACAATAAATTTTTAAAATACAATAATGAAACCAAGATTGCAACAAAATCTCCGCTCTGAACAAAACACTGTGTTTTTTTTTTTTTTAATTTTTTTAATTTTTAATACCAACATCTTGAATCAATTCATGGTGCAATATGACATGTGCGCATGTGGAAAGAAGAAAAAATTTGCTTTAATTTAAATGCAAAATTTCCAGGCCCACATTTGTTTTCTCTTGCCTTGCCTTGCCTTGTGTCGTTAAGGAATTGGTGTGGGCTTGTACTGAGATATTTATACTTTTAGGCCCACTATATGATTTGGTTGGTGCAGCTTCGGTTGTGTTTTTTATTTATTTTTTATTTTAATACATTCTTAAGCATATTTATCTAGATTAAACGCACACACGTGTGTATATATATATATATATATATATATATATATATATATATATCATATACTATATAATAAAATTTGATCTTAAAAGCCGTGGCTGTGTCATGTGATTTCACCAAATTGTAGAAATTTTGTTAGATTTTTAAAAATATGTATAATTTTTTTTTCTTATCTTCTTCTATAATTTCTTAGTTGATCAAAATTTCAATTTGAATACAATCCAAATTCTTCATCTAATCCTTTTATTATTAATTTATCTATAATTTCTAAGTGATTTTTTTTTTTTTTTGAAAGAGTTTTAACTTATGGCGTCGACTCCTAATGATAGATCTTTATTATCAGATCAAGACACCAATAAGTTTTTTGGTATAGGCGGAGATTGAACCCCAAATCTCTTATACAACTATCAGAGACTTTATCAGTTGAGTTAACTAGAACCCACTCTAAGTGATTTATTTAATTAGCAATAGGAGATCTACTTCATTTATGATTCATGAGTTCTAGCATTCCAGGAGATTAGAATTTTGGTTTCACACTAATTGTTCATATCAACATTAATTAAAAAAAACAATCATAGTACACGTATACAACTACTGATATCAACCTTTAATTCTATTTTTTATTTTTTTTAAACACCTCATGGATAGACACAAAATTATAATTGTTCTTATTGATTTTTTCTATACACCTCTATCAATTTTTAGATAAATACAAAAACTTAGTTGTTGTTATCTTTTGTTTAAGTTACATATGATTCTTAATTAAACCATGCATCGCATGGGCATAATACTAGTATATATATATATATATATATATATATATATATATATATATATATGCATATTTCATCACAAAGAGATAAACTACATGCTAGAAAGAAGTCAATTAATTCATACATAACCATACCCACCTAAACATGATATCCATAAACCCATCACAGGCTGGGAGAGAATTTAGGTATTTTCATAGTATTTTAATTTTAATATTTTCGAGTAGGAGTGATAAATTTGCTCATACTATGAGCATTAGGGCAAAAGCACATGATATGGGTCAGCATGTGCTTTGGTTTTCTTTTCTTTCTTTTTTTGGAGGAGGGGGGGGGTGGGGGGGGGGGGGGGGGGAGGGTTTAAAGTATAATGCATTATAAATTAACCAGCCAAAATAGGAATTGTTATGGCTGAAAGCCTTCAAGATTACAAACTAGAGGCATCAAATTTCAAAATAACATGGAGTTCAGCAGAGGGAGGGGGGGGGGGGGGGGTTTAAAACAACAAAATTTGCAGATAATGAGCACCCTTCTTTAGCGAGGGTGTTTGCACACCTATTCACTTTCCAACATACATGGTTTACCTTGATTCGCTGAAATTGGCTGAGAAGGAATCTACAGTCATTTAGAAGTGAGGAATTAGCTCTGTTAGAGGCATTCTAGTCCAAATTCTTGTCCTTATATATAGTTTTTGGTACCAATTTTGTGTACTTGGTTTAAGGCTTTAATGATCTCCATTTTGCTTGTTCTTGATACCATTGGAAAGGTTGTGTAACATTCTTTTTAAAGGTACCAACTTTTTATTATTTTGTGCTACAATAAAAAAGTTATTCAATTGACAAGCGGGGTGGTTCAAATGTGAAATTTTCAATGTATTTTTTTTCCTCTTCATCCTTTTTGCAAGAATTTTTCAACAATCTGGGGAACATCCAATGAAGCTCTTTGTTTTAGAGCGTAATTAAAGAAGCATGCTTAGTTTAATTAGTACCAACTTTTTGGGTCACCATGAGTAATTTGTGACAAAATATATATGCAAAGCAGGCACGTCAAGTTTATTTTGAACCATTCACCCTAGGTTTCGCATGATTCTTTCCACTTATGTCAACTTATTTTTTGGCCTTCTGACCCTTGTTTAACTCAAAACAAGTGTCGTTAGAAAGCTTATGATGCCCATTTTCTAGCTCCTCATATCATATCACGCCATTTTGACCATCGATTTTTTCAAAATTTTCCAATATTTAACATTTTTTTTTTTTTTTATAAATATTTTGTTACTACATCCAAGTTAACCTCATTAAGGAACCAAAATTGCTACCCAATATTAAATTATTGGAAACACATAATAGAGAAAAAATAAATGTGGGGCTGAAGGATTTGGCAAAGCACGGCCCATTTCATATCAAGCCCAAGGCCCACGCCGAGAAAGAAGAAACATATGAGGATGAGTAAGGAAGGCCCAAGCTACTAGGAGGCATCGCCGACGACCATCCTGTCCTCGGCCAACCAAGGTCACAGAAGGGGAAAGCAGCACACCCTCAAAGATAGCCCTCCCAGTCGTCCCAAACAAAAGGACCAACACAATGGGACAGTTATGAGGGCATGGTGGAGGGGCAATTCTAGGAGAGGCTATCACCTCCGTATTAAATACCCGTAGCTAACAGTCTGGCCGCATTAATGAAGAAATGACCCCTGAATAGTACCACCTTATTTGCTGCAACTCACAGCAAGTTGAGGTAGGCGGTGGATGGGACAGGCACTCTAGTAGCGACATGTATGATCAACAAATAGACGGCCAAGATTAATGAGAAGGAGATATATAACGAAAAATGCCCTCCTAGAGCAAGAGAGAGAAAAGGGGAGAGAAAAAAGAAAGAAGACGGTTGCAGTTCCTACCACCCTTGAAAGCTTTCGCCGCTAAGCACCAAAGAACCAAGAAGAAGAAGAATCAGTCCTCGGATAAAGCCCGAGGATAAACTTTTACCCTTCCTCCATATGTTCGATCATCCCATCTCTTTATGATCATGTTTGGCTGTTGGAGCTCTCACTAAAGCCCAGTTCTTGAGCCCATTTTCTCTACCAAATTTATTGTATCGGGCCCGTTGGGTTTGGACTCATTTGCCTAACAGTAAAGAACCTCCCAAAAGTGGACCTTACAATTTGCGCCGTCTGTGGGAAGAACTTGTGTGCTAGTGAGAACAACAACTGAACATGGTAGGATCAGACCCCCATAGGGCAGGCTCCTATCAACCCGAGATGGCCAAATCCCAGTAGCAAGGTAATTTCCCAAACCCTGAGCATGGTCGAAATGAAGAGAACGGAAGGTTTTAGGAGGGGAGCATAAACACTACTCAAACCAGCAGAAGCCATTCCCGTGTGGGCAATCATGTATCCTAAAGACGGGATGACGAACAAGCTATGTAGCGAGAAATAAATAACTTGAAAAGAAAGCTGCGCCTTGCACAACGAAGACAATCCCTTCTAGCCCGGACACATTTCTCGACGACAAAAATGATGATGACTATAGGCAAAGGTCAAGGACCCCCCCAAGCGAGACTTTCTCTCATGTGGAAGAGCGTTACCAAAGGCGCGAACTTAGAAGCCCATCTCCAAAGGGCTTGGGACACAACGCCATGAGCAGGGAGCTAGACCAACTCTCTAGGTCACCTTTCACACGCCGTATTGAAGGGGCTGCGCTCCCTCAGCGATTCCAGCAGCCAACCTTCACCATTTATAACGGCAATACGGACCCCGTGGAGCATGTGAGCCAGTTTAACCAAAGGATGATAATCCACTCTAAAAATGAGGCGCTGATGTGCAAGGTTTTCTCGTCTAGCTTAGGACCAACGGCGATGAGGTGGTTCAACGGCCTAAAAGCGGACTCCGTAGATTCGTATAGGCAGCTAACCCAAGCCTTCGGCTCTTGCTTCGTCACAAATAGCAGAGGCCCTCAGCTCTTAAGCATATTGCTGTTGTTGTCCATGCGTGACGGAGAGACCCTGAAGACTTACTCAGGCAGATATTAGGAGATGTATAATGAAATGGATGGCAACTTTGACGACGTCGCCATCAACACCTTCAAGAGCAGCCTCTCAGCCGAGCATGGCTTAAGGAAATCCCTGACTAGCAAGCCTGCCACCAGCGTGCGCCAATTGATGGATCGGATCGATAAGTACAAGCAAATAGAAGAAGACCAGATACAGGGCAAGGGAAAGGAGAAGGTTATCCCTTAGGAGAGGAGGGATTTATGGTTGGACCGATACACCAACAGTCGCTCGAAGAGAGATTTCGCAGGGCAGTCAGAGACAACCAATGCACAGAACGTCGGGGCTGTATTCCAAGAACTAGTGCATCAGGTGCTGGAAAAAATCAAGAGCGAACTATACTTTAGATGGCCGAATAAGATGGTGGGAGAGTCCACAAAGCGAAACTAGAATCTTTATTGCCAATACCACCAAGACCACAAATATATCACAGAGAATTGCAGGAACCTCTGGAATTACCTAGACCAGTTGGTCCGATAAGGAAAGTTGAAGCTCCTATTGCATCATTCCAGCAGTCATCAAAGCCAGACACACCAGGAACCCCGAAGAGATGCTACCCTGAGGCCACCCGTAGGGACGATCAATATGATCCTAGCCGCGCCAGGAAGAACGAGAACCTGCCCCTCACGAGTATTGTCCGTGACTCAGCTGTCTGCCGAAGAATCCCAATCGGAACCAAAAAAGGCCAGAAGGAATTCTCACCCTGTCTTAAGTTTTTCAGAGGAAGACAAGGTCGAAACCATCCAACCCCATAACGATGCGCTATTGATCACCCTTAGAATCAGGGGCTACGATGTGAAAAAAGTGATAGTGGACGGTGGCAGCGTTGCTGAGATTATGTACCCTAACCTCTACAAGGGTTTGAAATTAAGACCGAAAGATTTGATGCCGTATGACTCCCCCTTAATGAGCTTTGATAGAAAGCTTGTCATTCCAAAGGGCATGATCAGGCTGCCCATCCAGACTGGCCTAGAGATTATGGAGGTGAACTTTATCGTAGTCAACACCTATTCTCCATACACAGCCATTGTTGGCAGACCCTGGCTTCACACCTTAGGAGTCGTTGCCTCCTCCTTGCACCAAAAGGTAAAGTTCCTGTCGGGGGATTAGATCCTCGAGATCCGAGGTTGCCAACCCACGGCAAGGCAGTGTATGGTGGCTGCCGTCTCACATTGGCTTGATGCGGAGTCCTCAGCCCCTGTGGAAAAGGATTTATAGCAATCAAAAGCCCCGACGCCACCTTTTGAGATAGTCGCCGAGGAGGCAAAATGCGAAGATCTGGAGAAGGTGGTCGTCGGGGGCAACGCGGAGAAATTCTTTCAGATAGGGGCCAAGTTGCCTCCTCAGGAGAAGGAAGAGTTGGTCGAGTTTCTCAAGAGGAATATCGACATGTTTGCATGGGACGCCTGCGATGCTCCAGGAATTGACCCAGCCTTCATCTGCCACAACCTCAACGTCAACCTCTCAATTACCCCCAAAAAGCAGTCACCCCAGTGCCCGTCTAAAGAGCATGTTGATGCAATCAGGGAAGAGGTGATGAAACTCAAGCGCGCAAGGGCTACAAAAGAGGTTTTTTACCCCGAGTGGTTGGCCAACACCATGGTGGTCAAGAAGAAAAACGAAAAGTGGCGAGTTTGCGTGGATTTTACGGACCTAAACAAAGCATGCCCAAAGGATCCGTTCCCTATGCCTCGGATAGACCAACTAGTGGACGCCACAGCAGGTCACCCTCGGATGAGTTTCCTGGACGCCTTTCAAGGCTACCATCAAATACCACTGGCCTTAGTGGATCAGGAGAAGACAGCCTTTGTGACGCCTATTGGGAACTATCACTACAAAGTAATGTCGTTTAGCCTAAAGAATGTAGGTTCCACCTATCAAAGGATGATGACTAGAATGTTCGAGCCGCAGTTAGGCAAGAACATTGAAATCTATGTTGATGATATGGTGGTAAAGAGTAAAGTGGTGTCCGGACACTTAGGAGACCTTGGCGGCATTTTTGATGTCTTGAGGAGGCACAAGCTGCGCTTGAACGCTTCCAAGTGCTCTTTTGGCGTGGGATCAGGCAAGTTTCTGGGTTATGGTCACGCACCAGGGAATTGAAGTCAACCCTGACCAGATCAAAGCCATTAATGACCTAAAACCGCCACGAAATGCCAAAGAAGTCCAAAAGCTCACCGGGATGATCGTCTCCTTGAATCAATTCATTTCCAGATCGGCGGATAGATGCAGACCATTCTACCTCCTGATCAACAAGTGGAAGGGATTCAAATGGTCCGAGGACTGTATTGCAGCTTTCCAGCAACTCAAGGAATATCTGTCGCGGCCACCCATCATGTCTAGTCCTGCGGCCGATGAAGTCCTATACATATATATCACTGTGGCCCCCTATGCTGTGAGCTTGGTACTGATTCGAAAGGACAGCTGCCTTCAAAGGCCGGTCTATTACGTGAGCAAATCGCTACATGAGGCTGAGATTAGATACTCCCCCCTGGAGAAGGCAATACTAGCCGTGGTCCATGCTTTGCGAAAGCTTCCCCACTATTTCCAAGCCCACATGGTAGTGGTTCTAACTTAGCTACCCTCAAAATCTATACTTCGGACTGCAGATTACACTAGAAAGATCGTCTTATGGAACACGATTCTGGGAGCTTTCGACATCAAGTATATGCCTCAAACCTTTATAAAGGGCCAAGTCCTAGCTGACCTGGTAGCCGAATTCACTGAACCACCAGTAGAAATATTAACCGAACAACGCGGCATGGAAGGAAAGTCGGTCGGCATGATCTTCACACCGAAACCCCCATGTTGGAAGGTGTATGTTGACGGCGTGGCAAATCAAAGAGGATCCGGGGTGGGACTAGTCCTAATCTCTCCTGAGAGGGCTACCATAGAGAAATCCCTAAGACTGGGGTTCTCAGCTACGAACAACGAGGCCGAGTACGAAACTTTGTTACAAGGGATGGCCATGGTGCAGAAAATGGGAGGAAAAGTAGTAGAGATGTTCTCGGACTCGAGACTAGTAGTAGGCCAAGTGAAGGGAGAGATAGAGGCTATAGATGTGAGGATGCAAGAGTACCTCAACCAGGTCAAACGCCTGCGGCCAAGTTTCAACCTATTCAGCTTGTCACACATCTCCAGAAGTGGCAACACCCACGCAAATTCATTGGCCACACTTGCCACCTCCTCGGCAGGAAAGCTCCCTCGAATTATCCTCGTCGAGCATCTGAGCAAAGCAAGCAAAGTTGCGAAAGGCATGGTTTGTGCCCATGAGATTAGAGTAGGCCCTAGCTGGATGGACCCCGTAGTAATGTTCCTCAAAGACGATATGTTGCCTGAAGAGAAATTAGAGGCTGAAAAAATACAAAGAAACTCGACTCGATTCTGGTTGTCCGAGGATCACAAGTTGTACAAGTGCTCCTACTCTGGGCCATATTTACTGTGTGTTCACCCTGAGGCATCAGAGCCGCTACTAGAAGAGCTACACGTAGGGATCTGTGAGAGTCACAAAGGAGGAAAATCCCTATCGCACCGAGCCTTTACCCAAGGCTATGGTGGCTGGGAATGCAGAAGGAAGCTTTGGAGTATGTTAAGAAATGTGAATAATGCTAGAGGTTTGCCCCAAGTATCCATCAGCCAGGAGGGGTTCTCAATCCTTTGTCCAGCCCATGGTCATTCGCCTAGTAGGGCCTATATATTGTAGGCTCTTTCCCCAAGGCAGCAGGAAATAAAAGATATCTGTTGGTCGACACAGATTACTTCACCAAATGGGTCGAAGCCGAGCCACTGGCTAATATCAGAGACGTAGATGCTAAAAGATTTGTCTGGAGAAACATTGTTACACGATTCGGGGTCCCTCAAACCCTTATCTCGGACAACGGGCTCCAATTCGATAGCAAGGCTTTTAGAAGATACTGTTGCGAACTAGGGATCACAAACAGGTACTCGACCCCAGCTTATCCTCAGGGAAATGGACAAGCTGAAGCTTCCAACAAAGTCATCGTCAATGGGCTTAAGAAAAGACTGGATGATGCCAAGGGCAGATGGGTAGAGGAACTACCAAATGTCTTATAGGCCTACCGAATGATGCCACGATGGTCAACAGGAGAGACACCCTTCGCCATGACTTATGGGCCGAGGCTGTGATCCCCTTGGAGGCAAACTTCCCAACGCTGAGAACAAACTCCTTCACCCCAAGCAGCAATGATGAGCTGCTGGGAGAGAGCCTAGATCTGATCGAGGAAAGAAGAGAAAGAGCAATGATCCACTTGGCCTATTACCACCAGAAGCTCAAGCAGGGCTACGATGCCAATGTAAAGCTAGGGCCATTAGCACTAGGAGATTTAGTGTTAAGGAAAGTCGTGGGTGCTACCAAGGACCCATCATGGGGAAAGCTCGGACCCAATTGGAAAGGGTCATTCTAGATTACTTTTGTAGCAGGAATAGGTGCATACTATTTAGAAGACTTAGATGAAAAAGATGTACCCCGTCCTTGAAATGTAAATAACCTAAAAAGGTACTATTATTAACAAAAGCACTTCTCCAATTCAAATTCTTAGTCTGTCATGGTTATGCGTCTTATATTATATCCAAAAAAAAAACTAAGTACTAGACAGAACCAAGGTCTTGCATAGTCCTCGGACTTAAACCTATGGGGAAACTAGCTACTTTCAAGAAAAAAAAAAACTAAGTACTAGACAGAACCAAGATCTTGCATGGTCCTCGGACTCAAACCTATGGGAAAACTAGCTACTTCCAAGAAAAAAAAAAAAAAACTAAGTACTAGACAGAACCAAGGTTTTGCATGGTCCTCGGACTTAAACCTATGGGAAAACTAGCTACTTCCAAGAAAAAAAAAAAACTAAGTACTAGACAGAACCAAGGTCTTGCATGGTCCTCGGACTCAAACTTATGGGGAAACTAGCTACTTCCAAGAAAAAAACTTAGTACTAGACAAAACCAAGGTCTTGCATGGTCCTCGGACTCAAACCTATGGGGAAACTAGCTACTTCCAAGAAAAAAACTTAGTACTAGACAAAACCAAGGTCTTGCATGGTCCTCGGACTCAAACCTATGGGGAAACTAGCTACTTCCAAGAAAAAAACTTAGTACTAGACAAAACCAAGGTCTTGCATGGTCCTCGGACTCAAACCTATGGGGAAACTAACTACTTCCAAGAAAAAAACTTAGTACTAGACAAAACCAAGGTCTTGCATGGTCCTCGGACTCAAACCTATGGGGAAACTAGCTACTTCCAAGAAAAAAAAAAAACTAAGTACTAGACAGAACCAAGGTTTTGCATGGTCCTCGGACTTAAACCTATGGGGAAACTAGCTACTTCCAAGAAAAAAAAAAACTAAGTACTAGACAGAACCAGGGTCTTGCATAGTCCTCGGACTTAAACCTATGGGGAAACTAGCTACTTTCAAGAAAAAAAAAAACTAAGTACTAGACAGAACCAAGGTCTTGCATGGTCCTCGGACTCAAACCTATGGGAAAACTAGCTACTTCTAAGAAAAAAAGAAAAACTAAGTACTAGACAGAACCAAGGTTTTGCATGGTCCTCAGACTTAAACCTATGGGGAAACTAGCTACTTCCAAGAAAAAGAAAAACTAAGTACTAGACAGAACCAGGGTCTTGCATAGTCCTCGGACTTAAACCTATGGGGAAACTAGCTACTTTCAAGAAAAAAAAAAACTAAGTACTAGACAGAACCAAGGTCTTGCATGGTCCTCGGACTCAAACCTATGGGAAAACTAGCTACTTCCAAGAAAAAAAAAAAAAAACTAAGTACTAGACAGAACCAAGGTTTTGCATGGTCCTCGGACTTAAACCTATGGGGAAACTAGCTACTTCCAAGAAAAAAAAAAAACTAAGTACTAGACAGAACCAAGGTCTTGCATGGTCCTCGGACTCAAACCTATGGGGAAACTAGCTACTTTCAAGAAAAAAAAACTAAGTACTAGACAGAACCAAGGTCTTGCATGGTTCTCAGACTCAAACTTATAGGAAAACTAACTACTTCTAAGAAAAAAAACTGAGTGATAAAAAGAACCAAGGTCTTGGATGGTCCTCGGACTCAAACTTATGGGGAAACTAGCTACTTCCAAGAAAAAAAAACTAAGTACTAGACAGAACCAAGGTCTTGCATGGTCCTCAGACTCAAATCTATGGGGAAACTAGTTACTTCCAAGAAAAAAACTAAGTACTAGACAGAACTAAGGTCTTACATGGTCCTCGGATTCAAACCTATGGGGAAACTAGCTACTTTCAAGAAAAAAAAACTAAGTACTAGACAGAACCAAGGTCTTGCATGGTCCTCAGACTCAAACTTATGGGAAAACTAACTACTTCTAAGAAAAAAAACTAAGTGATAAACAGAACCAAGATCTTGCATGGTCCTCGGACTCAAACTTATGGGGAAACTAGCTACTTTCATGAAAAAAAAAACTAAGTACTAGACAGAACCAAGGTCTTGCATGGTCCTCGGACTCAAACCTATGGGGAAACTAGCTACTTCCAAGAAAAAAAAACTTAGTACTAGACAGAACCAAGGTCTTGCATGGTCCTCGGACTCAAACCTATGGAGAAACTAGCGACGGTGAGGTCTGAATAAGTACTACACAATAATCTGGTCCTCGCCCCGCGATCAAGGTGCCAATAGATGAAACTATTCTCCCCATGTAGATAAGTAGGCAAAATTTGGATACGAATTTCAACAAGTCCGCTAACAAATTAGTTATTCTTTTGGCACCTCCCATTATTCTGAAACCTCTAGAAAAGTGAGGATCAATAGTGGGGAGATGGACCCTCGGGCCAAAGCCTTGAAAGAAGTTAATGATATCAAAAATTCGCACAAGTCATGAACCTAGCCTAAACGCGCACCCAACGCCTCTAAGTTTGGGGTTTCAAGGCTTTAAGGTAAGCATGGTGCATATATATTATCATTTTCGGGTATATAATCCATACTAACAGTGATAACAGATAATAAAAGCGAGTGAAACAAAAAGAAAATGGAAACTTTCATTCATTCAAATGGAGCCCTATTACAGCAAACCACTCTGTTCCAAAAGATAAGAAAAACAACAACACAACACCATAGCAAATACAAAATCGGAGTTGCCTTGGGTGGCCTACTTCTTTGACCTGGCCTCGGCCCCCACCTCGGAGAGCTGAGCAGGAGAGGTCTCGAGATCTTTGGAGCCCTTGCCAAGGGGAACTAACTGAAGAGGCTCGATGAGAAGAACTAGCACCTTAGCATAAGAGAGGAGCGTCACTTGTGGACCCTATAGTCTCCTGGGGTGCATTAGGGTTCCGACCTTCATTCGTCTCAACTGCCCCAGAAGGATCGCTTTCCTTGGCCAGCTCCTTGGAGGAAGTTATTGCCAAAGCAACTCCGGGGCCGACAGCCTCGACCTCTTCTGGGCATCCCTGACCTCGGAGCTGGGGGGGCATCTTCCCTGATGGCAGGGGGATAGTACACGCGCTTTGCCTTCCACAGGTCGGACGAGGCTTCAACCCTAGCCTGTTTAAGAGCCTCGTTCCAAACCTGGGAACAGTAAAGCCTGCATACCCCAGGAACTTGAGCCTTTAGAGTAGCCTAGGTCTCAGCCACCCCCAAGTCGTAGGCCTTCTCCTCGGTCTTCTCCTTGGAGCACTCGGCCTCAGTCCTGGCAAACACCCCCTCCTCCTTGGCCCTCAGGGCCTCGTCCCTAGCCCACTTGGCAACGTTCTTAGCCCTCTCTGCCTCGGCCAATTTCTGCTTCAGATCGACAATCTGCTTCTTGGCGATCTGCAGCTGCTCCTCAGCCTCTACCATACGCCTTGTCTGATCCTCGGCCTGCTTTTAGGCACTGGCCAGGCCTGATTCGGTGCTATCCCTGGCCCTAGTCACCTCCTTCAAATCCTCCCTTGCTTTTAGGAGGTTGGCTTCGGAGTTCTTGAGGGTTCGCGTAGCGTCCAAGCGCTTGTCATGCTTCAAGGTCCAGGGTCCTGCTCTAGTCATTGGCCATCTCTTCCATTCTATAAGTGCCCTGGACGGCCTGCCAATAGAAACAAGCAAGATGTAAATTGAAAGCCAAGGAACAAAGGCTAGCAAAACCATAAATGTTGAAAACCTCACCATGCCTAGGAACCTCTTCATACTGAGGAAAAGCTCCTATCTCCTCAGGTTTTTCAGGTCTGCCATATCGACAGGGAGTAGCAGGGACTTCTCCAATGCATCGGCCACATAAGTGCCCTCACCCTTATTAAAGTCCCTGAGGGAGGTGTCGTTCATCAGGGGCTCCTCATGGAGCATCGGGGCGGGGAGCCAGGCCTGGGGCTCGGGCTGAGCGACAACTTCATTTTCCTGACCTTAAGACGCAACCCTTAATTGCTTCGAAGCCTGCTGGCCCTCGTCCTCCTCCTAAGAAGTACGGGATCTCCCCCCATCCACAGGATCTTTCCCTTTGGTAGACCTCTTCCTCTTGGGGTCAGCAGGTTGAATAGGGGGGGGGAGTTTGGCTGGTTGCGGTAAGACAGACGATGACCTGGTCTGGGGGGGTTGGGGCTTGGAAGGAGAAAGGGGAAGTTTAGGCTATGATTTCCCTGGCACATCCTTCCCCGGTTGGCCCTCGATTAGGTCAAGGAGGCTGGCGGATGGCTTCCTCTTGAAACCCATGTCGGCTTGCGAAGAAATCCCTTGAAGATCTACTTCGGTCAAGCTAGGATCGCCTAAGTCACCAGAAGGACCTCGGACAGATCAAATTGGTCAAATGCACCGAATTCGTCCTTGGATTTGTCCAATTCAATGACCTGCTCTTCGCCTTCTGCCCCTCCTTCCTTGGTCTCTACAGCCTGTTGAGTGGAAGACCCTTAAGGGAGGAAAAAACCAAGCTCCATAATATTTAAGTAATTAGCAATAAATATTTTAGATAATTTTATAATATTTAAATACTTAATTTCTCAAGTTAACTATTTTAGTAAAGCGAAATTGCAAACCTTATTTCACTATTACAGCCACATTGTGTAGAAAAATAAATAAGTTTGTATTTTCAAAATCCGATAGTAATAATACTTAAATATATAATAAATAAATGTATAAACACATGTTTATACATACTGTTAAAGGAAAAAAAGGTTAACCCTAGGTAATATAAAACGATTATAATACAGTACTCTAAAACATTGTTGGACACAATCACATGAGAGGGAAAAAAAAAAATCCTCCTCCTTATATTAAGGAGATTGTTATTCAACATCAAAAAGATAATTAATTATTGTAGCTAATTTACTTTGAGACATTAACATTTTAAGAGATTAAAAAAACTCAAATTAGGGATGTGTGCTAAAATCAAGAGATTTTACAAAGTTTTTTCTTATCCCTTTCTAATCTTATTGGGATTTGCTTAATTATAAAACATAAATTATGGTTATTACTGTATTATATATAATATTGTAATAACCTAAAGTCATACTATGTAACTAAACAAAGTATTAATAGGCAGGGTAAATGCAAATTTTTAAGTGTTAAATATTTATAAATACACTTAAAAACAAAATATTTTATAAGTACACTAATTCTTTATGTAAAATGAACTTTTATGATTATTTTTCTAAGATTTATATAAAAAATTATTTGGATTATTACATATTCTTACTCAAATTGAATTGTCTGAGCAACAATTGGAATAAACTGCCATGAAAGATAAAAGAAAACTTAATAGCATGCGCAATCAAAAATTATAAAAATAAAAAAGAAAATGAAAATGAAAAGTGTACTCGTAAATTAGTGAAAATAGTTAAGTATTTGTCAATCACTCAAGTAATAAGTTTCTATTCTCAACTACATTAACCGTAATAAACTAATGATTAGTATTTTATCTTTTTAGTTACAAGTAATATAATTTAAGTTAATTTCCCAAAGATTATAACTTTTAAATTTCTACAAAATATTTCAAAATGCACCGTGCATTACATGGACATCGGTTAGTTAGGTTTTTATTTATATTATTTATCTTTAAGGCTTCTAAGAAAAGATTTATGCTCAAACTTATTACCTTATAATCTCAAATGAAAATTTCAACTTCCAAGGTTGCTAATACTCTTAAAAAAATTTAGGGAGAAATATTTTTTCAATAAAATGACGTGTCAATGCTCCTCTTTGTTAAATTTTTTATCACTTCCAGAATTATATATTTCAATAACTCAATGGAGCGATGCTCTTCTTTGTTAATTTTAAGAAAAAACAATAAATCCGTTTTGAATTTTACACTTTGCTCTTTGCATTTTCAAGTTTTTTTAATCCTCAAGAAATTGCTATAATTTAAAAGCAAAAATTTCAGGCCCGCATTTATTTCTATTGCCTTGCTTTGTATTATATCCCTTTCCAGCTAAAATTAAGGAGTTGGTGTAGACTTGTGCTGAATTGTTTAAACTTTTAGGTCCATTGTATGATTGGGTTGGTGCGACTTGGGTTTTTATAATATATTTTTTTAAATAATTAAATGGTCATGCTAAGTGCCCTTAGGGCATTGATTAATAATTAATTTTAGGAAAGTTTTGACACCGTTTTTATGGGAAATGAAAAAAACTATCAAAATATTAATTGTTTTTTTTTCTTTTCCCATAAAAATTTTCTTTAAATGAATTATGAGTAATGCTACAGACACAAACTATTTTACAACATTTTTACAAACTGCTGATGTGGCTTTAGTATTTTCCAAATAGTTATTGCAAATAAAAATGTGATATTAGTGATGGACCCATATTAGAACTAGTAAAAATTTGCTATATCAGCAATTTGTAAAAATGTTGTAAAATAGTTTGTCTGTAGCATTACTCATGGATTATTAACTAATGCCATAAGGACATTCGTTAGCATTTCCCATAATTAAATTATAGCAATGTCGATTTCATTTATTAGTTTATTAATTAATCTATATATAGGCTTCTCATGGTGGTTTAGTCACCTACAACTATAATAAAATTACTAATTCTATGCTGCACTGGAATATTTTGTTATAATGTAACAAACAGTCTCTACCCCAATTGTCTCTCAGTCACTAAGGCTGTAGAAGTTTAGTCCCTTCTTCGATGGAGAGTTTTTCCTAGTTTTGTGTCCTTTAGGAGTATCAAGCATACTCTTAAAGCTAGTGGTATTTTTTTTGTGGGGGGTTTTTTCGTGGGAACCAACAATTTCTTTACTCTCCTTCACGTAGGTGCATGCAATATATTTTGTTTGTTTCGTGATGGAGTAGTTAACAAAGAGTTGGAACAATATGTCTTTGTCACAGTGGTGGCTTTAGGATTATTTTTTAGGGGGTTCAATAAGAAATATAAATTATACAAAATTTTAAACAAAATATAAATTAAATATATTGACATCACAAAAAAAAAAATCTTTAATACATAAAGTTTTACAATTGTCTTCTACAATTTTTCGTATTTTGAAATTATTACATAACTTCATTATCAATCCTACTAGCTACATATGTTTCAATGTACATAGTCAAGCAATTATTCATCCACTAATTTCTCATTTGATTGAATTATTTAAAATTTCTTAAGATTTACATGAGCTTTTTCTATGGTTTAAGATTAGCAAATTCTACTTTTTGTTGTTGGGCTAATTAAAATTTTTTTCTCAGATTTTAGATCAAATTGATTTGTTATTGAGATTTTTCTTTGTGTTTAAAAAGGTCAAGATATTGTTAAGATGCTTATATTTAAGTTTATTTCAGTTGAGTTTAAGGTTAGGGTGTTCAAATTTTTATTTTAAGTGTCAAAACAGAAAAAATAAAATAAAAAATATTATAATCTTTTTTTTTTTGGTTCAATTCAGGGGGTTCATTTGAACCCCCTATGCTCCAAGTGGAGCAGCCAATGCTCTGTCGGATAAAGAACAAATCGACTTTATCCTTCCTGAAGACCATAGGAAGGGAGAGTTCGTTATTGCAGAAAAAATTCTGAACTTCTCGTTTTCTTCAAATGGAGGTAGTTGCAAGAACTTTCACACAATTGTGAAGGACTGTCGGTGGATTTAAATTCCGAAATCAGGGCAATAACTTGGTCCTATTCGTGTTCAATAGTCTAGCGGAAGTGGACAAAATTCTGAAGAGTCAACTGTGGAGTTTGGATAAACACTTGATTGTTATGCAGCGCTATGCGAACGATGTTCCAGTTAAGGACCTTGCTTTTGATAAAGTCTCTTTCTAGGTGCAGGTGCGTGACATTCCAATTATCATTTTAACAAGGAAGGTGGAGGAGAAGCTATCTGAAACAGTGGGAGAAATTCAAAGATCAAATGGAGCAACGGATGAAGACGGGGGTAGTTTTTTTTCAGGGTAAGAGTGGTGGTAGACGTAACAAGTCATTTGTGCAAAGGTAGGGTAATCACACTACCAAATGGGAATAAACATTGGATAAAGTTCAAATATGAACGCTTGCCAAGTATATGTTACTGGTGTGGGTGTTTGGATCACGACGATAGGGATTGTGATTTATGGATTCAGAGTAATGGATCGTTGAAGGCGAACCAGCAACAATTTGGTTCTTTCCTTTGAGCACCTCTATACAAATCGTCTGGAAGGGATGTGATTTACATTCCGGGATATTACGAGGAGAAAAGTAGCAAGGCTAGGGAGAAAAAAGCCGAGTTGGCTGCTTATATGGTTTCAATTGCACCGCCATCAAGTCTGGCAGAATTCGAGAAAGAAGCCGAAGAGATGGGGGAAAGCATTGATTCCATTTCTTTGGAATTGAATGCGAAAGTCAATGAGGAGAGGGAGTACGTTACTGATGGTTTTCAGTAGGACAACACTCAAATTCCGAGCTGTAAGCCAAATTTAATGCACCATAATGATTCAGCCTTTGCCTCAAGTTCTATCTTGGTTCAGAATTCGAATACATCCAGCTTAGAAAAGGAAATAACAGATAAGGAAAAAGATACTTCCATGATCACGGAAATAAAGGATGGAGACTCACACTTTAATGAAAATTCAATTCCCTCATCAATTAATCAACGCCTGGCATCGTCAAAGGAAAAACCCTAGCCGCCTCATCTCATGTAACGGTGGTACACATTTTTTACAATCATGATGTTGATCGATCTCCTCAATCAACGGTTAGGATCTCAAGGCAGTTAAATAGTCTCAAAACATGGAAGTGCTTACTGAGACAGTGTAGCCCATGTGTGTCTGAAACTCAATCTGAACCAAAGAAGAAGAGAAAGTCAAGCTTCAATTCAGTCTATGGCACAAACCCCCAAACAAACGTATTTAGGTTCCTCATGAATCTGAAAATTTCACAAGCGCAATGGTGGAGGCTACTGTGTAGCCTCGCCAGGAGCCATGAGTCTTTTGGTGTGGAACTGTCGTGGACTAGGAACTAGGTAACAGAGAGAGAGCTTGGAGATTTTTCCTGGGCAAAAGATCCCACCGTCATGTTCATTGCCGAAACATGGATGGATGAAACTAGGATAAAAATTATTAAATAGAGTTTGAAATTTGATCACATATTCAATGTCCCACATGTCAATAGAGGAGGGGGAGCTTGTATTGTTTTGGAGATTCACAGGTTTTTATGGTGAGCCTATAACACATAAATGCCATGAATTGTGGGAATTACTCTTGCAACTACATTCTCAATTCAACCTTCCTTGGCTATGTGTTAGGGATTTCAAAGAAATTCTGAAGGGGGCAGAGAAGCAAGGAGGTTCAAATCAAAGTCATGCTCAAATGCAATTGTTTAGAGATACCATGGATAAATGTGGTTTCATAGATATGGGGATTAATGGCAATCCATTTACATGGAAAAAAATATTTTAGAGATGGGCAAATCATACAGGGGAGGCTGGATAGAAGTTTGGCAAAAAATGAGTGGCTATTGAGATTTGGCGGATCAACAGTGCATCATTTAACTTGTAATACATCGGATCATTGCCCTTTACTCATTATACTTGAAATGGTGGAACCAGCCAATCCCGAGAAGCCTTTTTGCTTTGAAGAGATGCGGTTGGCTAAGAAGGGTTGTTCGAACACAGTAAAACAAGAGTGGAGTAAGCAATGCAGCAGGAATATTGCTTTAGGTATTGTACCAAAGATTGAAAATTGTGGGACGGCACTGAAGTGTTGGAGTAGTAAGAATTTTGGGAGTGTATGAAAGGAATTGAAATTGCAGCAGAAACTTTTGGTTCAAGCCGAATTGGAGGCCCTTACAATTGGAATTAATTTTCAGGCTAGAGGTTTAAGGAATGAGGTGAATGAATTACTGGATAAAGAGACAAGGATGTGGTTTCAGAGATCGCGTGCACTATGGGCTACTCATGGCAACAAAAATTCAAAATACTTTCATAGCAATGCCACCTAAAGATATAGGAAAAATAAAATCGAAGGATTAAGGAATGCATTGGGGCAATGGTGCCCAGACCTTAAGCAAATTGCTATAGAGATGCTGAATTTTTTCAGAAACTTATTTTCCTCAACCCGTGCATGTCAACTCAAGTTAGCTTTGGAGACAGTTCAATGTTTAGTCACTGAGGATAAGAACAAGGAGTTGCTAGTAGAGTTTACTGAAAATGAAGTCAAGGAGGCCCTCAATCAAATGGCACCACTCAAAGCACCCGGTCTCGATGGCATGCCACCCTTGTTCTATCAACATTATTGGGATTTGGTTAGTTTCTGAATTTTGTCCCATCATTTTAAGTAATGTGTTGTACAAGATTTTTTCAAAGGTGTTAGCAAACAGACTAAAGAAAACTCTGCCCCACATGAATACTAAACACCAAAGTGCATTCACAAAAGATCATCTTATTTCTAATAATATCATAACTGCCTTTGAGTCCCTTCACAGTATGCACAACCATAAATCCACCAAGGAGGGTTATATGTCCATTAAGCTTGACATGAGCAAGGTCTACGATAGAGTAGAATGGTCTTTTTTGGAGTGCATGATGAAAAAATTGGGTTTTAATGAAAGATGGATCACCCTCATTATGCTCTGTGTGTCTAGTGTCTCGTACTCTATTCTCATCAATGGTGCTCCACAAGGATTTATAAGGCCATTTAGAAGGATCAAACAATGGGACCCTCTATCCCTTTTTTTTATTTCTCTTATGCATAGAAGGGCTCCATGGTTTACTCACTCAATTAGCCTTTAGAGGAGACATTCATGGCTTTTCCCTATCTAAGAGAAGTCCCCCACTAACTCACCTTTTATTTACAGACGATAGTTTGCTTTTTTCACAAGTCTAATATTGAGGATTGCCAAAAAAATATTGGAAATTTTGCAAACTTATGAATTGAGCTTAGGTCAACAAATAAATAAGGCAAAAACCACAATCTTTTTTAGTCACTCAACTTCCGAAGAACGAAGGATGATGATTAAAAACACTTTGGGGGTGGAGGAAATAAGGAGCTATGAGAAGTACTTGAGCTTTCCATCTCTAGTGGGGAAGAATAAGAAAGCAAGCTTCAACTATATTAAGAAGCAAGTTTGGAGGAAATTACAAGGGTGGGAAGAACAACTACTCTCTCAAGCAAGTAGAGAAATCCTCATTAAAGCGATGATCCAAACCATCCCTACATATTCTATGAATTGTTTCAAATTATCTATTGGCTTGTGCAATGAATTGGAGGGACTCATACAAAAGTTTTGGTGGGGACAAAGAGGAGACTGAAGGAAAATACATAAGGTTCGATGGGAAGAATTATGTAAGCCAAAGAGTGAAGGGGGAATGGGCTTCAAAGACCTAGCATTATTCAATGATGCACTTCTAGCAAAACAAGCTTAAAGGTTGCTCCAAAATAAAAATTCTCTACTCTATAGGGTGTTCAAACCAAAATTTTTTCCCCATTGCTCAATTATGAAGGCAATAGAATCACAAGCAGGGTCTTATGCATGGTGAAGCATTTTAAAAGGTAGAGAAGTGTTAAAAGAAGGAATGTGGTGGAGGGTAGGTGATGGCTCTTCAATCTGAATTTGGTTAGACCCGTGGTTGCCCTCAGAATTCCTGCCTTTCATTTCCTCTCCAGTAGCACCAGGTTGGGAGAATGCAAGAGTAGCTTCATTCTTTGATACTTCCCATCAAGTATGGTGTTAGAAATATTGAATTCAATAGTATTGTATTTCATAGTTAAAGAATGTACATTAGAGCCTTTATATATGAGGCATATGTGTACAGTACAAGTAAGAGTGTAGTACAAGCATGTGTGCTATACAAGTAATCTAGGTAGGCCTAAAGCCCAAAACACTATACACGTTAACGACCCCCCTCAAACTTAAGGTAGGTGTGAGACCAACTTGAGGTTGTCAACCAAATCACGAAGGCATCCCTTAGGATGTGACTTGGTGAAGATATCTGCAAGTTGTTCTTTGGAGGAGATTGAGAAAAGCTTGAGAGCACCATGGACAAGATGATAACGGATAAAATGACAATCAATCTCAATGTGTTTAGTCCGTTCATGAAAGACATCATTGTGAGTAATATTAATGACACTCTAGTTGTCACAATAAAGAGGAGTAGTAAAGGATGTAGACACACCTAAGTCTTTGAGAAGCCATCGTAGCCAAAGGAGCTCAGATGTGGTATCAGCAAGGACACAATATTCTGCTTCAATACTAGAGTGGGCCAAATGAGTTTGTTTCTTACTTCACCAATAAATCAGAGAAGAACCAAGAAGAGAGCAATAACCAGTGGTGGACTTGCGACCAGTGGGATCTCCTACCCAATCAGCATTAGAAAATACAAGGAGAACAAGAGGAGACTGACCAAAGTAGAAAAAACCATGGAAGAGAGTGTCGTTTAGGTATTGAAGAATGCGCAGAACAGCATCATAGTGAGTTAATCGTGAAACAGACAGATACTGGCTCACCTGGTGAACGGCATAGGAAATGTCTGGACGAGTGACAATGAGATAAACTAGGCTGCCAACCAAGCATCTGTAAAGAGAGGGGTTAGACAATGGTTTCCCTCCGAATGGAGTTAGCTGCACATTAAGCTCAACTGAAGTGTCAACAGTCTTGCTATCAATAAGTCCAGCTCGAGACAAGAGTTTAGAGACATACTTTGCTTGAGTAATATAAAGTCCATCTGTAGAATGAGTTATTTCAAGACCCAAGAAGTAGCTAAGATGTCTAAAATCTTTCATCTCAAACTGCTGACTAAGAAAATCCTTGAGTTCTTGAATGCCACTAAGATCATCACTAGTTATGATCATATCATCCACATATAGGAGAAGTAAAATAGTTCCTTTGTTAGTGCAATAAAGAAATAAGGCAGAATCATAATAATTGGCCATGTAACCCAAGCGAGAGATGGACCTGAATTTGACAAACCAAGCTCATGGAGCTTGTTTAAGGTCATAAAATGCATGTCAAAGGTGACAAACCTTGTTTGATTCAATTGAGAGACCGGGAGGATGTTGCATATAAACTTCCTCACTTAAATCCCCATTAAGGAATGCATTTTTTACACCCTTCTGAAAAAAAGGTCCCATTTACTGGTAGCAGCAACAACTAAGAGGGCACAAACAGATGAGATACGAGCAACCGAGCAAAGGTTTCTTCATAATCAATCCCATACTCATGTGTAAAACATTTTGCAACAAGACAAGTTTTGTAACACTCAATGGACCATCAGAGCGAGTCTTAATCTTATAGATCCACTTACAACCAACCACAAATTTCCCAGGGGGGAGAGTCACCAAATCCTAAGTATGGTTTTTAGATAATGCATCAAGTTCCTCTTTCATTGCAATTTGTCGTAAAGGGTCAGTGGAAGTCTCACGATAGGTGTGAGGCTCGTGTAGTGTAGCAAGGGCAGTGTAACAATGATAGTCAAGTAAATGTGCAGGAATGGATCTTGCCCGAGTTAAGTCACAAGGTGAAATGTGTTGTGCATGATCTTCAGGCAGAGCAGGAGCAGGGGACCCAAGCTCAAGGTTGGGTAGCTCATCTTCGACCTGTTCATCTTCCAATTGTTCATTAAAGGGTGAAGTAGGAAAGGGATTAAGGATATCAGGTAGTTGGACAGAGAAGTCTACAGGAGAATCAGGAGCAGCTATAGGAGGATCAGAAGCAGCTACAGAAGGAATATGTGTCTTATCTGGAAAAAGATCTAAAACAGAGGAGGAAGATAGGGAGGCACGGAAGTGAGAGAGCTCGACAAAAGAGCGATATTCCCAAAAGACAACATTACAGGAGATACGAAGACAATGAGAGACAGGATCATAACACTGATACCCCTTTTGAGTTTCGCCATAGCCAAGAAAACAACAAAGCATTGACCGATGCTTAAGTTTGTTATGTTCATGTGGCTAAAGAAGAACAAAACAAGCAAAACCGAAGGAGGGAATGTGCTGATAGTCTAGAGGTGACCCAAAAAGGTGCTCATATGGAGTTTGATTTTGGATAACAGGACTTGGAATGCAATGAACAGCATGAACAGTAGCTTTGCCCCAAAAAGGAGCAAGAACTTTGGCAGAGAGAAGGAGAGCACGAACAGTGTCAAGATATATGATGAGGTTTTCGTTTGGCTCAACCATTTTGTTAAGAGGTACCTAGACAAGTTAGTTGATGAACAGTGCCATATGAATGCAAAACAGCTTGGAAAGCATATTGAGTATACTTAAGAGCATTATTAGATCAAAATTTTTTGATATGTTTGGAAAATTAAGTTTCAACCATTTTTGCAAAATTAGAATATACTTGCAATAATTCATAACGATGTTTCATATGAAAAATCTAGTTATAGCGAGAGTAATCATCAATAAAGACAATAAAATATCGAGATCTACCAATACTAGAGACAGAGAAAGGCCCCCAAACATTAGAATGAATAAGGTCAAAGATATCAGTGGATATTGATTCACTAGTATTGAAAGGAAAAGCCGGTCGCTTTCCTAACTGACATGAAACACAATAAAAATTTTATGTAGACACTGAACTTTACAAACCTTTAGAAGCCAATTGTTGTACTCGAGAGGAAGATGCGTGACCAAGTCGAGCATGCCAAAGTGCAAGGGAAGGGATAGAAGAAATTGCAGTAGCTGTAGAAACAGAAACAGGAGCAACAAGTGGAAAACGAAGGTTATCCAAAGGAAACATACGCCTAACTCTTAGACCGGTCCCAAGCTCCTATCTTGTCCTTGGATCCTACACAATACACCTAGAACAATCAAAGATAATGTGATAACCCAACTCAGCTAATTGTCCCATAGAAAATAAATTGTAAAAAAGGTCAGGAACATTAAAGACCCCAGGAACCAAGAGGTTGAAGGTTGAAACGGAACCTATATTATGACCAGACATTGTGGAATCATTTGTTGTGCGAATATTAAGAGGATGTGGTGCAAGTTTAAGTTCAAAAAATAAGGACGAGTAAGGTATCATGTGATTGCAACAAGTAGAATCCATAAGCCAAGAAGAAGGAGACATACCAAATAAAGCTGAGAGAGAAGAGGAATAAGATGCAGTACCAACCATACGAATGACATTAACGATGATGTTTTTAAGGTCATTTGTGAATATGGTGAAAATGCGTCCTGAAGACTTAGACTATGTAGAGATGGGAGCCATTGGTTGGACACTCTCAATGTTAGCAATAGTAGCAGCAGAAATTAAAACAGCTGATTTATTGCGATGATAGTAAGTCTCAATATTGTGGCCAAAATGTTTGCCGGATTGTCGGCGACAATTATTACAACAAGAAGCAGACTTGTCCTTATTCTTCATTTAGATGAAAAATATGCAAAAACAAACTACAAAAATGAAATCTACGCGAAAAACTGGGTAAGAAGCACTTGGACAACAAAAAGTCAACTCTAGGAAAAAGTAAACGGTTAACGGTCAAAGTCAAAGTCAACGGTCAACGATCAACGACGCAGTCAACTCATTGTGATGACTTCAACAAGATGACGTAAGAAGTTGATGTAAGCGTATGACTGGTGATGACATTAGCAAGATGACGTAAATGGCTGATTAGTGATGACGTGGCGATAACGTGGGCTGATGACATAAGCAATGATGTGGAATGATGACGTCAGCAGGTAACCCAGCGGCACGTGGATCAGTCTCGTCGAAAATTTGGGCAGTGCATAAGGGTGTGTGAGGCATCTGATGACGGTCAGGTTTCCACCAAGCAGTAGATTGATGGAGGACGATCTAAATGGTACCTGCAAAAACACAATTGGGGCGAGGAACACGGCAGCGACGATATGGTAGTGGTCTCGAGACTCTGAATGGTGGTGGCTGTAGGTCCGGAACTAGAGACGATGACTGAGATGCGTCAAAGTTTTGAGGGCAAATAACTGTAGCAGTAGTTGTAACGGCAAAAGTAATTGTGAGTCTAGAATAACACCAATGAGAGACAAGACTACAAAGAAAAAGTCAAAGTGATGGCTCTGATACCATGTTAGAAATACTAAATTCAATAGTATTGTATTTCATAGTTAAAGAATGTACATGAGAACCTTTATATATGAGGCATATGTGTGCAGTACAAGTAAGAGTGTAGTACAAGCATGTGTGTTATACAAGTAACCTAGGTTGGCCTAAAACTCACAACACTATACACATTAACATATGGAATCCAGGCACACTTCAATTGCTATTCAGTCCAAGAGATGTGGACTTGATTCAATCAATTCCTTTGAGTGGTAAACCAGCAGAAGATGTTCTTGTGTGGCCTTTCACTCCAATGGGTTCATACATAGTGAACTCAAGATATAGGTTCCTTTATAAGTCAAGGAGCTTGGACAATAATGAGTACCAACCAGAGGACAACACTCTATGTAAGAAAATATGGGGATTACAGATTTAGCCAAAGGTTCGAAACTTTTTGTGGAGGACCATTAAGAACTCTATACCAACCAAGCATAATCTCAGGCACCGAATGATTCTAGTAGATGATCGTTGTGAAAATTGTAACGGCAAAATCAAAGATGTGCTCCATGCATTGTGGTCATGCCCATGTTTATCTCAGGTCTGGTCCCAGGATAGCACGTGGAATTATAATACCAAGCCTCAATTCTTAAGTTTCCAAGCCTTGGTAGAGAACATCATAGAGACATGGACCGATTTGAACCTCTTCGCCACAATGGTTTATGCAATCTGGTATCGCATAAACGCCATTAAAACAAGCAACAACCAATCCAACATGTTTTTATGGAAGTGTAGAGAGCCAAAGCATCTTTTGTTCGAACCATTCCTCGGCGCACCAGATTTGACATCTTGGAGTGCTCCTTGGCCTATATGGAAGCCACCTCCATGGTCGAAACTCAAAGTTAATTTTGATGGGTCAGTGTATAGAGAGAGTAAACTTGCTGGTGCAAGAGTCATTGTCCGAAATGGGGAGGGCAGTGTGGTAGCTTCCATGGTAGAGAGTTTTCATTTGCCTTTTTCAGTTACTGCCGTGGAGGTGATAGCAACAAAGAAGGCACTTCAGTTCGCCAAAGACCTCAGACTATAATCGATTATTCTTGAAGGTGACTTGAAGATTGCTATTGATGGTCTGAAGAGCAAAGAAATTTCACTGGCCGAGTATGGACATCTGCTAGATGAAGCCAAGGAGATAGAAGCTCAGCTGGAAGTTGTTAAGTTCAATTACGTACAAAGACAAGCCAACAAGTCAGCCCGCAAACATTGCTAGACATGCAAGACATGTTAGCGAGTTTTCAGTGTGGATGGAGGATGTTCCTCCACACATTTTTTTTGTAATTCAAGCCAATTCGGCTTACCATCAATAAAATTACAGTATCCTCTCTCTTTAAAAAAAAAAAAATCTATGCTGCACACTTTTTCTTTTTATTATATGTACAAATACAATTCCTACTTAAGTTTAATGGTTAATATGAAATTATTTATAAAAAAAAAAAACAAAAAACAAAAAACAAAAATGTAAACATGAAATATGATAGTGAATTTTTTTTATAAAAAAAAGGGATATTGCACTAGTTAATATATATGTTAAAATAGTAGATGAACTATTGAGACTAGAAAAATGTGATATAAAACCAAGGAAGTCAATATCGTACCGTACTACCCGGAGCGGCCGGTATATACCATACCGGCCAATACACTGGTATAGGTACACCTCTGTTTCGTACTGGAAAAATTACTGGTCATACCGACTGCGTATTGGCTGTAATGACAAAAATCGGCCATATCAGTGCAATCCGACTGTTTCGGCCGGTAAATGAAAACAACGAAAACCCAGATGAGAAAAATGAAAAACAAGGCTACCCATTCGAAAACCCATATGAGAAAAATGAACAAGGCCGAGTCTTGTGAAGCTTAGTTGTGTTGCGCTGAGAGAGTGAAAACCGTAGACTTCAATAATGAGACAGAGGAGGATGAAAATGTGTATTGTAGGCTTTTATAAGGAGGTTGACCTAATAATGGACAGTACAGATTGGTTCAAGGGTTTTAATGGCGCTTCTACACCATTTGATCTATTTTTTGTTAACTGTGTTTGGTTACACAAATAGTTGGGCTGTTTGTCCAAAACTCATGATCCTTGAGCCGCTGACTCATAATCCTTGATGAGGATGTGATGGTGACAATGATGTTGTGATCTAAAAATCTAAAAATTATATTTGCCACCCCTACTTGTAAAGTAGGTCATGTACTAAAACCCCAAAAAAGAAAAAGAAAAAAAGATCATATGGTTTTCTACCCTACATTTTTACTGTACACTTTATAGTCTTCTACTCTCTCCCCGCTTGTGTCTCTCTACGCTTCTTCTCTTTTTATGTACTTCTTCTCTTCCAAAACCAATCATAGGAACCCAGAGGCACGAGCAAGACCAACAAAAGAGGGAAAAACAGTGTACTTTTCAATTCCAGCCGCTCACTGCCCTGCGACGGTGTTAACCTAGAGCGTTGAGTCCGTCAAAAAGGTCAGTTCTCTCTCTTTTTCCTCGACTAAATTGATTTAGTATCAATGAACGGAATATTGAGGTTTTTTTATATTTTTATTTTTTTTACTATTAGCGCAGGAGATACAGTGAATTTTCTTAACTTTTATTCATTGTTACTGATCCGCCAATGTTATTAATTGATTTAGGTGTTGTTTGTTAACTTTGTTTTGAAAATTGATTTGGATTATAAGAGTCTGTTAAGATTTTGAGTTTCATTGAAGATGTTGGATTGAATATTCACTACCCCCTGTTTGGTTCAAATTTACGTATGAATATTCACGCAAATACAAAAAAAAACCAGACACTAGAAGAATGCCCATAATGAGGTTTCTGAATATCAAACTATGCTATGATGTAACAACAACTAAGAACCAAAACATGGTCCAAACAGAGAAGCTCTTATTTGAAATTCGGTGAGAACTTTCCTCAAGCACTTGGCATGCCTTCTTTTTAAACCCATGATAGAGTTGTGCTAGCAAAGAGCATGCCAACTCATTAAAACAACCAAGGTAGTCATACATTATCAAAAAATTGCAACAATAATTTGTCTTTGAAAAAGACATATCCTAGGAGCCTAGGACCAACCACCTAAACCAAGGGAGTTGTTTACTGCTACATGATTCCTGTTTTTTTTTTCCTTGTTGAGTTTCTGTGGAGAATAAAATAGGACAATGTGACTCAGAATAAGAATGTTTTGCTAGCAATTGCGATGTTGATACAATTAGTTGTATTTATGTCATTGTAAATCTTCTTTTACATCAATGGAAATTTCACTTTGTGGATATATTTGGTGACTATTTATTAGTTTGAATCTCCCCTGCCCTTCCACTTGGGGCCAAAACTTGTTAAAAATTTGTTTGGGGATATATTTGGTAGTGCCTATGACTTCTTCTGGGTTGAGTTTGTTTCGGTTACTTTCCATTGAGTGCAGTCAAGCATTAGTAATAGCATTATTTTCCTATAACCTAATTCCTAATTTTTTTACTTGTTGAGTTTCTTTGGAGAATAAAAGAAGACATTGTAACTCATAATAAAAATGTTTTGTTAGCAACTACATTGTTGACAATGTTATTTTGTTATTATTATTAATGTTTTTTTAAAAAGTTAATAGATGGATAATAAAGTTAAAGAAAAAATGAGCACATCATCAAAAACCTAAAAGAAAAGAAAAGAAAAAGAATAAATGACTTGGAGTTATGTTTTAATCTTTATAATAAAGTGGATGGTATGACAATATCCATTAAAGTAAAAGGAGATCTATTGTTAATTTAGTATTAGATGCAAACCGGACCCTTATTCTAAATAGCTCTCTAAACGAATAGTTGACTACTCTGTTATATGTTAATATTGATCAACAAAGCTAAATGTCTATTTAGATGACTTAGTAGAATAAGGTATATGTATTAAGATTAAGATCAAGTAAATTAGAATGACTTCTTTATTATTGCACTTAATATGTTTTATAAAAATGCTTCTTTGAGAAGTTTAATTGTAAGACAATTTCATTACTGTAAATGCAACAATAAAAGGTTTGGACTTTTTGTATAATGTGGATCTTTAAAACAATAATAAAGATACAACTTGGCTTTTGAATTTTTATCAAACATTGATTTAGAGCAAAAACTTGCATCTCCCTATTATTTTTCATCTAATTTTTGGCAATTTGAAAGGCACTAAAGTGTGAGTTTTATTCAACTGATTTATTTGAATAGTAGAACCTTTCAACCGTGAAATTGTTTTTTATTTTTATTTTTTAAACGTATGTTGTTGTTTACCTTGTTTTTTATGGGTAGAGTGAAGAACACTGAATAGAAGGATGTTGTCCAAGTTAGTCCTCCGAAAAAACTAATTGGATCATATTTAATTTATTAGTAAAATCTTAGCGATTCATTATATATCCACTTATATTATTTTTCCTGTTTTTATATTTAAAATAATTTGATTCATTAAATTTGGATTTGAAGTAAAAAGCAAATAGAATCTATAAAAGTTTAAGGCATTGTCAATAAGATAAGCATAGCTGTAAGTTGAATAATACTTAAATTTTTTAGGTTATTGTTATTGTTTAGTTGACATATTCATGGGCATCTTATTTGAGTATGAATATCTAACATTATAGGTTAAGGATGAGATTAAAGAAAAGTGGATGAATCTTGATTAAGACTCTAAATTAGAGTTTAAAAAGGAAGCATGTGAGAATTCTAAAAATTATGGCAATTTGACACAACATTCATTGCAAATCATGTAAAGTAAGTATTTACCAAATGTATCTCAACCTATAATCTATCAATGAAATGTCTCTTCCTCACCCCCCTCCCCCACCCCACCCTCTCCCTCTCCCCCCCCCCCCTTCTCCACCCCACCCTCTCCCTCTCCCTTTCCCTCAACCATCACCTTCTTTCTTTCCTTTTTTGCCACCCTCACTCTTTCCCTCTCCTTCCCCCATATGCTTTCCTCCATAGTTCGGGCTATTCCCATATCCTTATCTCCCTCCTCCACCACTGCCTTTGCCCTCCCCTCACCCACCACCTCTGAGGTCAAACCAAGCTCTGCCTAAACAACCGTCCCCTGTACCTGCACCTTTAACCTTACCTTGTCCTCCCTCCATCGAAACCTCTCTAAACATCCCTCCTAAACCTCAATCCATTGTCCTTGGGGTAGCAAGAGGTCTTTTCATGTTGATGCTAAACTTTTTTCTTTTTCTTTTGATGGGGGGCGGTCTGATTCGTATGTCATACATGAGACACGTTGGAATGTTAAGAGCACTATTTGGGTTGGACGTAGGGGCATAGAGTGGTTATTTACTTGTCTCGAAGATATACGAGATTGGGTGCCTAGCCATGTTTTACTTTGTAAGAGATTTAGAGAAAATGGGAAGTTGTTAGAGTTCTGTGGAAGATCTAACAAAGTTGGTCTGTTTGTTGTTATTGCTATTTATTTTGGTGGGTCTAGGGAGGTAGTATAATGATACCAGCAAGCTCCAATAGAGCTAGTTGGTCTTTGTTTCAAAATGAACTTAGGAATTTTTGCTTTGGTGCTAAACCGGTTTCTTTGGCCAAAGTCTCTGTTTTTAATGGTGGTGGAGGTGGCCAACTTGCTAGTGATGGCCGGAGTGGGAAGAGTATGTTTGTTTCTGGTAATCAGCAGAGGTTCAGAAAGTTTGAAAAAAATGGAACTAAATGGAGGCAGAACGTGATTCATGGAGATTATTTTGAAAATGGTTTAGCTAGAAATGGCAATGTTTCAGCTTTATTTGGCAGACCCACGCGGGCTTGTGAGTTTAAGTTGACTCCTTCTTTATTGGCTTTGAGGGTGTGCAAGCTTGTGGGAGGAAGACGTATAGTGACTGTTCTGAGTGTTAAGGAGATCAGCTGGCCCAAGGTTGTCGGTGGTGGGCTAGTAGTCGCTAAACTAAAAGGTGGGCTTGATAAAGCCCAACCCGTTGTGCAAGTGCCTTCTTCTAAGAAGGGCAGTTTGGTCAAGCCCAGTCCTTTATAAGTTAAATCGGGTGATTAGAATACGTGGGTAATTGGAGAGTGCTCGAATGGTGTTTGGTGTGGTGATTTCGAGTTGCCGGAGAGTGCAGCGGAGCTGGATCTAGATCTTAGTTCCTTTGCACTCAATGGCGACCCAACCCATACTAAATTGGAGGCTTCACCGGTTGACAGGTTTGTGGGAGCTACTCTCGATGTAGCTGGTAGTGTGGCGGCGACTTCAGGTTACGAACTGGAGTTGGATGGGTGCACGCCGATGGTTGTTTCTGGTGCACCGGGGGCTGAAGTGGCTTCTCCGTTTGCCATTTTGGAGAGAACCAATCCCGATGCAGAGTTTAGTGCGATGGTGGCTTCAGTTTTTGAGTTGGAGCTTGATAGGTGCACGCCGATGGAGGATTTCGGAGCACCGGGGGCTGTTATGGTGGATTCCGATGCTGGTAAGGTGGTTTCTACTCCGGCGAGTACGGTGATGGTGCTGCTGGCTTTGCAAAATGGGTCACAGGCACATCGTCGGCATTAGTGGGCGAAACAGAATCGTTTTTCCCCTTTGTTTGAGCTGGGTAATGAGTTGGGTATTGAGTTTGGGGAAGGGGAAGATCGGGTTGAGACTGTTAGTGACTACCACGAAGTGGTGGCACAGCTAAGGTCAATATCTTCTGTTAGTATTTTTCATAATGATTCTGGGCTCCTTTTCCTGTCGTGGGACAAAAATGGAGCCGATAACTGTGGGGGTGGTAGTGGGGGGAAAGATATTTGTCTTTTGGAGTGTAATCCTTTGACTCGGTGGGATCCTAACACTCTTGGTGAGGTGGTGTTGGTTTAGGATGATATAGGAGGGGCTCAAGTGGCTAAAACTGAACCAAATTCAAGGTGGGTGTCTCAGCTGATGAAAGATTTTTGTAATATGGTGGGTTTTCCTATTGTGAAACATGAAGCTCAATGTTTGGCTTTGTTTCGCCTACTTGAATAGGAATGTCTCAAGGTGATTGATGTTGGGGTGCCTAAGCAACCTACTAACTCAGGGTCACGAGGTCTTAGGGAGCTTAAGGGGCTCATTTCTAATGTTAATTATGAAGGTGGTTCTTCTAGGAGTAGGAGTAGGAGTAGGAGCAGAGCTCTTTTGAATGATATGGGGGTCGCTGGTAGTTTTTAATGAATTTATGCCTTCTTTCTTGGAACATAAGGGGGCTTAACAATCCCCGGAAGAGACAGGTTTGTAAAAATCTTCTTAAAGAGTGGAAATGTGATATTGTTTGTTTTCAAGAAACGAAAGTAGCCTCTATCGACACTGCTTTTGTTCGAAGTTTATGGGGAAGTCCTTTCATTGATTGGGTTGCTTTGGATGCTGTCCAGACTTAGGGAGGGGTCTTGCTGATCTGGGACAAGAGGGTTTTTGATAAGATGGATGTTATTGTTGGACAGTTTTCTGTCAGTGTCTTATTGAAAGGGGTAGTGGATGACTTTGTTTGGGCATGCACTGGTGTTTATGGCCCCAATGAGGATAGTTAGCGGTCTTTTTTGTGGGAGGAGTTATTATGGGTGCGAGCCAAGTGGCCCATGGCATGGTGTTTAGTAGGGGATTTTAATATTATCAGGTATCCAAGTGAAAGACTTGGCTGTGAGTCGTTCAGCCTTGCTATGTTTGCTTTCTCGGACTTCATAGAGAGCAATTTTTTAGTAGATTTACTATTAGAGGGAGCTTCCTTTACTTGGTTTAGAGATTTTGGTTTCCCCTCTATGTCAAGAATTGACAGAGCTTTGGTTTCTCTAGACTGGGAGGAACATTTTGAGAATATATCCTAAACTTACTGGCATGGACAGACAGATGGTGGGGAATTTGTGGAGTTGCCCCTTTGTGGATTGGGTGGCTTTGGACGCTGTCTAGACAGCTGGTGGGATTCTGCTGATGTGGGATAGGAGGGTTTTAGAGAGGTCGGAAGTTTTGGTGGGTTCCTTCTCTGTGTCTGTTCGGTGGCAAGGGGTGGGGGATGGTTTCAGTTGGGCTTGTTCGGGGGTTTATGGCCCTACTGATAACAATGCGAGGGGGTTAATGTGGGACGAGTTGGTTGGTGTTCAGCAATACTGGAATGTCCCTTTGTGTTGTATTGGGGATTTCAATATTGTCCGCTTCCCTAGTGAACGATTGGGTAATTCACGTCTCACTCCGGTTATGGAACTTTTTTCGGAGTTTGTCGAGGACCTTAATTTGATTAATTTGCCTTTGGAGAGAGGGAGCTATACTTGGTCTAGAGGGTTAGTTCGGCCTTCGATGTCTAGGATAGACAGAGTTTTGGTGTCTCAGGATTGGGAGGAGCAATATCCGGATGTGACCCAACGGATTTTACCTCGCCCTGTTTCTGACCATTTCTCAATTCTAGTGGAGGTGGGGGGAATGGCGAGGGGGAAAAGTCCGTTTAGGTTTAAGAATATGTGGCTCAAGACGGATGGGTTTTTCGATAGAGTTCAGTCTTGGTGGAATCGTCATTCTTTCTCTGGCACTCCTAGTTTTGTGTTTGCCAAAAAGTTGAAGGCCTTGAAAGAGGACATCGTTCAGTGGAATCGTTTGGAGTTTGGTCATGTTGGTCGCAAAAAGTCTCAATTATTTGAGACTTTGAACTCATTAGATGCCAAGGAAGGGGAGTTTGGTCTCTCTGATGCAGAGTCTTGTGAGAGAGCGGTGGCGAGATATGAAGTTGAGAATCTTCTCTTTGGAAGAAATCTCTTGGAGACAGAAATCCAGGATGTTATGGATTAAGGAAGGAGATAACAATACTAAATTCTTCCATGAGATGGCTAATTCCCGTAGAAGGTTTAATCACCTGAGTTTTTTGGAGGTGGATGGGGTGATCTATGAGGAGGAATCTGAGGTGGCTGCTCAGGTTGTAAATTTTTATAAAAATTTGTGCCAGGAGTCAGAAGAGTGGAGGCCCTTTGCTGAAGGTTTGGAGTTTGATCAGATAGATGGGTCGGAGAGGGGTTGGCTTGAAAGGAGGTTTGAGAAGGAGGAGATTCTTCTAGCTCTTAATGAGTTGGCGGGAGATAAAGCTCCAGGTCCTGATGGTTTCTCTATGGCTTTTTTCCACCATTGTTGGAGAGTGGTGGAAAGAGATGTTCTAGTAGTTTTTGAGGAGTTCTATTATCATAGTAAGTTTGAGAAATCTCTGAATGCTACATTTATAGCTCTTATTCCCAAGAAAAATGATGCTTCTAATATTCGAGAATTCAGGCCTATCAGCTTGGTGGGGAGCTTGTACAAGATTTTGTTGAAGGTCTTGGCAAATCGGTTGAAACAGGTTTTAGATCAACTGATTTCTGAGTCTCAGAATAGTTTTGTGGGAGGTAGACAGATTCTTGACTTAGTTCTTATTGCTAACGAGTGTGTTGATAGTCGTGTGAAGAGCAAGATTCGGGGGTTATTTGTAAGCTTGACATTGAGAAAGCTTACGATCATGTGAATTGGGAGGCTCTTCTAGATCTTTTGAAGAGAATGGGCTTTGGGGAGAAATGGTGTAGATGGATTTGCACTTGTATCTCTATTGTCCAATTTTCTATTTTGATTAATGGGGCGCCAGCTGATTTTTTTGGGAGCACGAGGGGTCTAAGACAAGGGGACCCGCTATCTCCAATGCTATTTTTGGTTATGATGGAGGTTTTAAGTAGGATGTTGAAAAAAGTAGAAGGTGCTGGCTTGATCAGGGGTTTCCAAGCTGTTGGTAGTCGGGGTGTAGGGGAATGTGTCTCGCATCTTCTATTTGTGGACGACACTATTCTATTCTGTGATGTGGATGTGGAGCAGATCCTTCATGTGCGAATGCTTCTCATTTGTTTCTAGGCTGTGACAGGTTTGAAGGTTAATGTCTCGAAGAGCGAGCTGGTTCCTATAGGGGAGGTTAATAATGTTCATGCCTTGGCAGAGGTTCTGGGCTGTCGGATTGGGTCTTTGCCTATGACCTATCTTGGTATGCCGTTGGGGGCTTCCCATAAGTCCCTTTCTATTTGGAATCCTATCTTGGAGAAATTTCACAGGAAATTGGCCGGGTGGAAGAAGTTGTATTTTTCTAAAGGTGGTAGGTTGACGCTGCTTAAGAGTACGCTTTCTAGCCTTCCTACTTACTATTTATCCCTTTTTACCATTTCCTCGCATGTGGCTAATAAGATTGAGAAGATTCAGAGGGACTTCTTGTGGGGGGATTCGAAGATTCATTTGGTGGGGTGGGATAAGGTGTGTGCTCCTAATGTTAGTGGTGGTTTTGGTATAAGGAAGTTAACTACGTTTAATAAAGCGTTACTAGGAAAATGGTTATGGCGGTTTGGGGTTGAGGAGACTCGTCTTTGGCGGAGGGTTGTAGCTTTGAAGTTTGGGGAAGAGTGGGGGGGTTGGTCGTCCAAATTAGGCAGGGGCGTTCATAGGTGTGGTTTATGGAGAAGTATCCGGAAAGGTTGGGAGGTGTTTAGCAAACACATCCGGTTTGAGGTAGGGGTGGGGGATAGGGTGAAGTTTTGGACGGATCAGTGGTGTGGAGACTTACCTCTCCATCTATCCTTCCCGGTAGTGTATGGGATTGCTATTAATAGGGAGGCATCTGTAGCCTCGTCTCTCGAGTGGCTGGGGACCGAGGCCCGGAGAAGTTGGAAGGTTCTTCTTCTTAGAAATCCGAATGATTGGGAGTCGGGTGTTGTGGATGATTTCCTTCATACCCTGGGTTCTAATTTACCTCCTTCTAAGCAAAGAGACCGCATGATTTGGAAACTGTCAAAGAAAGGGGATTTTGATGTTCGCTCGTTTTATGATAAGCTTCGATGTCCCTTGCCTATTATCTTTCCTTGGAAAGGTGTTTGGAAGGTTAAGGCTCCTACGCATGTCTCCTTCTTTGTTTGGTCTGTAGCTTGGGAAAAGATTCTTACAGGAGACATTTTGCGGTGTAGAGGCTTCGATTTTGTTGATTGGTGCATTTTGTGCCACAGTAATGGGGAGACGGTGAATCACGTGCTTCTTCATTGTGGAAAACCTTTTCAGTTGTGGAGCCTGGTTTTTAGATCTTTTGGGATTTCTTGGGTCTTGCCAAGATCGATTGCAGATACGCTTTTCGGTTGGTGGAACTGGTTCGGAAAGCACTCTTCTAGAGTTTGGAATCTAGCTCCGTTGTGCCTAATGTGGTATATTTGGAGGGAGCGAAACTGGCGTACTTTTGAGGACAGGGACAAAACCGATGACCAACTGCTCGCTTACTTTAGTGGCTCTCTTTTTGATTGGTCTAGGGCTTGGGGACTCACCTCTAGTGATTCTATCCCTATGTTCCTTAGTTCTCTTCTTTGTAATTAGTTCTTTGTTGGCTTCGCTTGTTTTCTTGTTTTCTCCTTTTCTTTTCCCTTTTTGTGTTTCCTTCTCTGTTCTCTCTGTTCTGCCTTATGTTTTCATGAGGTCTTTTTTAATATAATTTTTTTTTTACTTATCAAAAAAAAAAAAAAAAATCCCAACGGGTGCTTCCGCGTGTTATTTCAGATTACTGTCCGCTTTTGTTGGAAGCTAGTGTTGTTCGACGAGGCCGTAGTGCCTTTAAATTTGAAAACATGTGGTTGCAAGCTGAGGGTTTTGTTGATAGAGTGCAGCAATGGTGGGTTGGTTACAATTTTACAGGCTCTCCAAGTTTTATTTTGGCTCAAAAGTTGTAGGCTTTGAAAGCTGATTTAAAAAAGTGGAACAGGGAGGTGTTTGGTGATTTGGCTTTTAGAAAGAAGAATTTGCTTACTGAACTTATGGGTTTAGATGTTAGAGAGGAGTCAGTGGGTCTTTCGAATGAGGATCAGAATCGGCGCATTCAGCTCAAAGGGGACATAGAACATTTGGTTTCTCTTGAGGAAATTTCCTGGAGACAAAAATCTCGTGCTTTGTATGTGAAGGAGGGAGATAATAATACTCGTTTCTTTCATAGATTAGCAGATTCCCATAGAAATGCTAATCTAATTAAGAGGATAGAGGTGGATGGTGTTCATTATGAGGATGAGGCTGATGTGCGCTCTCAGTTAGTCCTCTTTTACTAGGGGTTGTATAAGGAATCTGAGGCTTGGCGTCCTACTATGGATGGGTTAGACTTTGCATGCATTGAAGAAGAAGAGAGGTTGTCCTTGGAGAAGGAGTTCTCGAAGGAGGAAGTCATCCAGGTATTAAGGGAGATGGGAGGGTGATAAAGCCCCTGGTCCTGATGGTTTCACCATGGCTTTTTTTCACAAATGTTGGAGTGTTGTGGAAAAGGATGTCATGGATTTATTTGACTATTTTCATCGGCACTCTATGTTTGAATGGTCTTTGAATGCTTCGTTTCTCACTCTAATTCCCAAGAAGTGTAATGTTGTTTCCATTAAGGACTTTCGCCCCATCAGCTTGGTGGGTAGTGTGTACAAACTACTATCCAAGGTGTTGGCTAATAGGTTGAGGGTGGTTTTGGATAATCTTATCTCAGAGTCTCAAAATTCGTTTGTTGGCGGAAGGCAGATCTTGGATTCAGTGCTTATTGCAAATGAATGTTTGGATAGTAGGTTGAAGAGCAAATTACCGGGTGTGGTTTTCAAGCTTGACATTGAAAAAGCATATGACCATGTGAACTGGGAGGCCTTGTTTTATTTGTTGGGCCGTATGGGTTTTGGGGTGAAATGGAGGGGGTGGATTAAGGCTTGTGTTACTTTTGTCCGTTTTTTTGTTTTGGTAAATAGTTCCCCTGAAGGGTTTTTTGGTAGTTCTTATGGATTGAGACAAGGGGATCCATTATCCCCACTTCTGTTTCTTTTGATAATGGAGGTTTTGAGTAGACTTTTGAAAAAGTCAGAGGAGTGTATCTTATTTGGGGTTTTCAGGTGGGCACTGTGAACTCTGTTGGGCTGTGTATCTCCCATCTGCTATTTGCTGATGACACTCTTATTTTGTGATGCCTCTAGGGAACAACTACTGTCCATAAGGTTGGTGTTGTCTTGTTTTCAGGCCTTTATGGGTTTGAAGGTCAATGTTGGGAAAAGTGAGATTGTCCCTGTTGGGGAGGTGAATAATCTAGACGCTCTGGCTAATATTCTTCAATGTAGAGTGGGTAGTTTGCCTATGAAATATTTGGGGATGCCGTTGGGGACTTCTTTTAAGACAGCTTCGATATGGAATCCTATTTTGGAGAAAATGTAGAAGAAGCTATCTGGGTGGAAGCGTCTCTATTTATCTAAGGGTGGTAGGCTCATGTTACTTAAGAGTACTCTCTCAAGCCTCCCAACGTACTTTTTATCTCTTTTTACTATTCCTAAAGTTGTGACTACTAGATTGGAAAGTATTTAGAGGAATTTTCTTTGGGGGTCTTCCGAGGGGAGTTTCAAATTTCCTTTGGTGGCTTGGAAAAATGTGTGTTTACCCGTTGAGATGGATGGTTTGGGGATTAGAAGTGTGGTGTCTTTTAATCAAGCTTTATTAGGGAAATGGTTGTGGAGATATGGGCATGAAGATACACATCTTTGGCGGCGAGTTATCTCCACAAAATATGGTGAGGGTCAGGGGGGTGGTGTTCTAAAATGTGCAGGACTCATGGGTGTGGCCTATAGAGAAGCATTAATGAAGGGTGGGAGAGCTTCTCTAAGTATCTGTCTTTCGTAGTGGGTGAAGGCACTCGTATTCGCTTTTGGCTTGATAGGTGGATTGGTGATAATACTCTAAAAAATCTCTATTTTGATCTCTATTTGTGTTCAGCGGTCAAGGATGCTTGTATCTCTGAAGTTTTGTGGATGCCAGAAGGGGGTACTGTTAGAGCTTTTGAAGATTGGGAGCTAGCTGCATCTTATTCCCTACTCCAACTTATCCAAACTCGTATTCCTCGGCTTGATAGGAGAGATACCCTTTGTTGGCGGTTAAAGGGTGATGGTAATTTTGACACCCGGTCTTATTACCATGCGATTCGGGGTGCTTCGAACTCTTTGTTTCCTTGGAAGGGTGTTTGGAAACCAAAGATTCCTAGGCGAGTAGCGTTCTTTTTGTGGATAGCTGTTCATGGTCAGATCCTCACTTTGGACAATCTAATGCTTAGGGGTCGCTCGTTGGCTACTTGGTGTTGTATGTGTTGTTGTGATGGGGAGTCGGTTGACCATCTTCTTTTTCATTGCCCTTTTACTCATTCCCTTTGGGCTTTTATGCTTCAGGCCTTTGGTATTCACTGGGTTATGCCAAGATCAGTGGCGGGTTTGTTATCTTGTTGGCATCAGTGGCTTGGGAAACATAATTCAGACATTTGGAATTTGGTTTCAGGATGCTTAATGTGGATTGTGTGGTTGGAACGAAATCGTCGTTCCTTTGAGGATATTGAGAAGACTTTGGACGAGTTAAAAGTTTTATGCCAACATAGTCTTTGGGAGTGGTCTCGTTGTTGGGGTTTTACTGATTGTTCTTCTCTCTCTGAGTTTATGTCTTCCCTTAGCTTAGTTTCCTGATTTCTTGTTTTACTGTGTTGTTTGTTCTTTTTTTTTTCTTCTTGTTCATCATCATGAACAACTTGTACTTTTCTTTTCTTTTTTATCTTTTTTAATAAATTTTCTCTTTACCTATCAAAAAAAAAAAAAAAAAGTATTTACCAATGAAACTTTTAACATGCATTACTATGTATTAAATTTTATTATGAAACCTTTTTTGTTCATTATATAAGGCTAGTTTCAATAGATACTTAGTGTGCCCCTAATCATGTTTGTATGATGGTTAGCAATTTAAATGAAATACAAGAATCTGTCATTTAGAGTTGGGGTTTGGTAGTTTTTTGGATTTAAGTTTTATAAAATTGAATAGAGATTTATGCAAATGGTCAATTGATAATTTTGACGTAAATTCGTATGCACTTGATATTTCTGGTTAGATGTGACCAATATTCATTGGAGATGTATAATATTTCTAGGATTAAAATTAAAGGGAGTTGATGTATCTATTGTTGTGAGCGCATAAGAGATAAATCATATATGCCAACAACATGGACCAAATGTGGAAGGGGATATACTGATTAATCTCTTAGAGGGTAAGTTGAAGGAGATGGAAACACTAGGAAATGGATTTGTGGGTTGATTTTTGCTATTTTATTGGGTACTTTATTATGTACCACTACAAAATCATATGTCAAACGGTCTTTTATTTCAATTCTCCATAATATTGACGAGATTAGCAACTTGAATTGGGTGAAGTTCGTGTTGGATTTTCTCATTCAAGGTGGGCACAAATATAAAAACAGGAATCATGTTGGTGTTAATGGTTGCATGTTGTTCTTAATGGTAATTTGTAGTAAATAGTTACATTCAAGAATATGATTTGTTTATTAAATTTCTATATATGACCGTTTTATACATATTGCAATTGTTTTATTTTGAGCATGTTAACATTAAAATGAATTTTGAACACGTGCCTAAACGACTTTGGCCATGTATTTGCTTAACTTCTTATTTTTCCTAGTAATAAAACATGTCCAAAGTCATTTGGACACATGTTCAACATTCATTTCAAGGTTAACATGCTCAAAATAAAACAATTGCAATATGTATAAAATGGTCATTGAAATTTAATCAAAAGAGTCATAGAAATTTAATAAACAACATCGTATTCTTGAATGTAATTATTTGTTGCAAATTACCATTAAGAATAGCACGCAACCATTAATGCTAACATGATTCTTGTCTTTATATTTATTCACACCTTGATTGAGAAAATCCAACACAAACTTTGCCCAATTCAAGTTTTTAATCTCTTCAATATTATGGAGAATTGAAATAAATGACCATTTGACATAAGGTTTTGTTGTGGGACATAATAAAGTGCCTAATACAAACAACAAATAATAACCCACAAATTCATTTCCTGATGTTTCCATCTCCTACAACGTACTTTCTAAAAGGTTAATTGGTAGATCCCTTTCCACATTTAGCCCATGTTTTGGCTTATATGATTTATCTTTTTTGGACTTGCAATAGTAGATACATCAATCCCCTTTGATTTTGTTCTTAGAATATGTTTTACATCTCCAATGGATATCAGTAACATCTTACCACAAAGATCCCATGCACACAAATTTAGGTCAAAATTATCAATTAACCATTTGCATAAATATCTATCCAATTTTATAAACATTAAATCCAAAAAATTTCCAAACCCAACTCTTGAATGACAGATTTTTATCTTTCATTTAAATTGTTAACCATTATACGAATACGATCAGGGGTACACTAAGTATCTATTGAAACTAGCATCATATAATGAACAAAAGTGATTTCATAACGAAATTTACTATATAGTAATGCATGTTAAAAGTTTCATAGGTAAATAATTTATGTGATTTCCAATGAATGTTACTAGTCAAATTGGCATAATTTTTAGAATTCTCACATGCTGCTTTCTTGAACTCTAATTTAGAGTCTTTGTCAAGATTTCTCAACTTTTCTTTAATCTTATTCTTAACCTGTAATGTTCGATATTCATACTCTAAGTAATATGTTCATGAATATGTCAATTAAATAATAACAATTACCTTAAAAATATAAGTATTATTCAACTTATAGCTATGTTTATCTTATTAACAATGCCTTTGGCTTTCATAGATTCTATTTGCTTTTTACTGCAAATCCATATTTAATAAATTAGATTATTTTAAATAAAACAATAAGGAAAATAATATAAGTGGATATATAATGAATTGCTTGAATCTTACTAATAAATTAAATATGATCTAATTGGTCTTTTTGGGGGACTAACTTGGACAACATCCTTCTCTTCAATGTTCTTCACTCTTCCCAAACTCCTATCTTAATATAGCATGAAAAAAAAGGGTAAGAAATAACATACATTAAAAAAAATCAATTTCACGATGCAAAGCTTCTACTAATCAGGTAAATCAATTGAATAAAACTCACATTTTAGTGCCTCTCAAATCCCCAAAATTAAATGAAAAATAATAAGGAAATGCAAGCTTTTGCTCTAAATCAATGGTTGATAAAATTTCAATACAAAATTCAAAAATCAAGTTGTATCTTTATTATGGCTTTAAAGTTACGATATTCAAAAACTCCAAACCTTTTATTTTAGCTTTTCCAGTAATCAAATTGTCTTAGAACTAAACTTCTCAGAGAAGCATTTTATAAAACATATAAAGTGCAATAACAACGAAGCCCTTCTAATTTACTTGATCTGAATCTTAATGCACCCTTATTCTACTAACTCTTCCAAATATGCATTTAGCTTAGTTGTTCAATATTAACATACAACATAGTAGTTGACTATTAGTTTTTTTTTTTTGATAGGTAATCAGAAAACTATTATTAATGAGAAAAAAGGAAAAGTACAAGTTGTTCATGATACCTAAAAAGTTTCGACTTGCATCCAATACTAAATTAGCAGTATCTCCTTTTGTTTTAATGGGATGTTGCCACCCCATCCACTTTATTATCCAACTGTAGAGATTAAAATTCCAAAGAAGCCTTGCAAAGAACATATTCAACTTCTATGGTTTATGGTGTAGTTGTGATTTTTGTTCTTTAATTATTTTGATTATTGTTGTTTGAGGATTAATTGAGATGGAATTGGGTTGGATTTGATGTTGAGATTTTTATTTTTATTTTTTTGGATACCTAAAAAATTTTAGGGACAAAAAATTGAATTATTTTATTTTTTGATTTTAGTTTATATAATTTTGAATTTATAGAATTTAATTTTAATTATTTAAAGTTTTTAGGTTATTTATTCGACTTAGAATAATAAAATTTACGTGTCACAATTTAATTAGATCAAATAACACACATCAAAAGCTTAGTGTTACTTAATAGAAACATTAGCAAAAACAATTCATGGAGGGATTGCTGATCAAAATGTCCCATAACATTAGAAATTTGGATTAAAATTTTGAAACGTTAGGAGGCAAAATTCAGTGACTCGCAAACTTTAGGGATATGCTTTGCACTTTAGCCTTATAATTTTATATACTCTATAAGTTTGAGATAATTTAAATTAGTCCCTTGATTTTCAAAACATGCAATTTATACCTTCGTCTCTAACAATAATCAATGTCATTTTTGTTGTAGGCTGTCAATTTAAAAAAAAAAAAAAAAAAATTAAACTGCCTAAAAAGCGATGGCATCTTTTCTAAACAATGTCTTTTGGAGTGTGTTAATGACAATATTCTAATAAATCTTGACAAAAAGGGAACATTGACATTCTCTATTGAGCCTTCACTTCACTCTCTTCAAAAGAGTGGGTGATGAATGTGAAGATAATTGGAAGCCAAGAGCTTGAACCCCTTAATGGTTCAATTGGTCAAACGAATGTGCATGTCCATGCGACCAGGATTTAACAATGCAGGGTCAAGTTGATCCTTGTGGTTGGTAGTGAATACAAAGATACTGTCATCTCCACATACACCATCAATGAAGTTTAACATCCCCAAGAGTGTGCCATAGGAAAGTAGTAAAAGTTTTAAAATTTATATTAACAAGAGACTTTATTATTTGACTTAATTGAGACCAACCTAGAGAGTATTGTATTTTCGGTCCGATTGGATTAGTTGTTTTAAAATGTGTGATTAAAAAAAATAGCAATTTTGGAATGTACGTTTTGAAAACTTAGGGGTTGTTTGGTATAGTAGTTTGAGATGAGATTTTTGTAGTTTTTGGAAATACGTGTGGGTGAAAAAGTGTGAAAATATGTGTTAGTGTGTTTGAAATGTGAAAATTGTTGCTCAAATAGGGACACCAAACGGGTAATTTTTAAAATCACAAATAAGTGTTTGATAAAAAAGTGAAAAATATAGTTTTTATTTTTGAAAGCACAGTTAAGTGTTTGCCTATTTGGATAATATTGGTCTAAATTACTGCTTTTGGGAATAAATTACCAAAAAATAATTTGATTATATTGTTAAGGTTATTGTTATTATTATTAATGAAGGTACTATTAATTTCATAGAGAGAAACACTTCTTTTTTTGGTTGAGAAAAAGGAGAGAAACACATTAAAATGTTCACAACCAACAATATCCATACTAATCAAGAAATATATTGATTGGCCGAAAATGTATTTTAATTTTCATTCTCTACATAGAAAGACCAAGAATTATACTTTCAATCATACATGCTTTAGGTAATCTACGTGGTAGTCTTAAAAAAACAGTGGTAACTGGGAGAACACATGGCACTCCCACCTCCTTTAAAATGGGAAATTCATAAAGGAATAAATGGAATGATTATAAAGAAATAGAATGGAGTGGAATGAAATGAATTATATTTAATTAAGGGAAAGGAATGGAAAATAAAAGAATGTAATGTAAATTTTTTTTGAGAAACAAACATACATACAAGAGAGAGGGAAAGAAGTTATAATACAAAGACACACCACAACTCCATTCAAAATCTATGATAACTTTTAAGGAAGGGTGTTATAAGTTATACTACACACAACATACTCTCTTAAGCAATATGGGACAATTATTATTATTATTATTATTATTTTTTTGGGGAGAAACAAATACACACACATACAAGAGAGGGGAAAAGGAGTTCTAACACAAAGACACACCACAACTCTATTCAAAAGCTATGGTAACTTTTATGGGAATGTAATGAAATTAATTAATCTTGTTTGAATGTTTTAAAATAAAGGAATGAAAATGGATGAAATATAAGTAACATTATTTGAGAGTAATATAGAGGAAAGTTGATGAAATCATTTTATAACAATATTACTGTTAGATCTTTATTTTAAAATAAAAGAGCTAAATGTATAAGTGTATTTTGAAAGTTTTAGTAAAAAATTTATTAAATATAATTTCATTCTCTCTAATTCCTCCAAATTTTGGAGGAATGAAAATTTGAGAGTTCGACTCTTTGGAGAGAATATAGAGGAATAAATGTTCCCTCCAACACATTTTATTCTCTCCATTAAAACTTCCAAACAAGGGAATAAAAGAATGACAGACATTTACCTTGAAAAATTGCAAGGCTAGACAAATATTTCGTTGATTTTTTTTTTTTCCTTATATTGGTTAAAGATTAGTGAAAAATAAGGCCAAACGAGCACTTTATTGAATTTTTTCATACATTGCACTGGTTAATGATTCCTGAAAAATAAAACTAAAGGAACTACAGCAAATCTTATTCAACTGTGCACTAGTTCAGATAAAACTTGTTAAAACATGCAATAAAGGAAAAAAGTTTATCACCAACCATATCTTAAAGTACTAAAGTTCATCACCCACTATCTTATATATTATAGTTGTAGACTTGTAGTATATTCCAAATACACCTTACATCTTATCGTTGTTATCCCAGGATACTCTAACTTCCAACTTTAAGCTTTGTTATAATAAGCCTCAAATCTAAGTTCACAAGTCCCACTAAGCACTGCTTTACTCGAGTCACAACATTTTGGAAGAAACCCAATTGAATAACTGAGGCACTTCATACAGTCTAAGCTTTAAAGGTCTCTAGTGCATTGAACTGACCCGTTGAGTTTGTTACTCTCACCAATATCCAATTCTCCGAATAAAACCATTGGTGGGTTTATAGAAGCTTGGCCAGCGAGTTGGGTCAACCACTCACTTTTCTTTTGGCGAATTTCGTTTGTTGCATTAGCAATACAACTTTGGCAATCTTTCTCTTCGATATAAGCCCATAAATTTTGTCTGCATCATGACCCTTTGTGCCGAGTGCAAAACCATTGGCAGGGACTTCATAGGAAAGATAACTGAAAAGCTAATTCAAATTTGTACCATAAAGGTCACTGATTGTGGAATTTCGCACGCCTAAACATTTATACTCCAACCTAAAAGCACTTTGCGGAAGGAAAATAAAGGTTAGCAAGTAAAAAGAGAAAGGTATTTTTGTGATAAACATTGTTCAATATATTGGTAAAGGGTTTGCTTTGGAATGTATATGAAATTTGCAATATTGTTGAAGCCTTTATAAAGTGTGTGTGGGGGAGAATTTTCAGAATTACAAATATTCTATTCAAAAAAAAAAATTACAAAGATTCTTTTTTAAACAATTTTTAATCAAGGAAAAAAACTTTTAAGTTTGAGGAATAGTTACAATAAAAGAAGTAGCTTTGAGTTATATTGTCTATGTTAAGATATCATTGGTTTAGTGATGCGTGATGACCATTGCATTTCTCATTTGTCTTCTTTTCACACGGTAGAGAGAGAGAAAAAAAAAAAGGTGTATTGCTAATGCAAATACAAAATGGCTTATGACCCTTGTTTAAGAAGGGTCAGATTTAATTATTTAAAGAACTTTATTTGGTAGAGTTTCCTAGAAGCATTTTGATCCGATTTTTCCATATATTTCTGACCTTTTTTTTTTTTTTTTTTTTTTTTTTTGGGGGGGGGTTGAGAATTCCCATATGTTACATGATGGATTACTTCGTGGCCAAGTATATGGTACCTCGTTAGTCAAGAATATCCAATAACGGTATGTTCTCAATGTCAAACTTGAATGACGGTATGTTCTCAATGTCAAACTTGAATGTTTTTCTTAATTTGGTTTTTGGTAATTAATTTACTCTTATATTATATTATATTATGCAAATTCTTTTTCTTTTGTTTTTGACAAGATATTATGCAAATTCTTTTTATATGGTATGAATAAGCTGTATGCAGAATATTATAAGTTTCCATATATCCCTAACAGGTCATGTGAATAATTTATCTTTTTTTTTTTTTTTTGGAAAACAAGAAGTTAATCTTAACTCTTAATATTACTTAGTTCCTAAGTTTACAGATAATATTTTTGAATTGATATATACTAAAAATCTGAAATTTTTATATTTTTATAGTAAATATAAAAATCTGTCAAAGTATTAATTATTATTATTTTTTTCATAAAACTTTACTAAAATATTTTACTATCAAAAATGCTCTTAGGATAGTAAATCCGTTAATTTTTTCCATTTTTATATATAATACTTTAATTTCTTTCATGTTTACAATATAATTGATAATATGAAATTCATTAATTTATACTTAATTATCTTGTCACTGCTTTAATATCAACGTTCATTTATTTTAAATCCATCATAGTTTATTTTCGAAATAACAATCCATGGCAAATTTTGCAATAAATAATAAAAGAGTGGGTGCATGTCATTTAAACTTTTCTTGTGAGTCGGTTGGATTTAGAGTCTTTTATTTTATTTAAATTTTTATTTATTTATTTATTTTTATATGGGAAATAGAATACTTCTATTGTGAAATAACAAACCTAAAATCGAACTATGTGTATTTATGGCTGAAAAAGAAAAATCTTAGTGTTTAAGGAACGTGGGTGTGATAACTTCTTAAATGAGCGTGCTGCGCAAGTTCGCATGGTCTTCTTTATCTTTATAAAGGGGTGTGCGTGTTGAATATAGAGAAGCGCCACTTTGTGAGAATTCTTTCATTCAAACCATATACGAGAGAAAAATTGAGGGTTTTCTCTATAGGGTTTTTCGGGTGCTACGACCATATAGTGACATAGCATTGAAGTATTCAAAGTGGAGATTTTGTTATTCTTATAGAGGTATTATTGTATTTTCCTAATTTATTATAAAGTATTGTAATTTCTATTTTATTATGATGGATTGGTTGGATTTGCCTTGTGATTTTTCTAGGGTGTGGTTGATTTTCTTGGTGTTTGTGTGCGTTTGAATACCGCTTATTTTGCTGAAAACTGAAAATAATAAAAAAATTATTTGCACTATTCATGTCCCATGAACAATGCAATAGGCGCTGGTTAAAAAAATAAAAAAAGCTGAAAATGCCAGACGCGTGGATGTGGACGCGCAAGACAAACGCACCTTTTATGTTATATTTAAATTTAATTTACATATAAATGGGATTGGATTTATCCCAACAAATTTATGAGTTTTGTCTAAGTGATCTAACATACAAAACTCTCATTTTTATAGGATTTGGAAGTGGTGATTGGTAGATAACCTTACCTTCAAACGATGTTTTCTCTAAAAGAGATGCCTATATCATTGACAACATTGTTCTCAGCCTATGCCTCCATTAGTGCTATTGTGATGCTAGTAAGATCCATGGTAAATGAACTCGTACCTCCTCAATTCCGCTCTTATCTCTTCTCCATCTTTCAACATTACTTCTTTACTCCTCAATCTTCTCAACTCACTCTCATCGTTGAAGAGAACTGTGGTATCGGTACCAATCAAATTTATGAAGCTGCCACAATTTACCTACGTACCAAGATTAGCGACTCAACAGAACGTCTCAAAGTAAGCAAAACCATTAGGCAAAAGAAATCAACCATTGATGTTGTAACGGGTGAGGAGATTACTGATTGCTTTGAAAACATTAAGCTCAAATGGAAGTTTTCAGAAAAAGGAGAGCATCGTCATGATCGTCAGAAATTTATTGAGCTTTCCTTTGATAAGAAATTCAAAAATGTTGTGCTAGACTCTTATTTACCTTATGTAATAACTAGTTCTGAGACTATAAAAGAAGAAGAAAAGGAGGTAAGGCTTTATAGCCGTGATTGTCGTGGTTGTGATGATGAAGGTTATAGTGAATGGGGTTCTATTAATCTTGAACATCCAGCTACGTTTGAGAAGTTGGCAATGGACCCAGAGGTGAAGAAGATGATCAAGGATGATTTGGACAGGTTTGTCAGAAGGAAGGAGTTGTATAAGAAGGTTGGCAAGGCATGGAAGCGAGGGTATTTGCTTTATGGCCCTCCGGGTACTGGTAAATCAAGCTTGATTGCTGCCATGGCTAATTACCTCAAGTTTAATATCTATGATTTGAACCTTTCAAACATATACTCAGATTCAGAGTTGAGAAGGATATTGCTTTCCACATCTAATCGTTCTATACTGGTAATTGAGGATATAGATTGCAGTGCAGAGTTGGAAGATCGAGAGGAAGAGGATAACTCTAAGAATTCTTCCTCCAAGGTTAGCATTCTTTATTCTCATAAAAACTAGTTTCGATTACTCTAAACAATATATATATATATATATTTGTATGGTAATTAGATTATTGTACACTTAAAATAGATTTCGTGTGATTCTTATGTGGATTGGATTTGATAAGTATGTGTTGTGAGAATGTGTGTTGAATCTAATATCATATATTTATTGGATTGAAATGGACTATGAGTGATTATGTGTGTGTTTGGGGTGGGCGTCTGTGTTTTAAGATTTTGTATTTTCAGATTTTTTTCACTGTGCATGAACAGTAACCTCACCCGGTTCACTGTACAGGGAACAAAAATCACTGTTTATCACTGTTCACGTGCTAAAAAAATATTAAAAATGGGTCTTACGGTACTATTCACACATTTAAAAATTATTTTACTACAGTACTTTCAGTTTTCAGTTTTCAGTTTCAGCAACAATAAGATCATTCCAAACGGACCCTATGATAAATTTTAATTATAACATTTTTGGAATTAACTAGATACATGTGCTATGAACATTGTCAACAACCATTAGCGGTACCACTATGATTCAAATTAAATGACATTGTCTTATGATTTTATCTAACATTATTTCCTATCATGTTAATTTTTCAGTTCACACTATCGGGTTTATTGAACATCATAGATGGATTATGGTCAAGTTGTGGAGACGAGAGAATTATTGTGTTCACCACCAATCATAAGGACCGGCTTGATCCTGCTTTGTTGCGCCCAGGCCGTATGGACATGCACTTGCACATGTCATATTGCACCATGGATGGGTTCAAGTTGTTCGCTTCTAATTATCTTGGTATCAATGGTGACCACCGACTCTTTAAAGAGATTGAAGGATTGTTGGAGAATGCAGAGGTTACGCCAGCTGAAATTGCAGAGGAACTTTTGAAGAGTGACGATAACGATGTCGCTCTTGAAGGCCTTGTCAAATTTCTTAAGCAAAAAAGACTGGAAGATGCAAAGAGCGAAGTGTAAAAACCAAAAAGTTAAATGATTTTTTAAACTTGGACAAGGAAAGCATTGTACTATTTAAGAGTTTCTGAAATATATAGTTCAAAAAGTGCTAGAGAATTTAACAAAGGAGAGCATTGGCACTTCATATTATTTAAAAATCTCGCTTCCTTTTTTTTTTTTTTGAGCCTTAATAACCTTAATCCCTTATTAGCATTGGCAATGCTTACGTAGAACATTTAAATTTTTTTTTCTTGATAATAATAAGTGGCCAGATGTAGGAAGGTTTTGTGACAAGATATACCACGCATCCAACTAGGACTTTTTTTTTTTTTTAATTTTTATATATTGATAAGGATATTTTCGGCATAAATTTTTTTCTTAAAATCTTCAACTCGTCAAGATGAAAACACCTCACCTGATGGTTTGTCGGGACAGACATCCTACCCCACCTCCATAGGAATCTATCAGCTTCATAGAGATTCGTTAGCTTCATAGAGATCCGTTGGATACCTATTTGACGGGTGGTAGGCGCATAAAAGTTGACAGATAGGTTTGAAGTATAGAGCGATAGGGGGATGATGCTTGAACCGACGGATGGATTTGTATGAGCCCCACAGTTGAATACGTTAGGCCCCACGAACCTTTATGTGTTCTCCAGTCATAAACCCCTACATGGAAATAACTTGCACATCCCGCCCAAAGACCCTATTTCACGTTTGTATCTTCTTGATATAGTAAGGAAAGTCCTAGAATCTCGGAGCCTTAACTCCAAATCTTCTCCACAAGGAAAGATTTTGCGTTTCAAGGGATCTCAATTAACTCCACATCATTATATAAGCATTAGACCACCTCTCCCCCAAGGTACGTGAAATTTCCTAGTTCTCATACTTTAGAGTTCTCGGAGATTCTCATTCTATCACTAACTTAACCTTGGGAGGGTTTTTGGTCGGCACTCCACCGATGCTCCTTGTTGGTTCTTCTTTCTCTTGTTCTTCAGATACCTTTATGGGTGCGTGTGTGGACGATCAACTCAGTAACTATTTTTGTGCATCATCATATATTGTTAAGCATTTATTTTTCATATATGTTAAAAAAATATCAATATAAGGCAACCGTGAATGATAAAATGGTATAAGAAAGTCCACAAGTTTTTATCACTTTGCTATGATCCTCTCATTGCTCTGGATGCACAGGAATCAACTATGTGTTGGTCAAACTCCAATTTCTCCATCAAAGATTATTATTATTTTTTTTTTGGATGGGAAACACTATCAAAAATTTGATTTTGCTCGAGACAAAATTCATAAGCTAAAATTAAAGATGGTCATACAAATCCTTCAACGAGAAAGAATTAACTATGGTAGTGACTAATGAGACGTAAGAGAATTTATTTGATCCGAAGCTAGCCTGGAGAAAAGTGATGAATTCAAAATAATTAAGTGGTTGATCAATGGCAGCTGATGTGTCCATAAAATTGGTGAGCTTGTGAAATAATCAACAATAAATAAGCGGAATTTTTTTATCATAGCACAAAATGACCCAAAGTTGGTCCCTTAGAACTTATGTTACACAAGCTTTCCAATGGTATCAAGAATCAATAATTTAACACTCTCTTTCGCTCTCTATATTTGAATCCATAACCTTAACTCATACTGCCCAAATCTTGTATTTTTTGGCCAAAACTGATTGAAACAACCCGGATCATCTGAAACACAATTGAATGGGCTGAAATTTGATTCAGGGCGGAAAAAGGGGATTATGTTTCCAATTTATATACCTGTACTAGATTTTACAATTGTTCTAGCCAAAACAGAATGATATTCACAATATACGACTCCAAATGCGTTTGTAGCAAAACTTTTTGCATTTTTTAATATATTTCTCTTTTAGGCGGAAGAATTACCCTTATCAATGACATCATAAGTGACAAGCGGTGTCCACAGGTTAGTTCAGTTCGGGTTTGTACTCAACCCGGAATTGACCCGATTTGGTTGGGTGGCAAGGTGGCGGTCCCTGCCCATCACCGACCGTGAAAAATCATGGGTCGAGTTGGATTAGGCTCGGGTGCACAGCGGTCGGATCTGATTTTGGCCGAAAGACAAAGATCAAAGACCACAAATTTCATAAATCTTAGAAAACAAATCTACACTGAAGAATAGATTTACAAACCCAAACACCAGTAACCCACAAATCTAGAGAACACAAATAGAAACTGGACTTGCATGAGACTGAAACAAAGAAATAAAGAGAAAATAACTGAAAACTACAACCTTGACTCGCAGATCAGAGATGGTGAATGGCAGAGATTGCAGATTGACGATGGTGAATGGAAGAGACTTGCAAATCTGTGATGATGGAGGTTGAGAGATCAGCACAGATTGACGATGATGGAGGTTGAGAGCTCGGCGCAGATTGGTGATGGTGGAGGTTGAGAGGTCGACGCAGATTGGCAATGATGGAGGTTGAAAGCTCGGCGATATTGAGATATCAATGTGGATCGGCACATATTGGAGATGTTGAGAGATTGAGAGAGTGTGAGAGAGCCTTAAGACTAAGAAAGAGTGAGAGAACCGAGAACCCTGAGCACTGAAGATTATACATCATGGTCGGGTCGGGTGGATCGGGTTGTGGAAGGGAAGATCCGCCACTCGACCCGCTGAAATTGGTTTGGGATGGTAGGAACCCGCCGTCGACCACCAAGTAGTCAGGTCGGACGATGGACGGTTCAGGTTTGGTTGATTTGGCTGGGTGGGTTGGGTCTTCGGTTTTGTTGGACAGGCCTATAAGTGACATATGTTCTCCTATGCCTTTTGTGTTCATATTAAAGAGTGTGCTACACAATTAGTCAATTTATATATTTTTTCTCTTACCAATATATATCTGTATATATTAAGAGGATTCAGAAAGTTAGTTATTGCTTTTTTTTGGGGTAAAAAATACCCCTAAATTAATTAACCAATAACTTAAAAATGAGGTTAAAATAGTAAATTGGCAAAAGATAGTTAGTTATTACTTTTTTTATTGTAAAAAATACCCCTATCTAAAACTTAAAAATGGGGTTAAAATAGTAAATTGACAAAAATAATAAATTCTTATTTCTATGTTAAAATGTCTTTCTGCTTCTAATAAACTCCTACTTTTACGTTAATTTAAATTCCTAGTTTTACTCTTTAATTCCCTACAAAATAGGATCACTCTTTTGTTAGTTTGAAAACTCCTCAAATCTACAAAACTCTTGTGTTTGTGTTTTTTTTTTTTTTGATTAGAAAAAGTAGGAATCCCAAATTATAATAAATGCAAATTATTAATCTTTACTCAAAAAATAGAAGAGCTTCTAAGCAAGTGTGCGAGCGTGTGCTCAGAAACTAGTAAATATTAATCTTTTGCTTATGATTCCTGGTATAGTTGCTCTGTTAACTCTCGCTTCTAGGTTTTGATATTTAAGAGTCTATTTGACGTTAGTTTCAATTTTTTGATTTTAGTTCTTATGTACAGTTTTTAAAACTTCACCTTTTTTTTTTTTTTTCAAATTACAAATATATTTTAACACATTTTTAATAAAAAAATTTTAACAAAAAATTAGATTAACTTATCCCAATCTCTCTCTCTGTATGGAAAGTCACCGATTCTCATTCTGCCGCACCTCGAAAGTTGTTAGAAAGAAATGTCATTAGTTTTAAGTTTTAACTTGACCGACTCTATTCCTTTTCACTTTCAGCCTTCTATTTTTTGGCTTTCAGCGTGTTTGACACTCTAGTCTTAACACCAATTTTCCAAAAGCAAAAAGACCTTTGTGACGGGAAAGGACAAGCATTGATTGAGCTTTTGACAAAACTGAGTGCTGGAATACTTTTTATTTTTTATTTTTTATTTTTAAGTATTAAAGCCTTTACTCTTTAGGAAAAAAAGTGACTAAGCTTTAGGAATTTGTTTGTTTTGAGGTGAAGAAGGGTGACTGAAAAATTTTAAAGAAAAAATGGGAAAGAAAACTTTTTTAATTGTGTTTAGTTAGATAGAGAGGAAGGAAAATAAATAGTGGAGTCTAGGTATTTTGGGGGTGTTTGGTTTATGTTTTCAAACAACCATTTTCAGTTTTTAAACAACATTTCACACATTTCAATACATTTTTTTACTTACACGTATTTCCACAAATGTTTTTAAATAACAATTTTCAGTTTTTAAACACACATATCAAACGGGTACTTTATTTTCGGACTCACCAAAAAGTTTTTTGTTTAAAATAAAAAGAAAACTGAGCGAAAAAAAATAGAGGTGCTTAATAGACAAAAATGCCCATGCCCAGTTCCTATCTTTTTTTTTTTTTTTTCCTTGTTTGTTTTTTGTGCTTGGCACGTTGCCTCCTTTTTATTTTTTATTTTTTTGGGCTGTGGGTATGATAGTGGTTTTGTTTTTGTTTTTGTTTGTTTAACTAGACATGATTTTAATTTTTTGGGACATGATTTTAATTTTTTAATAAATTAGATGATTGCTTCTTCTTTTTTGGTTGCTTGTCACTTTTTTGTTTTAATTAGACATCATTTTTTAACAGGGTGTATGAGTAAATTTATATAAATTCATTTTTTTTTCATTTCTTCACTTTTTTCACTCTCAACCATAAGCACTGCAAAGTAATTTTGTTTTCAAAGAACAAATATGCCATGATTTTCTTGGGAAAAAAATTCAAAGAAAAGACCACTGATTTTATGAACATTTTTCAAAAAAATATCTCATGAATTTTTGAAAAGTTTTCTATAAATGAAAAGGCCCATGAGTTTTTGGGAAACATATAAATATTTGTAAGGTAACTTAAAAATTTGGCATTTGGATTTTTGGAATAGGTTTAAATTGAAACTATTTTGAAATATGCATGCTTCAATCAAATATTTGTTTGTGGTTCAATTTTTTTTTTTTTTGAAAAATAAGTGGCATTTTTTAATTACATATGACTCCTCTCTTAATTTTTTTTTAAATTGTTTTTATTAATTTTATAAAATTTTCATTTGAGAAATTTTATTTTATTTTAAAAAAAAAATTATTACTAGTTTGAATACATTCTTAAGCATATTCATCCAATTTCGAACATGCATACATTTATTCATCACAACAGAGATTATATTACATGATAGAGAGTCACACAAAATACAAAAAGTACTACACCCATGATAAAGAGATACATAAGAATGCATACATAGCCATACCCACACATAATTGATATCCATAAACCCAACAAATGATGATTCCATTCTCTGGTTACTTTTGCTCGAGAAATTCGACGACTCCTCGAAGAGCAACATTGGGATCTTCACTCTTCAAAAGTTCCTCAGCAATTTCAGCTGGAGTAACTTGCTTATTCTTTAGCAATGCCTCAATCACTTCAAAGAGTTGGTGGTCACCATTGATACCAAGATAGTTAGAAACCAACTGCTTGAACCCATCAATGGTTAAATATGACATGTGCACATGCACGTCCATGCGGCCTGGGCGCAACAAAGCGGGATCAAGCTTCTCAAGCTTCTCCTTATGATTGGTGGTGAACACAATAATTCGCTCTTCTCCACAGCTTGACCATACTCCATCAATGAAGTTCAATAAACCTGATAATGTGAACTAAAAAAATAACATGATATTAAATATTGTTATAATGAAATCATAAGATAATGTCATTTGCATTAGGTAGTGTGATATATAGTACTGGTAATGGTTGTTGACATATAGCATCATGACATATGTATTCAGTGGAAGTTGTACTCAACAAACAAAACTCCAATTCCCATGGGTTCTAGGAGAGATGATATTGGTATGCAACCTTATTCCCCCCTCCCTTCCCCCCCCCCCCCCCCCCCCTTTTTTTTGGGGGAAAATGTTAATTCTTGAACTCAAATCCAATAGTACAAGCAGGAAAAATCTTCTGCTATGTAGAAATTAATTAGATGGTGAGTTTGACATCATTTTTAAGTTTTAACTTTTATGTACAGTTTTTTAAAACTTCTTTTTCCTTTTATTTTTTCCTATTTTTTCAAGCTATAAATATACTGTAGCAAATTTTCATAAGAACGTTTTCAGCAAAAAGCTAAATAAAATGTTTCCAAACTGACACCATTGAGCTAACTATCTCATAAAAATTATATCCACATCAAACAAAAACTGGCACACATGCTTTAGTCATTAAAAAATATGAATCATAGGTCCTAAAACTGATAGCTATATTGAAAAAATAAAATGAACCGCATCCAGTTATATAGCTAGATAGAGAGATTGTCAAAAGGAAAATGCTAAATAAAGTTAACCTTAGGCTTTTTCAGAATATTCTGATCAGACTTTTCCTCTTTATCTCGATCTTCCAACTTTGCACAATCAATATCCTCAATTACCATTATTGAACGATTAGATGTGGAAAGAAATATCCTTCTCAACGCTGAATCTGAGCGTATGCTTGTAAGGTCCAAATCATAGACATCAAACTTGAGGTAATTAGCCATGGCAGCAATCAAGCTTGATTTACCAGTACCCGGAGGCCCGTAAAGCAAATACCCTCGCTTCCATGCCTTGCCAACTTTCTTATACCACTCCTTTCTACTAATAAACTTGTCCAGATCATCCTTGAGCATCCTCTTCTGCTCTGGGTCCATTGCCAACTTCTCAAATGTGGTTGGGTGTTCAAGAGTAATAGAACTCCATTCACGACCAGGTGTACCATAGACGAAATCACGGCTATAAAGCTTTAACACCCTTTCTGCTTCTTGTATAGCCTTATAACGAGATATTACTTCAGCTAAAAAAGACTCTAGCACAACTTCTTTGAGTTTCTTATCAAAGGAAAGCGTAAAATATCTACGACATTCACGGCCATCAAATCCTTTTTCTGCATGTAACTTCCATTTGAGCCCTTTAATGCCTTGAAAGGAATCAATAACCTCTGCACCCGGTACTATATCAAAGGTTGGCCTCTCTTGCCTAACGGTTTTGCCAACATTGAGACATTTTGATGAATCGACAATCTTGGCACGGAGGTAGGTTGAGGCAACATCATACATTTGATTGTCACTGAGACCACAATCCGTGCGAAAGAAGAGAGTCATTTTAGGCGTACAAAAATATTCTTCATAGATGGAGAAGATATTATTGAGGAACGAGGAAGGTATGAGTCCTTTTACTAGGGGACATAGTACAATCATACCAGCAGCTGTGATCAAAGAGGTAAGCATCTCCATGAAAGTTAACATGGTTTGAAAATTGAGGGTCAATCACCCCTCTTCCAAATCCTGTAAAAATGAAAACGATGTAGTTAAGGATACAATTTTTTACAACTTGAGGGCTGCAATATAGAAGTTTGGACACCAAGTATATATTTCTTGGTTTGTATATGAAAGTTTTGAGTCACTTCACAAGGATGATATCTGCCATAAATTTGTTGGGATAAATCACTATGTATGCGTTAATAAATTTAAATATAACCTTAAGCAAAAAAAAAAAAAAAAATGCATATATGCACCAAGAAAATTAATCACACAAGAACTCATTTCGTGAAAACCCCTCTAACATAGAGGGACCAATCTATATAGTATAATAAAATAGAGAATGCAATACCCAAGTATATGTTCAAAACTTATTAAGTTCACAATAAATTTGAAAAATACAATAATACCTCACTAAAAACTCTGTGAAACCAAGAACACAACAAGAGATCTCCGCTCTGAACAAGGCACAATTTTTTTTCCCCCTCTTAACACTGCTTGCACTCTACGAATGATTCTCTCTATTAGGTCCCCTTTTATAAACCAGCTGCGTCTCACTATTCTTGAGCGTATCTTTCAAGGCTTAAGTTTTTTTAATTTTTATAGTCCAATGACCTTATCTTTGAGGGATTGACTGCCTTAAGTCTAGTGTGGAAACTGAGAAGTAATAATTGATGAGAAACTTCCACGTAGTTGAGTGAGATTCCAAAAGAATGGTTAAGGCTGTTGTATATAAACTCGACCGTAAATTCAAATTACAAATCAATATAAAACCAAATATTTCATGCGTGAGTGCATGAAATCTAACTATCTAACTTTTTAATTTTGCATTTAACGTTTTTTTTACTTTTTTCATTAAATTTTTGTTACGGTTATCTAAAAGTTTACATTAACTTATTTTTACTATTATCTTATTGATTGCTTTAGCCACTATATTAGTATTGGAAACAAAAGCCCAAAAAAAAAAAAAAAAAATTAGGACTATTAACCACCACTTTCGTCATACTAGCCTCCCACTATTATCAAACCGCCAGAGCCCCTAGGGAATTTTTTTTTTTTTTAAATTAGGGGCTTAAATATGAGGTAAGATTGGGTAATTTGATTGGATAGTTTTTATTTTGGGTATTTAAGTAGAAAGAATATTTGGGTATATGCACTTTCCATTTCCGCCCAAATTGGGCTGATACCAAAATAGTGGGCTTCACGGAAATATCATTACTTCAACTCATTCATTTTTCTCATCTATTGTACAACCAAACAAAAGAAATGATGTCCCTTCCTTACTTTTCCCTTCTTTTCGCTTCCCTTCTCCCACTTCCAAACATAGCATTAGTCTTTGAGTTTGAGTTTGCTGACTTAGCATTGTCTCCTGTTGGCTGCAACTTATCATTATCCGAAACTGTTTGCTTTTGAAAATTGGTGTTAAGCGTGTTTTTTTTTTCCCGACTGAGAGTGGGAAAACTGGGGAGTTTAAAGGGAAACAACAAAGAAACTTCATCACATTCAAATGCCCACCTCACCATCCCAACGTCACATTAAAATACAAATTATTGCTATCTTCACGCCAAACCCACTCATATGGCGTTTTCAGTGTCAGAATCTTTGAAATAAATAACCCATAAAGCATTTGTTTTTTTCATTTCGAAAGACTTGTATATTATGCCGTAGCTTTCAGCCATGATGTTTTTTGTTTTTTTAACCATGATGGGTTGTTGGGATATAACTTATTTAGTTAAAATTAAATTTTTTTTGTTAAAAATGTAAAAAAAAAGTTTAAAAATAAACCAAATAATATGATGAGAACTATAAATAATATAAAAAATACAGTAAAACTTTTAAATAACAGTAAAAATAAGATAAAATTACAAATAAACTGAAAATTTCACTCCATACCAAACGACCTCTAGGTTGACTTCATAGTATGCATAATGCACCTTCACTTCACCTAGCTGGCTTCAATTCATCAATTGTGGTGTTAGTGGAATCCGTATCTTTTTGTCTTCTAATGCGGAATTGCGGATGTCCTCGCATGTAAAATAATATTTACTAGTTCGAATAATAAAAAAAAAAAAATTTACTAGTTTTGATTTTTTTAAATGAATAAATATTGATTTAATTTATTTATTTATTATCCATGAAGTAAGTGGACGACTTGACTCCAGAGCACTTTCCCTTCACCTAGCTACTAGCTTCAATGCTTTTACATCACTTTTCTTGACATATTTGTGGTGTTAATTAATATAGAACACAAGAAAACTAAACATGCTCTTGATTCTTTTTTTTTGGTTGAGAATCAACATGTTCTTGATTTTGAAAACACAAGAAAATTATCATTTTTTAAATATATATTCATAAAAACAAATTTTGGAGAAAAAAATAATAATAATTATCAAACATATCCTAAGGTTTTTTTCTTTTTAAAATTTCAAAACTTGATTAAAATTATTTTTAAAAATATTCTACAAGAGGCTAAACATGGCTGTATATACAACTTAATCAAGAATTATATGTAGATTATATATAACTAGCTTGTAACCTCATACATATGCATGGATATATTTAAAAGATAAACATTAAGATACATAATATAATAATCTTACATATATAATTTAAATATTATTGATAGTCATTTTTTTTAACTCTTTAAAAAGTTTTGTAAGAATGTTATTAGGTAGAAAATGTAAATTGTCCATTTTTTAAAATATTTTTATGTTCATTAATTCTAGACTCTTTGGCTTTTGTACACAATAACTCACTTGAATAGATATTTATGATATGGTCCCAAATTTGATTCCAAAATTAAGAAATAAAACTCTCTCTAAAAATAAATCATTTAGGGCACATGGTGCAAAAAATTGGATTTTCTCTAAGTTTTACCTATTAATATATATATATATATATATATATATATATATAATTTTTGTGCCAAATGAATTTTCTTTAGTTATAAAAAAAAGGCTCAAAAATATAAAATCATTCAAACTCTCTCTTCCTCTAATTTTATATATAGTGTTAGACATATGATTATGATTTTTTTATGATTTATATATATTGGACTCGTGGTTTTTTACTCTAAATTAACTCATTTGGTACAAAATTTTTAAAAAAAATTTGATTAAATGGAACACGTGTCTTAAAATTAAGCTCTAATTAAAATCCTATTTTTACACTTAACTAACTAACTTAGTTCAAAATTTTAAAAATTTTGATTAAATGGGACACTTGGCATAAAATTAAACTCTAATTGAATTCTAATTTAAAATTTAATTGGATTTTCTCTTAAGTTTACTTATATTTATATATATGACTTATAAATTTGAATTGTTTTTAGTTCTACCAAAAAAAAAAAAAAAAGGCTCATAAATATAAAATCATTATTGTGGGGACCAATTGTATTCGGTATTCAAACTACGCTGGAAGAGGCCAGACCCAATATCTGATCTCATATGTACAAGCTGTGTAAGAAAGGGCTAGGCCCAATGTCCAATCTGAGGGTGAGAGAATATCCGAGGACAATCAACAAAATAAGAGACAAGATTATCCTCCGAGGAGAGGTAAAGAACGCTCGTGGGGGATTTGACCATGTCCGAGGACTATAGTCACCTCGGGACTTCTATCCGAGGTGTCTGGTGAACTTATCAGTCATTTAGAGTAACACCTCGGAAAAACCTTACAGCAAAGTGAAAGGGAAAAATATCAAATAAAAGATAAGAGTAAGCAGGAACAAATATCTAAAGGTACTGTCACCTCCGCAATAAATGCCGCCCAGCTAACCTTCTGGCCGCATTAATGTGGAGGTGATACCTGAACAGTGAACGGGCAGCCTTCCAGCTAAGAATGGAAGATTCAAGAAAGGGCAAGAGGGATGGTGAAAAAGAACTTTGAACGCCAAGTCCACACGTGGATGATGAAAAAGGTAAAAAAAGCCATAGTATATAAGACGAAGGAAGGAGAAAGGAAAGGGGACTGAAAAATTATTCTAAAATTATAGCACTAGAGCATGTCCGAGGAGACTCTTTGCAGAAACTACACTTTTAGCTTTAGCCTCTTTACGCTAAAATCCAATATCTTGGCCCAAGATTCAGACTAGCTTTCTCTCCCGCACTCTATAAATTTATTGTTTGGGCTACGTGAGCCTGGATCCATTCTTGTTCTGGATTCAAGTCAAATCTGGTCCTTACAATTATCATTATCATTATTATTATTATTATTATTATTATTATTATTATTATTATGGTTTACTTATATTGGATTTCTTGTTTCTTATACTAAATTAACTCATTTGGTACAAAAATTAAAAAACTTAGATTAGATGAGACACATATCATAAAATTAAACTTTAATTGAAATTTAATTTTTACATTGTATTAACTCACTTTGCACAAAAATTTAAAAACTTAGATTAAATGGAACATGTGGCGCAAAATTAAATTCTAACTAATAAGTTTTGATTAAATGGGATACGTGATGCAAAATTAAACTCTAATTGAATTTCAATTTAAAATCTAATTAGATTTTCTCTTAGGTTTACTTATTAATATATATATATATATATAGATGACTTATAAACTTGAATTGTTTTTAGTTCTACAAAAAAAAGACTCATAAATATAAAATCATTCAAAAATTATGTTTTTTATGGTTTACTTATATTGGACTCCTCGTTTTTTACACTAAAGAAAAATTGTAATCATAAATGTAGTAACACTTTAATTATAACTAAAAAATGCTAAAGATATTATTAAATTTTACAAACTGACATAGTATCACAAATTAACGTGACAAGAAATAAACTAAATAAATTTGATTACTTATTACATGTTAACGTGTCACTAAATCAAAAAACAGTAACACTTTGTATTCCAGCACTCAGTTTTGTCAAGAGTCAAGAGCTCAAAAGAGTTTTGATGACTCAGTCTCAGAGTGTGAAAACTGGAAATTTAATGGGGGTTTACGTGCCCCCTCCCATAGTTTCCAACCACAGAGAAACTTCATGTGGTTGAATCAAATGTGTGGCAGCAAAAGAGTTAAAAATATGATAAATATCTGACCTCACCATCCCTACGTCAACACAAATTACTGCTATATTCATGATGGATTCTACAGCATATTTTCAGAATCTTTGAAGTGTTTTTTGTTTTTTAACCATGAAGTCGACTCCATAGTCCATAGCACTATCACTTCACCTAAATGCATAAGTATTGCTGATTCATTGCTAAGAGCATTTGTATTTACTAGTTTTGATTTTTTTTTTTTTTTAAATGAATAAATATTGATTTAAGTTTTTTTATTATTTAGCTCTGAAGTAAGTTGACGACTTGACTCCTTAACACTTTCCCTTCACCTAGCTAATAGCTTCAATGTTTTTACTTCATTTTTTCTTGACATATTTGTGGTGTTAATGGAACCTCTCATTAGCCTCTACGCGTTTTTTTAACGTAGAAATTTAAGTTATTTATTCATTTTCCTATTAAAACAACTTAATTATCATTATTTTGAAAATAAATTTGAAAAGATATTTAATATATTGATTTTCCTTCTACAAGAGATTTTAAATTAATGGGAAATAAATACAGAATTTCGGTTTAACTAGAGCTTATAAGCTTAGCTTTTAGCTTTTAACTTTTAACTTTTATATATAACTTTTTAAAATCTCTTTTTATTTTTCTCAAATTTTCTTAATTTTTTTGTTTCTTTTTTTTTTTCAAAGTACAAATATACCTTAAATACACTTTTAATAAAAAAATTTCAACAAAACAGTTAAATAAACCATTCTCAAACAGACATATATTAATGCACAGTTGAATCACATTCAAATCAAATGAGTGGCCAAGAGCAAAAGAGTAAAAGACATTTGACCTAATCTGACCCCTCCATCGATCCCAACGTCATATTAATACATAAGATAATTATTGGGTACTCTAAGAATATACTCCCTTCATCTCACTTAGAGGTGGGCCCTATAGTGGGTGAGATATCACAAAAAAATAATTCACACAAGTGACATTATAACAACACAAAAAAAATGTATGTATATACAATCAGTATCAAACATAGACTTAAACATATATAGTATAAATTTATAGCAAAGAGAGTGACACTCAAGACTCAAAACACTAAGTTTGTATTCTCAGAGTTAGAAATACCAAGATAGTCAGATAGAAAAGGGAGATGACATGAAATTTAAGAGAGAGAGAGAGAGAGAGAGAGAGAGAGAGAGAGAGAGAGAGAGAGAGAGAGAGATTTGTGATTTGTGTTGTTGTTTGGTTTTGGGTTGGGATGATATTTGATCTCGATGTGCAAGATTTTAATTTAGAGTGTGCACAAATATTTTGAAGGGTAAATTAAACATATATAAAGTGAACCCCTGAACATAAAGTGACGCCCCTTTAATATATATATATATATATATATAGATATATATTTATATTTATATTATAATAATAGATAAGTAGTTAAGAGTAGGTAAGTGTGGTAAAAGACAGTGACACAACTAAGATTTGACTTTAGAAGTAAATTTTAGGAACTAGGGTTGTTCATGGGTTGATTTGAGTTGAATTTGTGCCCAACTCGGAATCGACTTGACAACTTCTGGTGACAGGGCAACTGACCCATCGCTGATTGTTCATGAGTTTTGGAAATAAATATTATGAATGTTGTGATATAAGATAAATAGTGACCATGGGTTCTTATATAAATTCCATGGGTTTATAGTAAGGTATGAAGTAAATAAATGTCATGGGTTTAAGATAAATAATCATAACTTTTCATGGTCTTTTATATTAGTAACACAAATTCATAATTCTCCTTGGGCTTGATATATGTTTGCCATATGTTTTAGAAAAATGAATAGTGTTACGTAAAATAAATAATTACCTTAGGTTTTATAAGATAGATTCCATGGGCTTGTAATATTATAGTAATAGGTTTAAGAAATTAAAGTATTGTTCATCGTTAGACTTTAAGTAAAATACTTATGATATAGTATTTTGCCAAGTATTGATAACTTTGGACTTTTCACTAAATAGTGTCAAGTAGTTAACTTGGGTTTTTAATAGTGCCAACATAAACTGAGCTTTTGATATTGTCAATGAGAATTGGATTTTGGAAATATTGTGAAGCATAAGTTGCCTTGGGCTTTAAAAAGAATGAGATGTGTGCATTGGGCTTGTAGGGTCGGTTTTGGGCTTAGCGAAATAATGATAACAAATTCTGATAAGATATGAGTTTCTGGGTTTTTTGTAATAGTTTATATTGTGGCCTAATTTAGATGAAGATATAGGAAATATTTATGGGCCAATGGGATGAGAAATATTCATGGAGGCTCAAAATAATTTATGGGTGATATTTTTGTATTTTTGGTGAATAAATAAATGTGATTAAATAGGATTAGGGCATGTGGTATGAGTGAAAAAAATTGTACCTCAACATATAACAAGCTAAATATTTGTATCATTGTTTGCTGTTGACATCAATATTTTCTTGTTGATTTAATTTGTAGTGTTTTTTTTTTTTTTTGGGTGCTTTGTTCCATGTAGTCTATCTTCTTGAAAAGAAAATTTTGCTACCAGCATAAAATTGGATACAAGAGAAAAAGAAGGTTCTAAAAAGGTTCTTACATGTGGGCTAGCTTATAATATTTTGCTAAATTAGATTTAGCAATCCAATTCCTATGTAAGTCTTCTTTACTTAACTCCATTTTTATTTTATTTTTTTATGTTCAGAAATGAAAAATTAAACCAAAATCCGAATTCATTATTTTTTTTCATGTGTAATATTAATATGTATTCTTAATATACTCTTAGAACTCATTCCTTCTCCCATACTAGGAGGCAGGGAAACGCTGTAGCCCATGCTTTAGAGAGTTAGGTTATGTTTTTCTTTATTAGTCTGGATGGAGGATGTTCCTTCAGAAATTTTTTATTTTGTTGTTGTTGATTTTCCATTTCATTGAATAATATTGATCAGCCTTTTTCCTCAAAAAAAAAAAATATATATATATATATATATATATATATATATATATTCTTAAAGGCTAAAAGCACAATACAATTAGAGACATTACTCTAGTTGTATAAGTTAGGGTGTTATATATATATATATATATATATATATATATATTGAAAGCTCACTAAGTGTGTAAAACACTTGTGAGTGTTTAAACCCCCAAATTCAAAAATACCAACACAAGCTTATATTCAAACAATATATGTGCGGAATGATAAATATAAGTTATACCCAATGTTAGGACATATGTGATTCACTTGTTAGGAACATATGTCACTACTTTATGTAATTGGCTAATCTTTTGAAAAAACGCACTTTACTTGTATTTGGGTAGATTTAGAATGTTTTTAATACTTCAAGAAACTTTGTTTCAAGATCAAGTGTTAAAGCCATGCGAGTTTGTCCAAGAAACAAGCTGAAGAAGTGCCTGTCATTAAAACTCGACAGCTAGCATTTACTGAGCTTAAGAAGCTGTTCTAGCCTCGTGGCTCGACAGCTACTCGACAGATGGCTATTTGTCGAGGTTTATGAAAAATAGATTTTCAGTTCTGTTTTGACTCTAATCCGCGATTATGTGTTTGGGCTTTCTTTTCTCATAACTCTAGACATATAAAATGATTATTTTAAGGGCTGTCAAAGGTGGAACAAGTTGCACAAGTGTTGAGCAAAGTTTGTTCAAGCAAATTGTGACCGGAGACAAAATTTGTCCTAGTTCATCGTTCTTGTGTAGAAGTTGCTATGTTTGTGCACCGTAGGGTTTTGTGACCAAGCATCTTTTGCATCTTTATCATGGATGAATTGAAGAACTTTGCAGTCAACAACCTTCTCTAGTTGGTGATTGAAGTCAAGTATTGGGATCTGTGTAATTGGTTAGTCACGTACTGGGAGTCATGCATCAAAAGGAGAAATTGTCACTACAAAACAAGTCCAATTGGGTATTGGGATAAGGGTTCAATTGTAGGTTGGTATAAGGTACTGGGATTCCTTTACTTGTAACCGCTTTGTGTGATAATAGTGGAATTTTAGGAGTGGTGACCTTAAAATCACCCAGTGAGGTTTTTGCCATGTTGGTTTTCCCTATTTGTAAACAAATTATCGTATCAATTTATTTTTTGCTGCACTTAGTTTAATTGGTGATTTGTTTGCACTACCACGCGTTTGCATGTTAATTTGATCAATTAATAAACTTGGCTAATTAATCAATTAATTCATCATAAGGGGTCAATTTGTTTTTGGCCTATCACCCAAATAAAAAAACTAATCTATGCCATGCAGTAACTAAAAGCAAAGAGTAAGGGATAGAGAGAAACAAACACAAAGTAACACCGGCATGTGTTCTCGAAGAGGAAATCGAAGAACTCGGCGAAAAACCTCTCCGCCATCCTCTAAACGGTAAAATGATCCATTAGAAACTCTGTTGGAATACATGAATAGCAATAGACCCTCCAAGCCTAATTTACTCAATGCACCTAAGCCCTCCAAGCTTCTTGCTCCAACAGGGTTAAGCCTAACCTTGTCTTCTCTAGCATACCGGATCCCGCAATAAGCCCATTGCATCAACCAAAATGAATTGGTTTTCTCTTGAACTGCTTCCCAAACACCAAGAACCTTCTCACTGCTCTAAATGTGGTGAGGTAAGGATTTGGCTAAAGATCCTCTCAAGGGTATGATAATGGAGAGGGTGAGAGTAGAGAAATTTGGAGAATCAAAGGTATAAAATTGTGGATGAATCAATCTTGTTGTTCTCTAGGGTTTATCTCTCAAAATTCTCTTTGGAAGCTCTCTACATTTCGTGGGTATAAGGGTATTTATAGTAGCATAGGAGAAGGAATATGAAAAGTAATTTTTCTACAAAACAGGGTGCATTGGCGAGTAACTCGCGATTGGGATGAGTCGCGAGTTCCAATCGCCAAATAACAGAATAGCCAAACTGTACTTTTTGTCCTGTAGTGATCTAGCTGTCTTGACCCTTCAACTTCCTACACGCTCCACACATGTGACACATTTTGGCGATTCACCACTCACGAGTTAGTCGCGAGTTCCAGTCACGAGAAGCCTCTTGAAGCACACACTTGATCAATTCTTCACACTCTCTCACACACAACCCTTATATTATTCCCACCACCTAAATACAAAGTTTTTAAATGCTAAATTACAAGCAAATTTGGCACAGAATAAAGCCAACACATAGTTGAATAAATTCAACTTTACATGTGTGTATATATATATATATATATAATAATTATTGATGATCTCATATTTAACTCATACTTGATACGGAAGAAACTATGTCTACTAGTTTAAGGGAAAATAAATCGCTTGACTTTATTAATTCAAGCCAAAGTTTTCAATCTTCACTACAAAACATGTGGGTTTTAGGCTGCGTTTTTTTAGGCCACGTTTTCAAAAACATGGCTACAGACGGGTTAAAGCCATGTTTTTTAAAAACGTGGCTTAAGTTATTCATATGAAGCCACGTTTTATACATGCGGCTATACCCCATGTTTAGAGCTGCGTTTTTGGTGGTGGAGCTATTGCCGCATTTAAAAAACACAGCTATAGGACCTTCCCTTTTTAAAAAAAAAAAAAAAAATCTTATCCATAGCCATGTTTAAAACCCTAGCTCTAACTTGCCTAAAGCCACGTTTTATAGACACGGCTTTAAATTTAGTCTGAAGCTGCGTGTTTAAAACACAGCTTTAGTTTGGGATGGGGTTGCGTTTCTTAAACGCAAGTTAAGATTTTGCCTATAGCCGCAGGTTAAAACTGCGGTTTTAGGCTTTGTATAAATACTATACTACAGACATTTTCAACCCTGGCCTCTCCTCCCATACACCAGCCTCCATCTCTAAAGCTCGATCCCAATCCTCACCCTCCAAGCCTCCATCTCTCAAGCCAAATCAGAAAGCCATGAGACCGATTCTGATGAAAGGCCACTCACATTCTTGAAATACAATCGCGACGACGACCTCTTGTTTTCCTATGCTAAAGATCACAACCTTACCGTCTGGTTCGCCGACAACGACGAGCATCTCAGCACCTACCGTGGCCACAACGATGCCGTTTGGTGCTGCGATGTCTCAAGCAAGTCCTCTCAATCCACAAACAAACTCACTCTTTTACCTTTTTTTTATGACAAATTTTTTTTGAATTTTTTTGATTTGGTTTCAACAAGGGATTCGATGTTGTTGATTATTGGGAGTCTTGATCAAACGGCCAAGATATGGAATGTGCAGACCGGAAAGCAGTTGTACTCATTCAATTTCGGGTCTCCAGCTAGGGCTGTAGACTTGTCAGTTGGTGATAAGCTTGCCATCATCACGACCGATCCGTTTATGGATTTGCCTTTGGCTATTCACGTCATAAGCATCGCCACTGACCCCAAAGACCATAAGCTTCTCAATTGAATGATATTGGAAATTCTCTTAAATAAGACATTTAATTTGTTTCTTAATTGCGACATTCATTATACAACTAAAATGGCAAGATGCTCTAAATATGATTCTAAAGAGTTTGGGTTGTTTGTATTTGTATTAGGGTTTTAATTTTATCATTTGGGGCTTAGGGTTTCCAATTTCAATTTTTATTTTTAATTCAAAATCGCAAATGGAGACTTCTCTCAGATATGGTGGACTTGGTTATTCCAATTCTCTACGAATCCACACCAAGGAAAAATTGCCAATCGACTCCAAAACCTACTTGCAGGTGCTCTCCTTCTCATTCCTTTTCCTCTATGCCGTGTTTAGTTATGCTGAATGTATTTGAAAAATGGGATTAAAGTTAGGCCATTTTTGTTATGGGAATGTTAGTGCATTTTGATTGGATTTTTGGGTGCTATACAATCTGCTATTGCTGCTCCTATTTTTACTCTTTTTTTTTTTTTTTTTTTTTTGTGCGATTGAACTGAAATGCTAGAAAGTTATTAGACAAAGTTTAGTGGATAATTTTTTTAGTGCAATTTTTTTTGCAATTAGAGTTCAGGTTGGATACCTTGGTCGAGTTGTCTTCACGTATGTTTGGCTAAGTTTGTGGTTTGATGTTATGTAGACTGCTAAATGTCCTAGTGTTTCCCAATTCTTGAAAATTGGGGTTTAGGCCACATTTGAAAATGCGGCCTAAAAAAATGCAGCTATAGGCCAAATCATCCTATAGCCACGTTTTTCTGAGCTATAGTCACATTTTAAAAACGCGGCTATAGAACTTTTTTTGGTAGTGCTTTCACTAACTTTATTTGTTGGTCCCTCTTTTTCTATGGAATATAATTCATATGTTTGTTGAAACTGAAGTTAATGGTTTTTTAGTTTAACTTTTACTCAATTTATTTTATAATAAAAAAAATGGATAGGAGGCGACCTCTTGTGAAAGAAAACACTCGGACTAGTCAAACAAACCCACCAGCTTTGAGCATGGCCACGCCTCTTGTGCCTTAGCACAATCCCATAGCACATGACCTATAAACTCAGCCATCAACCCACATGCCTCATAGGTGTTATCCAACGCCACTTTTCTTTGAGCAAGATTGACCTTTGTAGGAAGAGCCTTACGACAAGCTCTCCATACAAAGTGCTGTATCTTATGGGGAATAGGTAAGCTCTAAACTTGCTTCCAAAATCTCCTAACCAGACCTGTGTCCGAACTAGCACCCCCATCTGCAGCTTGGGAGAGAGACACGGCCAAAGAAAAGGCACTACGCACACTGAATTGACCATTAGAAGACATTGCCTAGATCAGTTTGTCCTCAGGCAACCTAGAACTTAAAGGAATGCTCTTTATTGTTTCAGCTTCATGAGATAAGAACAAAGCATCAATGACAAAGGATTTCCAATTGGCGCTTGCTGAATCAATTAGCTCACTAACCCGAGTAACCGCATGCAGAAAAATATTAGGAGACACCACCTTATACGTGGAAGATAATGGCAACCATTTATCCTCCCATACTTGAATTCATTCTCCATTCCCTACCCTCCACCTTAAACCCTCCTTCACCACATGTTGCGTAGCCATAATACTCTACCAAGTGTAAGAAGGACTACTACCAATTTTAGCTTCATTAAAATCACAACATGGGAAATACTTTTCCTTTAAGACCATGTACATTAGAGAGTTTTGACCACTTTGAGTCTCAATCCTTGTTTAGCAAGAAGAGCCAAATTAAATTGTTGTAACTTTTTAAAACCCATACCTCCATTAGCCTTTAGTTCACACATCTTCTCCCAACTAAGCCAATCTGTCTTCTTTTCATCTTTCCTTTGTCCCCACCAAAAGTTGCGAATCATACTCGTCAAATCCTCACAAAGGGCATTTAGTAATTTGAAACAGCTCATGGTGTATGTAGAGATAGCTTGAGCTACTGCCTTTATAAGAATCTCCTTCCCCGCCTTAGACAGGATTTTCTCCTTCTAACCTTCCAACTTTTTACCCACCTTATCCTTAATGGCATTAAAAGTACTCCTTTTGTTTCTACCCATAATAGACTGTAGGCCAAAATACTTCTCATGTTGTTTAATAACTTGGGCACCAAACCTTTGCTTTATCTCTTCTTGGACTTCATTTGATGTGTTGTTGCTAAAAATAATGATGTTTTGGCTATGTTTAATTGTTGACCAGAAGCTTTCTCATTGTGTGACATTGCCAAAATTGGGGTGCCTCTCAAAAAAGAGATTTGGGTACTTTTCTAGGGCATCTCTCTTTTTGGGTAAGTAGTGTGGAGTCGCCACTTATTTTTTTTTTTATACAAAAAAATAAGAAAAAATAAATACATGATTGAATTGTTCTCTTCATTGATTGAATAAAAAATTACATATTTGAAAAATTGAAAAATTACATGGCTTTGGGTCATATTTACAAACTACCAAATATTTACATGGCTTGTTGTCCTAATTACATTCTACCCAAAATAAAATAAAGACAAGGCTAGATCTACTTAACCAAAGACCTAAATTTGGAGGCTAGGTTACAGAATGGGAAGGTGTTTAGCACCCATTCTGCCTAGACAGAGTTTGATCTTCTAGACTCTTGTGACCAATGTACCCTTTATGCATGCTAAGAATGATATGTTGCATATGATAAACAAAACTTAAATCACATAGATTTATTTACGAATGAATCCTCTTCTTTGTTTAAAAAAATTCAGATATATTTTAGTAATAAAAGAAAAATTGATTTTGGTTTAAAAAATCAGATTTGTTTTTAATATGTAGGAAAAAAAATTGTTTTTGGAGATAAAAATTCAAATATGTTTTTGAGAACTAGAAAAAATCGATTTTTGGTCTGTAAAAGAATCAGATTTGGTTTTAAGAATCTAAAAAAAAAATGGTTTTAACTTTGTAAAAGGTCAAATCTGTTTTATGATGATAAAAAAAAAATGGTTTTTTGATTATGGAAAAAACTAGATCTATTTTTATATGTTTAAATAATATGAAAATGATTTTTTTTGAGAAGAGAATTTCATGCATAAGATAAATTTATGCAACATGGACTAAATAAAACAAACAACAAACACAACAATGCATGTTCTTTTCCTTTGTTTCAAAATCTGCATATGTTAAAGAAAAATCAGATATGTATCTACGAAAGATACAAATCAGTTTTTAATTTGAGAAAAATTCAGATCTACATCTAATAAAGAAGCTGATTCTTTTTTATTTGAAGAAAAATTCAGATCTACATCTAAGAGAAATGCATATCTGTTTTTAATTAAGAAAAATTCAGATCTACATCTAAGAAAGATGCAGATCTGTTTTTAATTAAGGAAAATTTAGATCTACAACTAATAAAGATGCAGATCTATTTTTGATTAAGAAAAATTCAGATCTACATCTAATAAAGATGCAGATCCGTTTTTATTTGAGAAAAATTCAGATCTACATCTAAGAAAGATGCAGATCTGTTTTTATTTGAGAAAAAGAATTGTTTACATGCAGATTATTGGAATTAAGAAAAGAGATCATAAAAATTACATAAACAAAATCAAGATCATGCTTTAACAAGACAATGATTAACAACTCATGTTATGGATAAAGGAAAACATGCATCATCATAAACATGAAACATAAAAGAGAATAAGGTGATTGAAAACAACCTCTTGCATGAGCACTCCTTGTTCTTGAGAGGATTAGCAAGCATCAGCAATTTTAGAGCTTCAAAATGTATGCCTCTCAAAGTGTAGAAAAAAAGTGTTTCTCTCTAGAGGGTGAAAAGTGTGCTAAATTATGAGATGCCTCCTCTATTTATAGAGGTTGGAATGCTGAAAAAATAAGCAAAAAACGTATGGGGGAAAATCCTAAAAAAAAAGAGATTTGGATAAGAGTAAGCTGATTTTTTAGATTAGAGCTAGTTTCGTATTTTGATCATATCTCTTTGCTCAAAATTCTGATTAAGCTGAAATTTTGATATCTGAAGGGAAATTCGATTTCCTGAAACTTTTCTAGAAATATCCTAGTCCAAATTTTGAGTTCTACTATGCCAAAAGTGCCTCAGAACGTGAATCTGAAATCTGTTACTTGATTAGCACCTTTTTGAGGTGTTTTCCAACTCTAAGACTGTATTTGGACGAATTTCAGAGTTATTTTCATGATAAATCTCATTCCAAAGTGATAATTATGACTTTTAAAATAATTATTTTGAATATAATTATCCTAAAAGCCTAATTATCCACAGTTTTTAAATATTATTAGCTTATTTGTTTTAATCACATGCAACAAATGTCACTTTAAGAAAAATACTCCACCAATCACATAAATTCATTTAATTAATTTTAATCCTTAACCAATCAAAATTAATCTTAATTAATCATAGGTGATCGGCTTCACCCCACACAATGCATGCAGACCGTGCAAACTTGATCATGTGATATCTTTCGATCCCATGGTCCAATTTGGAAATTGAACACATCGTTGTGACCGTTAGCACCTCAAGATCATTTTCATGATATGCAATGAATGAATTAATGCATGTAATGCAAGAACAAATTGATGCATGTAATGCAATTATGATTTTTGGGGTACATGAATATGGTCATTCAAGTCATTCTCTTTGATTAGATCATGGGTGAAAATCAAGTGTCTACACTCATAAACTTCTAAAATTCTTTGCAAGGACTCACGATTAGCTAGAGTAGCCTTACAAAAGATTAGACTGTCATTTGCAAAAAATAGGTGAGAAAGCTTTGGGCCACCACGACAAATAGCAATACCCTCCAAAAAGCCACTATCCACAGATGATTTAATTAAAGCTGAAAGACCTTCTACACACAACAAAAAAAGATAAGGTGATAGGAGGTCACCTTGCCGAATAACCCTAGTAGGAATAATATGGCCTTTAGGCCACCCATTAATATTAATGGCATATGAAATAGTAGTCACACACCGCATAATTAACTTTCTCCAATACTCCACAAAACCCAATTTCTCCATAATTTTGTCTAGGCAAGTCCATTCCATCCTATCATAGGCCTTGCTCATATCAAGTTTGAGCGTCATTTCCCCAATCTTTCCTCCCTTTTTCTGGCTAATATGATGCATAGTCTCAAAAGCAACTATCACATTATCAGTGATTAACCTTTCATACACACCTATTATTATAACATATATATTAACTAATGCAATATCCTTTTTTTTAAATACTATAGTATTTCATATTAACAGTTAAACTTAGTTATGCATTGTACATAAATAAAAAGAAAAAGTGTGCAGCATAGAAGTAGTAATTTTATTAGAGTTGTAGGTGACTAAATTGCCACCACGAGCCTATATATGGATTAATTAATTAATTAACTAACAAATGAAATTTACATTACTATATTTTAATTATTTTAAAAAAAGGATTATAAAATCCCAAGCTGCAACCCAATCATACGATGGACCTAAAAGTGCAAACAATTCAGCCCAAGCCTACACCAATGTAATATATATATATATATATATATATATATATTTTTTTTTTTTTTTTTGCTTTGAAAGTTGGAAAATTGTACAAAAATTCTTGAGTAACTTTCAGTGGTAAATTAGTTTTTGCTTTTGCAAGTCTATCCAAAAATGGTTGCAGAAAAACAAACCTGTAAGCATCAATATATTCAAAGTTATTGCGATTAAGTGATTTAAAAAGAAAAATTAAAATTGATGCATTGTTATCGTGAATATGGTGTATAAATTATTGATTTCTTGTTTATTATTTACTCATTCATGATGGCAAGACCAATTATTGCCTTCTCTCAAACATCTTTTTAATTCAATTTCTCCCTCAATGCAATCATTGGAAATGTTAGTGTATAGCTTAGACTAGTTTAGCCCATTGGGCTTAGCCCAATATACTATACTTGTAGTTTACTCCTTTTGCTTGTACTGCACACATACCTAGCCTATATAAGGCTCTCTATTATACATTATTATTCATACATTAATATACAGACTATTCAGTCTTTTTCTCTCACTTTATATTGTTAACATGGTATCAAAGCCATTCCTCTGACTTTCTAGTTCCTGTGGACATCTCCGGCGTTCTTCCGCTGCCCTCGCCTTCATCCAGTCGTCACTGTTAGAAGCGAGCCACCGCCGTCACGCCCACAGTACAGCAACACTCGGATATCAACGTTCTGTGCATTCAACTGCCAAAGAACAGGCATAGAAAGACAGAACAGCCAATCCCGAGCAAAACCCAACCAAGAACGGCCAGAAACTGCATCACACGTGCCCCCACGCGCCGCCTGAAGTTTCTGCCTCACGAGCACGCGCTCCACGCGCCGTCAGTACTTGCCACGCGCCCCCACGCGCCAGACCACTCTCACTCACGCGCCTGCTGCTGCGTCTCTTCCTGCCACGTCAGCCCTAGGTGACGTCACACTGCCACGTCAGCACACGTCAGCAGTTGACCGTTGACTCTGACCATTGACTTTGACCATTGACCGTTGACTTTGACCATAGTCAAAAATTTTCAACAGGACCTGTTTTGCTCAGTTTTTTGCGTAGATTCCGATTTTGAGCTCCGTTTCTGCATTTGAGGTCTCTAAATCCCATTTTTTGGTCATTTTCTTCATTATGGCTCAACAAAATGAACGAGATATCATCCGTCCTATCACTATTATGTTGGATGGTCCTACTAGTTATCATGCGTGGTCTCAGAATATGACTATCTTTCTCAAGGGGCGTAAACTGTGGAGATATGTGACTGGTTCAATTCCTAAGCCAGTACTAAACCCTAAGTCTAAAGCCACAACTGCTGAAGAGTCTTCGAAGACTGCTGTTACAGCAGATGATTATGAAGAACGCCTAGAGGAATGGGAGAGTATTCAAAGTAAGATCTTGTCTTGGTTTATCAATACCTCTATTCCCTCCATTCATAATCTTCTTCCTCGTCTTGAGACTGCTGAGGCTGCTTGGAAATTTTTGGCTGATCGCTATAATTGCACTAATGATTCAAGCTTGGAGTTCCACATTGAATCAAAGCTCTATCAAATGCGTCAAGAGACAGGTCAGTCTATTTCTGATTTCTATTCTCAGACTTCTACTATGTGGGAACAACTCTCTGCTGCAGATCCTCCACTGGTGTGTTCTAAGGACATTGAGTTCTTTGTCAAATATCGGGATCGTCGTCAATTTATGCACTTCATGATGGGTTTACGTGAGGATTTTGAGCCTACTAGGGCTTCTCTGCTTAGCCGGTCTCCTACTCCTTCTCTTGATGCTGCAGTCAAGGAGCTCATTTCTGAGGAAAACCGTCGGCCTACTTATCACATGTCATCATCTGATCATGTATTGGCTACACCCTCTCCACAGCCTCCCATTGCTGCATTCACTGCTCCTCCACGAATAAACCCTGGGCGTCCCAACTCTCAGTCTTCCAAAGGTACTCGTTGCGAGTTTTGCCGTAGCAAAGGTCATGACATCTCTGTTTGTTGCAAATTGCAGAAATTTGTGCAAGAGCATAATAAGGCTTTTCTTCCTCGGGCAGCTGCTGTATGTCCTTCAGATCCATCGGTTCCTACAGGTCCATCTTTGACTTCCTCACTTACTACGGCTGATGTTGAGGCAGTTGTTCAACAGGTTTTATCCCGCACTTCCACTGCCCTTTCTGTCACCTCAGGTAACCAACCTTGGTTCTTTGATACTGCATGTTGTAACCATATGACTCCTAATGAATCCTAATTTTCTGAAAAGGCACCCTTAGAACATCCAATCACCATTTACACTGCTGATGGAACTCCTATGCCTGTTAGTCATAAAGGAACAATCTCTTCTCCTAGTCTATCCCTTAATGACACTTTTCATATTCCAAAGTTATCCCTTAATTTGTTTTCTGTTGGTCAACTTTGTGAATTTGGCGTAGATCTTTTATTTACTAATCATGGTGTGGATGTGCAGGATCCCCGGACGGGTCAAGTGCTTGGGACAGGCCGTAAGGTTGGTCGCATGTTTGAGGTTTATGACTTAAAGATTCCTTCACAAGTTGTTTCTGCAGCTGCTACCACTAGCACCTCCTCACCTGATCTATGGCATGCTCGTCTTGGTCATCCATCTTTATCTCGTCTTCAGTTGTTAGTTTCTCAAGGTCATTTAGGTTCAGTTCAGTTTTCAAAATTTGATTGTACTTCCTGTCATTTTGGCAAACAAACAAAATTGCCCTTTAATAAAAGTGACTCATTTTCTTTTGCCCCTTTTGATCTTATACATTCTGATATTTGGGGTCCTGCACCTGTTCTCACTGAGGGGGGATCTAAATATTTTGTCATATTTGTGGATGATTTTTCTCGATATACTTGGATTTATTTGCTTCACCATAGGTCTGAACTTGTGTCTATTTACCAAACATTTCATAAAATGATTGAAACACAGTTCAATCGCACCGTCAAAGTATTTCGATCAGATAATGCTCAAGAATATAATAATAAATCTTTCTTATCCTTTTTAGACAGTCATGGTACTCTTCCTCAGCGGTCTTGTCCTTACACCTCTCAACAAAATGGTCGTGCAGAACGAAAACATCGTCACATTCTTGATGTTGTCCGCACCCTTCTCATTTCTGCCTCTCTTCCTGAGCGCTTTTGGGGTGAGGCTGCACTCACTGCTGTGTACACCATTAATCGTATTCCTTTACCAACTACACACAACAAATCACCATTTGAGCTTCTTTATGGTCAAACTCCTGATTACTCCTCCCTTTGGGTTTTTGGTTGTGCTTGCTTTGTCTCTCTTCCTCCTCATGAACGAACAAAGCTCCAGCCTCGTACTCGTCTCTGTTGTTTCCTTGGTTATGGTGTGTCTCAAAAGGGGTTTCGTTGCTATGATCCCATTTCTCATCGCCTTCGTGTCTCCCGTCATGTTGAGTTTTGGGAACATCGTTCTTTCACGAGTCTTCAGCAGTTTCCTGCATCTCCTTCCTCAGAGTCTCCCATTTTTACTAATCTTTTCCTCTCTCTCTATCCTGAACTTGTGGAGGATTCTTCAACATCGGCTACCTCTCCAGACAACTCATCTCCGGTTCTGTCTCCGGCATATGACCCGCCTGTCTTGGATCCTGTGGCACCACCCTCTCCTGAGTCACATGTTGGTCCTGAACTTCGTCGTTCCACTCGGATAAGCATTCCTCCCCCTTATCTTACTGATTATCACTGCTCTTTTGCTCTTGCCACCCTCTATGAACCTTATACCTATCGTGAGGCCCATACTGACCCTCTTTGGCAGCAAGCTATGAACGAAGAACTAGATGCCCTTCATAAGAATAACACTTGGGATATGGTTGATTTGCCTCCTGGTCAGTCTGTAGTAGGTTGTAGGTGGGTTTACAAGATCAAGACCAAGGCTGATGGATCTGTTGAACGATACAAGGCTCGCCTAGTTGCCAAGGGCTTTACTCAGAAGTATGGTATTGACTATGAGGAAACATTTGCTCCTGTTGCTCGCCTTACATCTGTCAGATGTCTCATTGCTGTGGCTGCTGTTCGCCGTTGGCCTCTTTATCAAATGGATGTGAAGAATGCTTTCCTTAATGGAGACCTCCATGAAGAAGTGTACATGCAACCACCCCCTGGCTATCCACATTCAGGCAGCCAAGTTTGTCGCCTTCGCCGTGCTCTTTATGGCCTTAAGCAGGTTCCTCGAGCTTGGTTTGAAAAGTTTAGCTCGGTTGTTGCTCAGCAGGGTTTCACTTCGAGTCCTCATGACACCGCTCTCTTTGTCCGAAGATCCTCTGCTGGTATCACTCTTATTCTTCTTTATGTTGATGATATGATTATTACTGGAGATGATTCTGCAGGTATCCGCTCTCTTCAGCAGTTCCTTAGTTAACATTTTGAGATGAAAGATCTAGGCACCCTCAGCTATTTTCTTGGGCTTGAGGTTACCTCATCCTCTGATGGATACTATCTTTCTCAGGCTAAATATGCTTCTAATTTTCTCTCCAAAGCCGGTATCACCGACAACAAGACTGTTTCCACTCCTTTAGAATACAATGCAAAGCTCACACCTTTGGATGGTGAACCTATATCCGATGCTACTCGCTATCGTCAGTTGGTTGGCAGTTTGATCTATCTCACTGTTACTCGTCCGGATATTTCACATGCCGTGGGTATGGTTAGTAAGTTCATGGATGCACCTCGTTCTGTCCATTATGCTGCTGTTCTTCGGATTCTCCGATATGTCAAAGGCACACTTTATCATGGTCTGCATTACTCCTCTCGAACTTCCCTCGAGCTTCATGCTTATTCAGATGCTGACTGGGCAAGTGATCCGACTGATCGATGCTCTATCACAGGTTTCTGTTTCTTGTTAGGTACTTCTCTTGTCTCGTGGCGCAGCAAGAAGCAGGATGTGGTTTCCCGTTCCAATACTGAGGCAGAGTATCATGCCCTTGCCGACACCACTTGCGAGCTTGTTTGGCTTCGCTGGCTCTTGGCTGACATGGATGCTCCGCAGCCCACTGCCACTCCTCTTTATTGTGACAATCGTAGTGCTATCTACATTGCTCATAATGATGTCTTCCACGAACGCACCAAGCATATTGAGATCGACTGCCACATCACTCGCCAGCATCTCAAGAAAGGAAATCTCAAGTTGTTCTCCATCTCCTCTGCTGACCAGCCTGCTGATATCTTTACCAAGACTCACCCGTCTGGTCGTCTTCGAGATCTTATATCCAAACTCCCATTGGCTTCTTCCTTGCCACCTCGAGTTTGAGGGGGGATGTTAGTGTATAGCTTAGACTAGTTTAGCCCATTGGGCTTAGCCCAATATACTATACTTGTAGTTTACTCCTTTTGCTTGTACTGCACACATACCTAGCCTATATAAGGCTCTCTATTGTACATTATTATTCATACATTAATATACAGACTATTCAGTCTTTCTCTCTCACTTTATATTGTTAACAGGAAACATGCTTTCTTTTTTTCCTCAGATGGATTGAATAAAATTAAAGGAATAAGAGTGGATGCTGCTTCAGTAGAGATCAATATTGTGAGTATCTCTTACCAAACTTGGTGTTTTGCTATGTTATATACAAACTTGGAGATTCTAGTTAGCAAAAACAAATAAATAAAGATTAGGAAATTTCTGGACCAAGTAGCAAATAAGTTAAGAAAGTTGTCTTACCTGTTTCATCTTTACTTGTTATCAACGCTTTGTGTATTTTAGCCTGAGAAAGAAAAAATGAAAAACAAGCCGCGTTTTGCTAAACACAGCTCAAAGCGGGTCTATAGCCGCGTTTTAAAAATCGCGGGCTATAGAGAAACCCAATGTAAGGATTTTAGCCGTGGTTCTAAACGCAGCTAAAGAGGGTCTGTAGCCGCGATTACAAAAACGCGGCTATAGGCCTATTGCTGCGCTGTTTTGGCCCGTTTTAAACGTGGCTCTAGGAAAATGCAGCTATATCCTATAGCCGCGTTTTTGAAACGTGGCTATAGACCCTTTTTTTGTAGTGAGAAATAAATGTGGCCTGAAATTTTTGCTTTTAAATTATAGCAATATCTTGAGGATAAGAAAAACTTGAAAATGCAAAGGCCAAAGTGTAAAATTCAAAACAAATTTATTGTTTTTTTCTTAAAATTAACAAAGAAGAGCATTGCACCATTGAGTTATTGAAATATATAATTCTGTAAGTGATAGAAAATCTATCAAAGAAGAGCATTGGCACTTCATTTTATTGAAAAAATATATTCCTATTTAAAAGTATTTATATCCTTGAAAAGTTGAAATTTTCATTCGAGATTTTAGGATAATATGTTTGAGCATAAATCTTTTCTTAGATGCCTTAAAAATAAATAAAAAAAGAAAAACCTAACTAATCGATGTCCACGTAATGCATGGTGCATTTTGAAACATTTTGTAGAAATTTAACAATTTTACTCTTTGGGAAATAACTTCAATTATATTACTTGTAATTAAAAAGATAAAATACAAATTATTAGTTCATTATGGTTAATGTAGTTGAGAATAGGAACTTATTGCATTAGTGATATGGCAAATACTTAATTATTTTCACTAATTTAAGAGTATAATTTTCTTTTTCTTTTTCTTTTTTCTTTTTATAATTTTTGATTGCGCATGCTATTAAGTTTTCTTTTATCTTTTACGGCACTTTATTCCAATTGTTGCTTAGACAATTCAATTTGAGTAAGAATATATAATAATCCAAATAAAGTTTTTTATATAAATATTAGAAAAATAATCATAAAAAATTATTTAACATAAAGAATTAGTGTACTTATAAATATTTTTTTTAAGTGTATTTATAAATATTTAACACTTGAAAAATTGCATTTTCCCTGCCTTCAATACTGTGTTTAATTACATAGTATGACTTTAGGTTATTACAACAATATATATAATACAGTAATAAGTAATAACCATAATATATGTTATGTAATTAAGCAAATCCTAATAAGATCAGAATGGGATAAGAAAAAACTTTGAAAAATCTCATGATTTTAGCACACGTCCTTAATTTAAGTTCTTTTAATTTCTTAAAAAATGTTAATGTCTCAAAGTTATTTTGAGACAAAGGTAAGCGAAATATTATTAAGAAAAACCAAAACTAAAAAATACACCACAAGTTCAAGGCAACTCCGAAAGGAAAACATCTTCCACATCCTCAGGTAAAGATTCTACCCATACATCAGTATCTGCAGATAAAACGGTATTTTTAGCTAAACAATGAGCTAACCTATTCCCCTCACGCCGAACATGCTGAAACAAATAGCTCCTCAACGTTCCTCCAATTCACTTAGATTCATCAATAATGTGACCAAACAAAGTACGACAGCAACCAAAGCCCTTCAAGGCAGCAATAACCCGACTACAATCACCTTCAATAATCACTCGAAACACACACAACTCTACAGCAAACCTCACTGCCCTCCTAGCTGCCAAAGCTTTAGCCATTTCAACAGACTAAATCGAGCCAATATTCTGCCACAAAGCTCCAATAATCTGCCCATCATAGTCACGAACAACTACACCAACACCTACTGACCCGGTTTTTGCAAAGAAAGTTGCGTCCAAGTTCACTTTGCAATGATCCTAAGGGGGAGGAGACCAACGCACTGGCGCACTCTGCACTTGGGTTAAACTTTTTGTATATATATGTGTTTATACATTTATTTATGGTATATTTTAGTATTATTAATGTGGATTTTAAAAACATAAACTTATTTATTTTTCTACACATTGTCAATGTAATAGTGAAATAAGGTTTGCAATTACGATTTACTAAAATAGTTAACTTGAGAAATTAAGTATTTAAATATTATAAAATTATCCAAAATATTTATTTCTAATTACTTAAATATTATATTTTTTTCATTTTAAAAAATTAATTAATTAAGACTATATTTGATATGCTTCTTGATAATAAAAAGATAAATTTAAGAAGTGCATACTTCATCTTAAATTGAAGAAATCTCAAACACACACATACAAATTAATCTTTTGTTGTAGAGTTGCATATTCTTCCAAAGTAACGATCATTTTTCTCTAATAATAATAAGATAAATACTTGTCTTCTAAACATAAGTTTACACGTTTGTATTGGTTACTACATTATTGGCGAATGGCGGTCAATAATAAAAACGCATACTTCATTTTTTCTCTATTATGTGTTTCCAATAATTTAATATTGGGTAGCAATTTTGATTCTTTAATGAGGTTAGCTTGGATGTAGTTACAAAATATTAAAAAAAATGTTAAATATTGGAAAATTTTGAAAAACTTTCATGGGTCAAATGGGGTGATATGATATGAGGAGCTAGAAAATGGGCATCATAAGCTTTCTAAGTTCTAATGACAATTCATTTTAGTTAAACAAGGGTCGGAAGGCCAAAAAATAAGTTTACATAAGTGGAAAGAATCATGTGAAATCCAAGGTGAATGGTTCAAAATAAGCTTGACGTGCCCACTTTGCACATAAATTTGTCACAAATTACTCATGGGTGACCCAAAATTTTGGTACTAAGTAAATTAAGCATGTTTCTTTACGCTCTGAAACAAAAAGCTTCGCTGGATGTTCCCTAAATTGTTGGAAAATGCTTGCAACAAGTGTGTGTTTGGATGCAGATGAAAAAGCTAAAGTATTTTACTATTCAGTTCATTGTATTTTTTGGTATTATTCATGAATTCATTGTATTATTTCAGCTAAGTTTTATTTTTATCTACAGTAATTTCAGCAAATTTTTTTTAATTTTAATAAAATAAGCAATTCCTAAACAGACTTTAGCATGCTCGTTGAAACTTAAGTTTGTCAATTTTGAATACAACTTATTTTGCTGAAAATTAAAAACACTGTAGTAAAATAAATTTTAAATGTGTAAATAGTGCCGTGGACTCATTTTTAATGAAAAAGTTACTGAAAAGTGAGGTTTGTAAGTCTTGTAAACAGTGCATGAGCCCACTGGTGTTGCTGAAAAGTTAAATATCATGGCTAAAAAAAAAAGAAAAAAAAGAAAAGGGAAACGCAGACGCTGGACGCACAATCCAAACGCTGCCTAAATATGAGTAACTTATGCAGTGATTTTCTCCTAAAAGTTTTCTAAAATTGTGGTGTTAGGTAAATTTGGTCTACCAACGCAATTTAGGGGGTATTTGGTAGAGTAGTTTGAGAATTGTTGTTTGTAGTTTTTTGAAATACGTGTAGATGAAAAAAGTATGTGAAAATGTGTGTAATATTGTTTAAAATGTAAAAATATGAGTTTAAACTCACTCACCAAATAGGCCTTAAACTTCTGTGCCTCTCTTTGTCGTCTCACGTGACTCACTATTGAGTATTTGTCTATGCTAATATAATGGTTATAAATTATTGTACTGGGCTCGACTGGGTGTGCTTCCTAGTTCGAGTCCTACTACCTGCACTTTGAAAAGAATTTTCTAGGTTAGCACTTTACCTTTTCGTGGACCCACCCGACGTGAACGGTGATTAGTCTCTAGTTGAAAGCCTTGAGTAAACACGGTGGGAAACCAAAAAAATATATATATATATATATTTTTTATAATATCATTTCAAAAAAAAAATTTATTTTATAATATTTTTATAAATAGTTAAGGGGTAAATTGCAAAGTACACCCCTAATGTTTGGGGTTGCTTGGATTTTACACCCTGAAGTTTACTTCCGTTAGCAAAATCAGCCCGTCCGTTAGTGGGTTGCTGACTTGTCCCTTAAGTGCCACATAAATTGATGAAGTGTACTAGTTGATTCAATTAAAGTATGACATATGGACATAATAAATCCACATCAGATAAATAACTTAAAAACTTTAAATAAATAAAATAAAAACTTTTTAAAAATAATTAAATAAATTTTTTTTCAAAATAAAATAATCAATTTCCTTAGCAACTATCGTGCTGGGTTTCTCATGGGAATTGTTCAATTTCTTTAATGTCTTCTTCCCTTCCATTAAACTTAAGCCTTTGCTGGTAGCTAGAGAAAATATTAGAAAATGTTCATTCAGATTTTATGAACATCAAGAACTTCTCACACAGCAACAATCAAACCAACAAAATATCAATAAACCACAAAATGATGTGTTCATCAGAGACAGAGGGAGAGAGAGTGAAGAGGAGATTAAGCCAGCAGCGGAGCAAATTGAGTGTTGGTGGCCAAGCTTCATGCGACCAAACCTCAGCCGCCACCATTGACCACCACGAGCCTCAGAAGGTTGGCTCTCTATCTCTCTAATCTCATAGGTCTCTCTCTCAAGCTTAGCCATGCCGGAACCTCAAGAGTACAGCCACTGTACACAGCAGCACAAGTCAACGGGGTCTCTACCACTTATGGCCGCCGATCTCTCTCTCTTTTTGTTTTATCCTTTGGTTGATTTGGTGATTAGGTTATGAAAGCTTGAGAATTTCATTTGGGTTTGGGAAATGAGAGCTTGTAGATCCGTGGGTTTTGATATGTGCCTTGTTGAAATTGTTTATGTGTTTTCGAATGGGTTTTTAATTTGAGTTGTAATTTTTTTTTAGTGTTTGTTTGGATAGAAAATCTTGATTTCTTGAGAAAATTTTGAATGCCCAAAATATTGTATTTTAAGTATTTTGGTTGTTGGTTTTGCTCATTAATTTTTGTGTTGAGTTTCTTGGGAAAATTTTTTGTTTGGTTACCCAGAAAATGTTGGGATTTTTTTTTTTTTTTTTTTTGTCTATGGCTGGATTCATTTGGATTTTTGCATCTTTTTTTTTTGATGAAAGACGATTATATTCAAGACTAAAGACCAAAGCAAGGGTCAATACAAGACCTGGGGAAAGACCTCCCAATGAGATCTCCCTCAAAAACATCTATAATGTCCATGGCTAGATTCATTTGGATTTTTGCATCTATAATGTCTATAATCAGGTCAAATATTATTTTGCTCTTGGCTTCGCATTTCATTTGAATGTGATTCAAAACTACATGAAGTTCCTCTGTTATTTCCTTTAAACTTCCCAGTTTTCACACTCTTACTAAAAAAGAGTCAACTTTGTGGTCACCCGACGCCAATTCTCATTTCTTTGTTAATCACCAACTGTAAGCAGTAATTATATCTCATTTTCTTAACTATTAATTACATGTCAATGCATTGGCTGCTCTAGAAATTTTTTTGAAGGGTGATCATTATAAAACTTAAATTATACAAAATCTAATAAAAAAAAAGTTCTTGAGAAAAAAAAAAATACACACGCAAATACATAAAATCTTACCATTTCCTTCTACAATTTTTATTATTTTGAAATCGTTATATGATAGTCTCATTATTGATGTTGCAAACTACCTCTTCAAAAGTTTAGTTAAATAAAATTTTTCTTGGAATTTTTCTTTTTATTTGTAAGAACCTCATATATTATTAAGGGGATCAAAGTTTAAGAACAAAATTTGGCTGCAAACTTAGTTATAGTCACTTTCATTAAATGAATTAACATTATTACATATTTTGAAAATCTAATTGAGGAATTGCATGTTTTTTTATGTTCTTAAAATACGTCAAAATTTCATGTTAATCGGATGTTATTTACTATTTGATTCATAAAATTATTTTTTATGTATAATTTTAGATTGCAAAAATTTGAAATTTAAATATTTGATTGGCGACATAACTATTGATCTTTTATCTTCTTGAAATTTTGCAAGTATGAAGAGTTTAAGAAGAAAATATAATTAAATTGTGAATTTGTTAAAATTCACATTCAATAAAAAAAAATATTGAATAGAGTTGTAGCCTTAGTTTACAACCAAACTTGTACTTAAATTTTGTTCAAAATTTAATTATGTTGAGCCTACAAAAAATTTAGGTGGTCACAAAATTTTTTAAGGATAAAAAAATCATAAATTTTTAAAATTTATACATAATAATTTTTTTTCTGAGTCAGGGTGGTCCTGTGACCACCCTGTACTTTATGTAGAGCCGCCCCTGTGTCACTGTTACTTAACTACTAATTATTCTCTACCAGGTTTTTTGCTCTCAGCCACACATTTGAATCTTATTCAACCCCGCGAAGTTTCTCATCAATTGCCTTAGCATTGTGAGAAAATCTCAGGAATAGTGACGCAGCTGGGTTTATAAAAAGGGGTGTAATAGAGAGAAACGTGCAGAGAGTGAAATTAAGCTGTGTGAAGATCTTAAAAAAAAAAAACAGAGCTTTGTTCAGAGTGAAGATCTTGTTGCAATCTTGGTTTCACTGGGTTTCTAGAGGTATTATTGTATTTTTCAAATTTATTGTGAACTTAAGTTTTGGGCATAAACTTGAGCATTGTATGCTCTATTCTATTATAGTAAATTGTTCCCTATATATTAATTAGAGGGTTTTCAATCTCGTGTGATTAATTTTCTTGCTGCTCGTGCGTGATTATTTATTTGTCTTTTTGCTTCAGGTTATATTTAAATTTTATTTACATATATAGATGGTGATTTATCCCAACAAATTTATGGCAGATGTCCTCTTCGTGAAGTGACTCAAAACCTTCATAATTTTAACCAGATTGCATAAACAAAACAAAGAAATACTTGGTGTCCAAACTCCTATATTTCTGCCCTCCAGCTATAAAAAAGTTGTATCATTGACCACACTCTTCTCATTTTTACAGGATTTTGGAAGAGGTGATTGGTGGACACCCATACCCTCAAACCATGTTTAGTTTCATGGAGATGCTTAAATCATTGGCACCATTTTTCACTGCCGCTGTTATGATTGTACTAAGTCCCTTTGTAAAAGAACGCATACCTTATGCAGTCAGCAATTATCTCGTCTCCACCTTCAATATGTGGCTCGCTAGATTCTGTACGCCTCACATCACTGTAGTCATTGAAGAGAAAGGTGAACTCAAAAGCAACCAAATCTATGAAGCTGCCAAAGCCCACCTACATACCCTGATTTCTGATTCAACAAAACCAAAACGCTTCAAGGTAAGCAAAGAAGATAGGCAAACGGAATCAACCATTGATATCATAAAGGATGTAGAGGTTATTGACTACTTTAGAGAAATTAAACTCAAATGGAAGTTACGTACAGAAAAAGAAAAGTATCATTACAGTCCTACTAAGAAATATTTTGAGCTTTCCTTTGACAAGGGATACGAAATGGATGTGCTAGACTCTTATTTAGATAATATAGTAGACCGTTATGAGAGAATTCAGAAAGAAGACAAGGTGGTAAGGATTTATACCTGTAAAGAAAAAAATCGTGATCGTGTGGTTTATCCTGAACAAGATCGTGATCGTAATGTAAATTGGAGTTATGTTAATCTTGAACATTCAGCCACGTTTGAGAAGTTGGCAATGAACCCAGAGCAGAAGGAGATGCTCAAGGATGATTTGGACAGGTTTCTTGGAGGGAAGGATTTATATAAGAAAGTTGGCAAGTCATGGAAGCGAGGGTATTTGCTTTATGGCCCACCGGGTACTGGTAAATCAAGCTTGATTGCTGCCATGGCTAATTACGTCAAGTTTAATATCTATGATTTGAACCTTACCGCTGGGCTTTCAAATGAAGACTTGAGAAGTATATTGCTCTCAACAACTGATCGCTCAATACTGGTAATCGAGGATGTAGATTGTTGTACAAAGTTCTATGACAAAGAGAAGAAGCATTACACGGTTAGCATTCTTTATTCTCACAAAATTTAGTTGCAATTACTCCTATATATATATATATATATAGTCAACTATATACACTTCAGACAGTTTTTCTGTGAATGGATTTAGTTGGATGTATATTGAGTCTTACATTTGATGTTTATTAGATTGAAATTTACTATAAATAAGTACAATGAGTTTCAATATAAAGTATTTTTTCAATACAAAAAATTGTTATAATGATTCTAAGTGTGTGAGCGTCTTTTTGTTAGACTTGGCTATAATTTTAACGAGATATTTAGTTCAATGAGTCTAATTAGTTTTTATCCTGGTAGAAAATTTTTCCTACTATTGGATGCATGCATTGTTGGGTTTGAGTCTGAGAATCGAATTAGTAGTATATTTTAACAGAAAAATAGAATAGAAATGGGAATAAAAATTCCATACCAATCATATCTCTTAAACCCCTGGAAGTTAGAGTTTTGTGTATAGATTATAACTTTTAATGAGTACATATGCTATGCACTATGTCAACAACCATTACAATTATCATCCTAGATGATACAAATGACATTATCTAATTATTTCATTTAATAGTATTTAGTTATTTTTTCAGTTCACACAATCAGGTTTATTGAACATAATGGATGGATTATGGTCGAGCTGTGGAGATGAACGAATTATTGTGTTCACCACCAATCATAAGGACCGGCTTGATCCTGCTTTATTGCGCCCAGGCCGCATGGATGTGCACGTGCACATGTCAAATTGCACCATGGATGGGTTCAAGATTTTGGCTTCTAATTATCTTAATATTGAAGCTGACCACCAACTCTATAGACAGATTGAAGGATTGTTGGAGAATGTAGAGGTTACCCCAGCTGAAATTGCAGAGGAACTTTTAAAGAGTGGGGGTACTGATGTTGTTCTCAGAGGACTTGTCAAATTTCTCAAGCAAAAAACACTTCAGAAAGCAAAGGTTGCAGAGTTGAAGGAACTTCTGAAGAGTGATGATAATACAGATGTTGATGTTGAAGGATTTGTGAAATTTCTCGAGCAGGAAAAACTTAAGAATGCAAAGGCTGCAGAGGCAGAGCAACTTTTGAAGACTGATCATACTTATGTTGATGTTGATGTCGATGTTGAAGGACTTGTTAAACTTTTCAAGCAAAAAATCAAGGAAAAAATAGTTGAGGATGCAAAGGCTGCAGAGGCAGTGCAAGTAAATATCCAAAAGAATCATAACTGATGGGTAATTTCAAAAGAGATGGTTCGTGTTCTCAAGGAATTAGTAATGTTCCCAAGCCATTCTAGCACTTGTCAAATCGCATTTAAGTTTTTCATCTGGGTGACCACAAGTGACTCCCTGCTGGTGGTGATCCTTATTTGTTCCTCCCCTCATTTCTGTGTTTTTCTTCTCTTTGTGAAATAATATGCATCGTGTCAATGTGCGGGTTTGCACTGCTGTGAATCTGATTATGTACTTGTGCAAATTGTGTGACCATGCATGTGTGTGAGATTTTGGTGATTTAGAAAAGAATTACATGTTTGTTGAATGGATATTTTGCATTAAGCTTTTTATGTGTGCTGCTATATGCCTCTGATCACTTTACTTTTATTGCTGGTAATGTTGACTCTCACTCTTTTTATGTGTAACAGCCCTCCCCTCTCTCATCTAGTTACAGCCCTACCACCATTGAATGTTCATATTTAATTAGTATTAAATCATTTAATGCTTTGGTGAGAAAGCATATAAAAGTCTTCGGAGGTTATTTTCTGTTCTTCGAAAAAAACTACATGCAAGTCAAAGATGTAAATCAGTGTTATTTGATAACCGTACTTTGAGAGAATAGGACCTGATCACATAATATGTTGTGATATGACTCTTTCCCTTTCACTTCTCCCTTCTTTTATCTTTTATTTGTTTGATGATCCTGAAGTTAAAAAAAAATAAAAATTGGTGGTTTTTTGTAATATAATAACTTAATTTCTTTCATGTTTACACTGGCATTACTCAAATATGTAAAGTAAGATTAGAATTCAAATTCTTTTTGTCTTTAGTCTTTACAGTTTCAATGGATGTCATGTCAAAAAAGGCGACACATGCCACGTCTTTTTCAATGTTCCATTTGGATTATAGTTTTTGGAAGTGCTCTTCACTAATGAAATGCGTACCATTTACAACCACTGATGCCAATGGGCTACTCAAATTCAATATGGACTGCACTCCTTGGGCTCATATTGGGAACAAGGGAGACAACCAAATGCGAATGTTAATCTAATATTGTTACTGAAAACAAAGCAATGGATGAAGGGTAACATTAATGCGGGCAATATACCTCTCCTGTTGCCATGCTCGATCAACGCATGTTGAAACTGATTTTCACTTTAGTTTAAGTTATGATAGCCAATAAATCTCTTATCATCTTTTTCCTGGGTTCAGTTGGGATCAATTAGCAAACATTTTTTTTCCAAGTGCTTATCTTTGTCCAGATTTGTACTTTTACAGACCAAGATCAATGTTGTTCCAATACAGTTGGCTTGAAGGATAATGACTACTAAATAATGTAAAATAATAAGAAATTGCATCAATGATAGCTTTTGTGGTCGCTACTCGCTATTGGCTTTTGTGTAGATTAGATGCCTAGAATAGATACAGATTTTGCTATAGTGTTTTGAAAAGAAAGGTGAATGATCTCCAAAGTACATTAGAGTGGAGAATGTGTACTCTTGCAGTAAGGTTAATTTATATGTAATATGAAGTTGTATAGATTTGTTGCAAAGCTAAGTATGGATTTTGCCTTCGAGCCTGTTAAACTGACAAAGGTTAGAATCCTTTGCATATAGTTTTCCCTTTTTTTTTTGAATTTTCTAAAAGAAAATTATTGTCTTTATTTTTATTACCTTCACTTTCTTTTCTCTTTTAGTTTATTCTTGTTTGGCTAATTAGGCTCTTATTGAAATTTGATTAACTTTAAGCTCATATTTCATGTTAATTAGAATTTAGAGGTGCGTGTTTAAAAAGAATAAAAAGAATAGATGAGATTCTAGAATGATGTTTAGGCAAAGTTTTGAAAATCCTTTATTTTTTATGATGGCATAATAGTGTTTTAGGTCTAACTATGGTGGATAGGATGTTTAATCCTAAGGAGTCACCATTAACAGACCTTGCAAGTATCAAACTGGCCTAAGTTCAACTTTGCCCTTTTTCTTAAAGCCTTTCTAAGTATTTAAATTCAATTAGATTAATTTGTCTTTAATGCAGTTACACATTTGTTTTATCTCTATTACTATAAATATATGTGGTTTTAAATTTAACTATCTCGTGCATTGTAGGGTTAGCGACTAGTAATATGTATGAGAAAATTTTTGGCGAAACTACATTATTAGTCCCTGAAGTTTATCATATATGTGCAATTGGTCCCTTAAGTTTCAAGTGAGCGCAATTGGTCCCTCAAGTTTTTAAAATGAGCAATATAAGTCATTCAGTTAACTTCCGTTAATTGTGTTACTTACGTGGCTAACAGAATAATGACCTAACATTTTTTAAATGAGATAGCATTCCTTTTTATTAAAAAATTACAAAATTAAATTCACACATAAGAAAGAAACACCATTCTAATTCAAATCTTTATCCTAGGCCTAGCCCAGTACAAAAGTGATCGACGGAGCCATGGCAATTTCAACATATTAGAAAGAAAAACTTTATTGTTCGACGATGCAGTTGTTTTAGAAAAACTTTATCCAGCACTATCGAGTGTGTGCCTTGGCTTTAATCGGATTAAGACAATTGCAATTGTCTTAAAGAAAAACTTTATTGTTCGGCGGTGCAATCCTTATGCAATTGTTTTAGAATGATTGGCAGTGCCACATTGGACGAAGATAAGGTGACTCTGGTGTACAAGCTCGAAGAGATCTACGAGATTTGTAGAAAAACCAGAGGAAGCCAGAGAGTAGTTAGACTAAAGTTCCACCAAAGTAGTAGCGGACCCATGTTTGGATGAAGTGGGGTAGTGGGTCCCACAGTTTCATTGACAAGAGACTCCCAAGAACAATGCGGTTGTAAAAGGTGGTCCCATCCATGAATAGTTGCAGATATGAACCACCATGGTCATCCATGTTTGGTGGTGGACAGTCCAATGATTTCTCGGGTCGGATTCCGGTGATTGGGTGATGCAAATGTGGCCAGCAATTTGGAACTCAGAGAGAGTGAGAGAGTAAAGTGGGAGGTCTGAGTTGGAATATAGTATTTATGAGTTGAAGATTCCGAATACAACCGGTGTGCAAATAATATATGGAGTGTGATAACAAATGAATAGTGCGGTGGACAATTGTATTTGGGATGGTCTAAATCTAATTCAATAGCCATTGATGGTATTTAATAAAAATAAATGCCACATCATTTAAAAAATGTCAAGTCATTATTCTGTTAACCATGTATGTAACACCGTTAATAGAAGTTAATCAAAGGATTTATATTACTCATTTTGAAAATTTGAGGGACCAATTATGCTCATTTGAAACTTGAGGGACCAATTGCGCACACATGATAAATTTCAGGGACTAATAATGTAGTTTCGCCAAAATTTTTTATTCTCGTTCTATAAATTTATCATCCCTCCTACTTGAAAATATGAATAAAAATATCATCAAACTAGTCGCTAACCCATGCGATGCATAGGATAATTAGTTAAATAACTATTACAAATAGTTAAAAAAAAAAAAAAAAAACATGCTCTTTGATTACAAATGTAGGATATTCCACATAACACATAAAGGCCACACCTTGGTTGCTTTATGGCAATGAAAACATTATTACCAACATTCCAATAGCTCATAAGTCATAGCTTCAAACACAAATGAGAGTAGGGCCTGTAAAATAAGTATTATTAAGTTATTAATATGTAAAGGGAATAATTTATAACAATAATAGTTATATAATGAATTTTTTTTTTTTTTTTGGTTTAGTCGTTATTAGTAGAATGTAATTAGTTTAAATTTCTTTATTAGTTCTATCATTTCAGTCAAAAAAAAAAAAATCTTTATTAGTTGATTTAAATTTCTTTATTAGATAAGAAAAGAAAAGCGAGAGTTATATATTAATCTAAACTCTGTGATTGGTTTTATATAGAATAGTGATTTTAAATTTCTTTATTAGATAAGAAAAGAGATAGTTATGTATTAATCCAAACTTTGTGTTTGGGTTAAACTTACCTAATACAGTATTCTTTAAAATTGGATAGATTGGATTGTTATAAAAAATTTAAAGTTATTTTGTTAAATTTATTTTGGTAATAGGTGGGATAAGAATAAGATGATCCAAAAAAAAAGGGTGGAGTAACATTGAAAGCCAATTTTTACATTGCAAATACTTTGAAGGGATAAGCATAAGTTTAAATGTGATAACTGATAAACTTACCAAGCATAAAATTTAAAATAAGAACAATAGTAAAAGCCTTAATATTGTTCACATTTATTTCTTTTCTAGTACAATTCCAGCAACAGATGAAGCATCAAATTAATAACCTTTCCACACATTTTTTACTATTTAGTTTCTAACAAAACCGAAAACTCAAACTTTGCTGATTCAATCAGTTCCCAATTGAACCAAAAATAAATTCCAATTTCCCTCATCATTCCCTCACTTAATCCTCCATTTTCTCAGCAACCAATCAAAAACCTTATCTTTCTAATTACGCAAACTTAATAATCCTCTTGAGCTATACTCTTTAAAGAAAAATAACAAATAACAAAGCATATGTAATCACAACTTTCTTAGGAAACAAATAGAGACAGAAAGTGAGAGAGAAAGTTAGGACAAGAAGGAAAGAACCTTAGCATGCGGATTCAAGAAGGGGTGACACGTCAGCCCAAACCGAGTCGTCGACGGAGGCAATGGTGGTCCGTTCGGGTACAGAGACCTCCACCGCCGCATCATCTGCCACTTTTTTGCTGATTGATGCTTTCTGGGTTATTTTCAGTGCTCTGGATTCTCTCTCTCTCACTGTATCTCTGAGTCTTTGCTTTGCTTTGAGACTGTTGGTCTGCGCAAATGCAAAGTGCTTTTCTTAATGAAGAAGACCCAAGTTTTTGTTTAAAATAAAACCTAAGATATCAAAAAATTAAGACAAATCAAATGGCAGAGAAACAAAGTCTGATTTATGGATTCAACAACACATCAAACCATAACAAAACCAATTACAACAAAGCTTAAATCTCACCATAAAACCATAACAGAACCAGCCCAAAAAAACCAAAAATTAAACATGCATAATAGAATGAACAACACATATTCATTACAGAGCAAACAAAAAATCAAAATTAAATTGCTGTAAAACCATAACAAAACAAAAGGGCCTAAAACAAAATTGGAGCAGAAAATTAGTAATTCCATAAGACCCAAAACTGTAAGCAATCTTTTTTGTAATTTTCGTAATCTATAAAATAGCTTGACTTGAATATGAAAAGAGAAACAAAATCATATGAAATCAACATGTTCTCCAGAACCAAATAGGATTAAAAAAACGTACCAAGCTTTAGATGTCAAGACTTGAGCTAGCAAAGGCTATGAACAGAGAGAGCGAGACTGAGAGAAGAGGGATGCTCTGCGTTTAAGCAAAAGAGAAACGAATGAGGGGCAGCATGAAGAGAGACTGAGAGAGATAAGTAATAGGTTTCAAAAAAAGAAAAAAAGAAAAGAAAAAAAAAAGAGAAGAGATAAGTATTAGGTTTTGAAAATAGTGTTTTCAATTTAAAATTTTTTTTTAAAATATTGTGTTTTACTGATGTGGAAAATTGTGATGTCAACATAGGTTTCGGTTATATATATATATATATATATATATATATATATATAGATAGATAGATTGATAGATAGTAACAAGTATCAATTCAATCATTTATAGAATATAATAAGAGTAATAATATTAAAAAAAAAAAAAAAAAAAAGCGCAAAGGAACAAGAAAATATTGTTAGTCACGTGGGGCTCACACCAACCGAACTTCTAAGCTGACCTTTCTCCCTCATATATACATATATGACCCCAATAACCCACTCAGAGACTCACACAACAATAATCGAGTTGTGAAAAACAAAACCTAATATTATATATTAATTCCCTTCTAATTTTTTTTGCTGCAGCTGCCATGGAATCCGAGGATTACCTGTACGACAGTGACGCCGAGGAGACAACCGACAATGACCACTACTATTACAGCGACAAAGAAGAAGAGAAAAAAATGCAGAACATGGCTGTTGGAGACGGTGACGATGAGTCAAGAAGTAACAGGAAGGCAAAGCAAAGTTACGTTTTATTGAAAGAATCAGATATTCAACAACGTCAAGAGAACGAGATCACCGAGGTATCCAATGTTCTTTTCATATCAAAAGCTGCCGCGACAGTGCTTCTCCTTCATTACAACTGGAGAGTGTGTGACGTTCAGGATGAGTGGTTTGCTGATGAAGAGAGAATTAGGAAAAAAGTAGGCTTGTTTGAAAAACCAGTTTTCTTGCTGCCCAAGAAACTTATAAAAGTTGAACTAGCTTGTTCTATCTGTTATGAGAATTTCCGTGTCTCTATGATGGGTTGGGTTAGTTGCGGTCATCCCTTTTGTAGGGATTGTTGGGAGAAGTATGTGAGTGTGGCAATTGAGGATGGGGTTGGATGTTTGACATTGAGATGTCCCGAACCACGCTGTAACGCGGTAGTGGATTGTGATTCGATTGATTTGTTTGCTAAAAAGGATGATAAGGAGAGGTATTTACAGTATTTGATAAGGTCTTATATTGAGAGTAATAAGAAGTATAAGTGGTGTCCAGGTGCAGATTGTGAGTACGCGATAGAGTTGTGTGAAGGAGGTGGTGATGAGTGCTATGATGTTTGTTGCCATTGTAACAATGGGTTTTGTTGGAATTGTATGGATGATGCGCATAGGCCAGTGGATTGTGAGACTGTGGCTAAGTGGCAACTGAAGAATAGTTCTGAGGCTCATAATACAGCATGGATGCTAATCAATACAAAGCCATGTCCAAAGTGTGGAAAACCCATTGAGAAGAACCAAGGGTGCATGCACATGACATGCATGAAACCTTGTAGACATGAGTTTTGTTGGCTGTGCCTTGGACCATGGAAGGAGCATGGTGAGTCATCAGGTGGGTACTATGCTTGTAATACATTCCAGAGGAATAAGGAAGAGGGAATGTATAATGAGGCTGAAGATATCAGAAAAAGAGCTAAGAAGCATTTGGAAAAGTATACTCATTATTATGAGAGATGGGCAGGCAATGAATCATCAAGGAAACAAGCTGTTAAGGATTTAAAGCAAATGCAAAAGAACTACATGGGAAGACTTAGTGACATACAGTGGGCAACTGAGGCTGAGCTTAAGTTCATTACAGAGGCTTGGTTGCAGATAATTGATTGTAGGAGAGTGCTTAAGTGGACATATGCATATGGGTATTACCTCCCTGAGGATGGAAACAAGAAAGCAAAATCAAAAAAGGGATTCTTTGAGTACTTGCAAGGTGAGGCAGAGTCTAATTTGGAAAGGCTTCATCATTGTACAGAGAAGGATATGCATGACTACCTCAACAAAAAGTGTTCAGACAAAGAATTCAACAATTTCAGAGCAAAGCTATCCGGGCTTACCACAGTGACAAGGAATTACTTTGAGAATCTGGTTAAGGCATTGGAGAATGGCCTAGAAGATACTAGCTCTCAAGAGGCTTGCAGCACGATAAGGAGTAGGAAACCAAGAAAGGGGGAAAGGACTAAGGGTAAGAGGAGACCTTAGTCAAAAATATTAAATAGAATATGTTTCTTTGAACAAAGAATTCCATAGTAAAAAACAGTACTAAGCAATTTTCGTATGGCTTTAGATATATGTCAAGTATTTTTTGTGCTTTTGTAATCGATTGAGCACATTCTACATTGATTTATTGTTATTTTTATTATATGTTTATCATTTTTATGTCATCTGTAGTGTAACTTGTCTCATATCACTTGATTATTATGTTCAAGATCATTGGCATTGCTAGATAAGTTTTCAATTTTCACATCTTGATCATATACAATGTGAACTTGCGGAATGGGCATCCATCCTTTTTTAGTTACCTTAAATTCTATATTTGCTTGATATTTGTATAGGAAGTTGAATATTTTTCTTCTTTCTTTTCAAAATATACATACAGTTTAAACATATATAACTGGAAACTCTACCAAAAAAATAGTTGAGACTGTTAAACAAATACACATAAATGTGGCTTTGTCAAAGTCCTTTAATAGTATAGGTTGAAAGTCAGTTTTCGAGCATTCTCAAGTATTAGCGGTAGGTTGTACTTCATGAAATAATGCTGTGAAAGACAAGTCTTTACTTAGCTTATTTATTTGGAACAATGAAATAAGATGCAAGCAAAGCATTAAAATGCATGATTGATTACACCCTCTTGGTTGTGAGATTGTGTTAGAATTCACTTCAAACTTCATTTTGACAGAATTACCGATCTGGAATAACACTCAAATCAACAAACTTGGCATAAAATCACTTGTATGTTGTGTATACACAGAAGCAATATTCTGGACGATGTTGCAACATTGGCAGAAAATTGGGTTTATCAAGGAGGAAGTATATTGCTTTAATTCCATAATTTTACCGCCACATCTGTAACAGTACCTAGTAGACCAGTTGTGCAATGTTCTTAGTGATAACTTCTACAGCAAAGTTGGAACATACATATGGACAGAATCAGAAACAGGTTTTGGAGATTTCTGAACAAAAGATCAAGAAAGAAGAATAAATAAATTTCTTTAATATACCCTCATCATTATTATTGCAGTATAATACAAAGTCCAAAAACAGAGTACCCAAAATAATAATAATAATAATAATAAAAGAAAAAGGAATCTTACATGTTGAATGAGATTACAGAGACTAATATGCTGACTGTACTGGATATGAAATCCCTTTCTTTATGTATGGCTTTTAATACTCTCGCAATCCAAAATCAGATTGTAAACTGACTACAGTTTCTGAGGCTTCTTTAATCATCATCTTAAGTCTAAACCAAGAAAATTCAAATTGTTTGTTTCATACCAATGTGACACATACAGGCCTTTCTCAGCTTTCAACTGGCTTTCCAACCAATCTCTTCCCATCTTTTCTTTAAGGAGCTATGCCTAGAACTTGAGGGATAGCTGGCTTAGGCTTCTTTATTTTTTCCACCAACACAGCTTGAGTGGTTAGAACTTAGAACTACACCAGCAATTGACACTGCAGTTTGAAGTGCACACCTTGAAACCCAACAAGGATCTGCAACTCCAGACTGAAAAGACCTTCGTATCTGATTGTCATTGCATTGTATCCAGTTTGCCAATTACAAGTTCTAGTCTTCTCTACAACAATTTCTCCATCGACACCTGCCTTAGACGCAATTGATTCTGCAGGTGCAAGGAGAGCCTGCAATTCAACATTGGCAATAGTTTCTATGATCAGAGCAGTACATGTCCACAAATAAGGTCCTAAAAGACGTTTAAAAACCAAAAGATGAAAAATGAAAATTGACAATTGACAATTTCAAATATAAAGCACAATAATCTAAATTTTACATTACCTGACTGAATTCTGAACTAAGAAACAATTTAAGAAAAGGGGAGGCCTCAGATGAGGAACAGGATCTTTCACTCACTGTCATTCACAATAGCAAATATGCTTACTATTTCTTACCAATTGCTGGTAGTATAACCACTGCCAGTTTGTTGTTGACACATGCAGACCCAATCATTAGGATTAAACACTTGTTCTGACAATTTTATCAGGCAATCTCTGTTCTGGGCCATGTCCAATTTATGTATCATGGCACCAGCCATCTTTAAGAACATTTTAATTGATTACTCCTCACAAAAAAGAAAAAATAAATCAGCATGGTGATATGGGATCTTGTCTGTTATAACAAATGAGGAAAATCTGATTGTATTTACATCATAGATTTAAGGGTTTACTGGTTCAGAATCTAAATAAAATAATCAATGAGCCTAACATTCTTAAGGCATCTCTTATATTATTGTTGATGATTTGATGTAATTACAATAATGCAAGGATTTAAAAAAAAAAAAAAAAAAAATCCATAGTAATTAAAAAATATAGAGAAAATTTTATTAAAAAGTAATTAGCTTAAAAAAAAAAAAAAGCTAAAAATCACCAGTAGCCTTTTTACAGAGCTTCAGGAATAAAAGATCATGTCCCATAAAACTCTAAGCTAGAGCCTAGAGATGAGATAAAGGAAAGTCTAAATTAATCCAATAAATTCCATAGTAATTAGGTTGTGCTCCCAGCATCAGGTTTTTTTGGTGTGGGTTGGCTTCATCTCTCTTGAATCCCATCCCCACTCCCTTTTTTTTGGATGGACTACATCCTCTCTCCCAAAACCCACTCCACCCTGTTTTTAACTAATTATTATTGTTATTAGCATTTTTTTTTTTTTTGGTGGACTGGGCAACTAATTGTTTTTTATAAAGGCATTTTTGGGCAACTCTTGATGAATTTTGTTTCATTTGAAGAGGTTTGGATGCTGTGAAAATGTGCTTGGCTGTGAAAAAATAGTACTTTTAATATTTGTTTAGTGATAACTGATAACTTCTACAGCTTTGTTTGAATTTTATAGGGCATTGTATAAAATGCTAGGTTTAATTTTTATATGATTAGCTCTTATAAAAAAAATAATTATATGATTAGCATATCAATTGATAGTCATATTGTTTGATTTTTAAAATTTACAATATTGATTTTTACATAATGCATTTTACTTCTATAAGGTGCAACACTTCGGAGCAATGTTTTAAATTTTGTTCCGTTCCTGCCGGAATATTTCATTTTCGTCCTTAATCCAGTGCACATAACCTCTTGTTCTGTTTTGGTCTAAATTCCGGGTTGTTCTAGACTATCTCGGTGTACCGAGCAAATTCCAGTTATTACGGTCTCTAAATTCCGGCCTATTCCAAGATATTCTAGATTGCGTAGGTTTTCAAACCTTTGAAGCACATATTCCGTTTTGGTCCTTAATCTAGTGCACATAACCCCTTGTTCCATTTTGGTCTAAATTCTGGGTTGTTCCGGACTATTTCGGTGTACTAGGCAAATTCCAATTATTATGGTCTCTAAATTCTGACCTATTCTGAGATATTCCAAATTGTGTAGGATTTTTTCAAACCTTTGAAGCACAAAAGTCATCATTTGACCTATTTTATTCCTATATCATATTTTAAATTTTGTTTTGGTTAATTAGATATAATGAAATTTGAAGTTATAAATATATAAATTATGTACATGTGTGTGTATATATATATTCGGTGTGTAATTACGAAATAGTGCACTAGAACACACCGGTACTAAAATATTCTGTTCCAATTGTCAATCTAGAACGGAATTCAAAACATTGCTTTGGAGGCCTTTGCACTCAAGTACACCTCATTATTTGATTGACACTGATCTCACTCTGACTATAAACAAAGGAAAAATCAGACACAGAGAGAAGGGGAGGGGGGAGGATACGACACCTTTGCCACAATAATGCACCACTCTGCTCATGTAGATCTTCCATCGAATTCTACGTAGCACCACCACCAGGGACTATTCCTTCATCCATGGCAGCAAATGTGGCATTTTTGCATCTTCAATTCTGAGTTTCCGATCTACAAGCTCCACCTCAGTGTGTGCTCATACCTAACATAATAGAAAGATAAATAAAAGGAAAGGTAAAACAATTATGACCAAAGGTTTTGAATATCAGTCATGATCACCAAAAAAATTTTAGTTTCAAAATTTACATAAAAAACAAAGATAAATCCTTGTTCACTTTTTCTTTTCTTTTCTTTTCTTTTCTTCTCTTCTCTCTCTCTCTCTCTCTCTCTCTCTCTCTCTGTGTGGCTGGAAAAGCCTTGTTCGCTTTTGACAAGATAGATATTGATTGAAGCCAGCATCCAGGAAGAAGAAAGCTGTTATACAAGATTTCATTAACAATCATTAAGAAATAGGACTCTTTTTAAATTGCCGACCTTAACCACAGCCACAACACCAGAGAATTTAGCAATTCTTTCAGAGAGCTTTCTTGACAAGGATGCATTATCTGTTTCAGCCAGATCCTTCTTGATTTGCAAAATTCTTGCCTGTATTTCAGCATTACTAGTAGGGTCAGCAACAATGGTCGTTATATTGCTGGTTATGGTAACCTTTTGTTCAATGCCAAGCTGATCTGAAGTTGCAGTTTCAAGCATCAGACCCAAATCTCAAGAGAGAAAATCAGCGCCTAATGACACTAAAATTATCTCAATGAGAAACTGAAGCTGAAATAGCAATCTCATCATAAAGAAATACAATTATACGAAAAATGCAATACGGCCCCTGGAAACATAAATGATTACGATGTCTATATCTCCAAAGATCAGAAAAATGCGGATCGTGATGTTTGAGATATGTTTCTATCCACAGCTTACAGTCACATAAAGAAAAAGATGTGACAGAGAGGGCATGTGTAGTGTTTGCATGTAATATGTACAGATGTATTGTCCTTTGAATGTTATTTAGAAGATGCACCAAATGATCAAACCTATAAAAGTTATTGAACCCAGCAGGGCTGTAAAAGAAAGTCACATTTTCTGAAATCTCTGTATTCCCTTTTTAACCAAAAAATACAGGGTAAGAAAAGTGTTTTGAAAATCTGAATGTACTAAGATTTTGTCTCCATTCTCTCATTCCCAACAAGCATCAGAGATTAATAATTGATAACAAATAGGTTAAATAAATGCATTTGAACAACATTTTGGCACAAAAGTTCCCACAACTTAGGGCCACAAAATAGCTTGAGTTTTACCAAATTGTGTATTTAACAGGAAAAGCAAATCCATAGAAGGGGCCTACATTGAGATCCTGAAAAAAAGAAATATGACAATAGTACCCACTTTACATTTTTTTTTTTATGAATTCCAAAAATTCACTAATTTTCTACATCAATTATTAGATACTTGAGAGCTCAATTTGAATTAATCACTATCATAACTCGCACTGAGGTTCTTTACACAACTATAAGGGCCAGCAAACTAGGAAATAAAAAATGTGAGTGGACATCTTGGGGCAAAGCGAACTATCTCATCATTTTGAGACGTAAAGATATTAATATAATGCTAGGTGGGAATGAGTTGAAATGTGTCGCAAAGTAACAAATTAATAAATTTAGTGAATGAAAAGCAGGTCATAGTCAAGATAGATTCTTAACATCAAAACAACCACTGATTCAGAATAAACATTATCTTATTATTGACATATGTCATGGAAAAATTAAATAATTAGGCAAATAAAGTTTGACATTCAGTACATAATTTGACCTGTCATAAGTGCAATATCTTGCAAAAGAGCTTTGTTTCCTTCTGAAAATACTGGACATTTGACAACAGCAACATTTAGTAAACCTTGCATTTTGTTCACTACTAGTGTTTCCAGTACTTGCCTGGAGATATCCTGTGCAATAATTAGCAGTGGGACACTCAGTTGAGTAGCCTTTTCTAGTAAAGGAACAATTTCTTTGACAGTTGAAATCTTCTGATCAATTACTTGGAATTTGGCATTTTCAAACTCCACTATAGATTTGTCATGGTTTGTAATGAAATGGGGTGACATGTAACCCTTGTCAATCTGTCCAGAAATATCTAATAGAATTAAAGAAAGGGAATAAAGGAAAAAAAAAACTAGGAATCAGAGATAAAGGGAAAAAATGCAAAAAGACCCCTCCAACTTTAGGTCAAAATTAAACAGACCTCTGATGTTCTAATATCAAGTTTTAACTGCAGAAGTTTGGGAAACTGCCAAATTGTTCCTTCCGTCTTTCTTCCGATGGCTCAATGGAAGGAAAATGTTGTCGAGTGCTTCACACATTATTCTTCTTAAAGTAAAATTTACTATAAAAAAACATTTTATTTTTTATTTGATATTTATTTTCTTTTTCTTTTCTACCTTATCTTCTTCTGCTTCTTCCTCTCTCACTCCTGCCAACACACAACCACACCACCATCTCCAGCAGCCAAGAACCACCACAATTTGCCACTACAAAAACTGGCACACAAGGGCAAAGATTTGACAAAAAAATAGGAGGGATTTGGATTAGAAAAAAAGTGGTGGCCTAAGGGTGGTGTTTTGGGGTTGTGGAGGTGGCAAATCCAAGGCTGTAGATGTCAGATCTAAGCCAGAGGTAGTGGTTTAGGGCTTGTTGTGGAAGTTTGGGGTTGTGTTAGGCCTTGGTTTTTATGGTGGCCAAAGGGTGGTGTCAGTTATATGCCCCTAGTCCTTGTTCAGTTTATGATATATTTTGTTGCTAAGAAAATGTAGAAATGAAAATAAATACTAATTAACATGATTAAAAGTAGTAGTATCTACTTGTCAGCTAAGGAATGAATACAACAATTTTTCAATTGCATCTATTTGTGTCATGACTGCACAAAATTGGGAGCTTTTTGAATCGGGTACAACTTTTTATGAGATTTATCTATCTGTGCCTTAAGAAGGAATGAACTTTCAATATATTGATACTATAACCTCGATGCTGGTTTTCTTTAGTCCGTTTATTTTCAAAAATAAAACAAACAGTGGGGTAATTAGTTCATTGCTGGTTTATAGAGTTTATTTTCATTCTAAAATTATGGTTCAATTCAAATTACATTCTGACCCATTTTCTTTCCTTTCTAATTAAGTTTTCCTATCTTTGAGATGGTCATGAATCTTTTCAATTAAAAATCATCTTTAATGACCTACCTTCACTACTCCTTCTATTATTACAGAGGTCTCAAATGATGAAGATGACTCAATGGCCAATCTTTTCTATAGCTTCAGAAATTAAGTTCCCAAAAAATTCATCGTTTCCATAAGAAATTGTGGCCACAGCTGCAACGTGGCAAAATACAGTTTCAAGATTTTGTTTTTGACAAGTAATTATATTTTTTTAATTAAAAAAAGTGCAAAGAGGGGCACAAACCTAATTCACAAGACATGCTCTAAATATTTCTGACTCTGCTTTTAATTAACAAAATGCAAAGGAAAGAAATACCCTTTATATCATCTCTTCCTTTTACTGGCACACTTTTCTTCTTCAAGACCTTGACCAATTCTTTCAGTCTTATCCATTCCTTTCTTCAAAGAAACCTGGTTAGCCCCGAAAGCAACTGCCAGCATCCCGGATTTGATCATTGCTCGAGCCAAAACAGTTGCAGTAGTTGTACCGTCACCAGCCAAATTATTCATTTTAGTTGCAACCTGCAAGCAGGATATGAAGATTTACATATCTATGATTGGTTTTGTCTTGAGAAACATCAATAAAACAACAGGGGAGAGAATTATCTAGCAACCATGAATGACCTATGGATCGAGCAATTGTAACACCATCATTAATTACTTGAAGCGGTCCAGACTCAGAAAGAATAACGTTACGGCCTGCATATTTTCACTTAAAATCAATACCTCTATCAAATTAGCAGTATGAAATTAAATAAATTAATTAAAAAAAATACTTATATTCTCTTCTGAGTATTTCAGTATGTGTTACATCTAGCATATTATAGCTTTTTTAAAGTGTCAGAAAAGTCACAAAGGCTTATGCCGTAAAGAACCAACCCCATAAATTGAAAAATAGAAGTTCTCATGTACAACTATTTCACATAGCCAAAGTGAGGCCACCCTAGCTGGCTGAAGCTTATTAAGAAAATAAGCAAATAAGTATCTCTTCAAGCAAAGCTTCAGTTACAACTTACAAGCCTTCAAGGCTTCAACTGAACTTATGCCATATTCATAACGAACAGAGCTAGCTTCCCCATCAACAGCCTTTCTTAATAAACATGCTACTGACACCATGAAAAGCCAAGACCTCATACCTACAATCTTACTATCTTAGGCTTCAACCAGTCCCCATCAATGGCATTAACACAAGTTACACAATTAACGGCATTATTTGGATTACGCTTACAAATTATCTTCTCTATTTTAGACTTCAAAATATTCTCTTTGGGCCTGCTTTAAAAGCTATACTACTCTCAAAATTTGTACTTCTCCACAACCCAGTTGCCCTTTGGTTCCAATAAAGGTTCTGCAACAATAACCCATTACTTCAAAACCAAAATAATACAAAGAGAAAGACATACAGAGAGCGAGAAGAAGACTACATAAAAGTGAATTTTTTGAGGGAAGAGAAGGAAAAAGACATATATCCCTATAATAGTTGAAGAAGAAGAAGAAGAAGAAGAAGAAATGGTTTTGCTTTGGGGCTTTGGTTTTGGAATTGGAAGCAGAACAATGACAAACAGGTTTCTGAGGATTTTCAGAGGTTTTGGGTTTGAGGGGTTTTAGTACAATGACTCGGACCAGTTAACGTGACTCAACTCAACTGAGTCAACTCATGAACTATCTGCATCATTGGTGCGGTTTTGGGCTCATAGACCCGATTACCTTTATGGGCCATCCTACAAAACCTAGCACAAACCAGCCTTTCACTTTTCCTCCAAATTATGGAGTTATTTTTTTTTAATCTCATTCCCAACAAAGTATAAAATTCAGCAATCAACCTCACTATCGATTGGTAATATACAAATTAGTGAATGATTTTCTATCAATCTCAGTCAATATCTAATTTTCTAGCAAATAAATCTTATTTTCTTAAATATATATCCTATATAATGTATTTTAATTAATTTAATTGGTAAAATTTCACGTTTTCAAATAATGAATCTCACTTAAATGGAAAATGAACTCATAGTATGTTGACTTTTTTTTTTTTTTTTTTTAATACTAAATATTTTTAATACACACACGAGGAGATGGGAAGTATATTGACTTAACGATAAAAAGTATGCATTATGATTTAATTATCATGTATTATAATCCTATTGTATCTATTTATATAATATATATATATATATATATATATATATATATATATATATATATATAAATTATTCACCATACAATTACTAGAAAATGCCAAATAAAAACCGATCTGGTTCTAGAAAACGAGAAGAAAAAAAAAAGTACAAGACTGAATTTTAAACTGTATATATGCTAAAAGACTAAGTGTTGAGATAGCCAAAACTTTGATACTTATTTAATGTATGTGCGATATAACAAAATATTTGCCCAGTCTTGAGATCTCAAGACTGGGCAAGTATTTTGTTATATCGCGTTACACACATTTTTAATAAATAATCAAAATTAGGTACTAAATATGGCCGAGTGCCTAACACCTTAGCTCATAAATTAACCCCTCAAACTTCTTCTTTTTTTAGATTCCAAACACAGTTTTATTTAATTTAGTCATAGAGGAATCAAATTAAAAAAAAAAAACAAAAACCATCATTTAAAAAAAAATTACATTTCCAAAGTGATATTATGAAAATGGTGCTAGTTCATGGCTTAAACAAAACGGGCTCATGGACTCCCAAATTTATCCTTTGTTTTTTTCTTTTTCTTTTTATTTTTGTCCTTTTTGAATGACAAATTACATTGGAAATTTTACTGTAAAACTAAGCTTGCAATTCTTTCTAAATAAGAAAGGTTAGCCGTATTTAATTCAAAATTGAACAAATATGTGATTGGAGCATGTTTACTTTCAAAATAGCTTCACAATAAACCTTTTTCAAAAATCCAAATGCCAAATGTTTAAGTTACTTATGGTTAGGGGTGGCAAATTTTATCCATATCCATGAACCCACCCATTACCCACCTTATTTGGGTAAGTCTTAACCCAACCCATTTGAATATTTGGGTTAAATGGGTAAAGACCTATTTGGTTATTTAATTAGATGGGTCTAAATGGATAAACCCACTAATATCCATTAAACCCATCTAAAATTCAAATAAACAACATAAAATCTAAATTTCTAAAAAATGACTAAAATACCCCTAAAACTTAAAAAATGACCAAAATACCTCTAAAACCCAAAAAATTACCAAAATACCCCAAAAACAAAAAAAATGACCAAAATACCCCTGAAACCCAAAAAATGACCAAAATACCCCCTGAAACCTAAAAATTACCAAAATACACCCAAAATCCAAAAAAGGATCAAAATATCTCTAAAACCCAAAAAATGACCAAAATACCCCCGAAACCTAAAAATGACCAAAATACATCTAAAACCCAAAAAATAACCAAAATACCCTCGAAACCCAAAAAATGACCAAAATACCCCTAAAACCTTAAAAATTACTAAAATACCACCGAAACCCAAAAAATGACCAAAATACCCCCGAAACCTAAAAATGACCAAAATACCTCTGAAACCCAAAAAATGACCAAAATACCCCTAAAACCTAAAAATTACTAAAATACCACAAAAATCCAAAAAATAACCAAAATACCCCCGAAACCCAAAAAATGACCAAAATACCCCTAAAACCTTAAAAATTACTAAAATACCACCGAAACCCAAAAATGACCAAAATACCCCCGAAACCTAAAAATGACCAAAATACCTCCAAAACCCAAAAAATGATCAAAATACCCCCAAAACCCAAAAAATGACCAAAATTCCCCCAAAACCCAAAAAATGACCAAAATACCCCCAAAACCCACAAAATAACGAAAATACCTCCAAAATCTCTACAATGAGCAAAATACCCCCCAAAACCTCTCAAATGTCCAAAATATCCCTAAAACCCAGAAAATAACCAAAATACCCCCGAAACCTAAAAAATGACTAAAATACCCCCAAAACCCACAAAATGAAAAAAATATCTCCAAAACCTATAAAATGAGAAAAATACCCCCCCACCCCAAATCTCTAAAATGTCCAAAATATCCCCAAAACTCAAAAATTACCAAAATACCTCAAAAACCCCCAAAAATGACCAAAATGCTTCCTAAACCTAAAAAATGACCAAAATACCCTATAAATCTTAAAAATGACTGAAATACCTCTGAAACCTTAAAATTACCAAAAATACCCCCGAAATCTAAAAAAAGACCAAAATACCTCTGAAACCTATAAAATGATTAAAATACCTCGAGACCTAAAAAATGACTAAAATAACCCCAAAACCTAAAACAATGACCAAAATACCCCAAACACCTAAAAAAAAATGACCGAAATACCCCCAAAACCTAACAATTACCAAAATACACCTAAAAAATTACCAAAATACTCCATAAACCTAAAAAATGACTGAAATACCTCTAAAACCTAAAAAAAAAAACTGAAATACCCCCGAAACCTAAAAAAATTTCCAAAATATCCTGAAACCTAAAAAATGATTGAAATACCCCAAAAACCTAAAAAAAAAAGACCAGAACAACCCTAAAACCTAAAAAAAATGATCGATAAAAACCCCTGAAACCCAAATTATGACCAAAATGCCCCTAAACATGTAAGATGACCAAAATACACCTGAAACCAAAATAACCCCAAAACCTAAAAATAATAATCAACAAAAACCCCTGAAACCCAAATTATGACCAAAATGCCGCTAAACATGTAAGATGACCAAAATACACCTGAAACATCTAAAATTACCGAAATAGAGGTTTAGGGTATTTTGGATGTTTCAAGGATATTTTTGACAAATTAAAGGTTCTAAGAGTCTTTCATTCATTTTATAGGTTTCGAGGGAATTTCAGTAATTTTTTAGGTTTCGGGGTTATTTTGATCATCTTTTAGATTCTAAGGGTATTTTAACCATTTTTTAGGTTACGAGGGCATTTCTGTCATCTTTTAGTTTTAGGGTTATTTCAGTAAATTTCTAGGGTTCAGAAGTATTTTGGTAATTTTTAGGTTTTGAGGTATTTCGGTAATTTTTTAGGTTTCAGTGGTATTTTGGTCATTTTTAGATTTTGAGGGTATTTTGGTCATTTTTTGGGTTTTGGGGATATTTGGTATTTTTTAAGTTTCGGGGGTATTTTGGTCTTTTTTTGGGGTTTAGGGGGTATTTTTGTCATTTTTAGGCTTTGAGGGCATTTTGGTAATTTTTTAGGTTTCGGGGGTATTTTGGTCATTTTTTGGTTTCCAAGGGTATTTTGGTATTTTTTTAGGTTTCAGGGGTATTTTGGTCATTTTTTTGGTTTTGAAAGTATTTTGGTCATTTTTAGGTTTCGAGGGTATTTTGGTAATTTTTTAGGTTTCAGAGATATTTTGGTAATTTTTTGGGTTTCAGGGATATTTTGGTCATTTTTAGGTTTCAGGGGTATTTTGGTCATTTTTTGGGTTTTGGGGGTATTTTGGTCATTTTTAGGGTTTGGAGGTATTTTGGTCATTTTTTAGGTTTTAGGGGGTATTTTGGTAATTTTTAGGTTTCGGGGGTATTTTGGTTATTTTTTTAGTTTTGGGGGTATTTTGGTCATTTTAGAGATTTTTGAGGTATTTTGGTCATTTTAGTCTCGTCTCATGCTTTTTTTTTTTTTTTTTTTTTTGTCCTATTTTGTAGAAAAAAATTGTGTTTTTTTATTTTTAATCTATTTATTAAGAATCTGTATTAAGAAGATTAAGAAAGATAGTTTTTTTTTTTTTTTTTTCTGTAAAAAATATCCGTAAATTAATTAACCTAAAACTTAAAATTTTGGTTAAAATAATAAATTGGGGATTCAGAAAGTTAGTTATTACTTTTTTTACTGTCAAAAATACCCTAAATTACTTAACTTAAAACTTAAAAATTGGGTTAAAATAGTAAATTGACAAAAATAATAATTTCCTACATCTACGTTAAAATTTCTTCCTACTTCTACGATTATATAAATTCCTAATTCTACTCAATAACTAAAAAAAACTCTCCATTCCTACTTCTACATTGATGTAAATTCCTACTTTTACTCAATAGCTTAAGATTGTACACAGAGCAGATGTGTTTATGAACAGTTAAAAGTCTTAAATTTTAGATAAGTTTTTTTTTTTTTTTTTTTTAGAAAGAAATTTTAGATAAGTTATGTAAGGACCCGTTTTGAGTTCCTAACCCAAAAGATAGATAGACTTAAGTCCAAAAAGCCCAAAACAATGAATTTGTAGAGAGTGGGTTGGAAAAACTGGACTTTGGTTAATTAAACAACAAGTTAGGTAGGCTTGATGACTAAAGAGTGAAAATATTTAAGTTTAAACTGAAGAAAAAGTGTCCTCGGCAAAATCCGAGGAGCTTAGTTCTTATAATATTTTCAAGTATGATTACAAGGCTTGCTCTAGATAGCTACAATGTTTCTTGCTTGATTTTTTCAATCCCTTTGTCTCACTGCCCCCTTCTTCTCTTATATTGTCTCTTTTTCTCATCTCCACCTTCCATGTGCATGCCAGATGGTTTGATGTTGATACTTGTCCCATCAGCCACTCCCATAAGTCTCCAAACAATGGCTATAAAGCTGAAAATCACTGTTCAGGCATCACCTCCACATTAATACAGTCAGAGAGTTAACTGCAATACATTTAATGTGGAGGTAGCAACTTTCTCTCAAGATATTTTAGGGCTTCTCCCTATCTAATGTCTCTGCAATGTTTATCCGCTTCAACTGAATTTCTGAGATTGCTACCCTTGTTAACAGACCATCTCTTAGGACCTTGGTTTTGTCTAGCCAAGGACGCATTCGTCCTCCGCCCACCTTCACGAGCCATTATCACCAAAGCTAGCCTTCTTATTCATTAACATGGTCCCTTCTGACGAAGACATCCCCTCATCGGACAGATCCTTGTCCTCAGCTTGGGCCACAAGCCCAATATACAAGTAGATATAGGACTCCTAGGCCCAAGAGCCCTACAAGTTAAAACTTAAGATTTTTAAGTTTTTACTTATCTAAAATTTTAAAATTTAGTTAAGGAGTAATCGAGTAAGAACCATGTATTTGGTTTTTTTTTTTTTTTTAAATGCCGGGTGACTTTATTTTTTTTTTTTAAGTGATAATTGATTATCCTAACCAATTTTTATTAAGCCTTAAACGTATAAGTGTAAGGAACTTTTTTTTTTTACTAATAGCAACAGATGTGTTTATGAACAATTAAAACTCTTAAATTTTAGATAAGTTTTTTTTTTTTTTAGAAAGAAATTTTAGAAATTTAAGATTTTTAGGGGCTGTTTGGTAGATAATTTCAAACACATGTTTTCAGTTTTCAAATAATATTACATGCATTTTTCACACACTTTTTCACTCACACATATTTCTAAAAAAACTGAAAACTGTTATTTAAAGACATATACCAAACGGGCCCTTAAGTTTTTACTTATCTAAAATTTTAAAAGTTAGTTCAAGAGTAACCGAGTAAGAGAGATTTCTAAACAATTTTAAAAGTTTTATTTTATTAAAAAAAATAAAAGAAAAGATAAGGATTAGAAGTTAAGACTAACGGTGTGTTTGTTTGGAGGTGAAATAGGGTGAATGAAAAACTTTGGAAAGAAAATGAGAAGGAAAACTTTTTTGAGTGTGTTTGGTTGGATGGGAAAAAAACACCTGGACCCACCAAAAAGTTTTCTCTCCAAAATAAAGAGAAAACCGAATGGAGAAAATAGGACTGCTTAATAGACAAAAATGCCCATGTCCAGATCCTTTTTTTTTTTCCCCTATTTGTTTTTTGCACTGAGCACGTTGCCTCTTTTTTTTTCCTTTCCTCTGCACGTTGCTTTTTTTTTTTTTTTTTTTTTTTTGATTTCCTGGGCAAGGGGTGGCACATTTTTTTTTATTTTTTTTTTTGGGCCGTGGGCGTGATAGTTGTTTTGTTTAACTAGACATGATTTTTTTTTGGGACATGATTTTTATTTTTTAATAAATTGGATGATTGCTCTTTTTTTTTGGGTTGCTTGTCACTTTTTTATTTTAATTGGACATCATTTTTTAACAAGAGTGTATAAGTAAATTTATATAAACTCACTTTTTCCATCTCTCCACTTTTCCACTCCCAATCAAATAAAAATGAGAGAAATTAAAATATTTTCTATCCTCCCACTTTTCCATCCTCCTACCATTTTTTATTCTCTCACTTTTCCACCTCTCCAACCAGATGGACCCTAGAGTACAACTTGACTTGCGCAATTCAAATGGGAGAATGTGTGTGTGGTGGTGGAAGTTTTTATTTGTGTAGAAGTTGAGTATTTTAAATTTTAAATAGTTAATGGATGTCTTTCCTATGTGTAAAATAAAAATAAATTAAAAAAAAAAACTAACTTTCATGTTTATCTTAATCTATAAAAGAATTAATGTTTGCTATTTATTCATAGAATATTTAAAGTCTATCTATTACTTTTTTTTTTTTTTGATTGTTGCAAATCGGTATAATATTATGTTATGTACCATCAGATTTTTATAAAGTACTACAAAATACTCATCAAATTTTCATCACACCCCTAAGTTTATTTTTGTGATTCGAAAATATAATAATTCCAAATTATAATAGATGTAAATTATTAAAATTTACCCAAAAAATAAAAAAGCCTCTAACCACGCGTGTGAACGTGTGCTCAGAGGCTAGTATATATATAATTTTTATTTTGAAAATCTAATTTATAAGTGAATAAATCATTTTGAAAATTAATAGAAAAGTTATCCTATTTTTTAGGCAATATTTTAGTGGGAGTTAAAGTTTATCGAATTGTCTTTTAATTTTATATTTACTTAAACATAAGAGTGTAGGGATATTTTTAAATTAAAAAATGAAAAATTCAAATAAAAAAAGACCTTTTAAATAATAGTATAGATGAGTATCTGCTCAAATTAAATGAACGGTCAACATAAAAACAATACTAAATTAAAGGTTTCGGTTTGATTTAAGTAGGTACCGTACCATAAAAAAATAAAAATAAAATGGTACGGTAGGAAGACCTAGAAAGAATAGGAATATATTGATTCCCACGAGAACGAGAACATCGTAAGTTAGTTGGTAATGTTTGACAGAACAGAACAACAGCCAAACAAAAGAGAATATGCGAGAATCAAACCAACCAGTTATGACTGATGCTTCACTAAACCGTCATTAAACACCTAAACCCTTCAACCACCCTTCCACCGTTTCTTGTTCTACAACTACTACACCAAAATATATATAAAACCCGTGTGTGAAGCATTGTGATTTTCACTTCACTTTCACATAGAGCCTTTTGGGTTTTGTGTGTTTCATTCAAAGTTTTAAAACTTGCAGGTGTTTTTATTCATTTTGACAAACAATGGCAACCAAGAGGAGTGTTGGAGAGTTGAAAGAGAGTGATCTGAAAGGGAAGAGAGTGTTTGTGAGAGTAGACCTGAATGTGCCTTTGGATGATAATCTCAACATAACTGATGATACAAGGGTCAGGGCTGCAATCCCCACAATCAAGTACTTGATGGGTCATGGTGCCAAAGTCATTCTCTCTACTCACCTGGTAACCAATCCTAATGACTGATCCTTTTATTCTTGTTCTATTGTCTAGTACAAAGTTGATATCTCTTAAACTTGCTGATTGTTGTTCTGTCTTATTATGGAATTCTTGGGTTTTATTGATTGGCGCGCACTGCTACTGTTTATTTTCGGTCTATGATTGTTTGAAATTTTCGTTATTGTGTTTTCTATTATTGCTGATATATGATAATACTATATGGAATCTGAAATTATTCCTTAAAGAGGGTGACAATCTGAAGCATAATGTAAAATTTTGACAGTAAGTGGTTGGCCGTACAAGAATATGCCACTAAAAGCAATACAGTTATAGCACAAATGATCTGATTATAATTCAATTTTTTTTCTGAATCTAGATATGTATGACCTTGTCATTCTGAATTTGTTCTCCAGGCTGTCTAATTGGAGAACTAGAATTGAATACGTCTACTAGTCCAGATCAAGAGAATGAAAGATAAAGAAATAGAACTTTTTTGACATTCATTTAACTAGGACAAGAGTCCGAACCAGTTACATCTTTGATCAATTGACATTCAATGATGGGTGGAGGATACCAGTTACATCTTTGATCAATTGACATTCAATGATGGGTCGAGGATACCAGAGAACACTGTCATCTACAAATTTGGCATTTCTAGCCATCAGATGGGCGGCAATATTGCCTGTCCTACACACGTAATTTACCTTCCATGCATGGACACTGAATTTCCACCACTGGAAGCCTTCAATGATCATTTGAATCGAGCTTGGAGGGGAGCAGCAACCAGCCAAAGCATCTGTCACCACTTTCGCATCTCCCTCCAGTACAATATCCTTCAGACCGAGGTCTCCAACCAGCAAAATTCCTTCCTCAAAAGCCTTTGCTTCCACTTCCAGTGCTCCCAGTGGTAAAATTTATCTTCTTACTCATCGCACCCATAATCTGACCCCTTTTGTTTCTAATAACAATCCCTATTCCACAGCTGCCCAACTCTTTAAACACCGCTCCATCAACATTTACTTTATACCAACCTTCGCTTGGAGGGGTCTAGCCTACCTTTCTCAGCAGAGCATTTTGTCTTGGGGCATCAACCTGCTCCTTAAATTCCTCAACAAGAGCATTTGCTTCAGAGACTATCACCTTCGCTTGTTTGGTCTTGCCTTCAAATTTTGCTGCATTTCTGTTCTTCCAAATACACCATGCAGTGCACGGCAGGTGCTCCAGCTCTATTTCCTTTCACTCCTCCCAAATTTTCCATATCACATCATAAAAGTTACGATGAGGGTGACTCAGCCTGGGCAATAACAGCTTTGATTCCTTCCATACAGCCTCTGCCATCCAGCAATCCCACAAAGCATGTCTCGAAGATTCAATCAGCCCACAATGCACACACTCATCAACCATGGACACCTTTCGACGCCAAAGGCAATAGTTAGTAGGGAGTATGTTTTTACAGGCCCTCCACAAGAAGAATTTGACTTTGCTCAGGCAATTTAAATCCCAAATGACCTTCCAGAATTCTTTGTTCTTTCTCGGGTTTGACTCCTCACCCCCTGCCCCTCTTCCTCTGTCTTCGGCCAGCCACTTATATGCTACCTGATATGCACTTTTCACCGAGAAGTCACCTTTTTTCGTCCAAGCCCAAATCAATGCATCCTCCGGGAAACTAGGGCTAATAGGAATGCTCAAGATAACCTCTGCTTCATAAGATAAGAAAACACTCTTAACCGTACTGATGTTCCAGCCACCTAATTCATGGTCAAGAAGGGTCTCTACAAGCTCACCCACAAAATTTTGGGGCCTTGGACTTTCTACCATGAAAGAATTTGGGGTTGGGATCCACCTATCAGCCTAGATCTTCGTTCTTCACCCATTCCCTATATTCCATCTCAAGCCTCGCCGGAGAACTTCTTTTGCAGCCATCAAACTCCTCCAAGTATATGACGGTTTCTTACCTATTTGGGCCTCCAAAAAATTGGACTCTGGAAAATACCTGACTTTCAGCACTCTATGGGCAAGGGACTCAGTGTTTTGGGTGAGCCGCCACCCCTGTTTTGCAAGCAGTGCAAGATTAAAGGCTCTAAGATCCTTGAAGCCCATCCCCCCTTCAGCTTTTGGTGTGCACATCTTCTCCCATGCTATCCATGCTAGTTTTCTTTCCTTTTCTCGCTGACCCCACCAAAAATTCCTAATCAAATAGTTGAGCTCGTTACACAAAGAATCAGAGAGTTTGAAGCAATTCATTGTATACATGGGTGTAGCTTGGGCAACAGCCTTTATAAGGATTTCCCGGCCAGCCATAGTTAGCAACTTTCCTTTCCAGCCCGCCACTTTTCGACCAACTTGATCCAGAATATGATGGAAGGCTTTCTTTTTCCCCCTCCCCACCAAGGGGGGCAGCCCCAGATATCGCTCATGCTGGTGAATAATCTGAGCCCCAAACATGTCTCTCACTGATAAAGAAAGAGAACTGATGGAAGAGGAAGGAGAAGAATTTTGTAAAACTAGGGCCAAGCAAGCTACCCAATCTTAAGCACTTTTAAAATAAATAATAAAAATCATTTCTGATTTAAGGCTTATATGAGTATGTAGTTCCTGAATTTGATGTATAGCTAGTATATCTTTCTTGAAAGTTGCCAAAGTGTGAAAAACAGGGTAAAACTGAATATAGAAGAGTGTATCATAGGGCTAGATGATTAGAAAAGAGTAATAGACCTATGGTAGGGGTATTTTCTCCTTGCATTTAATACTTAATAGTATTAAAGTCTAGGGACCAATTTTCTTGAGGCTAATAATTATTAGACTTCAAAACCATTCTATTCTCAGTACAAGTCCATTTTGAAATATTGGATCTGAAAATGGCTGTAACAATATATTTTTCCATTGAATACTATTCACTGCATATGTACTTATTTTACATTCTTAGTTGGACATTTGTGGTTGTGGCTCACTTGCTTGCAATATTCATGCATGAATACCTTCTGTTTTTCATGGCAAGTTTCTTAATACTCTTTTGGTTGTTTCCAGGGACGCCCAAAGGGTGTCACACCTAAGTACAGTTTGAAGCCTCTTGTTCCCAGGCTATCTGAGCTCCTTGAAGTCAAGGTGTGCTTTCATCTGCAATCAAATATGACTTATTTATGGTTTTTTTAATATTACTATTCATTACCACTTATTAAAAAACATATATTACTATCCATTACCTGAAGGGACATCTTCTTGTTAGGTTGAGATTGCTAATGATTGTATTGGTGAGGAAGTTGAGAAACTGGTGGCAGCAATCCCAGAAGGCAGCGTTTTGCTCCTTGAAAATGTGAGGTTCCACAAGGAGGAAGAGAAGAATGACCCTGAGTTTGCAAAGAAGCTAGCTTCTCTTGCAGACCTCTATGTCAATGACGCCTTTGGCACAGCTCACAGAGCCCATGCTTCTACTGAGGGTGTTACAAAGTTTCTGAAGCCTTCTGTTGCTGGTTTTCTTATGCAGAAGGTATGACTGTCTGCAATTTATGATGCTTTAAATAAGCTTTTTTTAAAGTAAACTTTTTCTATCAGTAGCTATATCCGCATGCATATTATCCCTTCTAAATCAGACCTCCGTATAGCATACAGTCCAAATTCATCTATTTACATCATCCAAGCTCAATATTGTGATCTTACAGAATGTAATAGGTTTTGTCCAGTTCGATATCCTTGTTTCCAAATACCAATGAAAAGCTTACTTTAATCAATGAAAAGCATACTTTAAAATCTCTCCTTCACTCTCCTCTTGGGGTCAATACTCAAAAAAAAAAATTTGATTGTGTACGTGATGTAGTCCACTAGGACAAAAGCACATTTAGTGGCAAATTTTCCAGTCATGTACCATGGTCATCTATGCTACTTACATCTGTTTAATGGTTGAAATCATGTTTTTCTGTCTTCTTACCATAGGAACTTGACTACTTAGTTGGAGCCATCTCAAATCCCAAGAGACTGTTTGCTGCCATCGTAGGTGGCGCAAAGGTGTCTTCTAAAATTGGGGTGATTGAGTCTCTGTTGGAAAAGGTTGATATTTTATTGCTGGGTGGAGGAATGATCTTCACATTCTACAAGGCCCAAGGGCACTCAGTCGGATCATCCCTTGTAGAGGAAGACAAGCTTGATCTTGCAGCATCCCTTCTAGAAAGGCCAAGTCCAAAGGGGTTGCTCTGTTGCTACCTACAGATGTGGTAATTGCTGACAAGTTTGCAGCAGATGCTAATAGCAAGGTTTGTTTTCCTTAGTTCTTACCCTTCAATTATTGATTTATGAAATCAAAATCTTCATTAAAATCTTTGTGAAAAATGTATCCCGCTTAATTTGACAGAGAAAGTGGATTAACTATATGATTTATAGATCATATGCAGTACACATAAACCACGGTGTTTAGTATATGTTTCTTCTCCTATAAAATTAAAGCCTCTCTTTTTGATTTATAGCTGCCTTATTATAGTATGCTTGATTTCTAATTGACTTGTAATGCAACAACTAATATACCCATTTCTTATTCATAGTGAGATTAGTCACACACAAATTTCGTTTTCTTAGTTTTTTTGTTCAGTGTCATTTATTTTTATATCTTGATTGAAGGGTCCCTTTTTGCAAAAAATAAAAAGCCACAAATTTGAATGGTTTACTGAAGACCCTATATTCAAGTTTCTCTGGTTATCTGTCTATATTTAGAGTCAAATACATTCATTCTTGTAGCATTGAGGTCATTAATTATGAATAAAAGATTTCAGTTGGATGAAAAAGAGATTCTGAGTATATCAATTGATATTTACATGAATTATGTGCTAGCTGGTTTAACATGTACTCTGTGCAGGTTGTGCCAGCATCAGGTATCCCAGATGGCTGGATGGGCTTAGATATCGGACCTGATTCCATCAAGACATTTAATGAATCACTGGATACTACTAAAACTGTCATTTGGAATGGACCTATGGGTGTGTTTGAGTTTGAGAAGTTTGCTGTAGGAACAGAGGTATGTCATGGCAACTTGGACATGACTTTTGAGATTCTTATGTTATTATTATTGTTGTGTGTATTCTCATGTTATTGTTTTCACAGTACATATATGAGAAATTTTCAATTTAAGGATTTTAAAAAAAAATTAGAAAAAAAAAAAGTTAAGCTTGACTATTTCAACTTGGATACAGAATCTCTTACCTTGACTATTCTCCAGTTTATGCAGAGCCATATACTATATAGTGCATTCATTACCACAGTTTGAGAGCTGCTTTTAAACTATATACATGAAAAAGGGGATTGTAGGATAATTTTACAGAGTTTAGAACTTTTAAGCCTTATTTCATGTACTTAGGGTCATTCGGCAAACCTTGTCTTCCCAGGACAATATTTTATGACAAAAATATCTCAGGAGATACTGCTACTGCATAATTAAATGTCACATTTAGTTTGAGAGAGAGAGAGAGAGAGAGAGAGAGAGAGGGAGGGAAAAAAGCTTGCCACTATTGCTATTTTTATTTTTATTTTGTTTAAATCCAAATGTTTTGTACTGGCAATGAAAATTGACAATAGCAGGTTCTCATCGCAGGCAATAGCAAAGAAGTTGGCAGACCTCAGTGGAGAGGGTGTGATAACGATTATAGGTGGTGGTGACTCAGTTGCAGCTGTGGAGAAAGTGGGGCTTGCAGACAAGATGAGCCATATCTCAACAGGAGGTGGTGCTAGCTTAGAGCTGCTTGAGGGCCGGTCTCTTCCTGGAGTTCTTGCTCTAGATGATGCCACCAGTGCTGCTCTTTGAGGCCATTTTTGTCCATTTTTCTTATTGCTTCTATCTACAATGTAACTTGCACTTATTTCTATGATGTTTTCTGGATCATTAATCATCTCTAAGCTACTACGGTATCAGGACTACACATGAGGTTTATAAATAATCAAATTTTGTTCTAAATGATGCTATTAATACTTTTAGGCAAGAATGGTGGTGTGGTGTGGTGTAGTGCCTTCAATCAAACTTTGTATGTTCAACAATCTAGTTACCACTTTGTTTCCCCCATGGAAAACAATTTTCCAGGAGACCAAATCTAATGGTTTAATGAGTGTGTTGCAATATTAACAATGCTCGAGAAAGTTGTTATTAAACATTTGTGAGAGCTAGGGGTGTCCACAGGTCGGATCGGGTTTGTGCCCAACCTAAACCCCACCCAAATTATTCGAGTGGGGGAAAATGTGGCCCGAAACCAACCCGGAGAGGTGGTCAGATTTTTCGTTTCGGGTCTCGTCGGGTCGGTATCGGGTTTATCACCGAGGAAGAAATCTAGCTGGATCCGGCGAGATCTAAACGAAATTTGGCCGGATCTAGCGAGATCTAGCCAAAATCTGGCCTAAATTTCGTCAAATAACGGCGAGATCCGAATCTGGTCGAAAAATAGTAATACTTCGCCGGAAAGATAAAGGATTCGGTTCGGGTCGGGTGTCACGGGTTTGGAAACCAAAAACCGACAACCGACCCGCATGGGGTTGGGTTAGCTTCGTTGGAACCCGCATTTGATCGCCGAAGACGTCGGATTAGGTGGAAGCGGGTTGGACGCGAGCGGGTTGGGCGGGTTGAGCGGGTCTCCGGGTCTGATGGACAGTCCTAGCGAGAGCCACAGAAGCCCGGGCAGGTAACTGCAAGTTTAAATCCCAGAGGCTTGAGAGTGAGAGTTACCTTATATTGCACTCCCTCAAACACAAGGCAACATTCATATATCTTAAAATGGCAACATTAAATAGTTTCCTCTCAGGACCTTAATTTGGCTAATTGATAATAAGTAATGGCTTTTTCTATCTGGATCATGTTTTTCACTTTTATTTTTACCAATTAGTACTTAGCTAGCCAAAGCGAAATTTGTTAGGCTGATGGCCAATGCTAATCCATATTCAAATTTCAGTACTCTTCTCTATATGAGTTATCAATTTTCCAAACTTCCAACGAAATCAGGCAAATCTATTTATAAAGGTGAGTTTTTCGCATGTTTTTTAATGATCTATGTCCATATTAGCACATATAAACAAGTTTCCAAATCTCTGTACTCTTTTACAAAATATGAGACCATGGAAAGGAATAAGATACGTGATTTGAATCACCCTATAAATGTCTAACAGTCCCCAACACCATTCCTATTGTTAAGATCAAATGAAACAAGCTCAGGTTTGCTCTTTGGGAGGGGAACTAAGAGACGGGATAGGATGGGACTAATCCATGGCATTTTTCGAAGGAAAAATCTTGTTACACTCTCTATTACATATTCTATACACACTCCTTTTAAAATCGTGTTTTGAAAATATGATTTTTCAGTCCATGTAGCAGTGTGTAAGTGTGCAATAGCAAGTGTATAATAATCATTAGCCCTTTCCAAATATCTATTTCTAATCCTTTTTGGAGAGAGTACCATGGAGAGACTCCAATCAAGATCTTAATATAAGATATAAGGACACCATTTTACCCAAAAGTTTGAGCCTAAAGTTTTAGGCCTAGTTATATTATACAGTATTAAATACTCAACCCTTTACATTTTCTTGATGTGGGATTTCTACTCACAACTGTATATCCTACACAATAACTAATGTTGTTAACTTCGTATCACCCCTCTCATAATTAGGAATGCTGTTTATTTTTTAATGTCAACAGAGCAAACGTTCCTCCTGCAGCATGAGGAGTTGAGTTTGGAGAAACGTTCTGGTGCCAAGCTCGACAGCATCAAACAGGTATATATCGATCCTTCAACAACAGAGAGGAAGATACTATTGTTAAGCTATAATACCTTTGGAAGAATGCAGCCAAATCATTGAATTCCTAGTAAAGATTATGCAAAACTATTTTAACCACACAAAAAAAATAAAAAATAAAAAATAAAAACCTAATCTAGAATGCGTATGCATCCCCTTTTATTTTAAAACTAAAAGTAGTATGCAAAACTGTGTAACTAAAGCTTTAGTTTATTTTTTTATATATCTAACTTTTTCCACGACTGTAATTGTTCCTGTAGTCCTGTGATTTGGTAAAAGATATTTAGTATGGTGTAAAAGAAGTGTCAAAGCATAATTTTGTGCCATACTACATATAGAAGCAATTTTGGTAGTTATAGGGTACGTGCATTAGTTTAGGAACAACTAAGAGCCTAATTACTACCAAAAACCCCACCCAAGAATGTCACCTCCAAGCCTTGATCTTCAGCTAAATACTTATTCTTTGACTCATGAACACAACATTGCAGTTGTTGCTTCGCTTGCTAGTGAGGCGGGTTGGATGATGGCTTTGAGTTTCTTCTGCTGGGCAATTGGGTTTGCCAAGTTTATCCATTTTATGCGGCTTTATATGGTGTGTGCAGTGGCATTGATTGGTAATGGAAATATAAAGAGAGTCCACAAAATGATGCAGTGTATGGTGAGGATTTTTACTGAGATTGGGAGGTTTAGTTGATACGGTTATCAAGCTGAGAAATTGGGGGTTGGCGCCATTATGTAATACACAGGTGTATTAGAAGGCGTAACAGTAATACATTGTATTACTTGGGTGCACTGAATAATTTCAACCCTCAAACCAAATTCTGAGATGTGCATGGATAAAATTTCCTTTGCAGTATTTTCGTTATGAATCTTTTTTAAGTCTTCAGTCCACGCACCAGTATCTCTATGAGTAACATAGACCACAGTAGGCAGTAGCTTCATGTTGTAAGTGGTTGACTGCAACCATTCCTAACATGAAACCAGACAGGGTTTAGAAGAGGAATCTGTATTGCTGTGCCCACTCTCCATTTACCTTGATCAATAGGAAGGTGTCCTGCTTGCACCCCCAAGAATTAGAAGGTTGTTGTTTACAAAACTTCCATCTCCTCACCTTGCATTAACTTACAAGACAGAATATTGGCACACACAGGTGAGAACCAAGACCCCTACAAGGTTGTATTATCTGAGTTAGCAACAAAATTTGAGTAAAAGAGCAACATCAATGCCTAGGAATTCAGTTTATTTTTTAATAGGTTATACCTAGGAATCATAGCCCTCATCAATCTCAAGAACTAATAACAACATGAAACAAAAAAACCAAATTATAGAAATTTACAAATATATTCACCAAATGTTCATTTTGTAATCTATGACTATTAAGCGTGCGTTTGCCTAACGCGTTTTTGCGTTTTAAATCCTAGGTCTCACGGCAATAAGTTTTCAACTAGCTTAAAAAACGCGCATTTTGCCTATCCTGGGTCCCCCAACAATAAGTTTGCTTAACGTGCATTTTGTGTTTTGCCTATCAGCTAACTTAAAAAATTATTTTGCTACAATATTTTCAGCAATAAGTTTTCAGTTTTCAGCAAAATAAGCGATATCCAAACATACGCTTAGGTTGCGTTTAGATAGCTTTATTTTGTCAACTTTTTTTACTATTTAGCTTATTTTTACTACTATTCATGGGTCCTACTGTATTTTTTAGTACTATTCATGAGTCCTACTATACTATTTTAGCTAACTTTTACTTTTATTTACAGTATTTTTAGCAAAAAGTTTTCAGTTTTAGCAAAATAAACAAATCCTAAACAGATCCTTAAAATAGGGAAAACCCTCATTACTCCCTAAATGAATAGATCAAAACATATAAAAGAAAATAATTGAAGTAATTTCAAATTTCTCTCAGACATTTTGTCAAACACCTTTAATGGTAATGAGGAGGCAAAACTCTCTTCATGTCTAAAAGATTCTAGAAGTCCCAGTTATTAGGGCCCGTTTGGTAAGAGAATTTTAGTAATGTTCCTGTTGTTTTGTAGAAATACGTATGAGTGAAAAAATATATGAAAATACATGTAATATTGTTTAAATATTGAAAACTATTATTTAAGTAACAATAACAAACATGCCCTATATGTTATGTGCAGGAAAATATAAAATTCAAACGACAAATTGTAGACATGAAGTCGTAAACTAAATAATTGAACTCTTTTGATTGGAGTACTTAGACTTTGAGTATATTTAAATATTTATTAATTAGAGTTCATATAATTTGTTTTAAATACTTAAAATTATATGTGTGTATATTTTAACTAATATATCTGTCTATTAGTACTTAAATTTCAGCATTAATAATAATAACAAACGTGGTGATATAAAAAAAGGACTTGGATGATAACAATAAAAAAACTAATAATAATAATAATAATAAACACATTATTTTTATTAACAAATGAAAGCATGTATAATTGAAATTTAAAATTTCAAAAAGTTGTTTCAAGTTTCAAAACACTACAGTAAATTCACATGAGATGTCAGGTGGCTCATAAACCAAGAGCCCACCACATAATATAAAAGAAAAATAAAGGATGGTAGTGTGACTCAAAACATGAGAAGGAGACGGAATAGAAAGGTAGGGTAGACTGAGAAAACTTGAGTAGTATAGGGAGATGACCGACGACGTGAGATGACAACAGGAAAAAAGTGATAACAACGGCAATGACGTGAGTTCAACCACTAAATTCTTTTTTTTTTTTTTTTTTCCTTTTTCACTTTCAGAAATTTCTGTCATGTACGACACGCTATCGACCTCCTTAGCTGTGGCTAGTGAGTAAGGAGCCAACAAAGTTGATGTGGCATTCTCTCGAGAGATTAATAAAAGTTCAAAAGTTTCAGTTATATAGTATTTATTATAGATCTGTTCTGAGGAAGATGTCTGTTGGTTTGTTGGTATGATGGGTTTTTATTGAGGAATCTGAGAGTATGGTGGGTATGGTATCTTTAGATGCTTTGTTGTTGGTTTGCCGTAGGTCTGATCTTTGGGGGAGCTAGTAGAGGAGGAGCATAGAGTAGCGTTGGGTTAGGGGAGCTGGTAGAAGGAGAGAAGGCAGGGCATGCATTTTGGAGAAAGAGAAGCTAGAACATCGGGTTTGGGTTCGGGTTCGGGTTTTAGAAATACATCTTGTACAAAGGCCAACTCACCCTATTCATGGGCATTATTCATATCTATCTTTTGACTGCCAAATCCAAAGTGACTCTATTATTACCATTTATAATGGGAAAAGGAAAAATAATAACGATTTCTTTCAAATACCCAAACACTTGAAAAATAAAAAATAAAATAAAAACCAAGCCCTTCACGCCCTAAACCACTTTTCCTTTACTCCGTTGATTTATTTTACATTTGATCAATAATTACCTTTGTATAATGACCAGCAATAATAATAAATTCCCTTCAATAACAAGAGACCCTTGAAAATTTTTAAACCCTTTACCACACCTTATTTAACTCCACAAGAAAGAAAATTTCACTACCAAAACATTTTTTAAAGAAAAGCAAACCCATTAAAACACCAGAAAACCACTCCCTATTTACACTTCAAAATTTTACAGATTACAACACCGCGTCAAGCAGCAAGTCAAAGATTCAAAAATAGGCAGACATTTGGTCTTTTATATATCCCTAGTCTAATAAGAGAATGCCAGGAAAGGAAAAAGTCCAATATTAGGAGATAATTAATATATTCATTGCTTTTTTTATTCACTATATATGGTGGTGGATTGTGATCTTAATTCCTGAATTTTATTGTTCATTATTCATTTCAAGCCAAACACAAGTAGGCCTATTCTCCACTTATGGAAACTATCTTCTTTCTTAGCAGAAGCTCAGCAAGAGCAATCCATTGTTAAGCCAGGCTCTTTGTTAAAACCTATTACCAACTCTTCATGGCTATCACCTTCTGGTCTATATGCCTTTGGCTTCTACAAGCAAGGCAATGGCTATGCCGTAGGAGTTTTTCTTGCTGGGGTTCCTCAATAGACAGTAGTTTGGACTGCCAACAGAGACAATCATCTAGTTCCTGCTGATGTCAAATTGAGTTTCACAAGTGATGGAAGACTAGTTCTGCAATAGTCACAAGGCACCGAGACAAGCATTGCCGATTTTCCTCAATGTGCCATGTCAGCATACATGCTTGATTCAGGCAACTTTGTTGTCCACAGTTCTGATGACAATACAATATGGCAAAGTTTTGAAGACCCAACTGATACCTTCTTAGCAAGCCAGCATCTCTTGGCCTTTACATTATATTCTAGTGTTTCAGAATATGATCATTCAACAGGAAAATTTCGACTGTTGATGCAAGGAGATGGAAACCTTGTGCTATACGCAATAGGAACCCTACTCCTTCCTAAATATTCTTACTAGAGTTCTGTTACACAAGGAAATGGAGCTAATGTGACCCTATGTCTTGATGATGATGGTCATCTCTACCTACTAAATTCCTCAGGCACATACATCAAGAATCTGACACGGAGGATCTCCAAAGAGTCTACCTTATGAGAATTGATGCTGATGGGATATTGAGACTATACTCATACAATTTAAATCAGAATGGTGATTGGTCAATCTTATGGTCATCTAACACTGATAAGTGTGACCCCATAGGTACACGTGGCCTTAATGGATTTTGTGTAACAAAAGATCTAGATTTTGATTGCAGTTGTCTTCCTGGATTTGCATTTGTTAACCAAAGCAAAAAGACTATAGGTTGTGAAAGGAATTTCACTACCAAAAGTTGCATAGATGGAAGCATGACATATACCATGGAAGCAGTGCCTAATACCACATTGGAAAATGCTAACTTTTCTACTCTGGTATTGGCTATTGCCAACTGAAGAGGAATGCAAAACAGAATGTTTATCTGACTGTAACTGCGAAGCTGTGCTGTTCATGAATGGAGAGTGCAAAAAACAAAGGCTTCCTTCGAGATTTGAGAGAAGAATTCAAAGTGAAGCAAATGTAGCCCTCATAAAGGAAGCTATATCTAAACCCACTAGCAAGAATGAGTTTCGTGTGGACATCCTAATTATTGGTGTTTCATTAGTTGCTTTTGCATTCATTGTGTAGGCAATTTCTGGATTAGCAATTTACAGAAACCGTGTTTGGGCATATAAAAGCATTTCTAATAATGGAAACATTGTCTTCACTGAGGATATTGCCCCACGATCATATACCTTTGCAGAACTTGAGAAAGTTACAGATGGCTTCAAAGAAGAAATTGGCAGAGGAGCATTTGGGACACTTTTTAAAGGGGAGAGAATCCAGAAGGTTGTAGCTGTCAAAAGACTAGACAAGTTTTTGGTTGAACATGAAAGAGAGTTTCAAACTGAGATGAAAGTCATCGAGAGAACACATCACAAGAACCTAGTTCGTCTACTCGGGTATTGCCAAGATGGGTCACTTGCAGATATACTATTCACACCTGAAAAACAACCTTGTTGGAATGAAAGAGTGGAAATTGCTTGCAATGTAGCTAGAGGAATTCTTTATCTCCATTAAGATTGTATGCCACAAATCATTCATTGTGACATAAAACCTCAAAACATACTCTCGGATGAATACAGGCATGCAAAAATCTCTGACTTTGGATTAGCAAAGTTATTGAAGCCAGACCAATCAAAAACCTTTACCGACATTAGAGGCACAAGGGGAGATGTTACACCAGAATGGCATCGAAAGATGCCAATTACAGTCAAAGTAGATGTCTACAACTTTGGAGTTGTGCTCAGCTTTGGAGTTATGCTATTGGAGATTATATGTTGTAGAAAAAATGTGGACTTTAATTTTCCTGAGGAAGAAGCTATCCTTGAGGAATGGGCATGCCACTGCTTTGAGATTGGTGAGCTTAGTAAACTAGTCAATGATGAAGAGGTTGACAAAAGATAATTGGAAAGAATGGTTAAAGTGGCACTTTGGTGCATTCAAGATAAGCCATCACTCCTTCCTTCAATGAAGAAGGTTATACTAATGCTGGAAGGGAATGTGGGTATCCCAATCCCTCCAAATCCTACTTCTTTTCTCAGTACGAGCTAAGCTATTATAGAAAAGAGCAATAGTTTGGAAAAATGAACGAACTAAGCTTTATAATTGTTACAATGGTGTAATCAACTTTCCTATGTGCTTTATTTTCATGGATTATATCAGTGTATGCATCTCTTCAATTCTATCTTCTTTCTTCCATTTTTCTCATCAATTTTCATAGCAGAAGCTCAACAAGGGCAATCTATTGTGAAGCCAGGTTCTTTGTTAACACCTACCACCAACTCTTCACGGCCATCAAATTCTGGTCTACATGCCTTTGGTTTCTACAAGCAAGGAAATGGCTATGCTGTAGGAGTTTTTCTTGCCGGGATTCCTCAAAAGACAGTATTCTGGACAGCCAACAGACAATCCTCCAGTTCCTGCTGATGTCAAATTAAGTTTCAAAATTGATGGAAATATAGTTCTGCAATCTGTACAAAACACTGAGGCAAACATTACCCCTTTTCCTGAAGGTGTAACATCAACATCCATGCTTGATTCAGGCAACTTTATTGTATTCAATTCCGATAACAATACAATATGGCAAAGTTTTGAACACCCAACTGATCCCTTCTTAGCCACTCAGCATCTCTCAGACTCTACATTATATTCTAGTGTTTCAGAATCTGATCAATCAACAGGAATATTTAGGCTGTATGCAGTGGGAACCGCACTCCTGCCTGAACATACGCTTACTGGAGTTCTTCTTCACATGGAAATGGAGGTAATGTGACACTACGCCTTGTTGATGATGGTCATCTCCACCTACTCAATTCCACTGGCACATACCTCAACAATCTGACTCAAGGAGGATATCCAAGGAAAGATAAGAGTCTACCTAATGAATAATGATGCTGATGGGATATTGAGACTATACTCATACAATTTAATCCAGATTGGTAATTGATCAGTCCTATGGTCATCTAATATTGATAAGTGTGACCCTATACGTACATGTGGCCTTAATGGATTTAGTGTAACAAAAGATCAAGATTTTGATTGCAGTTGTCTTCCTGGATTTGCATTTGTTAACCAAAACAAAAGGACTTCAGGTTGTGAAAGAAATTTCACTACAGAAAGTTGTAGAGACAGAAGCATGGGGCAGTTCCTAATACCACATGGGAAAATGTTAACTTTTCTACTTTGTTATTGCCAACCGAAGAGGATTGCAAAACAGCATGTTTAGTAGACTGTAACTGTGAAGCTGTGCTGTTCAAAAATGGAGAGTGCAAAAACCAAAGGCTTCCTTTGAGATTTGGGAGAAGAATTTAATGTGAAACAAATTTAGCCCTCATTAAGGTAGGTATATCTCAAACCACTAGCAAGAAAGAACCCACCAGCAAGAAAGAGCTTCATGTGGACATCCTAATTATCAATGTTTCACTAGTTGCTTTTGCATTCATTATGTTGGCAATTTCTGGAGTTGCAATTTACAGAAACCATGTTTGGGCATGTAAAAGCGTATCTAATAATGGAAACGTATTAATTGAGGATATTACTCCATGATCATTTACTTTTGTAGAACTTGAGAAAGTTACAGATGACTTCAAGGAAGAGCTTGGTTGAGCAGTGTTTGGGAAAGTTTATAAAGGAACAATAGGGAATGGCCAGAAGGTTGTAGCTGTCAAAAGACTAGACAAGTTTTTGGCTGAACATGAAAGAGAGTTTCAGATTGAGATGAAAGTTATTGGGAGAACACATCACAAGAACGTAGTTCGTCTACTCGGGTATTGCCATGATGGACCCAATAGGCTTTTGGTATATGAGTACATGAGTAATGGGTCACTTGCAGATATATTATTCACACTAGAAAAACAACCTTGTTGGAATGAAAGAGTGGAAATTGCTTGCAATGTAGCGAGAGGAATTCTTTATCTCCATGAAGTGTGTATGCCACAGATCATTCATTGTGACATAAAACCTCAAAACATACTCATGGATGAACACAAGTGTGCAAAAATCTCTAACTTTGGATTGGCAAAGTTGTTGAAGCCAGGTCAGACAAAAACCTTTACAGACTTTAGAGGCACAAGGGGATATGTTGCACCAGAGTGGCATCGAAAGATGCCAGTGACAATTGAAGTAGACGGCTATAGCTTTGGAGTCATGTTGTTGAAGACTATATGTTGTAGAAAGAATGCAGACGCTAATCTTCCTAAGGAAGAAGCTATCCTTGAAGAATGAGCATGGCATTGCTTTAAGATTGGTGAGCTAGGTAAACTAGTCAATGATGGAGAGTTTGACAGGAGACATTTGGAGAGAATGGTTAAAGTGGCACTTTGGTGCATTCAAGATAAGCCATCACTCTGCCCTTCAATAAAGAAGGTTCTACTGACGTTGGAAGGGACCGTGGATATCCCGATCCCTCCCAGCCCTACTTTTTCTCAGTAGGATATAGGCTTTGACAGGAAAGAGCAATGGTTTGGAAAATGAACAAACTAAGCCTTGTAATTGGTACAGAGAAGTAGTCAACTTTGCTACGGGCTTTACTTTCAAGCCTTGTAATTTACTTCTACTTCTGAATTTTACCTTTTTTGTTTTCTTATTATGTACTTATGTCCTCTGGTGTAACTTACTTCTACCTCCCGTATAAGAAGAAACAGTCTTTGTCAAATGTTAGGCACACAATAATAATTTCTTTTATGCTGCCAACCCAAAAAAAAGAGTAAAAATATGTGAAAGGAATTGTTTAAGAGGGAAATGCATGTCAAAGTTTTGTTAGTTAAAATCAAAAAAGGAAATATAAAATGTGGAATATGGAATGAGGATATCCATTTTCTTTAAGAGATAAAATACAGGCATGCTAGGCTACAAGTGGTACACGGTAGCAGGTTATATGAAATCAAGATAGACAAGGGCCTATCCCTTTGTGAAGCTACTCGGCTACCATTGGTTTATGAGTATTGCAAAATATATAATTCTGATACTGCCATAATCATATTAGAAAGGCTAGACAAAAAGCTCTGGATCCGATCAGTTAAGACCTTGGTCAGGAAGCTTTGTAGTGAGAGGAAAGTGGGTATAGAAGCTTTGTTCTTTCATAGATTATTAAATAAGGACAGTAATGTGGACTGTGCGACTTTTGTAGCTTTTATGTCTGCATGTTACGAAAGCAACAACCATGCTCTTGCTTCTAACTTGTCTGAGAGGATTCTAAAGGCATTGGTTAGCAGCCATTGTTTAATCAAGATGGGTGAATTTTTTTTGTGTTGAAAAGCTGAGAAGCTAAAGCAAGTTTCAATAGTTGATCCTTTTCCTACTGCTGATAACTTAAAAGCTCTGAAGCCTACCAGCATGACAAGCCAGTGATTCTTATTATATATTTTGTGGAGCTCCATTGCCAATTACTGTTTTAAGCCTGTGATTCTTATCCATCATTCCTCTTCCTTTGGAATTAACTGTTGGGTGCATGCTTGTAATTTTGTATTTTTAGTTTTATTTTTTCCCTATAATATAACTTTTCAGCCTTCTCAAATACATTAATTAGTTATGCTACTCTAACCAAAGTTACATGTTTCTATAATTTTGACTGTATTTACTGCCGGAAGAAATGATAAATTCCTTAAATTATGGATTCTTCGGCACTTCATTTCATATGTGGCTCAATCTGCAATGGATGAGACATCAGATTCTGGTGCTTTCATCAGAACTGCTTCAACATTCCATAGCGTTGTTTCACGATATTTAAGCTGTCTATTTCCAGTAGAAGTTGGAAGGTATCATCTGTATGTATCATGCTTGCCTTTGAACTTTCAGGTGCCTTGCATGCTTGAAGATAAAAGGACTTGCAAAGCCATCAGTTTCATGGTCAGCAAATCTTTTAGTATGTTCCAAAGAGGTGGAATCAAAATCTTATGACCAAATCAATACTGTCTGTTTGTTGCTCAATCAATTAAATCCAAGTGGAAACGAACAAAGGAAACTGATGAGCATATGGGATGGGTTTTTCCTACTTCAGGTACAGAGGAACCAGGAGCTATAGACCTGACCCCTGGATATTTAAAAGGCTTGGTCTGAGGTTTAATTCAATAGAAGGTGAAACTTACAAGTGCTTTATCCTTTTCACATTTCTGAGGTTTAAAAACAAATGTTTGAAATTGCAATCACACTAAGCAAATAGCAAAACTAGGTACTCACTTAGGATTGTAATTTCATTGCAATTTTGTTTCTGCCACAAACAAGCCAGTAAAATCTTCAGGCTTAGAACAGTCTTAAGTCATTCTGTAGCACCACCTGAACATCATTAAAATTGCTCACCATAATTGCATTTTCAATTGAAATGGTCGTATGTGTCAATTACTTTATAAATAAACATGAGTTTCTAAACCAATGCTTCATTTCATTTGATTGTAAAGAAAATGGAAGGCAATCATAATTTCTGAAGTCTTAAAATCTTTTCAACTTTAGTCAAGAGAACCTTGTAGCTCAGTGGCATTGTCCAGTCTTTTTTTTAAGAAAAAACCAAGACTCCAATCCCCCCTTCTCCTTGTTGTAACAATAGAATTATAAAAACAAAATCATTTCAGCTTTAGTTTATTTGCACCTTGTCTTAAGACCAGTAGTTTTTCACTTTTTTGGATAAGAAAGCATTATCCCAAAATTTCAGCTTTGGTTTGAACAAATTTAATTTCTCCTCATGATAGGCACATTGACATTGGGGCTTTTTCTTTGTTTCCTTTATGGCTCAAATTGTTGTAACTTACAAATTCAATAGCACGGTTTTATGCAGTTCACAAGAAACTGATACAGGAATATCCAAATCTATTTTGGATATTCTGTGGTCTATCTTACTCCTTTTAGACTTGAGACATTTTCTGGTGAACATGGAACACATCAAGCAGCATTATTGTGAAAGCCAACCTACAATGGATCCATTTGAGATTATCCCTATTGGCCCTAACATGATTACTCTTCTCGACATGACAGTGGGAAGGTTGGCTACACAGAATGTGAGTGTGACATTCCTACCTGTAATATGCTAACCTTTCTTTTTTTTTTTAAAGAAAAAAATCAACTTTTTTTTTATTATAGAAAATTTCAACTTATGGCGTTTACTCTTGATGATAATTCTGTATCATCAGACCAAAACACCAATCGGTTTTTGATGTAGGCAATAATTAAACCTCGAATCTCTTATTTAACTATCAGAAACTTAACCAATTTAGCTAACTAGAATTCACAAGTAATATGCTAATGGATGGTATAATCTGTGATGTATTTAATGACCATGGCGTGTGTAGTATGATATGTTTTCAATTTAATTGAGGAAATCTTATATCACTTCTTATTAAGTAAAATTATCTTCATATAACTTTATTCCTCTTTCTTCTCTATGAAAAACAATAGTCTCCCATTTCAAGTTATGCCCATTTCATGATTCAGATTATATTTCACAAATCTAAAAATGTACAGACTACCACGTCGTTTAAAACTTGGACCCAAAACATAAAATTTGAACGTGAAATGTAGAGAACAATCCTCTCTCTCTCTCTCTATGACTATTGTTCTCTCTCTTTGTTATCATTCAACAATGGCGTATTAGCATAAATTATAAGTAGCTTTTGACCCAAGGATTGAAGGAAACTTTGTGCCAAGCAACGTGTTTGTAATATATCAGCTATTTTGTGAATTCTAGGACTCATCGAATTAAAAATCCGAACATATATCTATCTTAAAAAAAAAAAAAAAAAAACTATTTTTAATTATTTATATTAACAAAATCGAAAGCATACAAGAAAGTGAAATCCTAAGACAAAAATCAGCATTTCTAAGAAGCACACGCCAGCTCAAAACATTACATTGTTATTGTTGTTGAAGAGAGGAGAGGCAGAGTGAGAGAGAGAGCTGGGCCCGTTGGCATTGGGTCCGTTTGAGACCGGTCCCACCGCTGGAGCAGAGGCTCCGAACCGCCTCCGACTCGTCCGGGCAAGCCAAAGAGACCAGGCACTGAGCCAGAGCCCGGTTCAGGTGCTTGCAGGCCGCTTCACGAGCCGGTCCGGCCGGAATCTTGCGGTGGCACTCCATTAGCGCCCGCTGAAATCGATCGCACCCATCCAAATTCGACATCTTTAAGTGGGTCCCACAAATTTTGATGAAACTGGATGGGATCTTGATCAAGCGGTGCAGCAGCAACCTCGTTTTTCTCTTTCAGGCAACGACACGTTTAAATGAATTTAACTATCAACGATCAACTGGTATAGTTCTACGTTAGTGTTTTCTATATGTTTTTGTGTTTTAGAAGGTGCCACGCTAGAGTTTTGTTTTTTTTTTTTTTAATTAATACTACTAAAAAAAAAAAATTTAATTTGTTCACACTTAACATAATTGTATACCATTTTTTTTAGCTACTGGACAAAGTCTAAATACAAAATTGATATAATCTTAAGTTGTAATATTACTTAATAAAATAAAAATTATAACATATTTTGAAATCTAATAGTTAAATTGCATGTTCTTTACTCTCTTAATGCACATGTCATATTTTGTGTCAGTTGAATATTATTTACCATATAATCTATTAGTTTATATTTTATACATAATTTTAAGATACACTAATTATTTTTTGATGAATAGACAAAGTCACACTAATTTGCTTTTGTATTGAAACTCTTTTATTTTAACTTTGAGATACAGCATGTTTGGAAGATATAAGACCCAAATTTTGTTACATTATATATGTAATTTGTTTGTGTAAAAAATTTGTAAACATTTCATAAATAATCATGACTTTTTTTATTATTTCTAATAAAGGTTAGAAATAAACAATCATAAGTGTCATAGATGATCGTGATTTTTAAATAGAGACATGTATAAGGCCTCTAAAATAAATTTTCAAAGCAACTTTAAATTTAAGTTTGGGAATCTTTTAACGAAATGTGGTAATTTTGTACCTTCTCGTAATTTGCCATAAAATTTGTAGAATAAGATAAAATTATATTCAAGTCAATTGAGAAAGTTAAAAAAGTTGATATAGATATATGTTTAGAGCATTCTCATCAACAATGCTATAAAATATAGCATTTAACATCTTAAAAAGTTATTTTATTCATTTTAACAACTCACTTTACAATACACCAAACATCAAAAATTCTATTATTTTACCACTTCATTTAAATATTTTTTTTATTATTTCTTTATTCTTTATTATTTAAATCAATAATTACATCCATTGTGATATGAAGCAATCAACAAGCAAGGGAACAACTGTAGTAGTGAAACACCATAAAACTAACTAGTTCTTTTGGCTGGAAAAATCGTGGAATTTTGCATATATCCAGCTGCAAAAACACAAGCATGGGAACAAAAAAGTGTTGGTCCCATTGTGAGGACTGTGGCAGGTAGTCTTTGTGTGGATGGAAATCAAATCTAGGAATGTTGTCCTAGAAATGGAGAATGAGAATGGCTTGATAATCAATCGTTCAGTCCTTGTGTCTCATTTATAAACACAAAACCATCCCTTCGTGCAAGGTCACAATCTTGTGACTGATGAGGTCATAACCTTGTGAGGAGTCGTATCCTTTCTAACAATTGCAAATATCGACAAAGGTTGTAGCACTAGCACTTGTCATAGGTCACGCCATTCTAGCCAGACAATACACCTTCATAGAGAAGGCATTGAGTGAAGGACCACAATTGTTATGGTACTTGTAGTGCCAAATATACATTATATATATAGAGTGTTTTACAATCAGAGTTTTGAGTACACAAACAATGAGCAAAACAGTTTCTTATGGATGCCCATAAAAAATGGAAAATCTCTACCAAACAATAAGCTATATGAAAGCAGCAATTGGTAATTTAAGCAAGACAATGCTTAATTTTAACAAAGCCAGCACGCCATTTCTATGTACCAACCGGGGGAAGCAAGCCTAATTTACAGTTTAAGATCAAGCAAGAAGTAAAACATAAGAAAGAAGTGTCGGGGGCGAAAAAGTTTCATTTCCGACAAATGAGATTTATGTTGGGTGGGGGGGTCTAAACTGAAACTCGACAATGGGCTTGATGCACAGCCCAAAGGCTATCGGTGAAGATCCAAAGAATTCATTGTATTTTATGCCTTGGGCCTAGATTGAGACTGACAAGAGTGGTCCATAAATAATCCCTACAGCGGACACATCAGCATAGTTAAAAAACATATTGTAAGAAATAACCCAGCAGTAAAATGTTTCTGCAGAAAATAGTTCAACGATAAAGTGTTTTTGTAGTAAACTGGCTCAGCAATAAAATGTCCCAGCGGAAAAATGAGATAAAACATAATAAATTTCTAGCTGTTAGCTATTTCACAGATTAAGGAAAATGTCTACATTTTCAGACTCATCATCCGTTAGCTCTGGAGAAGAGTCTTCTAATATAACAATATGAGGGAAAAATTCTATAGTAACAGTTACATCATAACTATCAATAGTAAATGAAAAAGTAAAGATCATGGGTTCCATTATAACAAATAATGAGGAGAACTTAGTGTGAGATGAAGGGAGAGAGAGAGATCCCAGCTAGCGCAGCAAGATCATTATGGTGCCAAGACATGCTCGTTAATATAGTGAGTAATGAGGGACATTTCAGGTAGTATGGATTGTGAGAGAGAGTGTGTATAGTAAAGCTGTTGGGGCTTTCTGCTGGGGGTAAATAAGTGTTTATGAGTAGAGCTATGAGAAGTGTTGGTGAGCTAGGAGCTGGGGAACTTAGTTTCTAAGCTTGAAACTAAGAACTCAGTGACTTCTTCAGAGCTTAAAGGAGGCTTAAACAAAGAGGTTATGGAAGAGTCTTTCTTGGTGTGTCTCATAGTCCCCCTGAAGCATTAATGAAGAGTTCTCTTTATATTTGGGTTTTATGGGGTAATTAGCCAATAATCTTTGCTAAATATTTCTCAATTTTCAGAAAATTCTTAGAGAACCGTTCCTAGGATTTTAGCTAAGAGTGGTAAGCTCAACTTTTAGAAGGTTCTTGCTATTTTGGGTAATAACAGCTAGGATTCTAACTTAGCATTGAATGCTGATTAGCCTTAGTTGATAGGATTAGAGCATGCATTAGGCTAATGATCTTGATTATGCTGCTATTAGAATCAGAGCTCCCTAAGGCAAATTGTATCACCCTAAGCAAAGTGTCAATCTTGGAGCCCTTGCTAGGAACTCTGCTAGGATCTCTTTGGTGTCTTCCAAACCATATTTCCCTAAGTTTCCTCATTTAAGGTTCATGTGCTTGGTTCATGAACCAAAGAATACACATTTTTAGTATGAATATGAATTGATTTCAAGTTGTTTCAGGAGCTTTAATGACCTGGTCATGGCTACTCTTGATTCTTGACCGGATGGATTGGAGAAGAAAGAAGGGACAGCTAGTTGAAACTTCCCAACTTTTTGTCACATCACCTTCAGCTTTATGTCACATGAGAAATGATGGAATTACAGCTTGTGAAGGAAGGGTTTAACCCCTGATGGACACATATCCTCTTCTGATCTGATTGGACAAGTTGGGACTTGATGGGAATGGGCTCCAGTTGTTTGGTTGTGTTGAAATTTGGCTGGTCAACTCACGTGATCTCCAGCTACTAGGATTTGTGTGTGGGATGGGCTGGCTCAGTTGGACTTCGTAGTTGAGCTTCTTTGGGCTTGGTTATCCCTACAAAATGAATAGTTTTGTCATGGGTGATATACATAGGCTTTTATAAATCTTGCGAGAGAGGTATTTCTTGAGGGATGAGTAATTACATTTCCCACGAGTGAGGGATTTAGTATATGTAAAACAAGTGTCGAAAATAATATTTGAGTTTTGTAAATATATGCCAAAATAGCATTTGGGCTTTTGTGACATAGTGCCAAATTAATATTTGGGCTTTTATGAAATAGTGCCAAATTAATATTTAGGCTTTTATGAAATAGTGCCAAATTAATATTTGGGTTTTATTAAAATAGGTGCCAAATTAGTATTTGGGATTTGTAAAATAAATGTCAAATTAGTATTTGGGCTTTAAGTGCCAAATTAGTATTTGAACTTTGTAGGATTTTGTAAAAATATTGCAATGTAGCAACGGGCTTTTAAAGGTGTCGTATCGTAACGAGTTTTGGAGTGCCATATCGTAACGGGTTTTAGAGTGCCGTATCGTAACGGACTTTAGAGTGGGTTTTGTTGGGCTTTTTTGGATTTTCCCACAAGGTAAATGCTTTTGGGCTTTCTTGTGGAGATAGCATAATTTTGTGGTCCAATTTTGGTAGCAATATGGTGAGTATTTTTGTGAAAACCCAAGTTGGATAATATGTGGGATATAATGGGTAATATTTGTGAAAGGGCCTAAGGCAATTTGTGGAGCTTATATATGGAATATTTGTGAAAGCCCAATAACATGGAGAATATTTGGGTAATATATATGGGGAATATTTATGTGGGCTCAAAATAATTTATGGGCTTGTATGGATATTTTTGTGAGTGAGCTAATGAAATTAAGGCTCGAAAATTTGTACCTCAACAAGAAGAAACACATTACAACTTCTAGCACCAATATTTGCAGATCTCAAAGCATGACTAAATTAACTTTACTCCAAATTGAAATTACCTTATTTCCCCTTTTTGTGTATTTGACTGCAACAAGCTCTTTTGTCTTTTTATCTCTCACCAACCTTGCCACCCCAAAATTCCCTACACCAAGGTCCTTCAATGACTCATATCGCTCCTCCATCTCAACTCACCCCCAATGAACAATCACACACACAAAATCACAATACCAATATACCAAAATTCACAAAGTATGAAAAAACCAAACAACCCCAGCAAAATTTTATGGACACCAAGCACTAACAAATCCTAAAGTCCCATAGATAACAATAAAAAGCACAATAAGAGAAGGGGAGTGCTGCAAAAAATGAAGACAGAATCATTTTGCACATAACCAACCTGAGCTTCCTCATTTTGCACATAACCACTAATTATCACACTCCAAGAGATAACATCTTTATCACACATTTCATCAAACATTTTCTATGCATTCTCCTTGTTAGAATCTGCATATAAACTCAGCAATACAAGACCCACAAAATCCCTAACCCAATCCAAAACCTAATAACCCATTGTTTATACCCATGGAGCTTCAGTCTGACCCAAATGGAAGCCTAATCCCCTCCCTTGAATCTTCGATTTTGAGATGAGAATATAGGTTTCAAGATTGGGTTTTTGGGTTCGGTTAGGGAGAGAAAAGTGGTTCGGTCAGAAGAAGAAGATAAGCAATTGGGTTTGTGATTGTGGGTTCGATCAAGGAGAGAATGCTTAGGTTTGTGATCGTGGGTTCAGTCAGAGGAAGAAGAGAAGAGGCGTGTTTGTGATGGTGGGTTTGGTTAGAGGGAGTAGTGAAGAGCAGATGGGTTTGGCGGTGTGGGTTGAGGAAAGGGAAGTAGCGGCTTAGGTTGAGGGAGAACAAAGAAAATAAAAAATAAAATAAAATAAAAAACAGAAAGGAGGCAAAGGCATAGGCATGGGAGAAGAGAGAACCCAAAAAAAAAAAATTTGAGGGAAAACAAGAAGCAAATAGGCGCGAAAAGGCAAAAAAGGTGGAGCGTGTGAGAGGAAAAGTGGAAAAGGGACACACGTATTTTATTAAACAATTTTTTTTTTTTTTTAACTTCTTGCTACAGTGGGCTGCTAGAGATAGCACCCCACTGTAGCTAGATGTCAAAATTAATAGCATCTAGCACCTTTGATGGAGTGTGCTTTTTTAAAATTTGATGTTAAAAAATAGCATTTAGCATTCTCGATGAGAATGCTCTTAGGACAAACAAAAAATACACGCACACTCTCAAAAGGATAGATAAGCTGGCTACTCTATCTGAATCCACCAACAAATATAAGAAAAATAATCGTCACTTTAATGGAATCCACCAATGAAGATTAGAGCAAAAATCAACATCAACAGGAAATCCACTCAAGGATAAGGATGTGTTTGGTAGAGTGGATTTTAGGGAGGATGAAAAAAAAAAAAAAAAAAAGTGAGAGAGAGAATGAGGAGAGAAAACTTTTTGAAAAGTGTTTGGTTGGTAGGAGGAGAGAGGAAAATGATGGTAAGGTCTTAGTGTTTTCTCTCTAGGCTCACTAAAAAATTTTCTCTTCAAAATAGAGAGAAAACTGGGTGAGAAGAGTTTGATAAATAAATGATGAAAATGATATTTTTTCTTCGTAAAAGTTTTGTAAAACATGCTCTTTTTTTTATTCGTTTAAGCCAAATAGCGTAGACAATTGCTTAGAATAACACTCTAAGTAAGCATAGGAGAACAAAATTATAATTGAAAACATTACATTTTCAAGACTAAGTTAGAAAGACTCATGAAAACTAGAAACATAAATAAAAGATATATATTCTTTGACTGATGGAACATAAATGGTTGTAATTTTCCCTAAAAGCTTTCAAATTCAATAACATCTAAAATTGCATGGAAAATTAGTTCAAACATAGGCCTCTTTGGGTAGGGCTTGGGAATCACGTTGGGCTGCGCCTAAAAATTCTTTGGACACTCCTATGACAAATGTGTTCTTTAACGTTGGGCCGGGCCTAAAAATTCTTCGGACACACCTATTCAGCTAGAAGACAGGACTTACATTTTATTAGGGTTAATGAACTAACTTGGGTTAGCCCAGACCTAATTCAACCCCCATTCGAAACGCAATTAGGCTAGCCGAAGAGGATTCCTGCAATCCTCACCACTTTCACTCTTTCTTCCTCTCTCTCCAACTTGGTGTATTAATGGGCTTTGAGCACTTACAACACCTATAAGCCCAATGGCAGTTTGATGCATTTAGAGCCTAAGACGAAAACTAAATTAAGACTTTTTATGTATATTAAATAATTTTTTTAAAATAAAAAATTACCTAAAAGTATTAAACTCTATTATTTTGTTTTAGATGCAAAATTACTAATTAATATCAACTACATAAAATTGTTTTTTTGAGAAAGTCTATAAACAAAAAAAAAAAAAAAAAAATTGACAAAACTTTTCATATTTGTTGATGTAGCATATTGATAGTGATAAGTAAAAAAAAAAAAAAAAAAAAAAAAAATGATGTTAGTGGTGGACCTAGATAAAAACTAGTAAAAGTTGCCAACTCAACTGCCGTAAAAAATGTAGTGATATTTTTTGTGTATTGCTTTTTTTTTTTTTTTTTAGAAGTGCTACATTCACAACATTTTCACAACAAATCCTAAGTATTAAGTTGTTACTGGTGCTAATTTGAACTCACCACTGAAATTACTTTTTTGTTCACTAATAACAACTATTAACAACTTGTCATATAGAATTTGTTGTAAAAATATTGTGAAAAATGTTGTGAACATAACATTTTTCTTTTCTTTCTTTTTCCATTTGATAAAAAATATTATTTTATTTATTAGCTAATATTTGGGCTTAATTAATACTATTACAATGAAAGAAATATCCCTATTGATTAAAATTTGAGAATCTTTCTTTATCTAAGAGTCTTAAGCAACCATCTTATTTGCCTATACTATAGAGGTGCCTGATAAGCCCATAAGTGACACATGCAAGCCACATTACAAGGCTTGACTCATGATTTGCTATATCTATAGTAAATCTCATCTAAATTGCATCTCAACATGAAATGTTTGTTTGTTACTACTAATGTTGATTGATATAATTCCTCAAAATTAGTAGCTTCAAGAGGTGTCAATCCTCCCACAGAAGCAAACTAAAGGAGATTTAGTTGACTAATAACTTACCCAAATCAACATCAATCACATTATCTCAACCTCCCATGAAAAGCCACTGCTCATGATTTTGTCATAACCTCAAAACCCAACAACTAAAGAAAATCGTCACTGATTAAAGGAGGATTTTAGATGTTCCTTTAAGCCTCTATAAAGGCACGACCAATAGGAGTATTTACTAAAGTTGCTCTACTCACCAACATACAACATTTACTTCTTTGCTTAAGACGATATATTGTGTTATATTATATACAATAAATCCTCTTTTGTGTGTGTATGTGTTTGGTAGCATAAGTAAAACTCTCTCTCTCTGTCTCTCTCTCTCCAATCTAAGAATTGTTAAGGCAAGAAGAGACTATTAGTGGACTTTTAGTTTACCTTCAAAGGCTTATTGTTCTTTTAAAAGCTTTCAAGATACCCTTATGGCCATTGATACCAACAAGTGCAAGTGGGAGTAGCAGGCTTGACTCGTCATTCTGAACCCAAGTCAAAAGGCTAAGTCAATTTAGACACAATACATGGCAAGGTGACAAAAACAACCCTAACAATATGTAAGCTCAATGGCTCCTTGTGTGAGTTGTAATTCCTATTTTGCTGGTTGGCTTTTTGTAGTAGGTTGTCCTATAAGTGTTTTTTTTTTTTTTTTTTTTTTTTTTTTTTTTTGCCTAAGTAGCTTATATTTGACCTAGTTTGCTCTTAAACAAAAATTTATAATTATTTAAATAAGAATGATTGAGTATTAGAAGAATTTTATAACATATATCACAACTAATGCAAGGTGGGTTGCAAACTTTCTATCAAGTTTGTAAATTAAAGGATTAAATATTGAAGAGTATATTGATCAATAACCTATATAATTTTTTAAATGATTAGTTACACATGCATTTCATGGGTCATTTCACCCCATGCATCTCATAGTTTTTGAACCCAATATTTATACATACATCTGCAATTATACACCTCATGAGATTGAGGGAGTGAAGGGGAATTGGCTAATTAATAGCTCCGCCAAAAAAATCTCAAATATCAGAAGGTCCTTAGTTTTAGCCTTGGCCCTTATCGAAAGGACAAACCCCTCTGTCTCTCTCTCCAGTCTCCACCCTCCATAAATTCTCTCTCCCAAAACCAATCCTACTGATGAGTCATCACCTTTCAACAACCCATTATAAAAATTTCCTTTCGGACCCACATTCTGCAATTAGAAAACTCAAACAAAAGTTACATTATGTCATTTACTTCTCACCCCATTTTTATTACCCCTTTTAGTAACTCTATGGCCACCTCTTTCAAGCTTTCCTAGGTTTAATATAAACTCAAAATTTTAATAATTGTTAATATAGAAGAAGAAAGAAAGGTCAAAAGACACTATATAACTTTTTAGAACTAATTAAGGTACATATACTCATATAGAGCTTTTTGTGCATATTATTATTATACATCTAGATTGATTTATTTTTTTCAAAAATTTTTTATGGTAATCAAATTACATGTTTAAAATATTTGTACTTGGATTGATTTTTTAGATTAATTTGTTATTAACTATATATTTGTTAAAAAAACACTTGTCTATAGACTTTGAAAAGCCTCCTATGAACCCCTACTTAAGAAGAAAATGTTACTAATTGCCACCCGAATATAAAATCCAATTTGAAATTGCATTTGTAAGATTGTACATTTTGTTTCATTTGACTTAAATATAATTTGCTAAAACCGTTAATCTTTTATAACAAATTATATGAATAAAATTGGTGATGCACTCAATCCCTATAGCACTATCAAATTAGCATTCACAAAATGCAACGCTGGCTAGTATGAAACTAATTAAGATGATTAAACTCTTTATGGGGTGCAGTTGTATATGATTAGGATAGGGATATTATATATTGCAGTGGAGATACGAATTTTCCACGAGACCCAATTCATAAAATCTTAAATTCAAAGGATTCGTGCCCTTTAAAAAATAGTTGCGGAACAATGGCTTTTATATTATCTGCCTACCTCATAATATCGGTTTTTGAAAATAAAGGATTGTATTATCAAGGGGCATCTTGACCAATCCACTTATATATATATATATATATATATATGAATTATCAAAGTCTTCACAGTTTCCATGCTGTATCACAAATCATAACATATATATACTCCGGAAAATTTACTAAATTTTAGCGATAAATTGACTATAGATTCTTTATCTATAAAAATTAAAAAAAAAAAAAAAAAAAGACTAATAGATTGATTCAATAATACATGCAAGGGTAGTTGGTATTTTCTTACATATTATTATTATTTTTTTATAACTTCTTTAGTTCTTTACCTGTTCTTCAAAAAAAAAAAAAAAAACTTCTTTAGTTCTTTACCTACAAGTAATTGAATTTATTGAATACATTTGTTACTAAATTATCATTATCTATTCCTTGATAAAAAGTTATCATGATCAAATAGGATGGAGTAACTTCTTTTATTTATTTATTTTTATAATCTAATATTATAAAAAGTGGGTGATAGTAGATTTAAACCTAATCGCTGAACTAAGGCTCTTGGTTATTTTTTTTTTCAGTTTAGAGGTAAAAGCAATTTTAGGTGTTTTTTTATCGAGATATCCAAAGTTCAAATTCTCCCATTTTGTTACAACTACCAAATTATCAACCAAAAAAAAAGATATAAATCCAATAATAATTTCCTTAACAAAAAACATGAATTAAATGTCTTACATTTTAGAACGCCAATTCACTATGGACGAATGAAAATTTAGGGGGTAAAACAATAGATGGATGGAGCCAAGAATGGAATGGAGTACTTTTTCTTCTTCTTTTTTTTGTCGCCTCCTCCTTCTTATTTTCTGGTTGGAGGGAAGGAAAAGAAAAAAGCACTAATTTCACGTATAGGACAATACAAATCCATAGGATAAGTTGTAGCTAGCCACTATTGGCAAATAAATCTCCAAGGGACCACGTTAGTTATGAAGAGAGAAAAGAAACAAAACAAGACAATTATTATGAATATGAATATGCTTTTACCACCTCTTTTATTTTGCCGACGATGGTAAATTTTTCTTGTATACATAAAGGGGCGGTAAAAGTAAAATAAATGTCCTTTTAGTTAAAAATTTGACAAGGAAAAAGGTGGTCGAACAGAACAGAGTTTATGAAAAACCTCATAGGCTTGTAAAATTTTATATTTTGTGATGATTCATGGGATATATCCTATACCAGCCATAATTTTAAAAAGCAGACAGAGAATTGAAAAAGAAAAAAAAAGAAAAAAATCTCAGGTTTTAGATCCAATTGTAGTTTAACCAGTGATTGAAATTTTTTAATTAATAATTATTTCACAGTAAATATAATTAATTATAATAATTTTATAATAATAACGAATATAATATTTTCTGAAAATATATATTAAAAAATAACTAAAAATTTGCAAGCTGTTTTATTATCTTTACAAAACCAATAATCCTTCAAAAAGGCGAGGTTCCAAATTTCATGACGTAACATCACATTTTGATTAGTGCTCTTATACTCGACCACACGCTCTATTTGAAATAGATTGAAATTTATTGATCAAACACCAGATTTATCTAACAACAAATTTCACATTAAGATCTCCACAAAATTCATTTTTTAATTAATTTATGCCAAAGATCTATACCTAAATGTTATTAACAACTTTCTAAATTAGTTTAATTTGGACCCTTCATTTCTTCTCCAAAAAAAACAGGTTGTGGACCCTTCATAAAGCTTTTTTTTTTTTTTTTTTTTTTTTTTTTAAGGTAGGTGTAGATTATACATTCAAAGCCATCATTATTATTCTTTTTTTTTTTTTTTTAGAAAGAGTTTCAACTTATAGCGTCCGCTCCTGATGATAATTTTTATCATCAAATCAAAACAGCAATTGGTTTTTGGTGTAAACGAAGATTAAACATCAAATCTCTTATTCAACAATCAGAGGTTTTACAAGTTAAACTAACTCCACCAAAGCCATCATTACTAATTGAAACCTCTCTGCACATTTCCAATCTTTGTTTTCATTATCATATTATGCTTTAAATTTCATAGTATCAACCAAATATATTATACAATAGAACACAATGCTTGCATATCTATAATCAAAATGGTCCAAATACTCTCTCTCTCTCTCTCCAATTTTAATATTGAATAATAAAAAAATAATCAAAACGAACCGTCCAATTCTAATTATTCCTTTTTTTTTTTTTAATGAATTTTCATCTGTTTTTTTATATAAGTAGACCGATATAGATGCCTGTTCATGATTGAACGGCCGGTATGGTTTGGTTTTTAATACAACAATGCTGCCAGCATGCATCCAAATTAAGAGTTACCATCTTAGGGCAACCTTATATGATTGTATGAGCCAATTTGTAATTTCCTTGTTGAATTTATAGAATACCAAGGTGAGTGCTCTTGCAAAAATCACCGTTCTTTTTCTAAAAAGGCCAGATTGTGGTGGAACCCATGTATGGGTACACCTATCCAATAATTGCATTTGTTGAATTTGTCACAAGCATGACATTGAGTTGGATACTTTTTTCAATTCTCTCTCTCTCTCTCTCTAAACCAAAGTTGAGCTGCAATTTATAATTTTGAAGTGGAAACTACAAATATAGAGATGATGAAAAGTAAGCAACACTAAGGATGCATTCTCTTCCAACAAGAAAGTGCCCTAAGCCATGATCTTTTTGGCATTCTAAGTGATACATTTAATATCATTGATATAGAAGCAGGCTTTGGTTTAAGAATCTATAGTTGTGTCGTTTTGTGAAACAAAATCAGGAAAAAGATATCATGACACAAGCTAGACCAGAATGATTAAATTTAAGTACTCCACAAACAAGAATATCACTAATCTTCTCATGTTCATACATTTTGTAGAATGAATTGGTTGATTTTAAAATTTTAACTCACTAATTAACATATCAAAGTGCATCACTAATGAATATCATGGATTATAGTACCATATTTTAGTACAAGCATTATATACATTATTTGCTCATTAGTATTTTAATATGAGTATAGTGATCATAATTCGATGATAGAAAAGATTGGATGAAGATAATGTCAGGGACAAGATTAAGATAATGTAAGAGGATAAAATGTGACACTTGGAGAGAGAGAGAGAGAGAGATTCTTCTAGAAAGACATTTCTTCTTTGACAAAGTCTACTATTAAGATAGCATCTATAAAGGAAAATAATGTAACTTTGGAAGTATTACAAAATAAGTATTTTTTTCACAGCTACGCATATGAGTTGTTATGATTTGAGTAATATTATGTTCACCTAAATCTACCATTAACATCATTTTTATTATGCAAAAATCACAACAAATTATATAATAGTTGAAAAAAAATTGTCTCCAACATTAACCCTTGAATGGAAGGAGAGAGAAGGTCCAAAATGTCACTATTGAGATAAAACCCATTAACACTTAGTGAAATTTAAAGATATGATCATTTGAGGGGATGAGGGCACTTCTCCAATCTTTCGAACTCAACTTTTAATTACAACCTATTCTCAAAAAAAAAAACTTTTAATTACAACCTCAATACATCAGACGGAAAACAAAAGCACCATAGAATAGAACCAAACAAAAACATCAAATGGAAAATAAAAGAACATAGAATAGAACCAAACAAAAGCAAGGATCACATATCTACTATTACTAGAAAATTATTGAGAAGTAGGAGTAAAATTTAAATGTGTAAGAACAAAAGAGTACAAACCCTCTTGATCCATCACCCAATCCCAATCGGTGGAAATTGAATTATTTGGGATGAAGGGTGTGCTACTTTTAGGGAGCAAATGTGGATGGGCCCTTTTCCTCCCCACCATAAATAAATATCAATGGGATCCAATCCAAGGAACTATATAATTTTTCCTCCATTAAAATTTAAAATCCTCACACCACTAACTAGGAATTGTCTTGATCCATATGATATGATATGAAAGGCAAAAGGAAAAGATAAATGACAACAACATCAAAAAGAAAAGAAAAAAGTGTGAATAAATATATAACCCTTTATTACAATAGTTGTATTTTTATTTTTTATTTTTTTTTAATACAAAAATAGCAGATACTTTGGATAGTTTTATGACCTTTATTTGCTTCGCTCGCTCTCTCTAATATAAAGGCCACCTCTTTCTAAGATTAAAAAAGAAAAAGAAAAAAAGACCATCTCTTTCTACTGCATATATAGTTAATTAATAACTTAATAGCTCTTCACACTCTGTCACTTTGCAGGTACACGATAGCAATAATCTCTTTGCAGTGTGATCACAAGCGGTTGTGTACTGCCAGCTTGATCTGATAGATGATGGGTGTGGTGGGAAATTGGTACTATTGGGTATGAAAATATTCAAGAGCTTTTGCTTTGAGTCCTCCATCGCAGCTCCACCATTGCTGATCGGTGAGTTCAATCTGAGTGCCTTCAAGTTTCAATTTTTTTTCATATATTCTATCTGGGATTGTGGCTAAAGCCTTCAAGTTTCAATTTTTCTTTTATTTTTGCTTTCTGGGTTTACTCTCTCTTCACTCATTATACACAGTATTGGATTTGGACCCCTTAATTTTGCCGACTATCCACACATATCCATTTCAAGAAATGGTCATCTGGGTTTTCATTCCTCTTTTGAATACTGTCTCCCTCTTTGGCTTTATGGCCACCTCACTTGTCCTTTTGTTTCACTTTTCTATTTCTGCATGAAAAGGTGAACTTTTTCCTATCCGGGTTAGCATTCGTGTTTGTAAAAATTGCCATTTTTTCTTGCGGGTTCACTTGTCAGTTACTGTTTGATAAATAGTCTTTCATTTGAGAGCATTGAAGACAGTAGAGGACTAGAGGTGCTAAATATTTTGTTCTTTTTTTTTCTTTCTTTGGTGTACGTGCTCAAATATTATTGGCCTCCTGTTTTAAGTTTGTGGAAAATTGACATGTTGACTATTTGACTTCCACCACTTGTATTAGTATTATCCCTGAGAGAAGAGGTTAGAGAGCAATAGAGCAAAGAGTTTCTTTTTGGTAGGAAGGAAGAACTTGTAGGTCCTCTGATAGTCTTACTTACTCTTACATTTTACATTAAGATTAAGTTTTTATTTGTTTTGCCAATTTTATTAGGCTTTATTGATTAAAAGGAATTTTTGTAATTCACCTCTAGTTGTAGTTTGCTTTATGTTTTGTTACTTTAGTGTGTCATAACCATGTTTCTTTTGCTGTATTTATAAGCTATTGGTTGCTATATGTGAAGTTTTCAAAAGTATACTCTAATAGATTTCGATTCCTAAATTATAAATTTGAGCCTTGTGGTTTCATGGAGTTCTATGTTTTGTTAATTTAGTGTGATATAATCATGTATCTTCCCTATCTATGTCTATATAATCTATTTGTTGGTACAAGTGGAGAGTTCAAAAGTAACCTCTAATAGACTTGATTCCTAAATTTTAATTTTGAGCCTTGTAGTTTCATGGAGTTCCATGACTATAAATTTGGATTTTTCTAAGAGACATCGAATCTATATTATGTAGGAGAGCTGAAAGATGGACAGGACCCGATTGGATGTAAGATTTCATCACTCAGGATCAACACAATCAGAGGAATCAGCTTTAGATTTGGAAAGGAATTACTGCAATCATTCTAATTTTCCTTTGTCATGTCCATCACCCCTTCAACCTTTTGCCTCAGGTGGTCAGCACTCTGAGAGCAATGCTGCCTACTTCTCATGGCCTACTTCAAGTCGATTAAATGATGCGGCAGAAGATCGGGCTAACTACTTTGGAAACCTTCAAAAGGGGGTGCTGCCTGAAACTCTGGGGCGGTTGCCAACAGGGCAGCAAGCTACTACCTTACTTGAGCTGATGACCATTAGGGCGTTTCATAGCAAGATCTTGCGTCGGTTTAGTCTTGGTACAGCAATTGGGTTTCGAATTCGAAAGGGCATGCTTACAGATATTCCAGCTATTCTTGTCTTTGTTGCCCGTAAAGTTCACAGGAAATGGCTCACCCACATCCAGTGTCTACCGGCTGCCCTTGAGGTGGGGAAATTTGTTACTTCTGGTTTTGCCTTGGGTTTCACATGTCTTGTAATAATCTCACTATACGTTTGCTGAGAATTTATTTTTGATACATAATAATTACTTTTTTAATGAGGAGAATGCCCAAGTACAAGTGAACTATATAAGTGCATATCATATAAAATAACAATCTAAAATTTAAAAGATTTATAAATTCTGATAGATATGATAGATAGGCACTACCTTAAACAGTCTCCCAGTTATTCAAAGATCTCAAGAATAAAGATTTAATTGAAATTAGGTTAAAGCTCAACCCATTTGGTAGTCTGGCTATTCTTTTTCCTCCATATTATTTGCATAGTACATGGTGCAATTGAATTCCAAATCATATTATTCACATGATGACCATGTTTACCATTTCAGCATGCAAGCAAATCCACAACCGATCTTGACTTCACCCATTTAACTCCAAAGAGATAGAATACAAATGACCACAACTCTCTAGCCGCCAAATAGTAGAGTAAAAGGTGATCTCTAGCCTTACACAAAAAGAGCCAATCCACTATTGTTATTCCTCACTTACAAAGGTTATCCATTGTTAAAATTCTTCCCATGCAGTTGACCAACTTACACCCCTTTATGCTCTTCTATAGAAATCCAGTAGCACCATGCACTTTCAAAGATAAGTTTAATCTTTCCCATATTAGAATATATATTATCATAAATATTAGAATATATAGTACCATAAATATGTGGACCATGGTTTTGTAATCACATAGACTACTATGGTTTTAGGGTTAATCATACGAAACATAATGTATTCTTATACCTACTCTATATTGGATTCATGGTAACATATAATTCATAATGGTAAAGATGTATCCATTTGGGGCTTTTCGCCGTGGACATCGGCCATTAGACCGAGCCATGTTAATTATCTTTTTTTCGCTCTCTCTCTCTCTTCATCTTTTTATTTTCATCTTTTGATTTTAACATGGTATCAGAGTCATGTTCTAGTCTAGTTCCCCAAAGGCTGCCAACTCACTCATGTTCCTCACCACTACACTTGTCCTCCAACCACAGTAGTCTTCTTTTGGCCTCCATCTATCATTGATGGTCGTCATTTGCTACTATCTTGCACGTTCCAATTCACGTCATGCTTGATTTACTCTATATTCTATCCAATCATTTATGGTCATGTTTTAATTCACGAGCTTACATTACAAACTCAATGAGTCTTCAAGCTTCCACCTTGAGGTTGAGAGCGGGGAGGGTATTAGAATATTACCATAAATATGCAGACCATGGTTTGGTAGAATACCATGGGCAATTGTAGTTTTGTAATACCACAGTTTACTGTGGTTATAGAGTTACCATTCTAAGCCTAATGTATTCCAATGTAACCCTACATCTGATCATTGTAACATATAATTCAAAATTATAACGATGCAGTTGTTTGGGGCTTTCTGTTATGGATGTAGCTGTCAGGCTAAACCATGTTAATTCTCTCTCTCTCTCTCTCTCTCTCCTTTTATTTTCTTATTTCTATTTTAATATATGTTTGTTGAGGATTATTTATGATCTTTTTAATCCTAGGTATTAGATTGTGTTAGAATCATGGTTAAATGATTAAATTCACCATTTCCTAATAGCTCAAGCTTTTGGGATAATCGGTAATTTATCATAGTAATTTATCAGATTGGTTATCACATCAATTACAATTCTGGTCCAACTAACAATTTTTTTTTAATTAAATTCTGTAGACATGATTGAATGATAGAAAATACTTGAGGGGTTGAAAAATGTTAAAAGTATGACCTTTGACAGATTCCCAGCTTTCCGAAAATGAAACTGGATGTTCCAATATTTAAATGTGTTGAAATTTAAGGAAATTTAACTTATCGAAAAAAATAAAATAAAAAAATTTGTTGAAATTTAAAATCTGTTATGATCTTGACCGATCTCTTATGTTTTACTCGGGAAGTTGAAGTTCCTTTTAATTTTGGGGCAGGGGCCTGGAGGGGTATGGTGTGATGTGGATGTTGTGGAATTCTCCTATTTTGGTGCACCTGCTCCAACTCCCAAAGAACAATTATATACAGAGCTCATAGATGGCTTGACAGGAAGTGATCCATGCATTGGTTCTGGCTCCCAGGTAATTTTTTCCTCTTTAACCAAACTCCCATTTCATGTGCTTGTTAAATTTCAGGGAAAACACTTGTTCACAGAACATAATAGAAGCTACTCTACCCAGTTTTGGAGAATTCTTGAATATACCATGACAGAGCATTGATCAATCTTTGCTGCATGGAAGTAGGAGTTTTTAAGAATTATTCTATAAATCTATATACTGTTGATCAAAATATCAACTAATCAAAAAAAATATATATTGATCAAAACCTCTTATCACTAGTATTATTTATCACTCGCTGGAATATTTCTTCAGTAAATCATGACAATATTAATTGAACTGGTAATAATACATATAAGTTTACATTTCAACCTTTGTTGTGATAACCAATGGTAGGCTCTATAGTCTTTTCAGTGAAAACTCTATTAAAAATAGGACGTTTTAACCATGAAATTTTATATAAAGAAAGTATATATTGAAAGCATTTAGATAGTGTATCACTTCTTTCCAATGAAACATCTGTTTAAAATTTAACTATGAATGTTTGTTTTGAAAAAATAAAATTTAAAGCATTTTGATAGTGGAGGAAACTTATTTATCACTTTTTATAATTTACCAATGAAAAGTGGGCCATCTGTGACTCATGAAGAAAGCTATATCTACTCTTTTCTACCATTTGTAATGGTTGATTCTGAAAAGCTGCAAGAAAGATCTGGTAAGCCACCAGTAAGCATTGTGATCTGACATCTATTTTGTGTGTGTGGGGCCTGATTTCTGGATCTGGGTTTAATGAATGTGAAACGAACACTAATCTAAGTTTTATTTCAACTCCTTTGTCATCTGTGATTGGTTAGAGCTAAATATCTTGACACCTTTGGTTCTAGTCTGAAAAAGTGAAGTATTTAGTTTTGTATCAATATATACACATTTGTAATCATCAAAATTAGATGACAGATTTGGGACCGCCTTTGAGTGGGATGATGTCAACTGCTCACATGAAATGATGGGGAGATCTCAACAGCTAGCTTTTCATATTTGTTTTCTTCTCTTCATATTGGTATAGTATTTTTTTTCTTAGGTAAGTTGTCTCACAAAAAGGTTCTTTGTGTCATTGTAGCCTTTGGTGCAACAGCATTTGATCGAATATAGTCTGGCTATTGGCCAAGATAAACTCTGCTGATGGTTTAGTGCAGATTGTCTGTGTGATTAGAACAACATTTATATGTTTTTAGGGAATTTTAGAAGACGTGAATTATATATTTTCCCCCTTACCTAATATGCTGAGACAACTTCCGGGGAGGACAAATGCTTGGTGAACAAGTAATCTTAGAAATGAGGAAAAAAAGAGAAAGAAAGTCGAGAGACATGTTTTTCAATGCTATCTTTGTATTCATGGTGTATGCTAGCAAGTCATTTATGAACTTAGCTGTCCATCAAAGGTTATGATTCTTATGAAATAGGATTGATGGCAGCTTATTTTCAGTAATGTGTTTCCTTTTAGCTGGTAAACTGTATTGCATAGTATTTGTAAAGCTTCTTATCCTTGTCCTGGTGATTCAACCATATTTTATTAACTTGTTAATTAATCATTATGCTTGGCCAAACTTTTTCAACAGCATTTCTTAAATAGTGAAAAACATTTGCAATGTTTTTGTTAGGTTGTTTACTATCTTTCATTTCCTAAATCTCAATTTTCTAACAACATTTGTTACACACTAGTAGCTGGTGTCTTCACTTCTGCTCATGAAATTACCTAATTGCTTTTTTGCTTATATAGGTGGCAAGCCAAGGGACATATGGAACCTTGGGCGCTATTGTAAAAAGCCGAACAGGAAATAGACAGGTTGGTTTTCTCACAAATCGGCATGTGGCAGTTGATTTGGACTACCCAAATCAGAAAATGTTTCATCCGTTGCCACCCAACCTTGGACCTGGGGTGTATCTTGGTGCTGTGGAGAGGGCAACATCATTTATCACAGATGATCTTTGGTATGGCATCTTTGCTGGAACAAATCCAGGTAATGTAGTTCCAAATTGCAGTTATCATTAATGAATTACCTGGATTATTGGCAAAAACTTATAAGTGTTGTGAATTTATGAATCATATTGTAGAATCATGTTTCTGTAAAGTCCAGAAAGTTGCTATTTTGCTGTCTAAAAAAATAGTTGGGATCTTTTTTAAGCCTGATCATTTAGTGGGTTCCAGTGGGGATACTGTCGTGCAATATTTATAACTTAATCCTATGTGCTTTGTATTATGGGTATTACCTGTAGACCAGGCTGTTCTTTGGATCAAAATGGAGGCACCCAACCAAAATGACAATCTCAACCTTAAACGTATTGTCTTAATCAAAATGCACATTTCTCTCCTGCACCCTTGAACTGAAGCACTCCTAGCTTAACAGGTCAAGCTGTTTTGTAAAAATCAGTCATGTGCACTGTAAATCAGCCCAGACCAAACTAGGTTGTGCCTGTTTACACTGGTCTGAATATTGTGTGCCCTTCTAACCTTCTGATTAGTTGATTGTTGCTAATTTCCAAATGGTATATTTTTAATGATAATGCTTGTAAATGCTTATTTAGGGGTGTAAAGTTATTGAGGCAGGAAATACTTTTTGCCAAATTTATTGAAACAGACTAGGGTAAGTTTATTGAATATTTTTTGTTATGTATTGCAATATGAGGGAGAAGGCTCATTTTAGCATTGCCTGCAGAAATCTATTTAGTATTTAATCCTCTTTCTTGAGGATCTTTTGGCTTTGTGCTGGTTTAAACTATGAAGCTCATGTTTAAATCTGGTAGTATCGTTGATTAGTTTGGATGTCTTCCTGTTGGATCAATCCCATATATATTTGTATATCTTACTAAAGCAATATTATTGATGATTTCACAATTGTCTGTATAACTTCACATATGTGGTAATGGGTTTCTCATTGTGTTCTGACCCCCACATATACCCATTACGGTTTGGTGCCCATGCAGAAACATTTGTACGAGCTGATGGTGCCTTCATTGCTTTTACGGAAGATTTTAACATGCACAACGTGACTACAACTGTAAAAGGTGTGGGTCAGATAGGTGATGTCAACATCATAGATTTGCAGTCTCCCATTAACAGTCTCATTGGAAGGCAAGTGGTCAAAGTTGGAAGAAGTTCTGGGTTGACTACTGGGACCATAACAGCCTATGCCCTAGAGTACAATGATGAGAAAGGGATTTGTTTCTTCACTGATTTTCTTGTTGTTGGTGAGAATCAGCAGACATTTGACCTCGAAGGTGATAGTGGAAGCCTCATTCTCCTAACTGGTCAGAATGGGGAGAAGCCACGACCTGTGGGGATTATTTGGGGAGGGACGGCTAATCGAGGTCGGCTGAAACTAAAAGTTGGACAACCTCCAGAAAATTGGACTAGTGGAGTTGATCTTGGACGCCTTCTTGACCTCCTTGAACTTGATCTCATCACAACCAGTGAAGGTCTTCAAGGTTTGTGCTTCTGAATCAACATTATTTTTCCCATTGGTTACTTCTATGGCCCATTTTATATAGTATGGAGTCGCATTCTTATCATTTCACAAAAAAGCAAGACATTATGGTAATATAGATATCATTTTTTGCCTCAAGGACTTAAATTGCTGTTGACACTCAAACTTAACTGTCAAACTTGGCTTTAATTTTAATTTGTTCCTAGGAATTGAAAGGGTAGAAATGGCTTTATTGCCCAACGGTACTTCATTTAATGATAAGGTTGGAGGCAATTTATAATGGGTGTGGTGTTTAGGGGATTAAGGCGTCAAGTATGTGATTGGCCTGTGACTATATCATGTGTTCATGCCCACAGTTATGCAAACTTCTTTACATTATTACAAATGTATACAATATAGAGAAGAAAATTATAGTGGGAATGAATTAGGGAATCTTCAGAGAGAGAGAGAGATAGAGAGAGAGAGAGGCTGAAAGTTTCATACCCATCTGATTTCGTGTGATTTGCAAAAGTATTTAGTCTGTTTATTCTTGGAATTTTTTTTTATCTTTATCCAAGATTTTCCAGAAACACACTAAAAAAAAAAGTGTGTTACTTTCACTTTTCTGTTCTTTCAGTTGGAGTTAAATGTTTGGGACACGTGGTAACACTTGTATAGTTGTAGGATAACATTGCTAGAATCAAACTAATTTGAGGTCACAGAGTAATTTACCATTAATCTTTCTATGGAAATTCTATGCATGTTCTAATTTGGATTAACATCATTTTAGCAAAAGTCTTTCCAACTTCTTTCATCCAAGAGATTGCTGTGGAAAAGTAGCCTCCACATGTTATTTTTGAAGAGCATGTCTCTTGGCTTATCTTGGACCAAGCAATGGGTTTAAATTTCTTATGTAATTGTGAAACCCTTGTTAATAGGTATATACATAGATGACATGCTCTCACAGTTTCCTAAGTATGCTCATTTTAGGTTTGATGATGAAGAATTTAAGATACAATAGTGTCGTGTCTCATTGTTTGGTTTTAAGCAAGCTGAGGACATGCATTCAGAAATTTGTGGGGCGACTCCTCAGGAGAAAGGGTGGAAGTTGGTCATAGCAAAATATCTTTGGCATGTTTATCACTGACTCACAATACCTTCTCTACTGTTTTGTTGGGTAATATAGCTGCAGTGCAAGAGCAGATGAATGTTTCAGCAGCGGGAAATGATTCTACAGTTGGGGAGTCATCTCCAGCTGAGAGGGTGCCATTAAAAGATAAATTTGAAGAGAATTTTGAGCCACTTGGTTTGAAGGTCCAGCACGTTGTTCAAGTTGAAGGCGAGTCCTGTCAGGGCCGGAATCCACCATTCATCCACACTGAGTTTCATATAGAAAATGGGATTGACAAAACTCCAAATGTAGAACACCAGTTCATTCCAAGTTTTGCTGCCAGATCTCCAGTTCATCAAAGCAATCCAGAGAAACATGCAGAATCTAAAAGTCTCTCAGCATTGAGGAATGGCTCTGATGAGGAGGTTTTTGTTTCTTTGCAGTTAGGTGAGCCAGAATCAAAGAGAAGAAAGCACTCGAATTCTACATTTAACATCGAAGAACCAAAATGAAGCAAGGACAAGAAAATTGACTCGGCTTACTTGGAGGGACATAATTGTTCCTCAATTTTGGCTTCATGTTGCTAGGCCTTAAAATTCCAAATTGCAAGTATCTTTTAAGTGTCAAATTGCTACAAAAATATCAGGTTCCTGCCTCCTCTCAGATCAAATACATTCTTTTTAGCATGTTTTGGTCTAGGTTACAACTATAGGTTACATATGTGGGTCATACGTAGAGAAATGTGTAGGTGGTACTTGTGTTTAATTTTTCTTTCATATCATTTGGTTAAGTCATTGTACCATAAGCACTCCTGAAGTGGGAGTATGAAGATACTGGCAGTTAAGAATGTAAAATGTTATTTTTAGCGAGCCACCTTGGTTATTTAGCACCAAATAGATGTCTCTCTTTTCTTCTTTTTCTTTTTTTCTTTTTTTCTTTTTAAGCATTGTGTATATGAATTTCTACTCTACTATTAAATGAAGCAAACTCTTATAATGATCCTTGAATGTTGTTATAACCTTTAATTGAATGTCTCAAAAGGTGGTTTTTTGGTTTTTTTTTTCGTGGAAAACTGAGCCTCTTCCAAAAGTAAAATGTTTCTTGTGGCAATGCTCTCTTGAGTATGCCAAACCTTTGTTAAGGGACGAATTGGTTGGACTGGCTTAAATTCAATTTCTGCAACTCCAGTTGCTATGGAGCCTCTGAGATTGCCTGGAGTATTATCTTCCCCTTAGGAATGTGGTGCCTGTGGTTGCAAAGAAACCAAGTGGTTTTCAATGTGGTCAGTCCCCATGGTGATTTAAAATCGGATGTCATGGCTAAAGCAGCAGAATATGTTTACGTAGGAGTCAACTCTCGCTTCTCTCCTACCCGCTCTATCATTCAAATCAAATGGCTGCATCCCCCCCTGAATGGGGTGAAGCTAAACTCAGATGGGCCTTCCTTGGGTAATCCTGGTCAGGCTGGAGGTGGTGGGCTTATTAGAGATTCTAATGGTGTTTGGATTAGAGGGTATGCTAGAGCTATTGGGATTATCACGAGCGTAGCAGCTAAGCTATGGGCATTAAGAGATGGAATTAATCTGTGTCTTTCCCTAAATCTCCTAACTGTTGAAGTTGAGTTAGATGTCAAGCTGGTAGTCGATCTTCTCAGCAAAGCAAATGAACCTTCAAATGTGAATGATACCATTTTGGCGGACTGCAGGGAAGGGCTGAAGCGTACTCCTATGATTAAAATCCAACACCACTATAGGGAAGCCAACAAATGTGCTGAAGCTTTTGCACAACGTGGGGTTAATCTTACCCAAGAGTTTGTCATTTTTGTGGAACCTCCTGCTGATGTTATGTTTTTGCTTAATTTAGATATTACTAGAGTGATGGTTAATCACTCTGTGCCTTCTGTTTCTGTTGCTGGTTAGCTTTTGTAATTTTTCTTCTGATTACCCAAAAAAAAAAAAAAAAAGTGTACGATCACTGTAAAGTTGAGGGTTCAAGATGGGCATAGATAAGTTATTCTTTGTTGAAATGATAATTTTTTTCCTAATTTTTATTATTTCATCTTCAGCATGATCCTTTGTTTCTTTGTTTCACTACAGAACTCTTCAACAGAGATATTCTTAACAACTGAACTGGCAATGCAGGTTTTGAATTAAAGATTTGAAATTTAACTCAATTTTTTAGCTGATAGAAGTACTGATGGATCCATATTAAGCAAGATAGCATATCTGTTTGAAAGTGATGGAAGTGACTTCTACAGCAACAACCGTAAAGAGATTCAGATTTGGGATAGATCTGAGCAACAAGTAGTCAAGTTCAACAATGACACAGCACTTTCAAAACAGGCTGTCTATCTTGATAATGGATTGAGAATTTAAGATAGTCACTTCATACAGCTACGACAGATGGTTTCACCAGGGTCCCTATAGGGATATAGAAAGAGATAAGAAGGAATTTTTTTTATGCTTTACAGAGAGTGGACTTTGCTTTCGGCCTTTATGTATTGTTGGTCTCAACCCTCAAACACCACTCTTCTCTCATCTGCAACAGCCCATATAACTAGTTGCTTTAAGCATAAAAGAAATCATATTCCATAATCCCCTTTCAATTTGACTAGATCAGTCATACAATATTGCTGGGAAAGAGGCAATTATTTGACAACTGGTCTCATAATCAGAATTTTCAAGCTAATAATGGACTTATCAACAAATTAAGTATATTAGGGAGTGTTCTTTCTGATTATATTTCTTTTCTTTTTTTCTTTTTTTTTTCCTTCTTATTTGTTGTCTTCTTCTTTTTTTCTTTTTTTCTTTTTAAAATTCGATAGTCACCACAGGCAAGGGGGATTTGACACCAGAATAAATAAATCTATAAGTTTTAATACTAATCTTAGATTTGTAACCAAAAGCCTTATAGTTTAATTGACACCTCTTCATGCACAAAATGCTTGGAGTCCGAGATGGAAAAGTTCAAGCTGTGCGGTTAGCAATTGTAACTATATCTTTTTAGAGAATGCTACAAATTTAATATAAGTAAGACTTAAGTACAATAATTAGGTGTTATTCCTTAAGTTCCTCTTTTAAAATTCTGTCATATAAATTTTTTCTCATTAGATGAAAGTGTATTTTTTAGTTAAGTAACCACATGGCTAAATTTTAAGAGGGAAACCTAAGAAACGGCACTTAAGATACTATATATAAGTTTTGTCCATTTAATATATACTAATAAGATAAAAACAAGCAAAACAAATTTTACATATATAATTAAAATGAGGTTATGGCCACAAAGGTCATCTCCTATCTTTTATGCTAGGATGTATATACTCTTGCTTTCTGCCATTGACTAATAAAAAATGAGGATCACAAATAATATAAATGAATAGAAATATGTAATATTTCTAGTGTTTTCTCTTATTATTTGTTTCATATTTAACTAGCAATCTTTTGAATTAACTATGAAGCATATAACAATCTACGAGGTTCCATTGATGTATATTGCCATAGATCGATCAAGGCCTCACTTGTCTTGCAGTGCAGTTTGACCATACTCGATTGTTCCGACTAAAGAACCATCCTCGGAGTCTTGATCAGCCAAGTGGCCTTAAGCTCAGCAGAATGCCTTCAAATGACTGATGGTCACAGTAAGGCCTAATACGTTGGGCTAGGCCAATGAGGCTCCTTACTCAAATTGAACTCTCTGGGCAATTTTCTCTCCAAATTCCTTTCATGATTACGAGATAATACCGCGTATACTTCCTTCCACTTATAGTTGGAGGGTCCCACCAATTATGAGTGGAAGAAAGCATACACCTAAAACAAATTATACTTCCTTCATGATTACACATTTTTTTTTAGTCCAAGTAAATGAAGCGAAAGATCTCAAGTTCTATGGAATGATCCTATCACTCTGGGATCAATAAGATAGATTCAACCCACAACAATGACCCTCTTTACTTGATTCACAAGGGTGCAATCATCTTCTGATGACTTTTGCTTTAAATGACATTGTTCACTTTGATTTATGTGAGGGATAAGACTGCATGTAAAAATGCTACAAAAATGTTGCATTTTGTGGATTTCAATATGGTAGTTTACCAAAGAATAAAATTATTTTTCTCATTAAAGGGCTCCACCTCTAACTTTGTGCTCGCCATTGTTATGAACTACTTGAATCAATAAAATAATAGAATTAGTGCACCATTGTAGATTTCAAAACCAATAAAATAATCTCAAAAAACTTCTCCTGTCATGGGCTGAACCTAACGCTCCAACTCTTTATTTTTTTTTTTTTTTGAGAATCGCTCCAACTCTTTATTTAATAAAGTAATTTGAAAGATCTGGGAAACCATCCATGCAAGCTTTACAAAGTTTAGGCCTGCATAAGCATTTTATATTAACTTGGAAAGTAATAATAATCGTCTGTCAAAAGTATTGAGAACTCTTTTGGAAATTTAAATGATGTTTTGAATGTATTGCATCATAAAAGAGAAATCAAATTAATGAAAATCTTTTTTATAAAAAACAATCATATAACAAATAAATACACAGAGAATGAATTGTACCTTGTCCATAACCGTGAGATGTTTCTCTTCTCTTGGTTAATTTCCTTTGGATAACTACCCATAACTTCTAATAATTACTCATGTCAAACTCTATAAATAGGGTAATATAACAACTGGATATATAGAAGTGTGTGTGTAAAATATATGTGAGAAAAAAAGAAGAAAAGAATCTCTCTATTTCTACTCAGAATATAAAGAGTTCTTAAGCGACAAATTCATGTGTCTTGTTTTAGTAGCAAACATCAACATGATGACTAAGATATGGAAGAATTGTCCACAATTTGCAGCAACCATTGAATTGATCCTAAAGTTATGCACTCTTTTTCTTTGGGGGGTTTAATAATGAATGTTGTTCCTAGTAGTAAAAAAAAGTGATATATACATGCATGCTTCTGCGGAGGAAAAGCTACGATGCTAATTATAATTTAACAGCAATTCCAATATGTATGTAGGAAATGATTTTTACAAATTAACCTTTCTTATTTCATGAATATTAAGGCTAGCTCCACAATTAATTTATTCACATGCAATACTATACACAGCTTTTAGTACCGTATGTAGGAGTGTTCACCAAACCGCATAAATCTCAAAAACCGCATCAAAACCGCCTGCAAAATAGCATAACCGCACTGCACTGCAAGTAATAGTGGACCGCACCACACCGCATCACACCATCTCTATATATTAATATATTTAATTATTTTTAATATTAAATATATTATTAATAGTTTAATAACCCTAGTTTTCAACCAAAAAAAAAAAAAATTGATAACCCTAGCAAGTGTTAATTAAGAAAGCCAGTCCAAAATAAAGAAAAACTAGTTCAATAGTTTAAAACTTGGACCAAAATAAAGAGAAAAATTAGTTTTGAGCTGGGTAGAAAAAGCCCAAAATTTGAAATATATACCAATTTCAAATCATTCAAACCGCATCTTATATACCGCACCATATATATGATAGCAAAATGAGGTACTGTGCAGTTATGGTTTTGCCTAAACTTTAAACCGCATCACACCACACCACACCATACCGCACATATGACCGCAAAAATAAGGTGCGGTACAGTTATGGTTTTAGTTAAACCGCACCACAAAGTGCAATGCTAAAAATGACCCAAAACCACACCACACCGCACCGCAAACACCCCTAACCGTAAGTGCATGGTTCTTTTGATTTTGACAAACAGATTAAGTCACCTCATCAATCATCATGTCATTCTAGATGAACTGAATTTGCTATACTTTTTAATATATGTATAGCATTTTTAGAATTATATAATGTTAAGGTCATACTAATTTAATACATAGTATTGTGTCACCAGACTCACCACCCTAGCTAGTAATTTTAGTTCTAATCACCTTTCCTCATCATGTCTGATTACTAAAGTATATGTGTGTGGTGATGGCAAAAAACAATTTAGCAATCATAATAATGATTTGTTTACAGCTATTAAGTCAGGCATATTAATTAATTGAAAGGAAATATTATGTCAGTTATCCATGTGGAATAATCAAAAAGCTTTGCCCATAAAATTATTTTTAGAAAAAACAATTGGACAATATTTGCCAATGATGGGCATAGCTTTGATGTAGAGAAGCGATCCTTATATTAACGTCCACATAAAGTCATGTATGTAACAAAAAATACATGCTTTCTTTGTGTTCAAATTTGATTAGTTAAGGATGACAATGGATCGAATTTAGTGGGTTTATTTTATTTTATTGGGGTCAACTATAATAATTATAGGGTTAAAAAAAAAAAAAAGGGATTTGGACTTCGTATTAGGTTTGGGTTCACATTTTAAGCTTGCTAGGATTTGGATCCGGTTACAAAGTTAAACAACTTAAATACTCTTATTATTAATTTTGTGTACCAAAAAAAGAAAAAACTAGAGTTTTTACAAAAGTAAGAGCACCCTCTCTTTTTTTTTTCTCTTAAAATATCATTTAGTTTAGTGTAAGAATTATTACTAATGCTTAAATTATATTATCCAATTTTAAGTTAACCTGACCTAATAAAACTTATTTGACCCAACTCATACCAAGATAAACGAGTGTGTTTGTGACAAGTTGCATGGTGTTCTTCAAATGTAAATAGATCTACTTTGGAATGAAATTTCTAAAATTTAATAGGGTATGTAAAATACTTAGAAGATTTGGGGTTGGAAAGATTTTTTCATACAAAACTAAACCAATTTCCCTTCATATAATAATCAGCTTCTATATTAGTTTCAAAATTTTAAAAAGATAATAACGATTAAAAAAATTTAATTACCATATGATGGAAATCAAAATAATGCAACTATAATGATAGAAGTACTTCATCAGCATTGTAAAATTAACTATAAAAAAGCACTAAAGGTCCAAGCAATTACCTCTTTTTTTTTTTTGATAATAAAGTTACAAGATCTTGTAACTTTATTATCTTAGACGGGAAGATTTGAATCTTAGATGTTTAGAAACATCAAGAGATACCAATTAATTGAGCTACAAGAATCTTGACCAGTAATTACCTATTTATTATTAAATAAACATCGTTTCTTTTTGTAAGGGTTAAAACTTAAAACACTCCATGTAGTGGACATCACATCTCAAACTTGTATTTCCAGCAAAGGATCAATCTATGGCCACAATACACAAGATGAACAAAAGTTCTAAGACCAATTTTTGATATGAAGTGTTAGAGATATCAAGGCCCACTCTTAATTAAGGCACAGTTATTTTGTATAATTCCTTCGGGTTAGAGAGATAGAACTACTGAAGCTGCTCCCTCTGGAATTAATTTAAATTTATGATATCTAATCTTACTTAGAGTACAAGAAAAATAATTCTAATTATAGTTGTTGTACAAATATTATAACTCTTGGTTAATCTATCGTTAATCTAGGATCTAGTCTACTAGTCTAGGTTCATTGTATACAAGATTCATATTTTCCTATGTACTTATCATAGTACCAAAGTTATGTGTGGCATGTTCTAACATGGTACCTTAGTTATATTTGATCTTTTCTAATAATAAAAATCTAAAATCGCCTTATTTCTTTGGATCCTTTTGGAATGGAAAATGCCTATGTGATACATTCAGGAGAATAAACATAATCAGAATTGTTAGCAAGGGAGACAAATTAAGAATATATATCCTTAATTTTCCTAGATCTAAAGTAGTTAAAAGTGATCATTTCTTTTCCACTGAATTTGAAAAATGTTGCATGCAATTACATTTTTAATTAGATCAAAAAGAGAGGGAAAATGTATTCACGTGTGAATGATATGATTAGTTATGTGATGAAACCCCACATTAGAAAATAATAACAGGAATGAGTGGTTGGTGCATGTAACATGACTAGGTCCCAACCCATAGACTTAGACTTTTGGATAAAATGATGTCCCTATATGTTATACTAACCTCTTAATTGGAGTCTCCCTAAGACATTATCTCCCCCAACAAATGGTATTAGAACTGATGGTTCAATTAGGCAAGTGTTCATTAGTGGAAGTAGAATTAGGAAAACTATCATGTCAACTCCAACCATGGTTGAATGAAGGTTTTATTGGGTGTGTTGGTGATTTCTATGGTTGTGCAAGGAAAACTTTCATATTCGCTCAATTCATAGTTGAGTAAAGTGCTCTTTATTGGTGATGATGCATGACACTTGAATTTGTAAGAAGAAGGTGTCCATTCCGTAAGAAGGTGTCTGTTCAAGGGGAAGACCAACTGGAGAGATTTGGTGACATATTTATGCATGAGTTTTTTTTTTTTTTTTTTTTTGAGAAATAGCTTTGTAATTAGTTATGTGGTGAAATCCTACATTGAATAATAATTACTACCTATATAGGCTTAAGGTTTTTGTTTAAGTGGTGTTTCTATATGTTATATTAACTTTCCAATTGGGTTTTTCTCAAGATATTATCTCCCAATCAAAAAGAAAAAAAATTTCCTAATTTCAATCCAATCAAATCTTTACTAATAATTTCCATATTAATTTAGAGCAAATTCTTCGTATTCTTTGAATCTTTTCAAATCATTATATACAAATATCCTTTGATCAGTTATATAGCATGGATTTCATTACCATTAATTACTCCTACTTCCCATTCTGTCTGGGCAGTACAAACTTAAGATTAAAATGAAGAATGAAAAATGAAATTAAAGTAATGATAATGGTGAAATTCTCTCTTCAATATTACATTGACATTCAATAGCACAAATGAAATACTTTATTTTATCTATATTCTACCGTGAGAAATGAAACTTCCAATGAAAAAACATCTATTTTAAGGGGTTCTTGCATGTTCAGTGAAAGTAATGAATTTTAAAACGACCGATTACCTATGTATTGTGCAAATGAAAACTAAGATAGCATTACAATTATATATATATTGTAGATATAAAAGTCTTCTTTTTTTCTTTTCTTTTTTTTTAAAAAAAAAGTCTTCATTACTTCAGGGTAGAGACAATATTATTGACTAAAGCACAGTAAAAAACTTCAAATTGATGACTCAGTTGCAAGTATATAAGTACTAATATTGTGTTGTCTTGTTAGAGGCCATTTAAAAAGTTAGGTCATGACTCATGAACACCAAACTGGACACGTAATAGAACATGACAAGGAAACAACCATGAGTCGTACCTTTCTGAAAAGATGTATGAAAAGGCACAGATCACAGATGAATGAGCTAGCTACTAGCTAGATATAGAGAGACCATAAACAGATAATAGGGCAGGCATCCAATTTGTTCAACATGATGAGCCAAAATATTCATAAATAAATAAATAAAAAACATGATGAGTCAAAAGTACAAATATGATTCATTAGTGATCTTGTTGCCATGTGTTGGGAATTTGTTTATATTGTGATTCCAGACATTACCAACAAAAAATCAGGACAACAAGGTGCACAGACAGACATGCCTAGCAAGAGATCAGAGGAGATAAATTTTCATTTTCAACACTTTGCAGTTATCAATAGAGACACGATTAGTTTCATTAAAATATATAAATAAATCAATCAATAGACAACTGGTACTGGCTGAGTTGAAAACTCATGCAGTACTTTGACTTGGACAAGCAGATGTGTGCATGCATATCTTCATGTCATGTATGTATGTATGCACATGAAATTTGGATATATATCCCCTAATTTTAGAACAAAATAATGAACTTTAAATGAGAAATAGAAATGCATAATCACTAGGATGAGTTTCTAGTTCTAAATCACAGAAAAGTCACTTAAGAAAAAGGTTAAATGTACCTGGAATGCATTTGTAGATTCTGAGCCATTAGAATATATATATATATCCCCAAAGAAGCCATATATTTGCAAAAATTCCTTTCATTGTTGGAAGTGAGTGATTGAAGCTGCAAGATGACCTGATTGAACCATATCTATAAAGCTGAAGTTGAACCATATTTGTTTTCCAATTGTTTCTAACCCCTTGGCTTACTCGAAAGCCCCTTTAAAAAACTAACTAAATATATATATATATATATATATATATATATATATATATACCTATATATAGCATGTTCATAGAGTGAAATCAAGGTACCATTAATCAAAGCAGGTGATATAGAAGATATCGATGGTTCCAAACCTATTTTGCTATATATATCCAAATTTTTTGGTGCAAGATTCACCAAAGAGTGATAACTATAGGTTCTTACCAGATCATGCTGGCAGCTTCAACCTCTCAAACCAACATGTACCAGACAAGTGAGATCCATGGATGAACCAAAACCTAGAAGAGCCATAGCGTTTGGCCTTGATTTGTTGGAATAATTAAGGGCTTTTAAAGAAACCCCAGAAGAGTCAGTTGCACATCTCTAGAGATTGACAGAGAGGAAAGCACGAGACATGCATGGTTTAGAGAGGTAAGCCTCGTGATTCACTCTCACTGTCACAATCCTCTCCCCCATCTACATAAATGTTTATGCACCACTCTATCTTCAGCCTCTTCATCTACTGTACCATAGAACCGGGTATTTAATGGTGGATTTTGGCTTCTTACAGCTATTGACACTGACCTATGGTCTCTCTCTCTCTCTCTTCAATGTTTATATTAGTTTTCACATTAAAAATGATATATACAGGGGACCATGCTTTAGCATATTGATAAACTCTGCTCAACTCAGATTAGCTGTTCTTTTTTCTTTTTCTTTTCTTTTTTCTTTTTTTTTTTTCTTTTTACTAATACCGAAAGTCTCAAAAGAATAACAGTAATAGAAGTTAAAAATCAAAAACACCATAAGTGTTAGTGTCCAACCCAAGGGCAAGGTGCATGCATGTTAATAAAAAGTGCCTTTCGTTCTTTTCTTTTCTTTTTTTTCTTTTTTTTTCTTTGGGTGTGTGTGTGGTTATAAGCATCAGAAGATGATGCTTGGTATATCTAAAGAAACTACTAGATCCATCCAACAGTTGACTTGGATCACCAAATCTTGAGCTTCTTTAATCAAATAGATTCATAAAACTGTTGATTGACACCTGGTCAGTTTTTTTTTTTTTTTAAATAAATATACACACATATATCCTTTACACCATGCTACCCTCTATAGCTAAAGAAGCACCAAGCTACAGAAGATACCACTAGCTTGGTGATTGCTTTAAATTTGTGTACAATCTTGAAAACTATTTAGTCCAACGGGTAGGTATAACTGATTAGTTTTTATTATTATTATTATTCTCTCTATATATATATATATATATATATATATTGGATTTAAAAATTTATGACATTTATTTTATAATAATTATTTTTTACATTTGACTAAGACACTAATAAGTTTATATTTTGAGTGTAAGCGATCGAGATTCAGATTAACTCAAGATACTTATTCAACAGCAAGAGATTTTAATTTTCCAATTAACCTAATTGGAATCCATTGTTTAGGGTTTCATAAGTTATTAATTATATATATATTTATATATATATATATATATATATATATATTTACAAAACCAGCTAGAAGAGGGTGTCTCCATGTGCTAATTAACCGCTCCTGTCCCTACAGCTATACAAGTCCAATAACAAGGTTCCATTATTTTGTTGGTAGGTGATAACTGTTGCATTATTTATATGAAAGGCATGAATTAGCCAGGTTGGTGGAATCAGTTGGGGTTGTCTTCCTCTTGTCTTTAGCTTTGGGTGGTTCCTCTGTCTTTGGTGCCTTTGGTTGACAAACAATGACATATAGACAAGCCCTAATGGAAGGGAAAGGACCACTCCTTTTTTAAATAGTTTTGATTAATAGATAGGGTCACATGTTTTCTTTGTAATTTAGCTCAAAGGGTTGAATTTTCAAATTGATTAAGGTAGATGTGAGGTGGTTAAATAAAGCAAACCAAATTAATATTTTCTATATATTTGGTCCCACTTGTGTTTGATTAGTCATATATTCTCCCATATAGCTAGATAGGGTTTGCAGATGCCATTCCCAATTTATCAGTTTCTGTTCAAGGGTGGTGCAGATTCATTTTAAGAGATTGCACATCATCTCTAATTAGATTTTGTGAGCATATACATCAATATTCTGAGAACAAATATATTGGGACTCCAATGAAAATTTGATTCTGGCTTCAACTTTACATTTTTAGGACCACAGGAGGTGCCTCATGCTTACACCAGTATAAAGATTTCTATTTATGTATAATACATGCTTGATGTGTATAAGAAACATTTTCTCATCAACAATTAATGATTTTTGTTTTCCCACTAAAGAAAAGTTTTTTTTGATTGAGTTGAAATGTGCTACTTTGCCAGTCAATCTTTTAAGTCGAATAGTTAAGTTTTTCTAGTTTTAGCAAGTTATGAAGGAAAATTACTTGAAGTTCTTCCAAAATAATTTCCTCTTGATGTCATTTCCTCCAGTTCATATCTTCAAGTTTCGTTTTCCAAGTTGATATATATTTGGCCTCATGAAACCAAGGTCAAGGGGCACCATGCACATGGGAAGGAAGAGGGAATGAGTGACAACTTGTACCATTGGCTGCTCTGGATTTGTCTCTCTTATAGCCTTTAAATTCATTTTATTCACTGGAAAAATAGATGCGTGTAGCCTGTCTGATCTGACCATTACTTTGGAGTTTGGACTATTCGTCATGGAATCTTTTTCCTTACCTGTATTGAAAAGTATAAGCAACTAAACGGACGAATTATATACCCTAGAATGACTAGTTAGTTTAAGGTGTAATTTTTAGGTACTCCAAGAGCACGGAGAATAATGTTATTTTCTCTCATATTCATGGTGAGGTCATCCATTAATTAAATTTATAGTGAAACCCATCATGAATGTAAGAGCAGAGAGCAGAATTTATTCGTGTTCTAGGAGTACGCACCTTAAAATTTTTCTTAGTTAGTTTAAGGGTGAGTTTGGTTCAGTTTTTTGAAGTTGAACTTTTTGAAAAAGTTGAGTTTTCAAAAAGTGCATAATGAAAAAGTGTTTTTTCAAAAAGCTGAGTGTTTAGTAAAAACTGTTAAAAAGTGTTTTTTTTAAAAGTTGAATGTTTAGCTAACACTTATAAAAGTGACAGTTTAAGGGATAAATTACTAAAAATGACAATGTATATATAAGGAAGTTTATTTCATACTTAAATCAATATTATGAAATTATTTTTTTCTCACCAATATTAGCTAATAATAACCTACCACTTAAGATTTATTGTGAAAGTATTGTGAAAATATTGTGATAAAAATTGATATTGATTTTAATTTGAACGTACTATTAATTTTTTTTCTCTTTCTAAAAATATTTTTTTTTCTCACCAATATTAGTTAATAATAACCTACCACTTAAAATTTATTGTAGAAGTATTGTGAAAATATTGTGATACCATTTCCTTCTTCTTCTTTTTTTTCCTTTTTTTTCCCCCTCTTTTTTTATCCTCCACACACTACCGCATTTCTTTCTTCTTTTTTTTCCTTTTTTTCCCCTCTTTTTTTCTCCTCCACACACGTACCCTTACACTTTTCTTTTTTTACTTCTTTCCTCTTTTTATCCCTACCACTTCCTCCAACCTCCAGAACGTTCCAGCTCTCCTTCTTCCTCTTTTTTTTTTTTTTTCCTTTCTTCCTTTCTCCCTTTTCTCTAAACACTTCATCTACAACACCCTTGCAATTCTTCACCCTGATCTTCTTGATTCTTTTCTTTTTCTCTAAATTCAACCACTTACAAACGGGATGATTCAGATCAGGAAGATTGGATCAGAGCAGAGCAAACACAGATGGATACAAACTCCATTTGAAAGATTTTGCTATATTTTGATTTTTTTTTTTTTTTTTTTTTTTTTTTTTTTTTTTTTTTTTTTTGCATTTTGCATTTTGAGGAATCCTAATTTGCAAGGGATTGATTTTTTTTTTTTTTTCCTTAGCTGATTTAGGAATTTGTTATAGATTTTTTTGTGTTTGGATTTGGAAATTTGTTATTGAGAGGAATGAGGAACGGTGCGTGAGACAAAGACATGAGCATCCTTTATTCTTCGGGTTAATTTGGTAATTGCCCAACTCACCCAACGGATATATCAAAACGCGCATGGACTTTTGGCAAAATGGACCTGAAGACCTCCTTTCAAGTATTGCGCATTCTCTTCACAAGTATAAAATGCAACTTTTTCCAAAAAGTTGCATTTTATACTAACCAAACGTACTTAAAGGGCTGGGTTTTTTCAAAACGTGACTTTTGGACTGAAAAAGTTGAAACAAACGAGCACTAAGCCAACAACAGTAAACTTGGAAAATTTGGGATTTTCATTTTTAGTAATCTTATTCAACTTTTTACTATTCTTTTCTTGGGTTTTATAATTAAGAAAGAGATTCACAGTTTCACACAATTTAAAATTCAATTACTCCATGTAGCTAGATAGCAATATGTTAATGGGTAAATTTTAAATACGATAGTACAATATATCCCTTAATTAAATTCAAATACTTGGTTGTTTTACCTATGTTAATTAACTTGTATTATTTATATATGAAAAGGTGAATTAAAAAATAATCATAATTAAATGTGAATAGTTTAGTGACGCTTCTCATTTGTGGGGTCTAAAATCAAATCAAACCCCCTCAACTTTTAAAAGTCTGATTGGTAAGCTTATTTCTGTTTGTTTATTTCGTTTAAAAAATAAACTATGAAATATAAAATAGGCCTTCCACCATAGGATTCTTTTGCACAAAATTACTGTAGGGTCTTCTAAGAACCTTGGGCTAGCTCTTCTACCCATACTAGAGTGTTGTAGAAGTTTTTGTGTCTTGTTTGAGTACAAGTATTACCCCATTAGTAGGGATTTAGAGGTTTGGAATCAGATTTTGGTCATGGAAAAGAATATAAAAGAATTATGGAAAAAGTTCTCTAACTGAACAGGAGGAAAAGGGCATAGTCATACATGAAGGACAATTAAGAGGAAAGCGAAAAGGGGCCTACTTACTAAGTTGAATGGGCAATATAACTTGCCAGTGGGTTTGTTTTAGGTATTTTAATAAATTAATCAAAGATGATGAGAAGGAAGGCTTAAATTTCAAACCGACAAGGCAGATGAATGCCATCGGAGAGGTCTTAAATCAAATTTTAAAATACAAGGTACCAAGGATTGATCGAGCTTTACATGGTGCACTCAGAGGAGAAGTAAAAAAAATGTTGAGTTACACATATAAGTGAAGTCACATATTGAATAATGATAAGAATAACGAGTATTTAATATAACATAATTGAATACATACTCATTGAGTTTAGGCCTTTTGGGTTAAAGTGTCTTTATATGTTATATTAATTATTCAATGAAACTTTTCAAGGTATTTATCTCTCTAACAAAAAAGTTAAGAGAATATTAAGTGGTGACACAAGCTTGGAAGGAGGATTAAGCAATGATCTTCAAGTTTTTGATTGGTTCTTTTGTGTTTGCGTGTGTGAGAGAGAGAATTGTTTTGTGATTAGACTAGGTCCCTTAGAGTTAGAGGTGTCCTTTTTAGAATGTGACTCTGGAATATGCAAGTGGAGGGTGGCCTATTCAACCTGCTCAACTAGGCTAGTTTGAGTGTTTAACACCTTCCCAGATAATATATGCAAAAGTGAAGATGCTAGTAATATGCCTAGGGTTTCAATAATTCTTTAGTAATATGATTAGGAGGTGGTCCACTCAACCCACTCAACTAGGCAGGTTTGAGTGTCTAACACCTTCCTAGACAATATGTGTAAAAGTAAAGATGCTAGTAACATGCCTAGGGTTACAAGAATTATTTAATAATACGATTAGGATGTTTGACTGGTTAGAAACATGCTAGGATGATTGAATTGAATAGGAAGATGATTAGGATTGTTTGAAGAACGTGCTTATTTGATCTTCAAGTTTTTGATTGGTTCTTTTGTGTTTTTGATTGGTTCTTGTGTGTGTGTGTGTGTGTGTGTGTGTGTGTGTGTGTGTGTGAGAGAGAGAGAGAGAGAGAGAGAGAGAGAGAATTGTTGTGTGATTAGATCTAGGTCCCTTAGAGTTAGAGGGGTCCTTTTTAGAATGTGGCTATGGAATATGCAAGTGGAGGGTGGCCCACTCAACCAGGCAAATTTGAGTGTCTAACACCTTCCTAAGCTTGTACCCTTATGACAAACGTGATGTCTAGTTTGTTAAACCTCTATATAGAGGTCATGATTGGTTCTTAGACCTAAATCAAGCAACGACTCCCACTTTCTTTTGACTAATGGTGTACTCATAGACTTGTGTCTAGGATGGACCTACACATAAATTCCACGGATCCTTTGGTAGAAAAGTCTGATGACTTAGCAGCAGTGTGGATAGAGGGAAATTTCATTATTGAAGGCAAGTAGAGAAATTTTGATCATAATAGTAGAGTAAGCAATATCCACTTCCAATGAGCAATTTCAAGCTCCCAACGGAGTTGTGTGATTAGTTAAACTTAATGATATGTACATTTTGGTGGGGACAAAAAATAATGAAAGAGGAGTTCATTAAAGGGATAAGTTGTGTGATTCAAAAGACGAAGGGAGATTTGAGTTTCAGAATTTATAAGCAAACTAACATTATTAGTGAGAAAAGGATGGAGACGCATACAAAATACTCACTCTTGTATAGAGTATGTAAAGTGAAATATTATTATCATTCGACTTCATGAAAGCTCACCTAAGTGACAACATTTCTTTTGCATGGAAAAGTATTATGAAAGCAAAAGGTGATCAATACATGAACCGGATACCTACACGTACCATCAATGTTTAGAGTTACCTGATTACCTCTCTAAGAAGAGTACTAAATAAGGATACAAGGGTTGAAGTTCTTAAGATGGAAATCGGAGCTGTTCGTGGCCCAAGATGACCAAGATTATTTGGATTCCCTAGTAGCGAATCTCATGACAGAGATCCTACTACAAAAATGTCCATCCCAAATTAAGGGTCTTATAATATTGAAGTCATCACTTAATTTATTATAAATAAATATATAAAAAAAATAAATAAAAAACAACCTCAACTTCATTAAATTGAAAACAAACTATATTGGTACATAAATGAAAGTTTACATGGTCTTAAATCCTAGTTACAACTAAAGAAATAAAAATTACATCGCTGTGAATCAGGCGGCTTGATGCATTGAGGGGCCTAAGGCAAAAAATGAATTGAGGCCTTTTATATATTTAAAAATGACTTTTTTTAAAACAAATCTAAATATTGCTTAAACTTTATTCTCTTATTAGATACAAAATTACTAATTAATATGAACCACCTAGAATTTTTTTTTTAGAATTTTTGTAGATGCAAAAAATTTGACAAAATATTTCACATATGTTGATGTGGCAGAATAATAATGGTAAGTAAAAAAGTGACTTAACGGTGGACGTAGATGAGAATTAGTAAAAATTTGCCAACTCAATTGTTGTGAAAAATCTTATGAAATTTTTTGTGTATTGCTCTTTTTTTTTTAGAAGTGCTAAATTCATAACATTTTCACAATAAATTCTAGGTATTAAGTTGTTACTAGTTCTAATTTGAACCCACCATTGAAATTATTTTTTTAACCACCAATAACAGCAATAACATCCTATTATTTAGAATTTATTGTGAAAAATATTGTGAACGTAGAATTTCTTTTTCATAACAAAATACTATTTTATTTATTGGCTAATATTTGGGCTTAATTAAAAATATTAAAATGAAAGAAATAACTCTATTGGTTAAAATTAGGGGGCCTTTTTTTTTACGCGGGGCCTTAGGCGACTGCCTCTCTTGCTTATATGCTAGAGCCGGCTGTGGCCTGCATGTGATCCTACTTACAATATAAGCAAAAAAAAAATCGCGAATAAGTCACCCAATGTATGTCTCCCAGTTTAGGTTCAAAGACTAAGTTACATGATGGAAAGGATTTAACCACTCAACCTAGTCTATAAAACATGTTGTAGATAAGCTGTTCTTGTTGGTTTAAACTTATGTGCAACAATTTAATAATCTTTATTACAACTTAAAGAACTAAATGTTGATTTAAAGAAACACAAACATTCAAAAGTTTATGTGGCAACACAAGAGGATGTCTCAAAAAAAGCCCTAATGCTTCCTCTTTATAGTTATAATATTAGATTAGATACAATATATTTTATTTTTTTTGGATATGATTATGTTAATATAGTGGTTCTCATTATGTTTTATTCGTTAATTTTTAGTAATGATCAGTTTTAGGAATTTTGTAGCTAATTATGCGTTCACAAGTTAGATTGAACCAATTAACAATGTATTAGTCTAAGAAAAGAACCTTTAAACTTAATCATATTAAGACTTTCTAATACAACCTTTCCATGTGAGACTTTTTTTTGTTATTGTGATCTTAATGTGAGACTTTTTTTTTTTTTTTTTAAAGAAACAGTTTCACCCTAAACATCCACTCTTGATGAATTCTCTTTATTATTAAACGAAGACATCAATTGATTTTTGGTGTAAAAGGAAATCAAACTTTAAATTTGTTATTCAACAACAAAAGATTTTACTAATTGAACTAATTAAAAACTCATAATCTTAATGTGAGACTTGAAAGTGAAGTACACGTGCTTATGTTAGTTGTAATGAAATTAAATTTTCTACATTTAACAAATAGCGGGTCCATCTAATGTGATTATGTTTCTTTGTTTCCTATGTTAATCATGTTATAATCAAAATTAATGGTACTTCGGCTTTATCACCATGGCAAACATGTTGTTTCAATCCAAGATAATGATTAAGATGCATTCATCAGAGTGATTAAGATGCATTAACCAGAGTGATAATTAAGGTGATATAATTAATTCCTACATGAAAGTGTTTCCTCCCAACCGGTCATCCTATGGCTCTTGTCAAATGGACAAGGGAGCTCACTCAATTATCTGGTACTCATAATAGTCAAAAGAGATATGACATTCTTTCCTACGGGTGTACTCATAATTAATTCCTACATGAAAGTGTGCTTTTTGATGCAGTTTCTTAATTATTTGTTTAAAGTTGATTAAAGTATAATTATGTCTATAATTATGTTTAGAAAAAGTGAGACTTTAAAAAATGGTACATAAACAAATATGTTAAAAAAAGAAAAAGAAAAAACTAATAGCACACTCATTTCAGATGTTATGTGGGAACTGGGAATCACATACTTTTCTATTCCAGATGCCTTTCCTGCTTCCTCTGCCATTGCTCCCACTTAAACCTAACCCTAGGCTCTGATACCAGTTGTAGGGAATTTAATCAAAAATTCCTAACCTGTGAGAAACAAAAAAACAAATAGAGAAAACACACGTCAAAGAAAACAATCACACGCACAAAACAATATTTACGTGGTTCGGCAATTTGCCTACGTCCACGGAGTTGCAGGGATTTCACTATAAAATAAGATGAGATACAATAGTGCACAAGAACACTCTCAAGAAACCCAATTCCCAATACACCCTAATTCTCTTTCACCCACAAGACAAGAAAACACTATTCTTTCTTCTTATGCGGCTGCTAGGTTATTAGGAATTATCTCTAATTCTCACGGCTTGCCAAGTATCACAAACCTAATATATATATATGTAGGTCGGCTTGTACTAGGAATTATAATCCTAGTTGAATTGGGTTTCCTAATACTGCTTGTATTTGGTTTAGAAGAATGAATTGGGCTTGGTAATTCAAGCCACACATGGCCCACTTCAACAAATCTCCACCTTGGCTTGAATTGATCAAGCTACATGAGCAAACTCCTCCATCAGCTCCACCTTAGCCCTTAGGGGCTCACAAGCTGCAAACATCAGCCACAATCCTCCATAACATAATCCCTCATCCCTGCAACTCATCCTCCTGTCCTCAAGCTAGAAGACCAATTGAAGCTGCGCACAGCTTCAACTTCTCAATAGTGACACCCTTAGTCAACATGTCTGCCGGGTTCTTAGATCCACAAATCTTCTCAAGCATTACCAGCTTATCTTCAACAAGGTAACGGATAAAGTGGTATTTTGTCTGTATGTGCTTCGACTTTGAATGAAAAGCCGAATTTTTGGCAAGAAAGATTGCACTCTGACTGTCACTGTGTAGAATGCCCATCTCCTGCTTCTTACCCAATTCATCTAAGAAACCATGTAGCCAAATCATCTCTTTTCCAGCTTCAGTGGCAGCAACATACTCAGCCTCTGTAGTAGACAAAGTAACAATCTTCTGTAGATTTGAAGCCCATGATATAGTTGTACCACCTAAAGTAAAAACAAACCCAGTAGTACTCTTTCTACTATCAATATCACCAGCAAAATCAGCATCTACATAACCCTGCAGTTTCAAACTTGCACCTGTGAAGCAAAGACATGTATCTGATGAACCCTTCAGATATCTCAGAATCCACTTGACTACCTCCCAATGCTGCTTTCCAGGCCTACTCATGAATCTGCTCACGACTCCCACTGCATGTGCAATGTCTGGCCTTGTACACACCATAGCATACATCAAGCTGCCAATAACTGAGGCATAGGGCACCTTGCTCATATGGTCCCTTTCTTCCTCTGTCTTCAGTGACTGTTCTTTGCTTAGTTTGAAATGACTACCCAAGGGTGTGCTCACTGGTTTAGCTTCATTCATGTTGAATCTGCTAAGGACTTTCTTCACATACTCTGACTGTGAAAGCTTCAATGTACCATTAGCCTTGTCTCTAATGATTCTCATGCCAAGGATTTGCTTTGCAGCTCCCAAATCCTTCATTGCAAACTGTTTGGACAATTGCTTCTTCAGATTTTTAATCTCCTCAATGCTAAACCCTGCAATAAGCATATCATCCACATACAACAATAATATAATATAAGAATTGTCAAAAGACTTAACATAGCAACAATGATCAGCTTCACATCTCTTGAACCCAATTCTATGCATAAAACTGTCAAATTTCTTGTACCACTGTCTTGGAGCTTGTTTTAGGCCATACAAGCTCTTTCTCAGTTTGCAGACTAGATTCTCTTGTCCCTGAACAATGAACCCTTCTGGCTGAATCATGTAAAGGTCTTCCTCCAAGTCACCATGAAGGAATGCTGTCTTCACATCTAACTGCTCAAGATGTAAGTTTTCTGCAGCCACCATTCCTAGTACCAGTCTAATTGTTGACATCTTTACAACTGGAGAAAATATCTCTGTGAAGTCAATGCCCTCATTCTGCTGGAAGCCTTTAACAACTAATCTGGCCTTGTAACGTTTGCTACCATCATGCTCATTCTTTATTCTGTATACCCACTTGTTGTGCAAAGCCTTCTTTCCTACTGGCAATTCAGTCAGTTCCCATGTCTGATTCCCCAACAAGGAATCCATCTCATCCTTCATGGCTAACTCCCACTTGCTTGAATTCTCATCTTGCAAGGCTTCATCATAACACTCTGGCTCACCACCATCAGTCAACAGGAGATAATTTAGAGTGGGTGAATAACGATGTGGAGGTCTAATGTTCCTGGAAGATCTCCGGACTTTAGCTACAGGTGTACTCTGCTCTACCTGTGAATTTACATTCTCCTTATCTTCTTCACCCCTTTTCTGGACAGTACTTTCAGTCAATTCATCTAAGTTGACAAACTCAAATTTCTTTTGATCTATCTCTGCAACATCTGATACTACAGTTGACCTGTCCTTGTACATAACCTGTTCATTAAATATTACATTTCTACTTCTGATGATTTTCCTGTTTTGTTCATCCCAAAACCTATAGCCAAATTTCTCATCACCATAGCCAATGAAAAAACATATTTTTGACTTTGCATCAAGTTTACTACGAGCATCAGAATCAATATGAACATAAGAAACACAACCAAAAACTTTTAAGTGTGAAAACTTTACCTCTTTACCGCTCCAAACCTCCTCAGGAAGTCTGAACTCCATGGGAACTGAAGGTCCTCGGTTTATCAGGTAAGCTGCAGTGCTAACAGCATCAGCCCAAAAAGTTTTTGGTAGTCCAGCGTGCAACCTCATACTCCTAGCACGCTCATTGAGAGTTCTGTTCATGCGCTCAGCCACACCATTCTGCTGTGGTGTCCCAGGAATGGTCTTCTCCATCTTAATTCCCTGTGCAGCACAATACTCACTGAACCCTCCATCTATGTACTCTCCTCCATTATCTGACCTCAAACATTTTACTTTCAAACCTGTTTCTGTCTCAACCATGGCCTTCCACTTCTTAAAGGTTTCAAATACATCTGATTTATTTTTCAGAAAATAAACCCATACCTTTCTGCTTGAGTCATCAATGAAAGTGATGTAGTACCTTGAACCTCCAAGGGATGCAACTGGAGAAGGCCCCCACAAATCAGTATGTACTAACTCCAATTTTTCAGCCTTCGGTGTCCTGCCAGTTTTCAAGAAGCTCACCTTTTTCTGCTTTCCTAAGATGCAACTTTCACACATGTCAAAATCAATGGACTTCAATTCTGGTAGTTTTCCTTTTGACAGTAGCATCTTCATCCCTTTCTCACTCATATGACCAAGTTTGCGGTGCCATAGGCTTGTATCAGTACTTGCATCAGCAACTGCAATTGTGTCTCTTGGACTTGAGGTCATGTACAGAGTACCAGTCTTCTTTCCACGAGCCAATACCCTAGCTCCCTTTGTAACCTTCCAAGTACCACCAACAAATAGTATTGCATGTCCTTCATCATCAAGTTGTCCAACAGAAATCAGATTCCTCCTTAAGTCAGGAATATGACGAACCTTCTCCAGTAACCAAACAGATCCATTGGGCAACAATATCCGGATGTTTCTCATACCTACAACATCCAAGGTTGAACCATCAGCCAAATACACCTTACCAAAATCACCTGCAACATAATTCTGTATGATTTCTCGGTGTGGAGTGGTATGAAATGAAGCTCCTGAATCCAAAACCCAATCATCAAGTGGACTGTCTACTGCAAGAAGTAATGCATCCTGTACCTCTTCTATTACAGCATTAGCAGAATCATCTCCATTCTTCTTCTTAGGACTTTTGCATTGATTCCTAAAGTGACCTGTTTTCCCACAGTTCCAGCATTGTACTTGTTGGCCTGATCTAGATTTACTTCTATTTCGATTAGAATTTCTGGATTTTGATCTACCCCGGTTTGAATTTCTGTCATTACCTCTTCCTCTTGTCTCAAGGTTTAGGGCAGAACCAGATCCTGAGGTTTCACCTGCATCTCTTCGGCGAATCTCCTCAGCCAGAATTAAATCTCGTATATCATTGTACTTGAGCTTTTCCTTTCCTGTAGAATTGCTTACTGCCATCCTCATTGCCTCCCAACTGTTTGGCAAAGAAGCCAAAACGATCAGTGCACGGATCTCATCATCAAAATCAATTTCTACAGACGACAATTGATTTGTGATAGTGTTAAATTCATTCAGATGTTGTGCTACTGATGCATTCTCTGCCATCTTCAGATTGAACAGTTTCTTCATCAAGTGCACTTTATTGTTTGCTGACGGCTTTTCATACATACCAGACAAAGCCTTCATCAGATCTGCTGTGGTCTTCTCCTTTACAACATTGTGTGCAACAGACCTAGACAAAGTTAACCTGATAACTCCTAGTACCTGTCTGTCAAGAAAAGCCCATTCCTCAACCTTCATAGCCTTAGGTTTTGTCCCTAAAAGAGGCAGATGCAATTTCCTCCCATAGAGATAATCTTCAATCTGCATCCTCCAATACGCGAAGTCTGTGCCATCAAACTTTTCTATTCCAGATGCCTTTCCTGCTTCCTCTGCCATTGCTCCCACTCAAACCTAACCCTAGGCTCTGATACCAGTTGTAGGGAATTTAATCAAAAATTCCTAACCTGTGAGAAACAAAAAAACAAATAGAGAAAACACACGTCAAAGAAAACAATCACACGCACAAAACAATATTTACGTGGTTCGGCAATTTGCCTACGTCCACGGAGTTGCAGGGATTTCACTATAAAATAAGAGGAGATACAATAGTGCACAAGAACACTCTCAAGAAACCCAATTCCCAATACACCCTAATTCTCTTTCACCCACAAGACAAGAAAACACTATTCTTTCTTCTTATGCGGCTGCTAGGTTATTAGGAATTATCTCTAATTCTCACGGCTTGCCAAGTATCACAAACCTAATATATATATATATGTAGGTCGGCTTGTACTAGGAATTATAATCCTAGTTGAATTGGGTTTCCTAATACTGCTTGTATTTGGTTTAGAAGAATGAATTGGGCTTGGTAATTCAAGCCACACATGGCCCACTTCAACAGCTTCCGCCAAAAGCAAATACAGCAGATCTATGATCTATCTATCTTATTTCATGATTTTTTTTTTTTTCTAGATTTAATATGCTCATTATTTCTTTGGAAGTAAAGTATACCATAAGTTCTTGCTACGGGTCTTGTGGCTCAACAGTCAACACCATTGTATTTCTTCCCCCCATAGAAAGAATTTGGATTTTGGATTTGAATCCCTCCTCTACAATTTATTTTAAGAAATAAAAAAGTAAATTATTTTTTAAGTGTTCTTCAAATGATTCACAATAGTGTGATAAATTTTGAATTCAATTCGAAGGGACATAGACTACTCATGAACTTTACATTGTAATTTCACAAAGAAATTCAGTAAAATGACAAAGAGGATAAGAAGCACCCCTCAATTACCATGGCTTTAACATTTTTTTTTTTAGATAATAAACATCGCTCAAGCCTTAAGGTAGACGTAAAATTCCATATGTGAAAGTTATGTTTGTTTCATCACAAAACATTCTTTGGAGAATATTTTCCTCGGTTTTAGGTATTTGGGCTGCATGGTTGAAAAACGTGATCAAACCAAAATCATTTTCCTTTACCAGGAAATGTATAACAATTTCAACCTCGAGATAATAGAACCCTCTCTCTCTCTCTCACAAACCCAGAACCCCCTTTCTCCCTCATGCAGCAAGCTTAGTGGACCCTTGTAATTTACAAGTGGAATTTGTCATGTAAATAATTATTCGCGGTAGATAGACATGAGAATATAGTCAAAAGGCTATCTACACAAATGTAAAAAAGTTAGATAAACATAGTTAGACAATTGAGTTGTAAATATGGTAGATGTCCATTTAGTGTTGAAGACACATATTCTTTACTATTTGTACATTTGCATCTCTCTATCACCTAAGCCCCCCAACCCCCCCCCCCCCCCCCCCCCCCCGCAAATCCCGTGGGGTGACAATTCATATTAGTGGGTCATGTTTGTGTGATGTCGAGGCAAGGGAATTTGACTACATGTGTCAATTGTAACTAGACTCATTAAATAATCGTATCAAAACCTCTCAACCTTAATATAATTTGTTTATTCATTTATTTATTAAGTGAAGTTACAGGACATACTCATTTCAACCTGTTTCATTGGGTAAAACTAATTATCCCAAAAGAAAATTTATATTGGATCATAGACTATATAATGAGAGAAAGTTATTTTGTCATTCCATTAACCATTTATGACGAAAGTGATATTTAATTCTTTTTTTTATTTTTTCTTTTTTTTTTTAGAAAAAGGTAAGAAAATTTTATTGAAACAAATCCAATTCGAATACACTATCCAAATCACTAAGTAGAGATTCTATCCTTACATTTGTGTCTATAGATATAACTGCTCTTCTAGCTAAAGTATGCGCCAACCTATTCCATTAACCTTTTATGACAAAAGTGATATTTAATTCTTTATCGTTAATACAATGTTGAAAGTCTTTCGCAGTTTAACTTGCTTAAGTGTTGAGTTGTTATTAAATTAATAAATGGAATTTTCTCTCAATGAAGAGGAAGATTCACGTTCTCATAAAAGCCCATGTCCCACATGTCACATAAGAAGCATAAAATTTATAATATAAATAAGAGATAAAACCATTTTTCGTCCCTACATTTCACACGATTCTCACTTTGGTCCCTAACTTTTTTTTTCATCGCTTTTAGTCCCTAAAATAAAAAAACACGATCTCGTTTTTGTCCCTACCGTCAGTGCCCTAACGGCAAAGTCCTAGGTGGTAGACGGAACAGTCTATTAGCTGACGTGGCGCTGACGTGACACTGATGTGGCGATTAAAATATTATTAAAAAATATTATTTGGAATTTTTATATGCCATGTCAGCATTTTAATTTTTTTTTAAAGCCACGTCAGAAATTTAAAAAAAATTAAATTTAAAGAAAAACCTTAAATCTAATTAATTTAAATTTTTAATTAAAATTTTCTTTTCTTAATATTCATGTTCTTCAACTTGTTCTTCTTGTTCTTCATGTTCTTCAGAGACCAAACCCAGCAATCAAGAACTCAAACCCATATCAGAAGAACACAAACAAAAACAAGAAGAAAAAATTAAATTAAATACTAATAGGAAATTTTCTTCATGTTCTTCCCAAATCCAAGAAGCAACCAAACCAATCTCTAGCAAACCCCAAATCCAAATCCAAATCCAGCAACCAAACCCAATCTCCATCAAATCCAGAAAAACAAAAAATAAATCCAAGAAACAAACCCATAAACACAGTAACTAACCCAATCTATAGCAAACCCATAAACCCAGAAATTTTCTTGGGAAACAAACACACAAAAAACCTATAAAATCAAAAAACTCCCCATCCTCTCGAACAAAATGTACTCACTCATACCCACACATCACTTCAGTACTCAAATGCTAATCATGAAATCCAAAAAAATAAGCAACAATGGCTCAAATCCAACTCTCACAAAAATCATAGACAAATCACAGTGAAAAAGAGAAGTGAATAATAGGAAATTTGAAAAAAAAAAAAAAAAAACCCCGTGAACATCAAAATAGAGCACGCTGATCTTAAAGGCTAAGCTTCTCGTAGCCAAAGACCTAGCCGAAGCAGATCTACCAATAATCCCCAAAACCAAGCCATGGCACTGTCGCATTCCTCTACAAAGCGACTGAACGGACCCAAGCCAACCCGCGGCAGAGAGAGCATGCTGCGAGAGCAGATGAGTCCTTCTCAACAACCCAAGGAAGAGAGCCATAACCGTATTGGCGATCTCTTCTGCTCTCGAGGCATCCACGTGGAGGAGGCGGAGACCGAGGTCGGGGGCGAAGGTGGAGTCAACGGAGCCAAGGCAAAGGATGAGTTGGTAAGGGCGGAGGCGGCGCTGGGCGGCGCGTGGGAGGTAGCAGAGGGAGTGGAGGACAATGTGGCATTGTTGTAGAGGATCTTTGGTTTTGGTTTTGATTTTGATTGCTGCTGCTGCAGTGCTGCTCAACATTCTTCTTCTTCTTCTTCTTCTTTGTTTGTTTTCGTGTAGGGGTTTAGGGTTGTGAATTTGGGGATTTACTAAGGGTAAGAGTGTAAAGAGAGAGAGAGAGGAGAAGAGAATTTGATTTGATCTGAGATTTGGGAAGCTCCAGCTTATTTTTGTGTTTGTGTTTGTGTTTGTTTTTTAGGCTCCGTTTGGTTCGTGTAAAAGCATTTCCGGAAAATAGATATTTTCCGGAAATGCTATTTTCCGGAAAAGAAAATGTTTTTATGTGTTTGGTTGCATTTCAAAAAAATTTTCGGAAAATATTTTCTGATGTTTGGTTGTATTCTTGAAAATACCATAAAAAACACATTTTTTACTTGTTGCTTACATTTTCTCACATTTTCTCACATTTTCTCAGCTCCCAAACAAACACATAATGTCATTCATTCCTAAAAAATCAAATAAAAACCAGAAGGACAAATCAATTTCTCGGTGAGAAAACCCAGAAGGAGAAATTGTATTCTCGGTGAGATCGCTCCGATCGCGAATTGTATTCTCGGAGCGATCTCGATCGCGATCGCGATTGGCGAGATCGCGATCGCAATCTCGTCGATCTCGATCGCGAGCGAGATCGCGATCGCGATCGCGCGAAGCGGCGATCGACGCTTCGCGCGAGATCGGCGAGATCGCGATCGCAATCTCGCTGATTTCGATGATCGCGATCGACGCCGATCGGCGCGATCGCGATCGCGCGAAGCGTCGATCGCGAGATCGCGATCGCGATCGCGCGAAGCGGCGATCGACGCTTCGCGCGAGATCGGCGAGATCGCGATCGCAATCTCGCTGATTTCGATGATCGCGATCGACGCCGATCGGCGCGATCGCGATCGTGATCGACGTCGATCGGCGCAGTTCCGGTCCCGGCGAGATCGCGATCGTGGTGCGTCGGTGTGGGTGGTTCCGGCGCAGTGAAGGCTTCACAGAGCAGTGATCCGTGTGAGAGCTTGTGCGTGTGAGAGCAGAGAGCAATGCGTGTGTGAGAGCTTCAGCGTGTGAGAGAGTTCCGGAAATCAATTGAAGTGAAAAAAACGACTGAATCCAATTTCAGTCGTTTTTTGCTTATTTTCCGGTCAAACTGAAATTGTTTTCAGTTTGACCGAATTTTACAGCGCAGCCAAACGCGCGATTTTCCGGAAATTGATTTCCGGAAATCAATTTCAGTCGAAACAAACGGAGCCTTAATTAGATTTTTTTTTTTTTTGAAACCGTTTTTTAATTAGATTTAAGTTTTGTTTTTTAATTTTTTAATTTTAGTTTAAATTTTCTGACATGGCTTTTTAAAAAAGAATTAAAATGCTGATGTGGCATATAAAAATGTCAAATAATATTTTTTAATAATATTTTAATCGCCACATCAGTGTCACGTCAGCGCCACATCAGTGTCACGTCAATGCCACGTCAGCTAATAGACTGTTCTGTCTGCCACCTAGGACTTTGTCGTTAGGGCACTGACGGTAGGGACAAAAACGAGATCGCGTTTTTGATTTTAGGGATTAAAAGCGGTAAAAAAAAAAGTTATGGACCAAAGTGAGAATCGTGTGAAAATATAGGGACAAAAAATGGCTTTATCCATATAAATAAATTATATACACAATAGCTTAAACGAATAAATGCCAAGATGAACTTTCATTTATTTCAAGTAGTGAAGTCCAGGTGGCCCAACCCAATATCAGTTAATGGATTTGACTATTCTGAGCCTAATTAATTAGCCCAAAAAGAAAAAACTATTTTAAGCCTAATTCAAGCTTAGGATAGCGGGAGCTATTCTTAGATTCTCTTTGTAAGAAAATGTGTGTTAAAATAAGCTTAAAAATCACAGGTTCCAATTAGATCAAGCTTTAAAATCTCATTCTTTGGATTTGGGCTCAAATTCCGTTTACACTAAAAACAACTATATTGATATCTTAGCTTGATAATAAAAAATAATTATCATGGAATGAATACCATAAATTTCAAATATATATATTGTAGGGTCACAAATTGTAGCCCAAACCCAGATGGAATAGGATATGGGCCCAATAAGCCCAATACAATAAATTTGTAAGAGAGTGGGTGAAAGAACTGGGCTGATGATGGGTTTTACAACAGTTAATAGGGGTTATGAGTCTGTCCGAGGAGGATAAAACACAATCAAATGCTGAGCTCAAGTCCGAGGAGTAAGTTTTTGGATAAGTTGGCTATTTCAGACAATGTCCGAGGAGGAAGTTCTTGGATAAATTGGCTATTTCAGTTGGTGTTCTTCTTAGTGCTACAGTGTATCTTCCTCAATGTTTTTCCTTAATATCTTTCAATCCCTTTCTTCTGGAGGCTTTACTCTATTATATAGTCCTCCTTTATTCAATCATACCGTCCACTTGTCTACTTTCTAGCCTCGTACTCGAGTTTTCATCTCACTTCCCACAACTTTTTGATTTTCTGGGAGTAAAAGTGGTTGAAAACACTGTTCAGAGGTCTTCTCCACATTAATGCGGCCAGGAAAGCTGCTGTAATGCATTTAATGCAGTGGTCGTAGCTTTTTCCTTAGATATTTCTGTGTTCTTATCTCTTCCCTGTACATTTGAAGTCTATCTTCGTCGCTGGAGCTTCCTGGAAGGTGATCTAGGGTAAGACGAAGCTCACTTTACTGACATATGTCAGATTCGAGGAGGATGACCCTCTCAGACCAACACCCTTGGATATTTATCTGCTCTATTATCTATTACGGGGCCTTTTCCCATACTTTATTCTCCTCGGACGCATTATTATTAAAGTGTGGGGCTCAAGCCCAACACAAAGGCTCAAGTTTTTGCCCCCACATATATATATATAGGGTTAGATTTAAATTACACCATCTAATATTTTTAATTAAATGTGAATTTTAATAAATCTACTACTGAATTACATTATCTTCATATATTTTCCATACTTACAAAATTTAAAGATGATTAAAGATTAACAGCTATGTCACTAATCAGTTATTTAAATTTAAGTTTTTGTGGTTTGAAATAATGCATAAAAGATTAGTTTATGGATCGAATAATAAATTACATTTGATTGATATGAAATTTGGCATGCATGTTAAGAACATATAAAACATATAATTCAACGGTGGGATTTTCAAATATAAATTCTATAACAAGTTATTGGATTGTGTAACTCTAAACAATGTTACACCACTGAATAACTTATTATTAAATTCATATTTTGAAAATCCAACCGTTGAATTACATGTTTTATATGTTCTTAACATGCATGCCAAATTTCATATCAATCAAATGTAATTTATTATTCGATCCATAAACTAATCTTTTATGCATTATTTCAAACCACAAAAACTTGAATTTAAATAACTGATGAGTGACATGGCTATTAATCTTTAATCACCTTGAAATTTTGCAAGTATGGAGAATATATAAAAATAATATCATCTAACGATGGATTTGTCAAAATTTGCATCAAATTAAAAACTATTGGTTAATGTAACATTATTTAGAGTTACATCATGTGTAACTTGAACGTAACTCATACATATAACTTAAAAATCCTTATGTCCTGCCTATTAAAGTCTCTCTTTTTTTTTCATTTTTTTTTTCTTACAGCTGTATTTTGACCAATTTTTTTTTTTTTTTTAAAAAGCAAGATAAGGTTATTAAAGTCTCGTTCTTTTCTTTTCTTTTTTCTTACAGCTGTATTTTGACCAATTTTTTTTTTTTTATTTTAAAAAAGCAAGATAAGGTTGATGAAAATAAGGTGTCCAAAGCAGACCCGTCTAAAGCAGTCTACAACAATGCCTAAAGAACAAACTTGAAAATTGTAGCAGTTCTTAAAGAGTTTTGTTAATGCATCCAAAGATAAGAAAAATACAGTAAACTACTTGCAGCCAACTAATTTTCCAGTTTTCCACATTGTACACGGAATTTTTCAAGTCAATTTAATGAGGGCAGCAGATTCTTTAATTAACCTCCTACAAAAAGACACAACTTTTAATGCAAAAGAAGGGACACTTTACTCTACAACAAATTGCTAATTGACAAAGAGATTGTTTTAGTTTTTATAGAGATGTTGATGGGCGAATTGATGCCTCTAAGAAAAGAAAATAACACAGGTATTGTTAACTATTTTTTAGCATTGTTGTAGGAAATAGAGTTTTATATGTAGAGTTTTAGTCGTAGAGCTTTCGCAATATATAGTTTTAATTGAAAAGTTCTTTAGTGTCTTAAGTATTTGGCAAATTCCAGTTAATAGTGTTTTAAAGTTTTGAATTTATAAAGAATGAATGGTAAATTGTAGAGTTTTTTTTTGCTTTTCTTAAAAATTCCAAATTTCAGTTTTAACCTCTAACTTTAAGGGTTTTTTAAAGCTCTTTTTTAGCGGATTGCCCCCAATTTTCCAATTTTTTTCCTTCCAAAAAGAGCTTTAGAGCTCTTAAAACTCCTTTATAGTTGTGTGTTACGAGCTCTCATGTTCTCTCTATTAGTCTCAAAAGTTTATAAAATATCAATTTTTATTTATTTTTTCCATGTCATGGAAAAAAATAATTTCAAATAGTTTAGAACTTTATAAATTTAAATTCTCCCCTTAATTATTTTTATTTTTCTATTAAACTTTTTTTTTATAGCTATTAAATCTTGTCGTATTTTTTAGGTCATAAAATTACTTGTCCCATAAGAAATTTCTATAGAATCATAAACCATAATGGGAGAAAGTCTTTTTCTCATTCCATAACCCAATTTATGATAAAAACTATATATAACTCTTTCTTGTTAAATGTTAATACAATTCTAACGAGTTTTCTCAATTGAACTTAATCGTACCAAAAGCCTTATTGTTCAACTAGCATTTCTTGTTATTTTCCAACAGAAACATCTAGTATTAAATACTCTCATTCCAACTATCAAATTATATATTATATATTAAAAAAAAAAAAACAAATAACAGACATTTTCTCTCAATAAAGAAGAAAAGTCATGTTGTCATAAAAGTCCATTGCCCTTCTGTCCAGGCAAAACCTTTAAATAATAAAATAGTAATAAATAAAAAGGCCCTCGAACATGCCCCCTCTCCCTATACTGAAAAATTCTTAAATAGTCTTAGAATATGATGAAATGGTACTCCCTTCTCTCGTATTCATGGTGAACCCCACCATGAATTTAATAAGCGGACCCCACCATGAATGTGGGAGGAGGAAGTACTATTCTCCGTACTCTGGAAGTATCTAAGAATTACTCTCCTAGACTTACCAGAAAGAAAAAAAAAAACTCACCCTAGGCAAACTGCAAACCTGTTTTACTTGTTGTCTATCACGTGTCACATGAGAAAGCATAAGATTTATAAATTAAAATAAAATGGCAAAATGAATAGGAACTTACATCCATGTCAAATGGCCCAATCCAACATCAGTTTACCTAAACCATGGATTTGACTATTCTAACTTGGATTGACAATTCTAACTTCTACGCCTAATTACTAATCCCAAAAAAAAAAAAAAAAAAAAAAAAAACGTTTTAGTTTGACTAGGTCTTTTATCGCCGAACAAGGAACATGGTTTGAATCCCATTATGCCAAAAAGAAACAAATCAGCGTTTTAGTTTGACAATAAAAACTAAAGAATAATCATCATGGAGTAGCTACTGAAATTTTCAAATCCTTCTGAATCTATTATTAAAAATATAATAATAATAATAAGACCCTTAAAAATTCGACACAATTCCACTGCCAACTCATGTCTAGCTTCTAGAGCTGTATTTTGACCAAACTAATTTCTAGTGCAAGATAAGGTTATTGAAAATAACGCATTCCACAGAATGGCTGAAGGACAATGTTGAAAATTGTAGCAATTCTAACAGTTTCGTTAATGCATCCCAAGATTTAAAAAAAAAAAAAAAAAAAAAAAAAAAAAAAAAAAAAAAAAAACCGAAGACTATATTTGTGGCCAAGAATCTTCTTCACACTGTGTATTTAAAATATTCCACATTGTACATAGAATTCTCAAGTCAATTTAGTGAGGGCAGCAGATTCTCTAAATATCCTATAAGACACAAACTTTCAATGTAGGCAAGGGGCACCATACTCTACAACAAATTACTAGTTGACAAAGAGATCATTTTAGTATTTATAGAGATGTTGATGGGATGGGCAAATTGATGCATTTAAGATAAGAAAATATTGTAAGTCATATGCCATCATTGGTCCAAGTTATGACTATGAACTTCTCACGTTTACTTTGAACATTACTACAATTCAACTTTCATGTTTGTCTCAAGCACATAAGCAGATAGACACAAGGCCTATATTTGGACAACCTCAGAATTTTTTGTTAAGAATGTTATCAGAGAGATAATATGTCAATTCCAATACTAAAAAACCTTCTTCCATTTCTTTTCTTACTCATTCTCCCAGTTTGGTCCTCAACTTCAAATTCAACTAATGAGAGCTTCCTGCAATGCTTTTCATCTCATTTACAGCATTCTAATTCAAGTTTGGAATTAGTCTTCACCAAGAATAGCTCTGCTTATTCATCCATCTTAGATTTTACCATACGAAACCTAAGATTCGTGAACTCTTCAAAACCACAGTTTATCATTACTCCATTTCATGAATCCCACGTCCAAGCAGCTGTAATTTGTTCCAAGAAACATGACATGCAAGTAAGAATCCGAAGCGGAGGCCATGACTATGAGGGCCTTTCTTATGTATCTGATGTTGTTCCATTCACCATCATTGATCTTGTCAATCTTCGGTCTATTAGCATCGATATAGAAACCAAGAGTGCATGGGTTGATTCTGGTGCAATTCTAGGAGAGTTATATTACAAGATTGCAGAGAAAAGTAAGGTCTATGGCTTCCCAGCAGGGAGTTGTCCCACTGTGGGTGTTGGGGGACACTTTAGTGGAGGTGGATTTGGTACCATTTTCAGAAAATATGGCCTAGCTGCTGATAATGTTTTGGATGCTAAGATAGTTGATGTTAATGGTAGAATACTAAACAGAACATCAATGGGAGAAGATCTCTTTTGGGCCATCAGAGGAGGGGGAGGGTCAAGTTTTGGAGTCATTCTCTCGTGGCAAATTAGGTTGGTTCCTGTACCACCAGTTGTAACTACTTTCAATGTCCGAAAGACCTTAGAACGAGGTGCAACTAAGCATTTCCAGAAGTGGCAAACCGTTGCGAATAAGCTTCATGAAGATCTTTTCCTCCATGTAGTTGCAGGAGTTGCTAATGCAGATTCAAATGGCACAAAAACTATTCGACTTTCATTTACCTGCTTGTTTCTTGGACCAGTTGAAAAACTCCTCGCTTTGATGCAAGATAGTTTTCCTGAGTTGGCTGTGGAGCGCAACAATTGCACTGAAATGAGTTGGATAGAATCTGTTCTTTACTATGCTGGCTTCTCAACTACAGCTCGCTTAGAAGTTTTGCTTGATAGGAGCCCACTAACAGATATCTTCATGAAAGCAAAATCAGACTATGTACAGGAACCCATTTCAAACACAGGGTTGGAAGGGTTATGGCAAAGACTTATGGAAAAAGAGCAATCACAGCTCATCTTCTCACCTTATGGTGGAAAGATGAGTCAGATTTCAGATTCAGAAACACCTTTCCCACATAGATTTGGAAATTTATATCAAATCCAATATTCAATCACTTGGGATGATGACAAAGAAACACAGGAAAACCTCATGTGGATGAGAAGGCTTTATGCCTACATGGCACCTTATGTTTCAAAGTCTCCAAGAGAGGCCTATTTGAACTATAGGGATCTTGACTTGGGGGAAAACAACAAAAATAATAATACAAGCTACGCACAAGCAAGTACTTGGGGTTTGAAGTATTTCAAGAACAACTTCGAGAGACTAGTTCATGTAAAGACTCTCATTGATCCTGGTAACTTTTTCAAGAATGAGCAAAGCATCCCAGTGCTTCCATCTTGAGGAGAAAAGAAAGGAACTAGGAAGTGTTTCGAGAATGAATAAAGATCTTGTTATGAGTTTGTATGAAGTTAAAGGGCAAAACAGTAACATTCATATGGTCCAAATCATTCCATCCAAACAGAAAATAAGTCATTTGCCATACAATGATTTAAGAATCTTCTTTGCGTTGTGAGTTGTGACAATGAACTTCTCACATTTACTTTGAACTTTCCATTCTTTAAAACAGTAATCATTACACTTCAACTTTCTTGTTTGTCTCAAGCACATAATAGCAGGCCCATAGGCTATATTTGGGCAATCTAAAAATTTCCAGTTACAAGAATAGTCAGAGAGAAAATATGGCAATTCCAAACCTTGAAAACCTTCCATTACTCTTCATTCTCATTCTCTCAGTTTAATCTCAACTTCAAATTCAACTGATCTTAACTTCTGGCAATCTTCACCAAGAATAGTTTTGCTTATTCATCCATCTTAACTTCTACCATACGAAACCTCAGATTATGGAAAAGGAGAGATTCAAGCTGATCTTAACACCTATGGTGAAAAGATGAGTAAGATTTATAATTGAGAAACGCCTTTCCCACTGGAAATTTATATAAAATCCAATATTTAGTCACTTGGGGTTTCGACAAAGAAATACAGGAATACAGCAGGTGGATGAGAAGGATTTTTGCGTACATGGCACCTGATGTTTCAAAGTCCCTGAGAGAGGTCTATTTGAACTATAGGCATCTTGACTTGGGGAAAACAACAACAATAATAATAGAAGTTGTGCACAAGCAAATACTTGGGCTTTGAAGCATTCAAGTACAACTTCAAGAGACTAGTTCATGCAAAGACTGTCGTTGATCCTGGAAACTTTTTCAGGAATGAGCAAAATATCCCAGTGTTTCCTTCTGGAGGAGAAGAGAACGGGAACTAGAAATGTTTCTGAGAATGAATAAGGATCCCAAGTCTCTCCATCTTAGGGAAAGAGGAAATAGGACAAGAAATAAATTATTCAGGCTTGGGTCCATTTTTTCAGAAGTAAATACAACTACCTTGCTCTTTTTGTCATGTCAAGCACCTTGCATCATGTAGACAGTTAAACTGATTGTTTGCTTTATGTTTGATATTATACAGATAATCATGCACACTTTTTTTGCAGAACAAAGAATATATATATATATATATATATATATAAGTAAAGCATCTGATAATTCTAGAACAAAGGAAATTGTAAAATTGTATTAAAATTTGGCATGGACATGCTTAAATATTAATAAAACATAAAAAATAAAATGAAGGGGGAGGAGGGGGGTAAAGTGCCTGGTCATTTAATAAAACCTTTAAGAATGTGGGATTCCCAGGCAGAACAAGAGAAAAGACATACTGCTGACAGTGTTCTTGGAATATCTTCTGTCATTAAACAAGAAGCTTCATCAAAAAATTCTCATGAACCATTCTAGCTTTAGAATGTCTAGTCTTTAATAGTTTGACTGCTAGGTGATTTGCATCTTCTATGGTTGTAACTTTCTTTTAGCTCAAGCTCTGCATCCTATCATTTTATACTCGGAATTTTCTTCATATGAATTCAAGATATTGAAATTTTAAATTATTTTAGATAAGATAACTTGATGTTTAGCATGCACACATTTTACTTTGTTATTTTAATTTTAGGAGTGGATAGCCTAAGATACAACTCTCTAGACAGACTAAAATTGCAATTTAACAAACTTTTCCTCAATATTGATACATTACTTGCCTGTGTTCAGTTAGAAAACTACCATGAGGATATTGGTAAGACATAGGTCTGCATCCCTGTAAGATTTTCTATATGTTCCATGGTAACATAACCATTTTAGACAATCAGAATCCTCCACAAATACATGTTTCTCCAAAATCGGAGATAGCATTTCCAAAGTAAAATAATTTCTTATTCAGAAAAGTATTTTCTGCTCACAAAGATTTCCTCTGTTAAAAATAAAAAAAATAAAAGCACCTTGGATTATTGGATTAAATGTATTTTGACTGAGTTGTGCCTATCATCATGTGTCATTATTATTCAATAAAGGTAGGCACGCACTTACTAAATATAAATAATTAAACAGAAGTAGGCCAAATTTCCTTAGTGGTTGCGAGGATGTTTTCAGAACTACACCAGAATGTTACCAAAGGACAATGCAACATAGGAGCTGTTCTACCATGAGAATTACAAAAGTTTGGAAACATGTGGATCATCTACTTTACACAAGGGATGCTAATATTTTGATCTTCAATTTCACCAAATATTCACAATGATGCACCCCTATTAGGCGAACCCTCTTACTTTAGGCCAAGGCCACTAAATTTCTAGAATACTACATATTTATAAAGTTCCAATTCATTATTCCTTGTACAGCAAATACTACCTATTTACAAATTTCCAATTTATTATTCCTTGTTTAATATAAAATTGATACGTTATCTATATCCTAATAGTTATAAGGAAACCAACAATAATGAATTATAGAAAATATTCTCCCTACAGATATGATTAACAAGCTACGAGGACAAAGTTGAGTCGTAAGCCAATTATCCATTCCTCAACATCTGAATGATGTGGGCTAAGATTCTAGATCGTGCTTCAAGCATTAAAAGGCAGGGCAGTTAGCAAACACCACAAGGCCTACAACTGTACCCTTACTCAATTTATAATCCAATGATAAAAATATGTAGAAAATCATATCTCCCAAAGTTAAAGAATGGATATCTCTCGCAAGTGTTTTTCAAACAATTTGACAAGATATTAGATTGTCAACTATCTCACTCCATTCGGATAACTCTGTTCTCATAGTAATTCTATATGTGAGGGACTAATTGAATAATGTAAGTAATGAGCATATGGAACTACAGGAGGATTTTGCATCAAGTCTTGCCAAGAAGAACTAGTTTTAAATGATAGCTTAACTCTGAACAACTGAGCCATGCCTGAAGGTATTAATTGAATGTGATACAATGCAATAAGCTATTTGAAGAATTTTAGTCAGCTTAATAACTACTTACACCTTTTAGTTGCTGGAGTCAATCTTCTTCAGTTTCTACATTTGGCCACCCTTGATCAGCTTGTAACTTGACAAAGTTGGCCAAAAGCCTGATCTCTTCTTCCTGCAAACGGGCTCCAAATGTGCATTGGCCCCTTGGCGTGCAGTTCTCTCCAAAGCCCTGCATAGAGACGTAAGACATTTTATATTGGATTAGAAAGATGCGAGGGAGTAGATTCTGCAAGAGATGTAAATTACAGGAAGAAACTCACAGGCATTCTTCCCTTGCCATAGTATGTCACACGGTATATCTCCTCTTCAGTGTCAACTCCATTCCTGTAAAAGCAACAACATAATCTGTTTATACAGCTTCTGATCTAACATATTCAATATCTTTTTTGGATTTTTGGAAAAATAGGATTTTAATTTTTCTTTGATATACTTCCATTATTTTCTGTCTTCGTGCTCATTTTAAACTGCATATATCATGAGGCATGCTATTTCCAACAGAAAAATGGATTTCTGATTTGATTACCTTTGAAGATCTTTTGTAAAAAGTGTTGCTCCCTGGGAAGATGAGAAGCAATGGATTAAAGAAGTAACGGATTTAGAATAATAATCATCTGGATTGCATGAGTAAAGTGATTATCACCGGCTGGATTATATTTCCGCCTGCATCATGACACCCAATGCAAGCTCGACGAAACAAAGACGCTCCTCTTTGTACATCTATGGTTTGTCCAAATGAAACTGCACCAAATGGGAAACTAAGTAAAACCAGGGAAAGTATGGACACAAAGCTATACAAACCAATCTGGCATAAATGAAAATTTTCTAAAGAGCTTCAATTATTCTTTTTTTGAGTCAAAACAATGCCACTAGTTAACACAATCAACTGAAGACCACGCCTTCTGAAGCTAGTTTGAATCTCCTGTTCCCCTCCACTTGGAACCAAAAACTCACTTATATAAATAATTAAATAATCCCTGAAGAGCTATCTGTTGGAGTAGTTAATATGTTTGGGACAAAATTAAAGATTTAGCAAAACAGTCCTGAAAATAATAACAAGTAACTTATAGTGTGCTGCTTTGCCACAGCTAGGAAAATTGAGTAAAGAACATACTAAATGATTAAGTGGGAGGACATGCAATAATGTTTAAATAATTCTCTATGAGAATAGCTGTAATAGAATGTGTATAACAATGAATCATGTGACAAGATTGTTTGGGTGTGTACTATTAAATACCTTTAAATATTGATTGGTTGGACTTACCTGGGGTATGGCAGATAGGAGATAAGGCTACAAGTGCGGCCATTATTAGTGGTGGAACCAAGCTCTTGAGATGGAAATACTGTACTTGATGTTGTTGTTGTTGTGGTTGTTGCTTTTTGGGAACTGGGTTTATGTTTCTCTTCACAACAAACACAATTCAAAGTTCAATGTTCAATGTTCTTACAAACTTTCAATTTGACAACCATATTCAGAGAGAGAGAGAGAGAGAGAGAAGAGACCTTCATTGAGAGGCAAGAGGCAGCTTTATTACAAGGCGTAGGGGCTGAAGTTAGAGATAAAAGCAGCTGCATGTCTCGCTTCTAACAGTAACTGACTAACTGATATGAAAAAGAAGAAGAAAGGAAAGTCTGGGGGAGTGGACTCTGGACTGGAGTGGTTGGTTTGGTTTGTCAGCGGTTGCCACAAAACTCATCAGATCCCGCTATCAAATATGGCCATGCGTTTCGCAGGCCTTAAAATTAAAAATTAAAACAAAAAAAGGTTGTCGGGTGAAGGTTGAGTTTTTTCAGTGCAGCCTATCAATTTTTTTGGGAAAAAATCTATTACCGCCAAAAATTTACTACATAACTTCTTTACCACAAGTGTAATGCGATAGAGCATCAGTGATGAAAAAAAAATGGTAGGTGCACTTAAGTGATAGGTAATTATTTACATTTTGTTGTGTCATAATTGTGATAAAAATTATGAAATAATTTGTGGTCTTGAAACAACTCGATTTTTCTTTTAAAAAAAAAAAAAAATTTTGACAAGTGCTATCAAAACTTATACGGCTTCTCATTTAGGCTCGTAATTGATATCATTATTTTACTAACTACTAACAAGGTATCAAATTTTTTTGTATATAGATTTTATCTTTTTTCTTTTAAGTTAAAATTATTTGTTTATTAGTTTTTGTTACTTTTCAATATAATGGAACCCGCTTAATTTCTCCTTAACCCACTTGTATCTCAACTAATTAGCAACTCCTGGTATGTTCATGAGATATAGAGTTCAAATCTCCCATCTTCTAATAAACTACACTGATAATTCTAAAAAAAGGGGGACATGTTAATTATTTTATTCATTTGAAAGCAAAGTGTCATTTATTGAAAATCGTGTATAGAGATTCTAACTTTGCTGAATCACTATTATCTCAAGGTTGTCAACATAATTAACCAAAAAAATTTCCTGCTTTTTCTATGATGCTTTCATCGATTAAGTAATTCACAAAATAGATCCAAACATTCAATTAATAGTGATTCAATGTTATCAAATTATCCAAATAAAAAATTAGATAACTAAAAAAGTTCCAAGGTAAGTCAAACTCGAGCTTAGAACTCAAGTTTAAAAAATGTGCTACATAACTAAATAAGTTTAAGCGAAGGCTTTTCAGTTAATTTGTATGCAAAAACATAATATTTGGCATAAAAAGCCCTTACTCATGCAATTCCATACGTGCCCAAGGTTGTATTACTCATAGAAAAATGAATAACTTGTCTTCCTTGACAATATGCTTGATGTCCAACATCAACAAAATGAATTCTTCATATAATCTTGTTGTTTTGATGTGCTTCATCTTTTCATCGAATCCCTATTAAGTAATAACCAAAGTTTTACAAGGAATGAATTGATCATATAACTCCTCCTTTAATGCCTCCTATTAAGCAATTTCATGTTGCCAGTATTTTGATAATCTTCCACCTAAGTCCTCCACCAAAACTCTAGGCATACTTCATAAGGTACATGTTAATGATGGTCACTTTTTAAGGGACTATTTAGGATCCGCTTATTTTGCCAAAATTGAAAATTTTTCGCTAAAAATACTGTAAATAAAGGTAAAAATTATCTGAAATAGTACAATGAAACCTATGAATAATATCAAAAAGTGTAATTAGACCCATAAATAGTAGTAAAAATAAGCTATATAGTAAAATAAGTTGGCAAAAATAATTTTTGCCAAATATACACTATCTTAAACACGAGTAACTTTGAAATACTACTCTATGTCCCATAAAAAAAATCCTCCAAATATTAAACACTTCGATTACCCTTAAATGACTTTGGTTTGAGAATTTTTGCCTTCATGGACACTTCCCCTCCACTATAAAGTCCACTAACGAACAAATTGGGTTGAGTACAAGTACAAGTTCAATTCATTTAGCTCGAGTTAAGATCGAGTATGAGTTAAAAACTTATCGAGTAAAATGGATTGTTGTTTCTATTAAGCATATAATCTAATACTTCGTTCGGGTTCAAGTGGAATAATGGATCAGCTCCAATTTAACCATGTTTAGAAGAGGAGTTGGAGGGGATAAGGTGGAAAAAAGAAATATGGAGAAGGGGATTCAACCGTTTAAGTCTCCAAGAGGGAGTTTCACAATAATATACACTACTTGTTTTTAATTTTTGTCGATTTTTCGGTTTTAACCTCATTTCTTATATTTTATTTATACAAAATAAAAATTATATTCTAAGTGAATATACGTGTAAACTTCAATTAAATTACAGGTATTTTTGAAAGTGAAAAAAAAAAAAAAAAAAAAACAAAAAACAAAAAACAAAAAAAACACTATTATTCACCTAGTTTATTTATTTATTTAAATGTGATATTATTCCTCAAGTTCTTTTGCATAGGATTTCGTTTTGTTTTCTTGTGGCAGTTCATTTTCTCTATTTTGAAAAACGAACAAGCCATTCATCAACATCTGCGGTTCATTTCATTTGATCACTCTCTCTCTCTCTCTCTGTATTCAAAAACCCTAAACCCAAATCTCCATCTCTTTCTCTTTGGTTGAAGCGTGAATTGGGAATTGGGAATTGGGAATTGGGGGATGGAGTTGGAGGTGAGGTTGGTTGGGGGAATAGAGAATTGCTTCGTATCGCTCCCTCTTCCTCTTGTCCAAACTCTCGACTCCTCTTCTGCTCATCTCCTCACTCTCGAGCTTCGCTCTCGCACCGGCCACCGCTGGTTCGTCGCCTGGTCCGGCGCCACCTCCACTTCCTCCTCCTCCGCAATTGAGGTACTACTCATTTTCTCTCACAACAACTAAATTTTACATCTTCTTTACAGTCACAAACTGCCACCTAAGAAAAACACAATCCCATTTTGATTAGCTGCTTTGATATATTAGTATCGTATTGACTACCTAATACTGGTTCATAAACGGGTCTCCATTAAATATTGAAAAAATTGAGTTACTTGAATTGAACACAAGAGTTTATTAAAGAAAAAAAAAATATATATGTCATGGTTTTGACATGTGAGAGACAAATGTTGGAATGTTTTTGCACAAAAAGCACGGACATGAGTACGGGTACGAAACAATTTATGAAAAATGATAACATGACATGGCGGGTGTGGTACATGGGTACCCCGCATACCCAAATGAAGTGTTTGTGCTTCCTAGGTTTTTTTGCAAGTTTATTCATATTCAAAATTAGGATCAGCTACATGTATTCTTTTGTGCAATTGAATCCTAGCCAAAATTATATTCTTTGTCATTTCCTTAATTGACACATTTTTATAGGACTTCTACTAATGTTATTTTAGTTATTATTTTTCCGTTCGGCTTGAATAAACTCATTTTGCCTTACTGGTGTATTGATTGCGCTCATCTGTACTTGACCAAACCATCTTAAGTGATCCTATTTCATCTTTTCATCGATGGGGGTGGTCTGTATTGATGATATCTATTTGAATAATGTTTGTCCCACTTTTGAAGGTAATTAAATTTGACTCCTTTTTCTCGAACCAAGTGTTCATAAATTTTGTATCATATGTTGTTGCAAAGTGTAGAGTAGTATTTCCTGATTCATTCCTTAGTCTATGTCCTTGGCTTTCATGAATTCTTCAAAAACCCTCCATTCTCTTCTCAAACATGACCACTGAGGCCTCGTCCAGTAAAAATATTTTTCCTGTTTAGGTAGCTCTTGAATTAATTTATTCATGTCTTCCCAAAATTTTGGTTTAATGGATTCTTCCAACCCCATTTGAGGAGCGTATGCACTAACTATGATATTTGTGTCTTGTCCTAAAAGAAATTTTATTAACTAAATTAACTAAATTTTATCTGTTATTCTCCTAACCTTAATCCTTGCCCCATTTATATTTGTATCTTTTCCTGTATACCATAATTTATATGCTGTATGTTCAATTTCTCTAGATTTCTCACTTACCTAATTAGTCTCCTAAAGGCGCACTAGGTTTATTCTTTTTCTAGTCACTGTATCTACTATTTCCCTTAGTTTTTTTCTATTATAGACCCCATATTCAGAGTGCCTATACGAATCCTATTCTTCTAGGATAATTTCTTTACCCACATCTCTCCATCAAAGTTCAAGTGCTCTTACCCATCTCACTACACCTGAACACTGATGTAGTGTGTTGCTTGCAGGGCACACCCTAGCTAACCTTTGCCCACTTTTCAATGCATCTGGGGTTTGATGCAGTGCTTTGCTAATAGGGGACGACCCAACTTGTATATGTAGTGTATCCATTAACTGACTATATTTTACACTAGCCATCAACCTACTTTAACCCTCTTCCATTTTCTGAGCCTAGGACCAACTCTTAAAAAATGCATGACACTATGCACAGATACAAATGGAGTAATTGTATTGTAATGTTATATTATCTTATAAAAAAATGTTATTTTACAAATTATTGTGAATAATCCATGCCTTAAAGCTGCAATCTATTGCTCTATTTTTCATAGCATGTTCCAGTTGAGATACTTTGTGGTTCATTGTTTATAAATTATTTGCTAATGGCTCCTTCTTGTATTCTATGTATTTGTCTTCGAAAAAATTATTGTTGTTTCCTAACTCCACTATAGGTCTCCCAACAATTCGCAGAATGCATTTCACTGCCAGATCGTACCACAGTTCAAGTTCGAGCCATTTCCAATGTGGCAAAGGCTACTCTAGTTACTATAGAACCCCATAGTGAGGATGATTGGGAAGTTTTGGAACTTAACTCTGAGCATGCAGAGGCAGCTATATTGAACCAGGTACTTTTCTTCTGTTATGTCAATCTTCTATTTTAGTTTCCTTGCTGTCCAATTAAATCTGCATAGTTCTTTTGTTGTGTTTAGCCTTTTATCATGTGTGTGTGCGTGTTCATCTATATATATTTTGATTGGTAAGTTTCACATGCACTCAATGGGACTTGAACCCACGACCTCACCATTCATCCAATTATCCTGGGAGGAGGTACTAATTAAGCTATAGCTCATTAGAGTTTGTGTGTGTATTAATACATATTCTTTTTTTAATTTGCCGTTTGAGTCCTATAGTCTTAGGAATGGTTCCACAATGTTTCCTTTTCCTTATTTATTTTTATTTTCATAAAGCGGTTTTTCAAGGTATTTGCCAATATAGGCTCTTATATCCATATTGGAGTTCAATTATTAGTCATTGCCTCCTTTACTAAATACAGGTCAGGATCATCCATGAAGCAATGAAATTTCCTCTGTGGTTGCATGGTCGCACTGTCACTACAGTTCGTGTGGTTTCAACCTTTCCCAAGAAAGGGGTGGGTAAGATGATATCTAGTATTTCCTTTTCTCACTCAAATGGTAGTACTATTTGGTTCAACTGAAGTTTGAAAAACTTTGTTGGTACTTAATTGGAGAATTGCTGCCATTCCTCACCCGTGAATTAAGTAACTCTTGTTTAACATTTTTATGTATTTTACTTCTTCATTTACTGAAAAAGGGCTGATTACCCTGAATGCTTGAGTTAAATCACTGATTTGTTTAACTCTCATAACATCTGAACTTGATGATCTTTTAATTTTTTTGAAATTGATATTGTTCTTGTTAAATTACCGATTGTTCCAAAAGTTTAAGCTATTGAGATATGATAAATTTATTCATTTAATTACACAATTCTAACACTTGCCCTCACTTGTGGGCCGAAATTACCTTTTAATAGGTGAGGCCCAACATGTGGGAATTAGACAAAGATCGAACTTAGGATCTCATGCTCTGATACCATGTTAAATTACCGATTATCCCAAAAGTTTAAACTATTTGGATATGGTAAATTTAATCATTTATCCACACAATTCTAACAATTCCAATCCTAATAAAATTTAACAATTTAAATATATAATACATCACATGGAAAATTACATTCTATAATATAAAAATACTTATGTTGTCATATAACACAAGCATGACTGTGTAAAACAAAACTTCTATTATTAATACAAAAATTCATAGTGGACTTTTAGTTGGAGTAGTGTTTTTAAACTTCTTGAAACGTCATCAATAGAAATTCTTTTAGAACAAACTATGTTAATAATTTTAATGTATTGATAGTGCGTCACATGGCAAAAGCATGTCGTACAATGCTTACAGTTATGTTGAGTCTCAGGATTCAAGTACCACATTCAAGAACCAACTTTCAGGATAGACTATTTGATGTGCCAAAGATGTATCTTGGATATTGTAACTTTCTGGTAAAGCTGTCTTTCCATGTTAAAGAAGTTCATTTATGTTTCCCAGTGTTTTCATGTACCTATTTTTTCTTTAACATTTATGTTGCATTTCCAAAATGCTTGTTTGTAAGTGCCTAAAATGACAGAGAAAGAAATAATGTTCCTTGGTTCAGCATATGTACCACGTAGCTGAAAAACATACTTAGGTTACAGTGGTAATCTATTATGTGCTCATGTTGTTCACTGTATGGATTAGGAGAATTGCCTTCATTTTTATTTCATATGGTTAATAAACCATGATAATTGAAGATATATATGTTCGTCTGCTGGAACTTTGTCTAACTTTTGAGGTTCTATCAGTGCAACTTGTGGCAGGAACTGAAGTTGCAGTTGCTCCTAAGAGACGCAAGAAAAATGGGAATGCACATGAAGGTCCTTACATGCAATCTTCTATTAAAGAACATCCTTTTGCAAGGGCACTATTGCGCATTCAAGATCCAGACAGGAGATTTATTCACAAAAGTTATGTTAATGGTGTTGAGCTTGGTGTAGTGCTCACTTCTGTTGCTTTTATTCACCCAGAAACTGCTCAAAACTTCTCATTAGATTCTCTTCAGTTTGTTGTTATAATTCCAAGATCATCATCAGAAGAAAGCTCAAAAAATTCTGATAATGATTCCTTTAGAAAAAGAAGCAGTTCACCTCCAGTGAACAGTGGAAATTTAACTGAAAAGAAGAAAATCCGTCAAGCAGTTGTTCATCTTTTAATTTCAGAATCGGTGGCTAAAGGACATGTAATGTTTGCAAAGTCTCTTCGTTTGTATTTGGGAGTTGGATTGCATTCATGTATGTTACTGCTTCCTGATATTCAATTAAGTTCCTTACTCTACCTTCATTCCTGAAAATTTCTTTTTATGTATTTTGACTTACAAAGCAGAGTGTCTTCTTACTTCCAAAAATGTGTTTATTTTAGGTTTTTAGATGTTATTCTTGTACTATGCTTATCAAAAAAAAAAATTTCTGTCTTTTCTAATTACTTAGTTGTGCCTATCAGATCATTAGTAATAAACTTAAAAAGAGGAAAAATTTGAGGTTCAGGCATTTGATTAGTAATATACTAAAGATACCTAAAGGGATGCGTATGCCTGCAGGGGTTCACCTAAAGGGATGTGATGTTAATTTGAAGAAGGATATCCCATCTCTTTCACTTTCTCCTTGCCACTTTAAGAAGCTCAGGAAGAATAAAGCTCTCGAGGAAAATGGTCTAGAAGTGCTTGACAGCCAACACAGTCGCGAGGTAAAAAACATGCTTCTGAAAACTAGCTCAGGCAACAATTTGGATCATGTAGATTGGTCAACCCATGATGAAGTTATTGCTGCTCTTTCATATGAATCTTCTTGTGAAGAGGATGGGGAGGCTGCTTGTCAGTCCAATGGTGGAAAGGGATTACAATCACTTCTTCGGGCATGGTTTGTTGCACAAGTCGATGCCATTGCTTCAAATAAAGGATCAGAAGTTAGTTCATTGTTTTTGGGAAATGAAACTTTGCTTCAATATGAGTTGAAATTTTTCAAGCAGGGGATTCATGGAATAGTACTGGCTTCATCCAATGGTTCTTTGGAAGACGGAAATAAGACTGCCGACCTGCTCATTGATGTATCGTATTTATTGATTATTTCTGATGAATCTCTTCAAGGTGGAAGAGTTAATGCATATGAGATTGCTTTTGATCAAAGGAACAATAGTTTGGAGGGTGCCCTTCAAAATCTGAATTTGAGGAACCCCGTCTCCGTCTATTCTGTCCAAGAGAGAACCTCTGACAAAGACATTAGTTCAGATCTATCTTCCTTGAGCTGGATGGGGACAGCTGCATCTGATGTTATTAATAGTAGGTATTTTTCCTTTTGAAATTCTTTAATATATAATGCCTTTTGTTGATTCTTGTGTGAGACTTCAATTGTCTGTTGCTTGTAAAATATACCAATTTAGGTTTCGTTATAGCTGTGTATACTCAAATACACATGTACATGAGCCTGTGTGACAACAGGGACAATAAAAGGTTGGGCTGGAGTTTTAAGAAGACTCATATACTGTCTTCTTATCTATCAACACATGGCAGAATCTCAAAGGTTGATTCTGTTGGTCCAGAAATTAACCTGATGAATAATTCTAGAAGTTGAGTTTTAAAATGTGAAAAATTAGGAGGAAGGGAGAAGAAAGAGGAAGAGGAAAAATTGAAAATAGAGCGAGACTGATAGAAAAGAAGGAAATCAAAGGTTTAGTGCATAATCAATTAGGACCACACCTTAGCACATATTTATATTAGAGTGATATAGCAAGACTACAAGAATACCTTCTTGCTAAATATAAAATAACAACATTAACTCTAGCACTACCACTCAAGCTGGAGCATACAAATTAAACGTGCCCATCATGAAAGACATTCATTGAAAGGAGACATGAGCTAGCGACTTTGTGAAAATATCACCCAGTTGATCATCAGAGTTGAATTATTAAATCTTTGTATATCTAAAATTGTTTTTTCACTGATATGTATTTCGCATATGACTATAAGGATGGTGAAACCCTTTTTTTCCTTCCCTAGAGAAAGCTGTCTTTACCTGATAATGTTTTCCAAATGCAGGGATGGTGGTGTTGTTATCCCCCTCTTCTGGGATGTGGTTCAGTTCTTATGGTCTTCCTCTCCCTGGACATGTTCTAATATATGGACCTACGGTGAGTCCTGGTTTTGAGTTTTGGTCTCCTTTGTTTGATGATTTAATAATTGAAGGGTGAAGGAAGCTCTTCACAGCTGGTAGATTAGATGTCTTGGGAATGGGCAAAAATGACTTTCATGCTCTTCCGTTTATGATACCCATTTATTGTCGATTTACATGCTTCCTGAAGTAATTCTCATTTGTATTAGAAGTTTTGCCTAAAATGGGTTACTTCACTCAAAAGTACTAAGGTTTGGACATTAAAATTGAAACACATTCATTCATCCGCCATTTTGTTTAGGTACCTACAACAACAAAACTTTAGTTCCAAAATTTTGGGGTCTGTGTAGGCCCCTCAAGATTGGAAAATTGTTTCAAGGTTTTCAAGCACATCTTTTGAAATTTGTATTAAGTTCCAAGGCATGCATAATTTTGAACCTGTTGGTACTTATGTGAGTGAGAGAAAGAGTCCAGGTTGATATACAATTTTCCTAATTAGGTTCTGTATGACCATGTAACAAGAAGTGGTTGTGTATATACGTATAGAGTTTGAATTATATGTTTGTTTTTTTAAACCATATATTTAAAACTCAACATAGTTAATACCAACAAAAAAAAGTGGTGGCTACGTGATTCTTTTTTACAGTCATTAAAATGCTTGTGTTTTTTATATTTGTTAAATTTCTAAGGAACAAAGTTTCCTCAAGTTTTGGGATATCAAATAATAAGATTATTATTTATATCAACAGCACCATTAATACTTTAACTTGGCATTTCTCTGACTAATAGGGTTCTGGAAAGACATTATTAGCAAGAGCTGTTGCAAAATCCCTGGAAGATCATGAAGACCTTTTAGCACACATGTATGGGCTTATTTTTAAAATATTTTTCCTTCTTTTGATGGTCGTTGACATATTCGAAATGTTGATTTTAAGGGGGAATGACTCTATGGGTTAAGCTGCTTTCTTTGTCCCCAAAATGTTAAATCAAGACAGGGATTTTGTGGAATGAAGTGTGTATAAACTATTCTAATGAAGCTTCGTGTTTGCAGCGTTTTTGTATGTTGCTCTCGTCTTGCTTTAGAAAAGGCCTTGACCATTCGACAAGAACTTTCCAGCCACGTATCTGATGCTTTAGATCATGCACCATCAATTATCATCTTTGATGATCTTGACAGCATCATTTCTTCTTCTTCTAATTTGGAAGGATCTCAACCGTCAACCTCTGTTGTTGCATTAATGGAATTTCTAACGGACATTATGGATGAATATGGGGTAATGATTTTTATGGTGTTTTAGTTCCACTTTCCCTAGAATGGTGTTTTTTCGTCAATAATATTTAGTTTATTATATAGTTAATGTTTTTATCTGCTGGAATAATAAATATAAATATGGACTTTTTTTTAAATATTTTTCTTAATGATAAGCACTTCACCGTATGAAAATTGAACCCATGATCTCATCCGCTATCCTTTTCTTGAAGTGGAGGTGCTATTTGCCCTAAAGATCATTTAGGCTGCTGTCATCAATTGAAGTAAACAGTGTTTGAGGTATTAATTAGCAAAGTAACAATCAAATTAGTGCAATTACTTTTTCCCCTAAACAAAAAATTTTAATATGGAAAGGAGTTACAAGGATAAATTGTCTATAAAGCACAACACTGGGAAAAAAAGCCAGTAAATAATGAAAGAAATAAAAATGGTCAATCCAAAGTGGAAGCTCCCTTGAAAACACTCCTTTAAATGAGCTCCTGCATTTGCTAGACTTGAGTAATCATCTGTCACAAAAAGTTTATGCTGCTAGGAAGTGGGCTAATAATGTATTTAAAGTTGTCATACATAAAACTTTCTCCCTCACTATTAGGCCCTCCCAGTAAAATTCAACCATTCGTGGGTCTTGCACGTGCAAAATTGTAGAAATTACCTAAAAGTGTGGTAATGAAGACTTGAACAATGACCTCACTTAGAGCCTCGCACTAATGCCATGTTAATAACGATATGAAAGGTTAGGCTATTAGGGGTGTTTGTTATACCTGAAAGTGGTGCATTGTACCCTTAGTATACTTCCTGTGTCCTGGGGTGTTTGTTTTTTTATAAACAAAGTTCTGTTATTTATCAAGGAAAAAAAAAAAGAATAAGAAAGGTTAGGCTATTAGGAAGTAGGCTAGCAATGCATAACAAGCTGATTGACACACTAAGCTGGTGACAAAAATCTAGGGTGCTTCGGCTTAAGGAAGGTGATAGAAACACTGGGTTTTTCCATGGAGGAATAATTATATTAGTAGTCTCAAAGTGGGAGATGGAGTAACTTCTAGTCAAGATGAGATCAGGATTAGAATTGAACAATTCTACCCAAATGTCTATCATGAATTGGTGTGGAAATCTTGTCTTAAAGATGTATTTCTTGAACTGTTTAGAATTGCAGTAGATAAGAATACTTCAGTTGCACCCATCTGTTTGAATTTGAGATTGTAATTATTTAGGAGTGGTTGACCTCTTATTGCGGTGGTGGAATTGGTTTGGGAGGCACTCTTTGGAGATATGGACTTTTACTCTGTTATGTGTGATGTGGCAGTTGTGTAGGGAGAGGAATAATTGCACTTTTGAGGCTATTATAGATAAAAAAAACCAGCTAGAAGCTTTGCTAATTCCTACCTTGTTTGATTAGTCCTGTGTGTGGGGTCTTACAGATAGTATCACTCTCATAGATTTCATACTCATTTAGTTTTTGTGCTAAGTTTTGTAATTCTTTTAGGTTACAGAGTGCTCATCATCGTGAGCTTGTGTAACCTTTTTCATTAATAGATCTGATTGCTTATCCTTTTTTTTTTCCAAGTATGATGGAGTTCTGAAAAGAGTGGAGAGTCTAAATGCCATTGTAGCTATAGTTTTGCTGTCTTAATAGTCAACTAACAGAATCTTTTTTGGTACACTGAACAGGAAAAGAGGAAGAGCTCATGTGGAATTGGTCCTATTGCCTTCATAGCTTCTGTCAAGTCACTAGAGAATATACCGCAATCATTGAGCTCTTCGGGTATGTGTCTTCTTGCATGCATTATGGGTACTATCCTGTGTTTGCAGTGGAGCTGAAAGAAATTGTGGTTTCATATTCTGAATTATTGCCATTGTGAATTTGGTCATTATCAGGAAGGTTTGACTTCCATGTTCAACTTCCTGCTCCTGCTGCCTCAGAACGCGGGGCTATATTGAAGCATGAAATTCAGAAGCGTTCCTTACAATGTTCTGATGACATCTTGTTAGATGTAGCTTCCAAATGTGATGGCTATGATGCATATGATCTGGTATTAAGCTTTTTCCAAATTTATTAATCAAATGGATAAGTTTCATTGTTTATATTTGTAAAAGGCATACTCCATTACAAACCATCATTATATTACCCCAGATTTCAATCTTATGTGTTGCTCTTCGGCACTTCGTATTATGTGCTCACTTTAAAATAGTGCTTATATAGGTGACAACTTTGGAGTATGTTTACCACTCTCTTCTTATCCTGACTATTATTAGAAACTACAATTAGAATTAGGGATAAGGTCAATTTTAGAGTAAAAACAATCTCTACCTAGGAAGCCAAGCAAAGAAGCCTTATTATGTCTTTTTCTCATTTGTTTTTAAAATAGGGCCAATTTAGCATCTGGGCTAGGGATGAGGCAAAAAAATATCATGGCAATTTTTCCTATGAAACATGCGTGGAAATTTTCTACTATTTAGTGGCTTGATGAATTGTCTAGATGTTAGAGAGTGTGGATCCAGCATTCTTGGATTTACTGTTTTTTTTTTTTCCCCAATAAAATTTCTCTTATTCCTTAAAATATATATATATATATATATGAGAGTGTCAAACCAGAGAACAGTTTAATATGCTTACTACTATTCAATTCAAGGGATTTTTGGTTGTTAGTTAGTACACACTCTGTGTCTTTCCCTCTTTTTTCTAATAAATTTTTACTTATCAAAAATAAAATAAAATTGGTCAGTAGTGTTTTTTGCTTTATGGTGTCTGGTGGTTGATGCCTAGGACATTTTGAGTTTGTTAGGATTTTTGAGAGTGAGTTCTGGATGGCATAGAAGCAGTATGACCTGGAGTGTTTTTTTTTTTTTTTGTTAGATAACAAAAAATTTTATTAAGAAAAAAATAGCCAACCTGAGTACATTGGGGACTTGGAGTGTTGTACAACTTGTTTTATATAGTTATATGCCAAAAAGAAACTGCTCTGCTCTTCTATTTCCTTGATTTCATTTGATCTCGGATTCCTAGGGGTGTTGGGTGTGACAGTTCCCATTGGTGTCTTAATGGGAATGGCAAGTTTGATATTCGGTCTTATTACAATAAGATCCAAGGTGCTTCTATCCCTAGTTTCCCTTGGAAGGGAATTTGGAAAGTTAAGGTTCCTAAAAGGGTGGCTTTTTTTATGTGGACAGCAACTCATAGTTGGATACTTACCTTGGATAATCTGATGCTCTGGGGTCTCTCTTTGGTGAATTGGTGTTGTATGTGCTGCTGCAATGAGGAATTTGTGGATCATCTTCTCTTACACTGTCCTGTAGCTCACTCGTTGTGGATACAAATGTTACAGGTATTTGGGATCCAATGGGTCATGCCAGGTTCTATGGAGAGTTTGGTGTCTTGTTGGAGTTATTGGCTAGGGAAATTTACTTTGGACATTCGGAATATGGTTCCTGGTTGTTTGATGTGGGTTGTTTGGATGGAAAGAAATTGGCGCTCTTTTGAGGCTAAAGAGAAATTGCTTGTTCAGTTACAAGCTCTATGCTAGGGTACTCTATTTGATTGGTTTAGGTGCTGGGGTTCTTCGACTTGTTCTTCCATCATTGATTTTCTTTCTTCCCTTAGTATTATCCCCTAAGCTGGTTTTTCTATCTTTGTTGTTGTTTGTTGCTTTTTCTTGTGTTCACCATCATGAACACCTTGTACTTGCTTCATTCTTTCTTTCTTCATGATTAATACTATTCTATTACTTAACAAAAAAAAAAAAAAAAAAAAAAAGAAACTGCTCAACTATTCGCACAGAGCTCTTTCAGATTAAGTTTAAGCTTCTTCTTTTAAATTGCTTTATGATTGGATTCTTGCTTTGGCATATCCCCCTTTCCTTTTTTTCCTTTTTGATATGTTATTGGTGGCAACCTTAAGAAGATCTTTTTCATACTCCTTGTGTACTTCGACTGTTCCTTTTCTTTAAGTTGAGTTGCAAAATATGGAAGGGTAAGAAGAAAAAGGGAGAGTAGAATAAACACACACACACGCAGAGATTAGGCTTTAGGTTTAGGGATTAATTAATAAGTCCATTCATTGTAGCATATATTTTTGTTACACTAATATGAATTGATTACAAGAGTACCCTAAGCTAATATAAGAGTACATATAAAATATGAGTCTAACGCAATCACTTCACCATTTATTTACTTGCCTGAATTAATTTCATAAGTCTATTCTAATACTTTTGAAGAAGAATGATATCCTGTTCACTTTTTGTGGATATAACTTATATTTATTTCCCCGCAGACTATATTGAATTTGTTCATTAGCATCATATTTTTACTATTGTTATCGTTGTAATGTTTTTACAATAGTACTTCCTCCATCTCATTTTCTTTGTCCATCTCTAAAAATTCAAACTTTTTAAGTGAACATAATCTAATGCATTTTCTTTTGAAATAAAAAAATTACTAGTTTACAAAATTACCCCTCCTTAATTTAAACTCAAATAAAACATAGAAAAATAAGTACTGATTTTTCAAGTAAAATAAAGGGTAAGTTAGAAAAGTTGTGAAAATTGTGTCTATTGACCTCTCAAAAGTTGAATTTTTCTATGTTTTATAAAGGGTAAGTTAGAAAAGTTGTGAAAATTGTGTCTATTGACCTCTCAAAAGTTGACAAGTATTTTGGGACATCCCACAATGGAATAGTAGACGAAAATAATGGGATGGACGGAGTAATTTTACTTTAGATTATTGGGTATGTAATTTATGTGAATTAACTCAGTGTCACACTTAAATGTGAAATCTTAGTGGAAATTCTTTTCTCAAATAATCATTTCTTTTGAAATTTGTATCTCTTAAATTTAAGTATATTTTTAAGTCTGGCTGTGGAGATATGGAACAAAGAGAGATGGCCTTTGGAGGAGGGTCATTGAGGCTAATATTGGGGACAGATGGGGTGTTTGGTGTACAAAACCGGTGTCATGGACCTATGGTGTTAATGTGTGGAAATCCATTAGAAGTGGTTAGTTGGATTTTTCCAAATTTCTTCGGTATGATGTGGGTGATGGTACTAGTTTGAAGTTTTGGGAGGATGTATAGTGTAGGGATTGTTCTCTTAAAGAACAATTTCCAGAATTGTATAGTATTAGTCAGGCAAGGGAGTCTTCTGTGTCGGAGGTCATGTGTTTCTCTGTCGCAGGATTGGGTGTTAGAAGCGTTGGTTCTATTTTTGGATGTGCTTTATTCCACGGATGTGCGGGGTGTTGGTGCTAACAAAGTTTGTTAGAAGCTAGCAATGAGAAGAGGTTTTGAGGTTCGAGGTTTTTATCACTCTTTATCCCCTTCTTTTGTCCTTTCTTTTCGTTGGAAATTTGTGTGGCAATCTTAGGTTTCTCCTAGAGTAGCGTTCTTTTATTGGACTACTGCTTTAGGTAATATCTTAACTACAGATAATCTTCAAAAGAGGCATATTATAGTGCTAGATTGGTGCTATATGTGCAAATGGTGTGGGGAATTAGTGAATCACCTTCTTCTTCATTGTCCTATAGCATATGAGCTTTGGTCTATGGTATTCAATTTGTTTGGTATCCATTGGGTTATGCCGTATAAAGTTATTGAACCGTTAGCTTCTTAGCAAGGAAAGTTCGGTAGACATTGAAATATAGATTTTTGGAGGTTTGTACCACATTGTTTGTTTTGGTGCTTATGGTGATAGCGGAATGCTAGATAATTTGAGGATTGTGAACGGTCTATCCTTGATGTAAAAGTCTTTTTTCTTCCGAAATCTACTTGATTAGAGTTAAGTTTTTTCATCTTTTTTTTGTTTGTCCCTCCCTGATCTTATTGATCATTGTAATTTGGGTTTTTGATTTTTGCCACTGCAGTACATTTCCAGTGTACTTGGCCTTTTGTTCTAAATAAAATTTCTTACATAAAAAAAAGAGAGTATATTTTTAAGCCTATGTATTTTACATCTGTTCTGATAATTGTATATTTTTTAAGCAAGAACTTTTAGGTGCTGCTTTTGAAATTATATATTAAACAATCTCATTCTTTCAGGAAATACTGGTTGATAGATCTGTTCATGCTGCCATTGGTCGGTTTTTGCCTCCCCATTCTGCATTTGACAAGGACGAAAAGCCTAGGTTAGTCAGGGAAGATTTTTCCCAGGCAATGCGTGAATTCCTTCCAGTTGCCATGCGTGACATCACAAAATCCGCTCCCGAAGTTGGACGCTCTGGGTGGGATGATGTTGGTGGTCTGATTGACATTCAGAACACTATTAAAGAGGTGAAATCTTTAAATTTGCTTTGTAATTTTCTAGTCATAAATTTACATTAGTATTTTCACTGCATTGTATTAGATCACAAACACGCTACTCTTCTTTCTGAGTAAATAAATAGTGGTTTTCAGTATGAGTTTATAAATAAATATTCTTTTTTAACTTAGGCTGTGTTTGTTTCGGGTGAAAAATCCTTAAAGAAAATATTTTACACCTGACAAGGTGTTTGGGTGGACCAGAAAATGCAGTCAAACTGAAATCAATTTCAGTTTGACCGTAAAATTTTGATCCCGTCAGTGTAAAATCATTTACACTTTTATTTTACCTTCAATCGAATTACACTCCTATTGTTAGGCCTCTACCCAAACCGAGAGAGAGAGAGAAGCTCTAGCCAAGATATCGTCCGGCGTATTTCTAGAGTATATACATATTTTCTTGTAACAATTTTATGTGCAAAACAAGCATTGGAAACCATTTTTTGGCGCATTTTCCAGAACGCAACCAAACAACTGAAAATATTTTCCTTTCCAAAAAATATTTTCACTTGAAAATATTTTACAATTGGAAAACATTTTACGTCGACCCAAACACAGCCTTAATCATATCTGGTTTCCTAAATTCCATGAAAGCAGCTATTTCATAAAATATAGTGAAATATGTCTAGGGTAAACTCATCTAGTTTGTATTTATCCACTTCAAGTCTATTTTTCATGAATATATGCTTTCATCAGTAGCATGTGCTTCTGAACTAAGAAATTTCAATGTTCTTTTTCTTTTAGAGGCTTTTCTCATATGTATGCATTTGATGTTTGTGCTTCATTTCTAGATTTCCTTTTTCCCCTTTTTTATCATACCTCTTCTTTGTACTGTGATTCCATTGCTTGTCTGTTGGTAGGCTCTTGCATTTATAAAATGATCATAATCATTCAATTTGGGTTCATTTCTTAACACTTAATAGTGAATTTGTGATGTACTTCAATGATTTCTCAAGGCTATAATTGAATCAATGTGAATGATTTTGTAAGATCATAATTGAATCAATGTGAAAAATAAGGTTCTCTAATCAGATCATGGTGTTCAGTGGTGGACGTGTGTTGAGAGGAATTGCATATTCTTGGATGTTATTGGGATAAACAGCAAACTTAAAGGAATAGAGTCACTAGATGTGAGTCCCCAAGCCCTACCCCAATCAAAAAGGGATCCAGAAAAGAGAGCAAGAAGTTGGTCTTCAGATCTATTCAAATCCTCAATCGTCCACCGATTGCGTTCCCTCCAAATACACCACATCAAACACAGCGGAACTAGGTTCCAAATGTAAGATGAATGCTTCCCCAACCAATTCCACCAACTAAATAGACAATCTTGAACCGTACATGAGGGAACCCAAGAAATCCCAAATATCCTAAAGACAAAACACCACAGCCGATAAGCCTTTTCACAATGTAACAACAAATGATCCACTGTCTCACCGTAGCAACGACACATAATGCACTAGTCAATGAAATCAAAGCCCCTAAGTCTCAAGATATCTCCCATGAGGATCTTATCCCATGCGGCTGTCCAAACAAATAAAGAGACACGCTGGGGTGCCTTAACCTTCCAAATACCTTTCCAAGGAAAAGCAATGGAAGTTGGTCCTGTGGTATCCCACATAATTCAGAGTGATGACTCATGTTTAAACTACCTCTGATGGGGAAACTAAATTTTTTCAAAAGAAGACAAACCCTTTCAACTATTCGGTCATATCTGCAAGTTAAGAAGTCAAATGCACAGGTTTTTTGCTGGAATTTCTTTTCGATTTGTAAGCCCACGAATTTGAAGGGGACTAGCTGTCCCCACTCACAGATCTTGTGTCGTAGGTAAAATACTCAACATGGGGTAGCAGAAGGAATTAATGACACCATCTTAAATTCACTCAAGTGGAAATATTTGCCAACATTTTAAAATGATTATGCTTGATGCTTCTGACTTTGTACTGCTTCCTACGTGCAATGTGTTGATGTTTACACTTCGGAATCAAGTACAAATGTATGCAGGGGAGTTTGCTTACCTCCAGTCTAGAGGGGCAAAAAAAAAGATATGTGGGGAAATGAAGTTTGGCTTCAGGAAAAAATATAGAAAAATATATGAGAATGTCAGCATGTCAACTCTGTCATAAGGAGACTAAACATTGACTCCAATAATTACTCTGAATTGCTTGGTCTCTTTCATTATTGCCTCTTATTTTCCAGAAGAGAACCTTATCTAAATTTCTATTGCTTTATGGAACCAAAATGGTTTAGAACTTCTCACCTATCTGTTGGTTCAATAATATTATTAGCAGACCATGATAGGGGAAAGGAAAAATCAAATCATTAGCCTATAGATAATAACTGGTTTGTACTGGTGCTGTCTCTTACTTTCATTCAATTCTATCATGCAACTATCATTTTGCTCTTTTTGTTTTTCTTTTCCTTTTTCAGTTCCAATCCTTTGTTTTTACTGTATGTTATATTCTCTTCTATTGTTAATTCCTACTATCAATGTCAGATAATTGAATTGCCTTCAAAGTTCCCAAATACCTTTTCACAAGCTCCTTTAAGGTTGCGGTCAAATGTTCTCTTATATGGGCCTCCTGGTTGTGGCAAGACACATATAGTGGGTGCTGCTGCTGCTGCTTGTTCCTTACGATTTATATCAGTGAAAGGGCCTGAGCTGCTAAATAAATATATTGGTGCTTCTGAGCAAGCTGTGAGTGTCCAATTACTTCTTGCCTTACAAATATTTTTTGTATACCAATTTTTCGATGATTTTTGTGTTTTTGTAGTTTCAAATTATATAGTAGCCAATGCTTTTTTGATCCACATAATTTATCAGTGTGGAATTTTTTATTAGTTCTCACTTCTCTTGATTTATTGGTTGTGCGCTTTTGCTTTCAGTGAACTGTTTTCTGGGATATTATGTATGCTTCATAGTAACCATCTTTCTTTGTAATTTTGTGTATGGGTGAGTGAAGTGTGGAAAGGAGATTGAAGCGTAAGAACTATAGTTATTCTCTCAACATTTTTTTTTTTGATACAGGATATTGTATGGTATTTTAAGATGATTATTATGATGCCAATGATAAGAACCACAAGAAGAGTTATCATCATCTTCTTTTTGACCCATATTGTTAGTTTCTTTATGTAATGTTTGACTTTTTACTGTTCCCATTATTTCCTATGATATACTACTATTCCCATGTAGTCGGTACCCTCCAAAATTAATGAGTACCAAGGAACACAGTTTTAATGCTAATTCTGAATGTATATAAAATGAAGAGAAAAGTATGAGCTAACATAGCAGTAGCAGCATATTTTTTATAGTCGTACTAGGCTTTTGGAACCATTGTGGACTTATTCTCTGTTGAAGCTCATATGTGGATGGCACAGTTAGCAGTACACAGTCTCAAGGCCTTTGCAGTTTGCATTACCTGACTCTGCTTGTTCCTTGAAGATGTTGAGCTTCCTTGTCTTAGCTGAAATTTCTTATTTTGTGTTTGCTTTATGAGAGGATGGAGACATCTGGTGGATCTTTTGATGATTCTAGTTTTATACCATGATTATTTTATGTCTCTTTCATATACATCATTCATACATGTACTCGGGTGATTCACAAACTCCCATTCAATTCTTAATTATTATTATTTTTTTACTTCAAAAAAGAAGTGTTCAGTATTTGTTTAGTTGCCTCCTTTTATTGTTTTTTAACTGGGATTTATGATGCATGTGTAGCTATACAATGTGCATAGAAGATAAAAACATGTATGATGATCCTTTGTATCTTTTAATGGGTAACCCTTTCTGGAAATTTGTTGAATGACTTTCTAGAAGTGAAGTGTATTGCATAGTCCTGCTGCTGATGCGTATATCATGATTTCAGGTTCGAGATATTTTCTCCAAAGCAAATGCAGCCGCTCCATGCCTTCTCTTTTTTGATGAATTTGATTCTATTGCCCCAAAAAGAGGGCATGACAATACTGGAGTAACTGATCGTGTTGTTAATCAGGTCTGTCTCTTGTTGCCAGTCCCATCTTCCATCCTCTTTCAATTAATTTTCTAATAATTGCATTTCCCTTTTTGCAGTTTCTGACTGAATTAGATGGCATTGAAGTATTGACTGGTGTATTTGTGTTTGCTGCTACAAGGTCAGTTTCTGTTCACAATAACCATAAAATTATTGGAAAAATATGTTTTGTCCCTGTGGTCAAGTTGTAAAACACAGAATCCTCCTGAAATTTTGTTTGTGACAGTAAAACTCCCATGGTTCAGATCAAAGTGAAGAAACCTTTTAGCATGACCTTCTAACAAATAATATAGTGCCACGTCTCTCATCACTTTTACATCTTCAATTTACAATTTTCTTCCTGTTCATGATGAAAGTTTTTTTTTTTTTTTTTTTTTTTTTTTTTTTTTTTTTTTTTTTTTTTTTTTTTTTTCTGTAGGGGAAAAAACATATTTCTTCCCCTCTTGTGAATGAGAGATAAGTGACAAGAAAAGGCAATATTTTTTTTTTTTTTGGGGGGTGGGGGGTATGTTGTGGGGGAGTGGACAGGTTGGTGGTGTGGAAATTATTTGTGAATAGGTTAAATGCCCAATTGACCATCAGTACTTGTATCTGGTGGTTTTGCCAGAGTGATGGGCCTGATGAATTGAACCACTCCATTTCAACTTCTTCCCATGATATTTCTATTACATTACAGTGTGGATTTGGTTCCTTGGGTGTGTTGTTGCAGTGGACTGAATTTGTGTTGGAATTGTTATTCAATGAAGTGAAGAAGAGTATGGTGGCCTTTCTTTGATGTTAAAATAAGGGATAATTAGTAGTGGAAAAGAAGGTTCTTGCAAACCACTTCTAATTCCTTTCACAAGCTCACAAACTCGACCCATGCGGCCCACTTTACTACTGTCTTCCAACAAACCAAAGACTCTCAATACTTTGCACCAATGACATGCCTTCACGTTTGATCCCATTCTGCACCATATCTCGAAAGCTACTTTCTTATAAAAGCCTTATTAAAAGTACTAAATTTTATTATACCCAAACCATCAACTTTGATAGGGGCACAAATCTTATCCCAGTTTTCTAATAACTACCTGTGCAACAGGATAGGCTCCCCACAACTTGGCATGACTTGGCAGCTTCAAGTTAATAAGCCTGTGCAAATTGCTTTCTTAGATTTATGTCTAGTGCCCATGCTTATATGCAAATTGAGGTCTCAATCATTGAATGTTTCTTTCGTCTTTGCATTTTCATGATTTTGGATCTTGTTTTCTACATTGGTCTTTTTATTGATTACTTTGTCTGATGGTAAATTAACTTAAAATTTTCATGTCAAGCAGTAGACCAGATTTACTTGATGCTGCTTTGTTGAGACCTGGTAGGCTAGATCGGCTTTTATTCTGTGATTTTCCATCTCAACAGGAGAGGTTGGATATTCTTACAGTACTTTCTAGAAAGGTTTGTAAGACAATCAAATTAATGCATTGTTCGTAACTTTTATTTAGTTATGCACGTTGCTATTTTACTATAATTTGAATATTAATTGCTTACAATTATTTTAGTGATTTGTGGGTCCAATTTGAGGATAAGTTCTTGTATGTTTTATTACTTGAAACACCCATCACCACTATAAATAATGGGTATAAAGGATTGCCTTGACAAATGCCCTGAACAAGCCATAACTTGATACCAAATTCTCCTTTTCAAGTGCTGACCCTAATCAATCATATGATAGGCTATTTCAAACTCAAGTCCATTTGTTACCCTAGTTTTGTTGAATCATCATAACTCAGAACCTTAATGAGCAACTCAATTGCATTTGATGTACAAATGCATCCATTCCCGCTCAAACTATTACTTTTTCTGATGAAATATTCCATTCTTAAAAAAGATTTCTAAGTAATGGGCGAGATGACTCTCCCCCTTTGAGGTTTGTGGATGAATGACGCTCCCCCCTTGAGGTTTGTATAAAGGAGTAGGAATATTTTTTTAAAAATGGAATATATTCTATTAAAGAAGTAACGATGTGAGAGGGTATTTATAAAAACCTCAAGCCTGGGAGTGTCATTTCTTGAAACTTTTGGAGGGTAGTGTTGTTTCTAGACACAATAATTTATTATTACTTATTTATTTATTATTGTATATTTAGTGCCAAACTTGTACTGTGACTCTTCAGTTGCTAGTGCTACTCACAAATCATGAAGCTTTATTTTATGTCTACATGTTTTGTCAGGTTAATATATAATAATGTTATGGTTTTATCAATTGATACAGCTTCCATTGGAAAATGACGTTGAATTAGATGCCATAGCTCATATGACAGAAGGATTTAGTGGGGCTGACCTTCAAGCTCTGCTTTCAGATGCACAGCTTGCAGCAGTTCATGACCTTCTGGACAGTGCAGATACCAGTGAGCCAAACAAAAAGCCAGTAATAACCGATGGTCTTTTGAAGTCTACCGCCAATAAGGCAAGACCCTCTGTTTCAGAAACTGAGAAGCAGAGACTATATAACATTTACAGAGAGTTTCTGGATTCAAAACGATCTGTTGCTGCACAGGTGTCTCTCTCCCTCCATGCATTTTTATGCCAATAAAGTATCATTGATATCTTCCTAGAATGTAGCTTCTGACTTGCATAGTTTATTTGCAGTCAAGAGATGCCAAAGGAAAGAGAGCAACCCTAGCATGATAACAAGAAAGGTCTTCTAACCAGGGAAAGTGGAATGTGCTATATGGTAAACTGTTCATTATGTTTTCTGTTGTACATTTCTCCCTTCTCTCTTTTTTTTTTTTTTTTTTTTTTTTTTTTTTTTGAAGTTGCTCAGCTGGATGTGATCCTGTTTGAGAGCTCATCATAACATTGGTGTTCCACTATAAATTTATGGAAAAACACAAAGAAGGAAGCCCTTACGATTGTTTTTACGATTTAGCCGAGCTTTTAATATGGCCAGACTTGTGTTCTTTGGACTAATTAATCTTCTATGGCGAATTTTGATCTTGCAGGTGTGTTAAACCCCTCAAAGAAGGTAACAGAATCTCTATATCTAGGTGATAATGGCAAGCCGTGTCAAATTTATGACGTATTCAGAGAGTCATTCAGGCAGATGTACATTGCTCCACAAATTTCACAACAATGGCGTCAATCAAAACAGGTGGATATGCACTGCACTGCGATTTTGGAATTTTTACCAAGTATAATACAAAACCAAGACCAAAGGCATAGGCCTAAAAACGTAGTCATTGGATCAAAAACAGGCAAGGGTTATGCCACAAAGACAATGTATGTGATTAAAAAAAATCAACATTTTGTTTTAGTTGTATACATCGGAAGAGATTCGGGTCCCTTGATAAATATTTGAGGTAACTATCAGTGATGCTTTTCATGTTAGGCACGCAGTGTTAGGCTTAGTAGTTGATCTTGGTGGATATAAATAATGCTTTTCATGGTGGGAAATAAGGTTGTGACTCTATTAGTAGTTCTCAAACCGCATTAAGATCATCCGGTTTGTTTTTCAATTTGTTCTACCTGTTTTGATCGTAAGATCTCTTGTATATTTTAAAATCCAATCCATCACAAAACCAAATGGATTCGAACATTCAACCAATATATGTAATCTAAAGGTTCATGATTATTCATTTAATTGTTCTTTAGATGATTTAGGGCTTTCAAATTAATCGAGTCAAAGTGAATGGTAAGAGTTTAGGAGTTGTTTATTTAATTTAATTTTGAATGCCAATTGAGCTTGAGCTCATTGGCAATTTAAATTATATGTTCAAACTTGAATAATTTTTAATAATTGATAATTAAATTATAATTGAAATTATATTATTTGAGTGTATTTGATAGAGTAATTTTCATGTATGAATTTGTAAAAATTAAATTTACTAACCTTGTGTTATTTATTATTAAAATTTATAAAAGTTTTATAATGAAACCGATTATTTATTATTAAACAATTATAATCATATGGCCCAAACAGTATTTGGTTTGCTCACATGTACTGATGTAACAATTTATGTGGCACATTCCATCGGGTGGATCAATTTATGCTTAGCCCAAATAATTATACGTCAATGGACCCCAAATATGACCCAACAACAAGAAGGCCCGGCAAACTCAGCCCTAGGTCTCACAAGCTTATCTGGATGTGATCACGTGGACAGATTCATCTGTCTATATTATCTATGTGAATCATGTGATAATGTGAACTATACTTTTCCGAAAAAGTAAAATTAAATTATCTTGGTTTCAAGCTGAAGCAATAAACTTGGTCTGTATAAGATTCCAATTTTCACTACATACGTCAATAGGAATTGAGTAAGCAGGAAAAACTTGAAAATGATTCATAGAAATGAACATCTAAATAAATATAGGTTCGCTTTAATAAGTAAAATAAGCACAAATTGTTAGCCGCAATATTTTTAAAAAACTAGCAATATAAATCAGGAATTAACAAAAAAAGTAGTGCTTATATAATTAAATAACTGAATGAAATAACATTTAAAGTAAAAAAAAAAAAATACCGTTGCTACTCATGGATTTGATTGAATGGAACATATCACTTATTTCAATCCACTTAGGTCTATTTTGGTCTATTTCAGTTCACTTAGTCCATTTCAATGCACTTACTTGAGAATGAGAAAAGATAGGGTCGGTTTTTTTTTTGTGGTGAAAAGGATACTTCAATTAACAACTAACCAGCCTCTAAAACAGAGGGAACAAAACGGTCATACAGAGCTCCTGCCAAATCAAGGCTAAGGAGAAAAGCTACATCCGGAGGGGGAAAAATTAAAATAGAAAAATCTTGGCTAAATCCAAATTCTATTAAAAAAAATATTAATCTCAAACTCGTTCCAAATTCTATTAAATTTTAGCAATTTAATCTCATATTTGTTCCACATATATTTATGAGTCAAAACTCATTTCAAACTCATTTATTTATTTTGCTTTAAAAGAGACAATTTAATATTACTTATTGTTTAAGTTCTAAAACACTATTAGGTCACATTCAAACCTTAGAATCACTATATTTAGTCTTAAGACTTAACATATATTGCTTGATATTAATCTATAATTATTTGTTGAACATTATGTGGTTGTCTATCAATTACTATTACCATTAGTAATATTTAAACCATCTATAATATTAATAATCCAAAGAACATTCCGATCATACCTCAAAGACAAAGAGAGAAATAAAGAAATGGTAGATACAGTTTGTCATAAATAAATTATAATAAGGTGAAATACTGAAATACCTAATAACATGTTATAATCAACCCTTAAATAATTGTACTCACTTAATAAAATAAAATAAATTGTAATACATGTATTTATTTATTAAGTATTAATCAAAACTAATATCATTTTGCAAGGTTGATGTATGGACTCGAGAAACACAACATTATCAATTCTTCACTAATTTCACCACAATTGCAGACAATGACATGTGTGCCCAAAGCCTATTTGTAGAGTCTAAATGTGGATAAATTGAATGTCTTGGGGGTGGATAATGAATGTTATACAATTTCGTCTATTAGTTTTAATTTGATCAAATTTGTTATTTATGAGTTCTAGATAGTTTAACTTGTAATATCTCGCATATCATAACTTGAGAGTTTCACACATATATAGATTTTTATCTTATATAACAAAATATTACTATTGTTTGAATCTTGAAGTTATATATATATATATATATATATATTTTTTGATAAAACAGAAAGATTTTATTGAAACAAAGCAGCAAAAAACCAAACAAAGGCTAGCTCAGCCTTTCTTTTTTAATTACATCAGCAAAACAATGAGGACAGCTACCCCAATCAAAAGAACCAAAAAAATTAAAAGCAAGAGACCACTTAGCTAGGGAATGAGCTGCCATATTAGCTAGCCTAGGAACCCAAAGAACAGACACATTAGAATAAGAAACAAGAAGAGACTTCAAGTTCGCTAAGATAGGAGCAATTCTCCAAGGCGGGGGCAATATCAGCTCATGAATAAAATCATGACAAATCTTAGAGTCTGTCTCAATAATAACATTGTCAGCTTCCAGCCTTGCAGCCAAAGTGATAGCCCATCTCACAGCTTTAGCCTCTGCCTGGAGAGGGAAGGTGGTTTTCGCTTTTTTAGAACAAGCAAAGACCAAGTCCCCTCTCCAGTCTCTAGCCACCAAAGCTAAGGAAGAATGGAATGGACCAATAGCTGTATCAACATTAATTTTAACAGATAGACGCCTTGGAGGGGCCCAAGTTTGCAAAGGATGAGTAGTATTTACAAAAGCAGAAGCAGTCAGCCTAGAGATTTTGAATTCCATAAATAACTTCCCAACTCTAGCAATTAGATCATCACAACTCAAGGGAAGGTCTTCAAAAATTACTTGGTTTCTCAGCTTCCAAATTCCATCACAGAGAATGGCCCCAAATAATAAAAGCTCATCTTTTTGACAAGGCTGGTTTGGAAAAGGGGGGGAACACAAAAAAATAATGAAATCCACTTCGGAAGAGAAGCCAAAAGAATCCATTCTCAGCCCCCATTTACTATTGAACCAAACTGCCTTAGCTACTGGACAAAGAGCAAAAAGATGAAGGGAGGTTTCAGTTTCCACTTTACAGAGGGGACAATAAGTATCAGTAGCATCAACAAACCTGCTTTACTTATCTTTGGTGGGCAGACTACCTGCAGCTATCCTCCAAATCATCATTTTCTGTCTTTCATGGAGATTAGCTTTCCAAATACAGCTCCAAAAGGGGGCGATATTCTGCTGTGCTGATTCTCGGCAACACCAGTAAACTGATTTAACTGACAAATCCCCTGAGCTTGTGTAAGTCCATGCCCACTGATCTTTGTAACTGGTCGGAAAAATAGGAATTTTCAAAATAAGATCAACTGTGGAGCTTTCAAACCACCAATTTAATTTATGAACATCCCAACCAGAGAGATTAGAATTAAAAAGCTGAGAAACTAAGATAATACCATTCGGGTCAACACCATTCTTTGGAGAAGGAATGAACCCGTGAAGCTCTAGAACCCAAGGATCCTCCCATATCCTTATGGAATTGCCATCCCCCACCAACATGCAAGCTGCCTTAGATATGAGCTGCTTAATACCAGACAAACTTTTCTAGACCGGTGAAGCATTACCCAGGAAGCAGTGGTTTAACCAATTGTGTCTAACTTTATATTTTGACTTTAAAACATTGACACACAGACAGTTCTTACTCGACAAAATCCACCAGGCTAGTTTGGAAAGCATGGCTTGATTGAAATCCCAAGAGTTCCTAAAACCCAAACCACCATCCTTTTGGGATCTACATAGAGTAGACCAAGCAATAGGAGTCCAGAAGTGACCTGACTTATATATATATCACTTTGAATAGAGGTTTGTGTATAGGGTAATATTCAGATAAGGACCCGATTAGTGTAATCTTGAGTTTAAGATAGTTTTGTATATTATACTGGTTTCCCGTTGAATTGAAGATCTTGGGTCTAAGAAAGGTTCATATATAATAGATTTTAATTCAAAAGTATGTGCAATAATTATGTTAAGTTGCCTAAAAATTTCATTCGAATATAAAGTTTAACTTAGGGCTATCCAATGACTTGGACAATCCAACATGCTCGACCATACTCGCCCAACCCAAAGGTCCACGGGCGGCTCCAAATGCAAAGCTTGGTCGGTCACAAGTTGTATTTTAAGAATAACTGAATAATCGGTTTGGGTTTCGGACTATAAAATATTTCACCCAAATAACCCGAACCGACCTAATTATGAATGAATATGTGGCTTCGGTAATTGGATAACGTAAAACATGAGCAAAAATAAGTTCAAACTTTTTTGGCACAAGTTTTCAATTTTCAAATACAACATTTAAATCAAATCAAGGTTCAAAATCTACGGTCACAATTACACTCTACAAACTCATTTGAGTCATATCAGTAGACTTTAGTACAAACTCATATCAGTGATTTAGGGGCACAAATACCAAATTTACAAATCGACCGTTAAAATCAAAATTAATAACAAAATCAAATGGTCACAATCAAAGCTCAATCTTTTGATTTGATATCTCATATCTCTCAAACTCACTCTCTCTAATCTCTTCACTAATTTACTACGAAATCTTCACTCTTTACTCTTTAGGCTTTGGTCTTTTCACCAATGAACAAACTAAACTCTCAAACTCTCGGTTCTCACTTCACCTCTCTCTACCCCAAAGTCCAAACCCTAGCTTCTCACTACAAGTTCAAACCTAGTCACTGCCGCCACCAACACCCACTCCTCTCCCTGCTGCCAATCAATATGGGTTGAAGAGATCGTCCCTGTTTTTCCACCCCACTCAATTCTTACTCCAAACTGTTTAAGGTAAATATTCTCCTTTTCTCATCTTTTTTTTTTTTTTTTTTAGTCTCTCATTGATTTTATTTGTTATGGAAATCTATTGTTAAAATAAAATAAACCCAAAGTTTTATAAGTTGAAACCCTAACTAAAAAAAATTGAAACCCTAACCTCTTTACTTTTGTTCTTTGTTCATTTGTTTGATTAATTTTGTTCCTATTTTAATTTTATTTAGGAATTGAAAATTGTCCAAGTGGGGTTTTCAGTCTTCAAATTTGAAACTCCAACACCCATAATTTCTTTATGGTATGATTTTTTTTTTTCCCTTTGTGTTTTGTCTTCAAAGTTGGGATTATGTTCTTTTTTTTTGTTAGAGTTGATGCATGTTACTTATGCTGTTGTGGTGGTTGTTGTTATGGTTTTGTTGTTGTTGTTTAATAAATTTTGAGCATCAATGTTTCTGCTTTTATTATTTAATAAAATTTCAAGCGTCATATTGTTTGTATCTAGGTTCTATTTAGTTTCCTGTTTTATGTTTTGTGTTGTGTTTTTTTTCTTTTTTGCATATGTAGGATATTGTTTTTATTTTTTGGTTTGTGTGGTTATTATAATTATTAATTGTTCTTGTTGTTCTATTTGCTAATATTTATATTTGATTTTTTTAAGTCATGGAACCCACCACTAATGCACCTTCTATCCAAACATCAGTTGCTACACAAACTGATGGTTCTACAGCCACCCAAGCTAATGATGCTACTATCTCCTAAGAGGTTGCTGTTGCTACCCAAGCTAAGCTGCTGATGTTGAGTTGGCCCCAATTCCACCTAGCAAAGTGAATAAGACTTGTACTGGTAATGGTAGGAAAAAGTTTGTAGTTTGGAATCATTTTGAAAAAATAAAGGTAGAAAAGGGTGTCACTAAGGCTATGTGTAATTATTGTAAAAAATCATATCATGCTGATAGTAAGAGTTGTGGTACTAATAATTTGCTAGCTCATGTGTTAAATTGTCCCAAGAACCCTAATAGAAAAGATCTAGTTAAAGAGCAAAAAAACCTTAACTTTTGAAACCAAAAAGGATGCAGAGGAAGATTTCCAACTTGTGTCAACAACCTTTATTGTTGAAGCTTCTAGTACAACACTTGTTGAAATGATTATAATTGATGAGTTGCCTTTAAGGTGCGTTGAGGGGTATGAGTTTAAGAAATATGTAACTACATTGCAACCTAAGCTCCGTCTAAAGGATATTCCATCTCGTCAAACTGTGGCTAGAGATGTGATTGGCATTTATAATAATGAGAGAGAGAAGCTAAGGAAATCCTTGAAGGGTTGTAGGATGTGTCTTATTACTGAGATTGCACGGACACGCCATTTTTGGCATCGTGTCGGTGTCTGACGATGTTTTTTTTTTTTTTTTTTTTTTGCTTCTCCGACACAGTGCCAACGCGTCTAACACACCAGCAGTGGAAAAAAAAATCACAGATTTTGACAGGTGGACTTCCAATACCATTGATTTTGTGATAATCCTAAAACAATAAAGTAAGTTTAGAGTCTCTCAGAATGAAAGTTGAAACCACATCTCAAGTTCTTCTCAACCCACCCTCCCTATGTCGCTGCCGCTGCCCTCTGTCCCTTGCCGGAGTTAGATTGGGCCGATCGGTGATCTTCGACGTTGACGCCGTGCCCTTTGTCCTCTGTCCCTTCCAATCTCTCTCTCTCTCTCTCTCTCTCTCGGCGTGGACAATAGGTCCGATCTCTTGATTCTCTTCTCTTCTTTCTCTATTTTTTTTTTCTTTCTTTCTTTTAGATATTATTTTTGGTGAATGGGTGGGTGTACTATTACTCACTTATTTATATAAGTTATAATGTGTTTTGTTTTTTGTTTTTTTTTTTCACTGCTGTTGTGGGTGCCCTCTGTCCTTTCTTTTCTTTTTTTTCTTTTATATATATATAAGTTATAACTTATAAATTTTTTTTTGTGTGTCCTGCTATAGTTTTATTTATTTATTAAAGTAAAATATTGTAGGTGATTTTACTAAAATGAATACTGAAACTGAAAGTGAAAAATCATCAGCTGAGACAGCTGCTGCTCCTCTATGGAAATATGTTACTAAGTTAGAAAAAGCAAGTGTTGGTGGTGGGAATGTCGCTTTCAGATGTAACTATTGTGAAAAAACTTTCAAGGGGTCTTATTCAAGGGTGAAGGCATACTTGTTAAAACTGTCTAAGTTTGGAATACAACCATGTGCCAAGGTTGGAGATGAGTATCAAAATGAAATGCAGAAATTAGAAGATGTGTATGAGGAATCTTCGTGTAGATTGAAGAAGCCTAAGCTAGTATCTTTACCAACTGATTCTCCTACTAGTCCTAATTTGGACAGTAGGGAGAGTAGTACAGCTACAAGTCATCCATTTTTTCAAAAAAAAAAGGGGGTTAGGAATTCTCCTTTGGAGACGGCTTTTAACAATCAATGTCGAGAGCAATTAGATTCTCTTATTGCTAGGACATTTTATTTTGCTGGTTTATCCTTTCACTTTGCTAAGAACCCGTATTGGATTGAAATGATCAAATTTGCAGCTAATAGTAATTTAGTGAGCTATATTCATCCAGGTTACAATAAATTAAGAACAACTCTATTGCAAAAAGAGATGGCACATATTGAGAAGTTGTTGAGGTCGATTAAAGACACTTGGAAAGAAAAGGGTTTAAGCATTGTAAGTGATGGGTGAACAGATGTACAAAAAAGGCCACTTATCAATTTTATGGCTACATCAGAGAAATTGCCACTTTTTATCAAATCCATTGATGGTACCAAAAAGTACAAAGGCAAGCACTTCATTGCTGACTTGTTTCTAAAGGTCATTGGTGAGGTTGGGCATCAATATGTTGTCCAAATTATTACTGATAATGCATCTGTTATGAAGGCTGCAGGATCTATTGTTGAAGTTGAATATCCTCATATATTTTGGTCACCTTGTGTTGTGCATACCTTCAATTTGGCCTTGAGGAATATATGTGCACCTAAGAACTCTTTGTAGAATGAGGTTGCATATAACTTCATATTTCCCTTTGAAGTTACTTCTTGTTGCTGAAACACGATTTGCTTCAATAATCATCATGCTTAAAAGATTGTTTCAAGTAAAACATAATCTTCGAAATATGGTCATTAGTGAGGAATGGATGTCATCTAGAGAAGATGATATAGGAAAAGCTCAAACTGTGAGAGATTATGTTTTGAATGATTTGTGGTGGGACAAGGTTTCAATAATCATCATGCTTAAAAGATTGTTTCAAGTAAAACATAATCTTCGAAATATGGTCATTAGTGAGGAATGGATGTCATCTAGAGAAGATGATATAGAAAAAGCTCAAACTGTGAGAGATTATGTTTTGAATGATTTGTGGTGGGACAAGGTTGCATATATTCTGAGATTCACATGACCTATTTATGAGATGCTTCGAGTGGCTGACACGGAATCACCTATTCTCCATAAGGTGTATGAAATGTGGGATTCCATGATAGAAAATGTGAAGAAAGAAATATACCGGCATGAAGGCAAGGAAGACTATGAGGAGTCTCCATTCTATGATGTGGTACACAATATACGCATTGAACGGTGTACTAAAAATTGCACACCACTTCATTGCCTAGCCCACTTCTTGAATCCAAAGTAATTTTTCTATATCTTTAATCTTTTCGTTTATATTCTTTAGGCATTTCCAAACAAATAAACTAAACTCATTAGTTGTACTTATTTATTTGTTTTTAACTAGATATTATACTAATCAATGGATTGAGGAAGTCAGAGGTCGTGTTGCGCCATATAAGGATGTTGAAATTACAGCGAAGAGAAACAAGTGCCTCAAAAGGATCTTTCCTGATCCTGATTATAGAAAGAATGTTAATATGGAGTTTGGTTTGTTTTCAGGAATTAAGGCTTATGATGATGATAACATGGAGGATAGGTGGACCTACGATCCAATGCTTTGGTGGTTAACTTATGGGTCCAGTTTACCAGAGCTTCAAACTTTAGCTCTAAATCTTCTTGGACAACATTGCTCATCATCATGTGCTGAGAGAAATTGGAGTACATATGGCTTCATCCATTGTATGAGGAGGAATAGAATTACTCCTAAATGTGCTGAATATTTAGTGTTTGTTCATTCTAATCTTCGACTTCTTTCAAGGAGGAAGCCCGAGTACACTACAGGAGAATCTAAGAAGTGGGACATTGGTGGAGATAATTGGGATGAACCATTTGGAGGACCTAGGTTGTTTGAGATTGCTTATCTCACACTAGATGAGCCAGAGATGGAGACAAGTATTGTTGAGAATGATGACATTGATGACGATGATGTTGTTGTTCTGTGATAATCTTGATAGTTTAAAACTTGTTATCCTTTTATGTTTTTAGGTTCTTACATAATTTAAATTTTAGACATAAACATATTTTAACATATTTTATGTCTAAAATATTAAAAATTTTGCCTAAATATAAAATTTAATTAATTATTTAACCGTCGTGTCCTCGCCGTGTCGTATCCTTATTTTTCAAAAATTGCTGTATCCCCGTGTCCGTGTCCGTGTCCGTGTCCGTGCAACATAGCTTATTACAGACACATGGACTTCTATTCAAAATTTGAAGTATATGTGTCTCACATGTCACTTTATTGATGATGCTTGGAAGTTGCATAAGAGAATTTTAAATTTTTGTCAAATTGAAGACTACAAAAGGGAGAGTATAGGTAGAAAGATTGAGACATCTTTGTGTGAATGAGGTATTGATAGCATATTCACTTTGATAGTGAATAATGATAGCTCAAATTTAACCACAATTAAATTTTTGCAAAGAGTAATGAAATATTGGAATGAGACAATTTTAGAAAATGAGTTCTTGCACATGAGGTGTTGTGCGTCCATATCCTAAATCTCATTGTGGGAGAGGATTTGAAAGAAATTAATGCATTTGTTGCTAAGGTGAGTAAAGCTGTGAGGTACATGAAGTCCACATCTAATAAAAATCAAACTTTTAGCAGTTTTATGGAAATGTTAGGTATAGAGTGTAAGAGTCTTCTTTGTCTAGATGTACCTATTAGGTGAAACTCGACTTATCTCATGTTAGAAACTGCTAAAAATTTGAGAAAGTGTTCCTTAGAATGGACTTTGAACATAATGGTTATTCGTCGTATTTTAGGACCAAGAAAGATAGTGGTGGTTTGGGATCTCCATGTATGAGTGATTTCCAAAATTTTAGGGCATTTATGACTTTCTTGAGGCTTTGTATGTTACTTCAAATGCCTTCTTTGATGAGATCTTTGTTATTCAAGAGAGCATTTCTCATTTAGTTAAAATTAATCCTCTTTTGTATGTGGCTATGGTTCTTGAACCATGAAAAAAAATTGAAATTTTTGAAGTTTTCTTTTTCTAAAATTTATGGGTATGCAATGGGGAAAGTGATAGTTGATAAGGTGAAAGATCTTTTGATTAAGTCATATAATTTTTACTTTTCTATTCATTCAACAAATGTGCAAGAATCATGTGGGAGTGAGAGGATACAAATGGAAGGTGATGTTAGTGATCCATATGTGATGGTTCACTCTCGATATGAGCGTTTCTTGGAAACTGAGCAATCTGTAGGTTGTAGTAATAAGGTTGAAAAGCATTTAGCTGAAAATTGTGATGGTAGGAAATATGTGAATTTTGAGGTATTGGAGTGGTGGAAGGACAATTCTAGTAGGTACCAAATGTTGTCCAAAGTGACTAAGGATGTGCTGGTTGTATCAATTTTTACTGTTGCATTTGAGTCAACATTTAGCATCGAAGGCCACATTATTGATCCATTTTGAAGTTCTCTCTCTCCTTTCATGGTTCAAAACCTTGTATGTGCACAAAATTGACTTTAAGCCACAATTCCAATTTCTTATCGCCAATAAAAGGATGAGGTAGAGGCATTGGATGAGGAATTTCATGATTTAGGTAATATGTTTAAATTCTAAAATTTATTGTCTATAATTCTTATTGAATGTCTCATGTATTCAAACAAAATTTAATCTATTGTATTTATTTCATTTTCTTTTCTAGTTTTAAATCAACAATCAACATCAAGTGCAACAACAAGTACCAGCTCAAGTAAGGGTTCTAGCTCAGGCAAACGACCCTTAATTAGTATTGATGATTGATAATTGATTTGGTATGTTACTGCCTTTGGCCCTTTACTGTTACAAACTTGCTATTATTTCTAGTTGGTCTTGTATTAAATACTAATGTATTATTTGTTAAATATTTTTGTTTATTGTAGGAGAAATCATTTATTTTGCAAAGAAGGCAGCCTTTTGGGAACATTTTGGAAGTTTTTTTGGATGTTGCTTTTCTAACAATATTTAACTCCTAATGCTTATAGAAAAGAAATCTTAGTTCATAGGTTTTCTTTTCTATAAATTATAAACTTATTAACTATAGAGTATTTGTCATTTAATGCTTTGGAAAAATTATTTTTTGGAAATGTGGTATTTCATAATTGTAACTAATTATATTGTTGTGAACATTATATAGTTAGCGAGCTTGCTACCTTACTGTTTACTGCCTTAAAAACTTGCAGTAATCTAATTGTTTTCTTTGTTTCTATGGGTTACTAAATATATATCCATTTATATATATATATATATATATATATGGAAATATTGCAGTGTACTCTTATCTGTTGCTTATGCTTGCTGTGGTTGACTTATTTGCTGCTAGAAATATTTCTTGTTGTTTGGTTAGCAAGTTTAACATAGGTGTTAAGATTGGCTTTTATGCCTCTGGATTTTCTTGAATATATATGACTTGTTGTATTGAGTTACTGGCTTACTGACCAGGTGCTCGTATTGTGTGGATGTTTAACAGATCACAGGTGGTAAAAGTAGGCATGTTTGTGTGTTGTTGTTTTTTCCTATATTGTCCAGGTTATACATTCTATGTTGTTGTTTTTATTTTTTGGTAGTCAATGTGTGGCTTTTTAACAGGTCACATTTCACAAGTGGTAAAAATAGGATTTTGTGTGTTGTTAGTTGTGTTGTGCTATTTTGTCCAAGTTTTACAACCTCTTTTGTTGTGTTTATTTTTCGCAGTCAATGTGTGGATGCTTAACAGATCACAGGTGGTAAAAATAGGCTTCTTTTGTGTGTTGTGTTGTTAGGAACCCGGTAGTTCCTAACGAAGATGGATAGAAATTGTAGGGAAATTGACTTGATTCGAGCTATTCACTATCCATAGAGAAATATTGAGAGAGAGATTAAGAGAGAAAAAGATGCACTAATGTACTAAGCAATCGGTTTATTCTTTCATGATGGAAATGTGATTACAAGTAGGTATTTATAAAACCATAAAACTATTCTATTGGCATACATGACCTTATCGTAATGGTCCTATTATTCCCCATGTGTATTAATAATTCCAACATGTGCTACATTTGATTAACATGCTTGGAATTGTAATTAACTAACTAACTAACTAAATCTACAACAATTATTATCCATATACTTGTAACATTCCTAAAATGTGTTGAGCTATTTTGTCTAGGATGTTTATGTCCTGGAGGGGCAATTGATTTATAAGTAGTGTAGTTGCTTAATATAAGTTTAGGTTGAAGGTCCATTAAAAAAAAAAAAAAGTAAAAGAGAGGCCCAATCTGTTTTATATGGAAAATTAAAAAAATATGACATCCAAGTAATTTATAAAACTATTAAAGTCCTTAATTTGGGCTAAAAAGGCCTAAAAAATTAAACTAAAATAAATTTCAATGAAGTCTAGAAAATTCGCCCAATCTGTGGCCTAGACCTGCCTAACTGACAACTCCAACCCGCCCAACTAATGACCTGGAACATCGGGTCCGAATCGACTATTCAGTTGAATACGGGTCCAAGATCCAACCACTCGACCCAATCAGGTTGAGTTTGGTTCAGGCTCAAACCCGAACTGGCCTGACCTATGGACATGCCTAGTTTAACTCTAAAGGTGGCCATGTACATGGCCTTATGTTTTCAATGGGGATATAAAATCCTAGGTCTAGAATATATTAGCTTCTACCTTTCTCATAGCTATATGGGTTTAGACCAATGCAAAGAAACATTATTGCTTAGAGAAACTTTGCATCAGCGACAAAATGTTATTAGTTTACCAAAGTATAATTCTCTTGAATTAGTTTGTCATAATTTGATAAGCTTTATCTTTTGTGAAGGGTATAAAGTAATTTCCATGGTTGATTTTAGTTCCTATTCAAGAGTGTTTTGAGACTATTTGGAAGATGTTTTAGCTGAACTTTCAAAGGGATTCAAATGTTGTAAGTAATTATACATAACATGCACACATTTTGTTCATTTTTATACTATTAAATGAGGAAATTCAACTTTTAAATAAGATCTTGAACCTCTGTCACTTATTTAAAAAATTGCTTTTAAACAAAATTATTTTTAGAAAACAACTAAATTTTTAATCTTCCTTTTTTAAAATAGGTTTTTATTCTTTGAAAATCTATTAAAAATCAAGTGATTTTCAAATTTTGTTCCTATTTCTCCAAAAGGTATTTTAAAATGTTTCTTTTAGCCAATCAAGTTTACAAACTTACTCATGAATTGTAAAATAATTTTATAAACTCTTCAATCGCTATACATTCCCTAAAAGAGTCAAGCATCTTATGGTTTATGCTCAATTTGACATTGTGATCTACTATATGTTAGTGTGTTTTGGAATTACTGTTAATATTATGTAAAATATTTTAGTTTTGCATAAACTTTACTATAGTGATATGTGAATCGTTGAGTGTTTTTAAACTTGATTAGATATATGTGTGACAGGGTTATTTAGATTATGTAATGAACCCTCGCCAAGAAGGGTTAGATGTTGGTATCCGTTTACAGGATTGTGCGTAAAAATATGTGTATGTGACATTATGCTCTGATAAATTATTTGTATGCGTTTTTAAATGATTATGAGATTTAATTACATATGTTTATTGGTTCACTAAGTGCTTTGGAAAACAAATCATTGGGTTGATTTGTATATTCAAAATACTCGTATCTTCTTTTACTCCATTTTGTGTTGTATTGTGTATAATTGCTTACTAGATATATAGCTCATCCTATCATTTACAATTTTCACATTAAAATTTAGCTAAGAGCTGTATCCATAGAGCGCTTGGTAAAGTGTAATACCTTGGAGTTCTTAAGCAATTTTATTAAGGATTAACATAATTTATAGGTTTTTTAGCATTCTTATCAAGAAGGGCAAATGCTATAAATGCTAAAATTTAACATACAAAATGCTATAAATACTAAAAAGCATACTCCATCAATACTCTCAAATCTTATTTATTTTGCAATTCAGCTACAGTGGACTGCTATGTCTAGCAGCCCACTGTAGCAAGATTGTAAAAAAAAAAATTGTTTAATATTTGTTTAATGTTTGTTATTTGAAAACATAAAAAGAAAGAATAAAAAAAACGTAAAGAAAGAATAAAAAAAGAATATTTAAATAAAATGATAAAATAATAGAAGTTTTGATATTTGATAAATTGTAAAGTAATATATTAAAATTGATAAAGTAAGATTTTAAAATGATAAATACTAAAATATTTAACATTCTCGATAAAAATGCCCTTAAATATACTCAATTCCATTTTAGATAGTTATGACGGTGTTTATTTTTGTTTGTCCAAATTTATGAATGGTAAGTTGTAAGAGATTTATTCATTTGGGGTTTAGTTTTTTTTTTGTTTGTGTTTTTTTTTTTTTGACTTTATTCATTGGGAGTTTTATTATATTTGAAGTAAGTTACTTTTAAAAGAAAAAGTAATTTTTATGAGGTGGCGATATCCTATTGGCGGTTGAGATAGCAACAACAATAAATAAACAAAATGGGTCTTATCTAGATTCACGAAGATACCGTATTGTTTCAAAGAGTTTCGATAATCCGTGAAAGCCTTTGCCACTTTGCTGTAACCTCTCGCCACCGCCACCTCCACCTCCACCTCCACCTCCACCTCTACCTTTTACCTTTACCTTCTCAGCAAATTTTCTCTCAAAACTTAGAATTGAATTCTCAAAAAAAAAAAAAAAAAAAAAAGCAAAAGCTTTGAAATCTAAAAAAAAGGGACGGGTTTGAATTTGATTGGTTGGGTATGGCGGTGCTATTGGAGGAAATCGTGCAATCGGTGGAGATGTGGCTGAGCCTTCTGAGGAGGCAGAAGGCGGAGCAGTACGTGGACCCGAATCTCGACCCGGTTCTGTTGGTTCCGGGTATCGCCGGTTCGATCATGAAAGCGGTTAATTCCGGTAACGGTAAGGAGGAGCGGGTTTGGGTTCGGATTCTCGGAGCCGATTACAAGTGCCGCTCCAAGCTTTGGTCTCGCTTCGATCCCTCTACTGGTAACAATCTATAATCCTTTCTTTAAATTTGTTTATTTATGTGCATAGCTTGATAGATTTTTCATTGTTTGTGGACTCTGATATCGGCATTTCGAGCTCAGATAAATTGAATTTCACAAGACCTAGAAACCCTAAATTGAATGTTGTGAAAATTCATGATTTTCACAACATTCTCTGTTAGACAACTTTTGAGTTTATTAGGGAATAAATGCGATTGCTTTAAGTTAAAAGCAATAACTTTTAAGTTTGTTAGGGAAAAAAATGAGATCGCTTTTAAGTTTTTTAGGGACTAAAAGTGATCAATTTTAAGTTTTTTGGGGGAATAAAAGCGATCCCTTTAAGTTGGTTAGGTACTAAAAGCGATCACTTTAAACTTCGGGACTAAAATCACTTATGGGCTAAAGTTTAGGGGCCGGGTATTTTAGACTTAAAAAGATATATTTTAATTCATGTTCATAGCACATGTATTGGAATTGGTGCATTTGGTGCGATGGCAAGTGTGCTCTGTCCAAGCAATGTGTTGTGAATTTAAAGTCTAGGAGTCAAACCTCAACAAAAATTGGGGACACATTTCCTAAACAATGCAAAAATGGAAGCCTTTGTGTACTGGGTGTGGACTTTTTGTTTTTAATAGCAAGTGTATACTTCCTAGAATGCTGTCTACTGCTAATTGCTAAGTAAGTCGACAAATGGTTGTACGCACCTGCACACAAAATTTTCAGTATCATATTATAGATGTTTACTGTGCTTTGCATTGCTGCAATTGCTTTTATACTTTGTAAATTTTTTATATGAAACAGGTAAAACTGTGTCTTTTTCTAGATTTTCTTACTTTACAATTTCTGGTGGTGTTGGATAATGATGTTTATTATATGAAACAGGTAAAACTGTGTCTTTGGATCCGAATTCAACTATTGTGGTTCCTGAAGACAGATTCGGACTGTATGCAATTGATTTATTAGACCCTGACTTGGTGCGTTATGTATCATGACTTTGTATTACATTTACATTTGGTAAAACAAAAAGGCTTTACAGTTGAATAGCTTACTGTCTCTAACAATGTTAAACCTTTATCAAAACCTTGAAGTAATAGCTAATAAGTGTTATTTATGTACGCTGAATTGAAAAACAGTTGGTAAATTTTTTACTATGGTGGGATGTTTCTGTTTCCATTTCTGTTTATTAACCAAGTATACTGTAACTAATGAAAAAGTGAACTGCTTATGGATTTATTATAGTGTTTTATTTGATGCAGATCATTGGGCGTGATTGTGTTTATTATTACCATGATATGATTGTTGAAATGATCAAATGGGGTTTTCAAGAGGGAAAAACACTTTTTGGATTTGGGTATGATTTCCGCCAAAGCAACAGGTACCTATAAATGTAGTCTTTATAATTCTTAGTGCTGTTTTTGTTCTCATGGCCCCTCAGTACATGTCCTATGTGCTTTGGCCTCTATAAATTTTCTTTCAATGAAGTTTATTACTAATAAAAAAAGACAGGAGCCTGCTATACTGCAAATTTAGTTGAATGCAACAATGTTACAAATTCTATGCACTCGTACAACCTGTTTCATACTTCATGTCTTGAAGTTTATATTGTTATCAGATCTTCTTTGATCAAAAGTTCTGAGAGGTCAAGCTGGCCTATCACAACTTTTTCTTTTCAATATTTTGCTTTTGCACCCATGAAAAGAGGGGGGAGGGGGGTATTTAGCTAAGAAGGACTAGGAACAATTCTAAGGTATATTTCTTCCTAGTGGCAGAGGAAACTGATAAACTATCATTTATCCCATAAGCTTAAGCTAATAGGAAAGGGTGGATAGAATCACTTAACTATTGTTCTAATACTCACATGTCCAGATTTAACATCCTGTGTTACTCATCATCAATTCTTGCTTCCTTGTACTGCCATTGATAGCCATCAACTTCACAAGTGGATTAGTTCCACCAAGTGGTGAATGTTGCCAGTTATGGATGATGAAGGCAACAATAGATTTATTTCCATTGTCTCTAATTGATACATCAAACTTGAGTTTTCAATATGCTTAAGGAAAAGGATTCTTTCATCCTTGGAACTCCACTTTCTTTTGTGTTTGCTCTTCTTCAGGACCTGTAAAGAAAGATATATGATTTACTTAAAAGTTGATGTTCTATGTGCTGTTTCTCCCAAGATAGGATATGATTATGAGTGTCTATGTTGAAGACAAGTTAAATAGTATGATCCCAAATTCTGTCTTTGTTGAAGCCAAGTTAAATTCTATGATCCCAAATTCTTCAACATCAAACAAGAGCTTTTTTCCATTACCTTAGTGTATAAGCTGTACTAAGTTTTTGCTGCAATCGACTTATGTACTGTCTCAGTGTTCTTGCATCCAATTAACAAAGCTCTTGTACGAATGTGATAGAGTTGGACCCATGTGCTTCTCTCTTTTGAAAACTCTGAAAAATTGTAATCCTAAACATATGAAGGATTCTTCCTCCCCTGCACAAAATGGGAACTCCACAGGAACATTTCCCTTTAAATAACTTCAGCTTCTGGTTATAATAAAGACTTCAAAACAAACAAACAAAATTAAACATATGTAAACCACAACTACCATGTAATGACAAAGTTGTGAAAAGCAAGAAACATGGACTGATGGTAGTTCATTATATGCACACTGGATGGAGCATTCTACTAATGAAAAAAATGAAATACTAAAATGTGTCACATGTCTTGCACAGTTGCACCTGAGATGGACTTTAAATTGTTTTCTTCTTTTTTATGATTTTTATTTTTTATTTTTTAATTGTGAAATCTTTTTGTAGAGTAATCTCATCTCTGTCTGTAATTGGCTGGATTCCTGATGCATGAAGATCTTTTTCTATTCTTGTGAGTTAATGTCTTTTAACTTGTCTATGCTTTGTTTTTGTTATAGGTTGCCAGAAACATTGGAGCGGTTAGCTGCAAAACTAGAGTTAGTATATAATGCTTCTGGAGGGAAAAAGATAAACATCATAAGTCATTCTATGGGGGGTCTTCTGGTGAAATGTTTCATGTCCCTGCATAGCGATGTAAGAATCTACATTCCTTTTCTTGAATTATTCTTATTTTCTTTGCTCCCTTTCCTTCCTATCTCTATCTTTCTCTTTCAAGTTTGGTTATTTCTTTCTTAGCTGGTTGCTTCAGTATTGCTTCAAGGTAAACTCTCCCATTCTTATGCACTTTGTTTTGCAGATTTTTGAGAAATATGTGAAGAATTGGATTGCAATTGCTGCACCATTTCAGGGTAAGTGGTCCTATACAACTTGAACGCATTGGAGTTTTGGAGCATATTTATAGTAGCTATGAGACCATAACTCCTAGCTCCCTGATACATGCAGAATTCGGGAACTTTGTTTTGTTAAAATTAAAATTTGAAACACTTGATATTCTCTTCTCTGTATGGAAATGGCTTGACTTTCCTCTTCACTTTCTTGGCATGTATTGCTTAAATTTCAAATTTGTGAGTGCTGTTACAGAAAAAATAGAAGGGCGGATCTCATATATAGGTGTATAATGTTGTACATGCTTGTGCCACTTTCCTTGTTTATATACTTTCAATATGATGTCTTGGAACCTGTTATTTTCTACTGATTGATATGTTCTAAGAGTCAAACCATTCTTAAAATATATATATTTTTTAATGATGTGGAACCTCACCAAGGCAGGGCCCTTTGGACCCACCTCTTGGGGAGTAAACCATGAATAAACGACCCCACTAGCCAGAACCGTGCATTAGGTAATACAGCAAAACTTCTAGTGGGGATCAAACTCAGACATCTACTGCTCATCCCATGCCTCGATCCACTAGGTTGCATCCTGATGGATCAACCCAGACATGCTACTAGTAGCTACATGACTAATAGCTGATTTGAAGGATCACCTTGGAATCGTTTGTAGGACCATTTGCTGAAAGTTTTAACTTTATTAGCATGGTTTATAATCTTCTAAAATCTTCAATCAATTTGTTAGTCAAGGTTGAGCTCCTAAAAACTCGTAGTTTCGTTATAATTGTTGGTGTTAATTTTCATCCCTACTTCAATGGTGTCTGAAAATATACCAAAAAGTTGATTTTGGATTGAGAACTTTATCAGTCCTGTTGAAGCATTGTGTGAAATTGTCCAACAGGTGCACCTGGATATGTTACGTCTACCTTTTTGAATGGAATGTCATTTGTTGAAGGATGGGAACAGAATTTTTTTATATCCAAATGGAGCATGCACCAGCTGGTATGAGTCCCTTACTTTTGATTTTTCAGGTTACAACTATGTTGGGACTTCCAGTTTTGTTTGCGTTATTGGGATATTTTGATTTATGACTGCTTATTGAACTTTACATCTGCCACTTTTATGTTAGTGTTGAATATTGTGCAATAATCTCTATCACTAATTCTCTCCTTTTGAATCTTTTTATTTGTTTATATATATATATATATATGTAGGGTTGGGTTCAAGTTACACTTGAGGTAACTCTAAACAATGTTACATCACCCAACTAACTTGTTATTGAATTCATATTTTGAAATTTCAACCGTTGAATTACATGTTTTATATGTTTTTAACATGCATGCTAATTTTCAAGCCAATCAGATGTAATTTACCATACGAACCATAAACTCATCTTTTATATATTATTTTAAATTACAAAAATTTTAATTTAAACAATTAATTGATGACATGACTATTGATTTTTGATCATCTTTAAATTTTATAAGCATGGAGAATATACAAAGATAATTTAATTCGACTGTAGATTTATCAAAATTCACATTTAATTAAAAAATATTGGATGGTATAACATTACTTAAAGTTACACCAAGTGTAACTTGAACTATATATATATATATATATATATATATATTTCTTGGTGTCCTTGTTTTCATCTCTATATGACAACAGAAATTAAGTTAAAATGTATGAATGGTTAGGATTGTCTAGTAGACCCTCTCAAAGCATCATTATCTCCAAGACTTCAAAGAGTCCAAATGATCTTAATCTCCAAGACTCTTGATCCTCAACTCCATTATATGTGAAATTAGAATTCTACAAATCAAGAAAGTTATTCAAAGATTTCAATTTCCAATCTCAAGTAAATTGAGGATTTCAATACCGCTCTCCTCTATCAATTAAGAGGCAACTGAATCATTATTTCCACAACCATGGTAAAAAGATCAGGGAAGAGGTATTTCAGTGAAGAATCAACTGCACCATAAGTCATATAAAAGATGAACCAGTGTGCCATCTCCAATAAAAATATATTTTTTTTATTGTGGGATGTGAAAGGTCTATTCTAGGTCCTTTTCCACCCTATTAGATTTGATTGATCATTGTAATTTTTAAGAGTTTTATACAGAGCAAATATGCTATATATTCCTTTCTTTTGTATTAGTTTAAATTAGGGAGCGTATATTGGATACTTACATTTTTATTTACAAAATAACACATTAAATCGCCCCTTTAAAAGTAGGATTTTCTAAGGTGGAGAAACAATTTAGGACAGTGGGAGCATTTGTTTATAACCATGTGCTTCTCAGTCCCTGAAATCTGTTCTATCACACGCTAAGCTTTTTCAGTCACTAAATGCTGTAAAATATGAGTCCTTCTCTGGCATGCGTGGGCCTGCAGGGTTATGTATATTTTGAGGTTTTAGTTTTGCTATTCATTTTGTTTTCTCCAGAAGCATTATATTGTAATTTTTGTAGGAACATTTAAGCATTTGGTGATAATATTCATTCAGTTTTTCTGATTTTGAGTTTTTGACTGCATTAGTTGCACCTTTTTTTTTTTTCCTTTTTCTATAATGGTGGCTTTGATAGGCGCACGCGCGCGCACACACACATATATGTTTGCAATCACCAAGGTTCTTCAGATAATATATTAACATGTTGCAATTTTGTCAGCTGATTGAATGCCCATCAATATATGAACTGATGGGTTGTCTGGATTTTCATTGGCAACACATTCCTGCTCTAGAGATCTGGAGAGAGAAGCAAGACAGTGATGGGAACTCTCGTCTTATCCTAGAATCTTATTCCCCAGAAGAAAGTATAGAAATTTTTAAGGAAGCTCTTTCAAGTAACACTGTAAGCCCTGAGCTCTTGTTGTGCCAAGTACAGATTAGTGAAGTTTGTGGTAACTTTAATGTGGATTATTTTACTTTCTCATGGTTTAATGAAAAATGAAACTTGTTATGTTTGAACTTTGGAATATTTTTCAATTTATAAAATTGTAAGTCAATTATTTAGTTGAGACATAATTTAGATCCATGTTCATAAAAGGTGAGCGTTACAATGGGAGTCACACATTGTAACCCTCCTTTTATTTGAGCTCATATCCAGTTGTGCAAAACGATTGACAATTTTTAGAGAGCTAACTATGGCCCTAGACAGCACCAAGTGGGATTAAGGGTTAAGGTTGAGTTGAGAATTTTTAGTTGTCACATTCTTATTAACTCTTTATGTTTTCTGTTATGTCAAGTTGTCAACAAATGATTGTAACATATGTAATTTCAGGGTGTTCTTGTGATTAAGAATTGGACTTGGAGCTATGGTTGCCACTATAGATCTCCACGCAGTTTGCTTTGTGCTTTTCTATCTATTTGTTGTTTGTATTTTCCCCAAGGAAAATAAAATAATGATGAGCTTTGCATTAACCATCATGTTGTAGAAATGCCACCTGTGGAATATTATGATTGTTTTTTTTCCTGTTCTTATTTAACATTATGCTGAAACTAGATGAAAAGAACTGATATTGCTTACTGGACTTTATGCATATATCCAGGTCAATTATGATGGCGAAAGTATTCCCCTACCATTCAACTTGGAGATCTTGAAATGGGCTAATGAAACACGAGAAGTTTTATCTTCTGCTAAAGTTCCTTCTCAAGTTAAATTCTACAACATATATGGGACCAATCTTGAGACACCCCATAGTGTCTGGTAATATCTCCACTAAATGAAGTGTTATGGGTTTATTGCAGTCAGAAACTATGGTTATTGAGCAATTTATTGTGGAATAGAAGCTTTATACTAAAACTAAAATACTAATATGCCGCTATGTTCTTTTGATACTGAGTTTGGTTCATTTGATCTCTAAAAGTTATTTACCATGCAGCTATGGAAGCGAGGAAACTCCTGTTACTGATTTACGAGAACTACCATTTTGCCAGGTCATTATCTACAACAAAAACCGTGTTGTAATTTGATTTCCTCTTTTGCTGCAAGTTACTGTTTGTGTAAGAAAGCTAACTTGTGTTTGCATAATTTCAGCCTTCATATGTATGTGTGGATGGTGATGGGACAGTTCCAACAGAGTCGGCCAAGGTATGCCAGATTTTCTATTTGATCTGTTATGATTTCATGCCATGGATGATCTTTTTAACACAGCTTTAACAGTTGGTATTCACTGAAGTATCTCATTTATGATTTGTGGTGGCTGCATTTTTTTTTTTTTTTTTTGGCATTTCCAATGCAGTGAGGGAAAGCACATATCCGTTTTACTCTGTTAATGCTGTTTCGTAAGGTTAAACATTTATGCATTCTGACTTTGAAATGGTGGGAGTGAAATTAGCTAAATTATTAAGCCAAAATAAAAGTTAAAAATAATAAGTGATTATGCCTCTTCTTTGCTGGTCCAAAGAAAGGGATTATTTTACTTAGAGAAGAGAATAATTGTTTGGACCTCCACATGGCATAAAGAACAAATTGAAACGAAAAGAGATGAACAGGGAAACTTACACCTTGTTAAAGGAAATATACATTAATTAAGTGCTAGGATCATGATCAAGCTCTTAGGTATAATGCTTGGATAATGAAATCTTTCTGGTTTCTGTAGCAACGTTTTCATTACCTGGAGCGTTAACCATATAATAAATTGGATAAAAAATCTGAGTGATAAAAAGCTGGATGAATAAAAAAGGAAATTCCTTGAAAATATTTATGATTAATAAATGAAACACAAAAATAGAAAACTAAAGCTGACATTTTTATTAGTAAAAATTTTGAAATGAAGAAACCAAGCTGGCATATCATTATTCGCCTATTACATAGGTTTGTGTTATATGCATGCAGGATACTAATTGGTTTCACAGTTTCAGACAACATATCAGATGATTTGACTAACTTATAGAAAACAAAAAAAGTAGATTAGACCAATGGTTTAGCTTTTATGATTTCCAGGAGCAATAAAACATGGAGAAAAAAAACAAGGAAAGTCTTTTGAATTTGATGATTTGTACGAATGTAAGATTCTCTTAGGAACAATATGACAAACCTAACTTGATCTTCCATTGCCTTATAATAATTTGAAAAGGAGAAATGCAGCTATAGTCTCAACTCTCAACTATGGCCTTTTCTTGATAAATTTTAGATAGGCAATTGTGAATTATGAATTGGCGATCTATATAACCTGCTTTTTCCTTCCCTTATAGGCAGATGGGCTTAATGCAGAAGCAAGGATTGGAGTCCCTGGTGAGCATCGAGGAATTCTCTGTGACCATCATGTATTTCGGATTCTTAAGCACTGGCTGAAGGCAGATTCAGACCCTTACTACAACCCTGTCAATGATTATGTGATATTACCCACTACATTTGAAATGGAAAGCCACAAGGAAAAGGGCTTACAAGTAACATCTCTTAAAGAAGAATGGGAAATCATCTCAGAAGACCAAGTCGAACAAGACAATATGGCTGATACAAAGCCTATGGTGAGTTCCATATCTGTTTCTCAAGTGGGAGATAATCATTCTCTGCGGGCTGAGGCTTGTGCTACTGTTATTGTTCATCCTCAAAATGAGGGCAAGCAGCATGTTGAGCTAAATGCCGTAAGTGTGTCAGTTGATGCATAAATTGGTTCCCATTGAACCATTTTATTGAACCGCAAAAGGTGAAAGTCTCCTGTATAGTCATCTGTGAGGTTAAGCTCTTGCATATTAAGAACTATATGTAATATATGTGTGTGATATGTAAATATATATGTACAGACTAACAAGACTAAAATTCGTTGAACTTCCATATCGGTTTATTGAAGTTGTTGAACCGTATATGTTTGGGTGTGAGCCAGGAAGGTGGTTTACACGAATTAAAAGACAGAAGTTCAATGTTGTAACGGTCTTATTCTAGGCCCCATTTCATGCAAGCTCTTGTAATTCTGATGTCTCTGCTATTTTCTCCACACCTGCTTTCTATTTTAAGGCACTCGACCTTTTCGAAGGCCATGGTGAGGCAGTTAATTTTGGAGTGTGAAGTGGGAACATAATGGGATTGATTTGGATGTTCAATGTGGCTGTCTAAGCACGAGAAAAATATTTGGACACCCACAGGAACACAACTTTGTTAGGTTGTTCTACTGAAAAATTTTGTTAAAACATTTGATGTCAGCGGTTGTTAAAAAGTTGTGAAATTGTTGTCTAAGAAACATTTATTTTTTTGTGCAAAATTTTGTGTTCCTGTGGGTGTGTCAATAAGTACATCGATTTTCACTACCAACATTTTTTTAATGGGTGAAGCTTGAATTTAATGCATTTTTTAGCTAAACACAATACGATTTGGACAGAAATCCAAAACTAGGTGTCTAGTTTTGGATAGATGTTTGTATCATATCGTGTCTGGTGCAAAAATGCACTAGACACAAGCCGCTATATCTTTGTTTAATAATTGCTGGTCTGACATCCTGGTATACCTAAATAAAATAAAATAAAAAGGGGGAAGGGGGTGAAGAGGAGGAATGAAGATATGGTTAGGTGAGATTGGCGGCCGTTGCATGTGGCCATGAGTTTCTGGCCGGTCTAGGGTTCCGAGAAAAACCAAGGTGGAGGAGGAGGATGAGAGAGGCTTGGCTGTGTGTTTGATGAGAGTGGCTTGGCTTGGCTATGTGTCATATGGGTTAAATTGAAACAGAGAGGTAATGCTCTTGCCTATTTGAGGTTGCTAAGAAAAACATAGGTGGAGGATGAGAGAGAGGAGAGAGGCGTGTTTGAGGAGAGAGAGGAGAGAGGCCATCTAGTTTAGATGAAAGAGATGCTATTAGGGTTAATAGCTCCTCGTAAAATGGGTCGTGTGCAACACACATGACCCTTGCATATGTGTTTTTTTATCTATTTGAAATTTGTCCCTGTTTGTAGCAATTGCTGCAAGCTTGTTTGGAGGAAATCTCTATCTACAATGAAATGGCATTATAAGCGTGAGGCATTCCTTTCTTGGATGCATCAACAACAACGTGAAAGAGAGGAATAATCCTCCATATTAAGAAAACCATCCATATTCCAAATGAATGGTCAATTGTATTTTCTTCTACAAAAAACATTCTTCAGATAATGCATAAACAACAATTTTGAACTTATTTACTTGTAACTAACAAGCGTTGTTGATAGCCAAGAGCTGCTTGTAGTTCAACTCACGCCTCCTGGTCTTTCTAGTTTTTTAAAAAAAGTTGTTGACATATATTAAAGCAAAGAATGCACACTAGTAGCCTTCAAAATTGTGATGTTGACCATATCAATATATTATTTCTTATGAAAGTCGAAGGGGATAATCAAAGTTGACTTAGTTGGCCTAACATCTGCTAAACCAGAAAGAAAAGTATCAATTAAACAAAGCTAATTATGTAATCAACTTAATCATACAGACAGCCAAGGGAAAGTGATGAGCAAGTGGCCTCAAAAATATATATTGAACACTGAGTGGTGGAATAATGGGATAAATTTCATCTTGGAAGTTTTAAGGAATGGCAATTACAAAAAAAGGCCTCCACTAGTATGTAGTATATACAAGCCTTAAAAAGACAAAAAATGTTAAACAATAACCATAAAATATTTGCAGAAAGAACAATGATCTAGACATTCCCTCTCTTTTTCTGTTTAATCCATAAACTAATCTCTAAGATTTCAACTTTATCACAACATTGTAGATATCACTAGGTCCACTTAATCAAATGAAATTTTTTGAACATATAGATAGGATCCCATCTATATCAGAGATTCAGAATATGAAATTTTCATTTGTGCTGGAAAATGATTTCACATGTAAGCTTTGATTTCTTTAAAAATTTATGGAGCATGCAGCTATGTACAATCAGATGATAACAGAGTCAATGTTTGCTACACATTTCCTCATACTATATGATGGGGATCAACTAAGTATATCTCGTCCTTGGTTGTGGTCCATATATTAATCACACCCAAGGAAAGCCACAACAAAATGAGAGTGTATGAACAAGACCCTTCATTAAGAATGATGTGATTCGCCAGACGACATGTTATGGACGGCTACACACATGGACGACTAAATTGACAACAGAATGATAATGTATGAACAAAACACTTCATTAAGAATGATGGGATTTGCTAAAAAGAACTCGTCCATGGATGACATGTTTTGGACGGCTACACACATGGACGACTAAATTGTACTTGGTAAATTCTACCAGAAATTCTCCAAAGGTTCTACATAAGCAAAACATGACACATTGCTTGGTACATGGAAGAAATTTCACACACTTCGTTCCACATACCCCATTTTCTTCATTAACCACCAACATCACCCATGATGGTGATGGATCCCAAACAAGTAGACCTACGACAAACTCTCTATAAAAGGGGCAGGTCCAGCTACCAAAGGTAAGTTCTAACCATTCACTATTTTCTATCCTTGTGTCCTAGAGAGAAAACTGACTTAACCGTCGGAGGGTCCTTGGCTGGGTCACACCGGTCACCTTTGATATTTCTTTCTTTCTTTTCAGCCATCACCAGTCTGAAGCATTTCAGCCTACTGATTTTTGTGCATCATCACTATACATCACCAGGAAGACTAATAAAAAAAATTGGGAGTTATATAGAATGACAAGTTTTTCTTAGCTCCTCTTAGATGAGAAGAGCCTTTCATTATGACTGTTTCTGCTTTTCATGAAAATCTGCCAATTGAACTTGCTTTCCATTCTTCTCATATTCCTGGTTGAGTTCCTCCAAACATTTAGATACCTAATAATTTAATAAAACTTATGTACATGAATATCTGGAAAACCAAAAGAACAATGAAATAAAATCAAACAGAATACTATTAAGCATTTTAAGAACTTCTAAGCCTGCATGGCAAATTGTAGGATGGAAATGTGTCTGAGTAACCTAATCCCCAAATCTTAGGATGATGGAATATAGATGAAATTTCAAAGATCCTAAGTGTCTTATTATATGAATATGGTGTAAATAAAGTGTCTGCATAGCTTAAGAGTGTATAAAAGTGGTACTTCAGTCATTGTACCCCTCCATAATAGTGTGGACCATATAATGAAAGGTACTTCAGGAACTTCCAGGGTAATAGGAACACCTCTGCTTACATTAATTAAAATACAAATTACTAAGTGTGGCTACATGAAAATTTTATAATCCTACTCGTCTTGTCCATCAAATTACTTCACTAGTTCTGGTGTTTCCATATGAGACTAGAGGTATGCTTTTGGGAGAGGCTAGTGCCACTACTTTAACCTTGATTCCCAGGGTACAAAACCCTCTCGATTGTTATAATTCCATCCCGTTCCTTGTTGTAACACTTTGTACAAGTGTACATCAAAAATTCTAGCAAATGGGTTAAAGGTGTGCCTCAATGGTTTCATTAGCCCCTGCCAAACAGCTTTTATACCCGGGTAGATTTCAGAAAATATCCAACTTCATGTGGGTGGCAAGTGGGCAGGGGAAAAACTGCTTTAGTTGCTCTAGTTCTGCTCAGTCATCCACTTTGGTTTCTTACTTGCTCAAGAACTGATTAGCAATTATCATAGGGATGATCAGCTGCCTAGCTGCCCTCTTAAAGTTGATATTTTCAAGGCTTACAATTCAGAGGAATGGGAGTTCCTTTAGGTATGTGAAGGCTATTAGGTGTCCCGAAAAGATTGTTGCATGGGTCAAGACTAGCATTTCTAAAGAGCTTTTGGTATCCTCAAACAAATGACAATTCTGCTCCCTCCAAACAATCCACATCAAACAGCCTAGCACCAAACTCCAAACATTTGAGCTATATTTCCCGAACCAGTTTCTCCAACAGATCAATAGGCTCACAATAGACCCTGTCATGACCCAATGAATCCCAAACATCTTAAACACATCTTCCTAGAGAGCATAAGCAACATCACGGTTAAGTAAGAGGTGGTCCACTGTTTTCCCCATTCCTTTGACACATACAATTCCAATTCACTAATGGTAGCCCCTCAGAAAAATTATCCAATGTAAGAATCCTACCCAAAGCTGCTGTCCATACAAAGAAGGCTACCCTATTAGGAATCTTAACGGTCCAAATACTCTTCCAAGGAAATGGGGAAATATTAGCACCCCAAATCTCCTTGTAAAAAGTTTGAGTATCAAACTTACCACTTCCTTTAAGACACCAAGGCAACTTGTCACCTCCCTCACCTCTTGGTTATGGCCACGGAGTTTTTAGCAAGCTGACTCAGAGGGCTGTTCAGAAGAGGGGTTTTGTGCTCAACAATCTAATGTGATTTAACAGCGGTCAATAAGAGAAGAGTGGAGATCACTAAACAAGTTCTTGACGAGTTTAAAATTTTCTGGTCTGGCAGTCAATATTAGTAACAAGTGAAGTTTATTTTGGTGTGACAGAGTAGGGAAAGCAGCAAAATTAGGTTTATTGCATTTTAAAGAGGGAAAGCTTCTGATAAAGTAGTTTGGAGTACCTCTTATTTCAGGTAGGCTTTCTTGGAAGGATTGCAAACCTCTGGTTGCTAAGATCACAAATAGAATTCACTCTTGGTGTCCCACATATTTGTCCTTTTCTGGTACACTCCAACTGATTTAATTGGTGTTATACAGTGTTCAGTTCTATCGTGGTGAGGCAGGACGAGCAGATTTTAAATGGACATTTGTGGAATGGCTTGACTATAGGGAGTGCAAGAGCTTAGGTGGTTTGGGAGGATGTAACTTTCCTAAAAAGGAAGGGTGCTCGGGCTTGTTCAAAATTTCAGAGTGGAATAAAGCTGATATTTTTAAGATTTATTTGGTATCTGTTTGCTTGTTCTGGTTCAATTTGGGTAGCACGGACAGAAGCTTATTACTGAGAGGAAAATCTCTGTGGAAAGACGTATTCCAGCTGCTTGTTCATGAGGATGGCAGAAAATTCTTCAACAAAGGAGCATTGCTAGGCATTTGCTGAAGCATAAGGTTGGAAATAGTGAGAGGATCTTTGTGTGGCATGATAATTGGCATGAGGATAGGCCTTTGCAGCTGAAGTTTGGAAGAAGAATCATCCATGACTCGGCTAGCCACTCGTCAGAAAATCTCTCTAAATTCATAGTGAATAATTTTTGGTGTTGGCCTCCTGACAGGCCTGACAGCTTTGTTGTTATTCAAAGCAAAGTTTGTGACGATGAATTTGCGAGGTGTAGACTCAATTGAATGGCTGCCAGCTCCCAACAAGAAAAAGAAATATAGTTGCAAAGACACAGGGAGAGCTATTTGTCAAGTGAAGTCTTCTGTTAACTGGTTGAGGTTAGATCGATTTCATAAGAATATTCCAGAACATGCTTTTGTGACCTGGTTGGTTATTCAGAACAAACCAACAGCTAGAGACATGCTTGCTCAGTGGGGATTGTTGAAGATTTCAGATTTGAGCAATGTTCAATTGAAAATAGAGAGAAAAGAGAGAGTAAATCAAAACATAAATTTACATGGTTCAACAATGTGCCTACATCTATGGGAGTGAGTGGTTGAGAATTCTACTAATGTGAAAAATAAGGGTTTACAATGAATTCATACTGCCCCAAGAAACTTTAAACTGGTACATTGAATTTCCCAATATACCTTACCATTTCATAGGAGGCTTTTCCTTCCGCACCCTACAACCTATTATTTGGCCTTTAATAACACACTTAGATAAAGTCACATTGGGTCTCATGGACTCTGTTCCACTTTGCTATCCTCTGCCCATGAGGCCTCTAAACTAGAGACCTTACTTTCTCATTCAAAATATGTTCCGCTTTGTCTATTTTTAATAGGAAGAATTGAGTCCAGAAGTCATTTTTTGAAGAATGTTCCTTCTCAAAGAGAATCTGGGAGTCTGTCCTTAGGAGGTGTTTCCATAGAAGGAAGATTAGGGTGAGGAGTGTGGAAGTTGATTGGGCTGTGAGGAAGCTAAAAGTAAGGAACCTTCAACACCTTATAACTTGGCTTAGGCCGTCACAATTTATCACCTTTGGAAATTGGAATGACTGAAATGTTTGTATCTGTAATAGCAGGATAAGATCCGAGGATGAGCTGATACATCATACATTCCATTGTTGCTGATGTTTGGTTTACGTTGTTGAGGCTGAAAGGAGTAGAGAACTCCATAACGAATAGAGCCATTTATTGTCTATGGAAGCTTCCAACCACTGTTTTTAATGCATCATGATGTTTCGGGCTCTTCTTGTTTAATTAGCTTTAGTTTTTGGCTGCTCTTTCTTGTGTTTTTGGTTGTTTCTTTTTGTTGTAGTTTCAGTTGGCCTGCTGTGTCTTTGTGATGCTCTGTTCTATGTCCTGTGCGATGTTCTAATCTTTTACTTTGTTTCTGTTGTTTGCAGCCCAAGCTGCTTGCTGTATTTCTGGTGCTTGGTTCTTAATGAAATCTCATTTCATAAAAAAATAAAAATAAATGAATAAGTCTCAACATATCTAAAATGTAAATCAGCACTGGTATGTAGAGGGTGCAATAATCATATATGAAACTTATTAGTAGCAGCATAATGCAAGATTTCCCATTGACACAAGAAATATTTTTTGAGTGCACTTCAGAAATGCAAAATAAATTTTCTTAATCCTTTGGAAAATTAAAATAAAAGCTATGTTGGTTAGCAGCTCAGTTTTTGATGGTAGAGTCGGAGAGCACTTGTACAGAAATTTAAATAAACAGCATTCTATACACAACATTTATCCGAACAACTAATAACACTAAACAAGGTCCACCACCCCCCCCCCCCCCCCCCCCAAAAAAAACCCCAAAAAAAAAAAAATCAGTGTTCAAAAATCCATGTAAAGGTCCGCTTCTTTTTCTTTTCTCAGATCACTAAAGGCACTTCAATTACTTGCAAACGTAGGACAAAATATCTCACCATTGCATATGGTACAAACAAAATGATGTCAAATATGCATAAAATCATATCGGAGCACTTTTGCAGTCAAACCATTTTGAATGAGTTAACTTAGATGATATTGATTTTTTATTTGCATTTGTTAATATATCTTGAGCTAGAAGCATTCCTTTCTTGAGACATCTTCCCTTGTATCATTTCCAAAAAAAGGTTAAAGTCAAATCAATTTCAGCTGAAGAGCATTTATGGTCACCAAAGAATTCAAGCTCAAATGGAACCTCCTCCCCTTGTAATAGCAAGATGGAGGATGGGGTCATGTATTCATAACACACTACATGCATGTGAAACTTACCAATAAAAAAAAAAAAAAGGCAATTGAGGTTGGATCCCAAGTCAATGTGGCACCAAAATTGGTGTAAAACTGAGATTATTTTGGTTTCTGGGGTTCCTACACTAGATATGACCAACTGAACTAGCTGAGTAGCTATGGCTTCATATCTATAAACTTTATACATATTCTATGAAGCTAAGGATAGCCAAAGTGACTGCATGTGTAGAACTAGATAAATGAGTCAGTGACTAGTCAGAGAACTCAAAGCAATGATTAAAAAATAAACCCCACAATGAGATAAGCTCAAAAGCGTTTAAGTTACACCAAATATCCATGATCATTTAGAAAACTCTCAAATATCAAAAGCAATTCCTCCCCCCACCCTTGGAAGATCATAAACATCATATATGAATATCAGAAGAAAAGTCAAAAGAAACCTCTTACAGGAAAAATTTCAAGGCTAGTTCCAGTCAATTGATATTTCAAAGAATCTGTTTCAAACTTCAGATGCGTAATGCTAATGAACCCAGGACATTAACTCCCCTAGCCCATTTAAGAAAATTGGAAATCTTTAATCTCATCAATAATCTAGTCAATCGCTAAGCACTTGAGGTGTCACAGTAAGAGTTCTACTGAACCCATGAGACAAATACGATAAAGAGAAAAATGTTGGGAAAGTCAAATAACCATATATTTTATTAGCCACAAAAAGCTTGTGATGCCACAATGGTCAATAATTTTGGATGAAAGAGAAAACAAAATATGCATACCAAAATTTCTCGAAGAAATATCATAATACATTAATCTAACATGAAACAAAAGGAAATACAGCCAAAAAGCCTATGCAGCCACATTAGTGGCAGAAGAACCTTTTCTAGATTTCATGGAATAAAAGAGATTCAAGACATCAGCATGGTTACGAATGTAGACTGGGCATTTGGAAAGGAAATTTTGAGCTTCAAAATGCCTTCCAGCCTTGAAGAAGGCTTCAAATGTACGGAGAAACACGGATGTCGCTGGAAACCTCTTTGAAGTCATTTCCTTCAAAAAGTTGATAGCATCATCACCAGTTCCAGACTTCGATACATACTCAATAAATGGATCCACAAAGGGTGGGAACCCTTGGTTTTTCATCAAACCCAAAAGACTTAAAGCATTTTGAAACCCACCCTGAACCAACAACTTACTTATCAATTCTTTATATGTAGTATGCCAGGGCTTCAACTGTTCAACATTTACCAGCTCCACAAGAAGCGTGCATGCCTCTATTGCCCTGTTCTTTTGGCAATAAGCGTTTACCAAAATGTGGAATGCATAACCAACAGAAGAAACTCCCTCTTTTTCAACCATCTGTTTGAAACAATCAGAAGCCTTGTCAAGATCCCCAGCTACACAATGCCCCTCAATGAAAGATGCCCATGTCCTGTGATCTAGAGTGGACCCAGATGCTTCCATATTCTCCATAAGTTCACTTGCCTCATCCTTTTTACCAGTGCTACTAAGCTGAAATGCAATTTTACTCTGTAAATAACCATTAGCCACAAACCCACCTTCTTTCATTGCTTTCAAAACCTTATTGCACTCTCCAAGTCTACCAACACTGGCTAATGACTTAAGAACTGCACCAAGCATAGAATTTGTCAACAAATTCCCGCTCTCGGTAAAAATCCTCACAACCCTCAAAAAAAGACCCATATCCAATTGTTTACCAACTGCTACTTTCCTCAATAGAAAGACACAACAATCCTCGGAAGGCTTATTTGCACCAGCCATGGAAAAATCATACAAATCCACAGCATCCTTAATCATTTTCCTCTTACAAAACCGCCCCAACACCTTAACAAATGTCTGCTCCTCCATATCATACCCATTGCTTCTCATCTCATCAACAACTTTCCAAAACCTATCGATACAATCTTCCCGCCCCAACACCTTGGCCATTGCATTATAAGTCCGCTCATCGTGCGTAAACATCCCACTCTCCTCCACCCATCTAAAGAAAATCAATGCTTTAGTTGGCTCCACGCCAACATTTTCCAATACCATCTTAACCATATCGCTCGAATACTCAATACCTAATTCCCGTATCCGCCTTTCAACATCATCACTCCACACTTCACTCCTAACTATCTTACACAACTTGGAACAAACCTTCTCCACCGAATTATCCACCGATCCAGAGGCATACACAGCCCTCAATTTCTCAACATCACCACCCCACCCATCCTTTTGGAACCTCTCCAAGACCTTATTTTGCACGCCCTTGGATATCCCATACCCCTTTTTGTTCATAACCTCAACCAAATCCCAAAACTCCTTAACAAACCCATTAACACCCAGAATCCCCAGCATCGAATTATATGATTTAGAGCTGAGTTTCTGACCATTACTCTCCAAAACCCAATCGAAAAACCGCTTCGCCACATCGGGGCTGGATTCGAGGTTCCCCAGAACCCTCAACACCAATTCATGACTAATCACAACATTGTTCAACTCTAACTCTTTCATAATATCATCCACACCCACAGTAGGTTTCGCAAAAATATCAGCTACAACTAAGTGAGTGTGATCCGTGTCTTTCTCTTCAATGGCTTGTTCGGGCTCAGACGAGAATCCACGAGAAATGGGGTCTCTAGGGTTTATGAATTGGGGTTTTTGTGAGACAGTGGTGTGAAAGGGTGAAGTGAGAGAACGAAATGGTGGAAGGTTGAGATTGGGATTGGAGAGTACCTGGAAATGCGAGGACGAGTGAGTGGAATTGTGAAGCTGAGATCGGAGAATGTGGTGAGGTCGTAGAAGCAAGCGCCATTGGCGTCTCATGGTTGTTTTTTAGGGTTAGGGTTTGTGATTTAATTTTGGGGATACACAGATCTTTGTGAGGAGCTCACAGTGTGTGTGTTAGAGAGAGAGAGCGAGAGAGAGAGAGAGAGAGAAGTGTTAGGGTTTAAGAAAGATTGGATTGGGTTTTGGTTTGCTTTGCGAGCTACAGTTGCTAAATTTAAGTGTGGGGGAGTTTTAAGTGCTAGCTAATAGCCAAGACAAGTCATGGTGGTGTGTCTTACAATGCGTTTTTTTGCTCTGAAATTTTATCTTGAATAAAAAAAAAAATTTTGATGAAATTACATGTTTATATACTTAAATTTAAGTTAGAGTATAAATTCTATCATGTATAAAAAAAAATGCTAAAATTTTAACTTTGAATCCCATAAATAAAGGAAGTAACTTTGGGTCCAATATATATATATATATATATATATATATTTCACCAAATTCAAATTTTGGCCCCTCTTTTCAGCACGAAACTCAATTTGAACCTGCATGAGGATAACCACAAGTTCAAAAAGTCATGTAGGGATGGAAATGAAGGAAATTTAAACTCTCCTATCAATTTACCTCTATCAAGTGGAAGAAATTTCATTTACATGAAGAAATCCGCCATCACACAATTTGAAAAAGATGTACATGCAAATATAAAACTAAATTTTATTTATTTTTCATGGTTGAATATGCATAATATGTTATTTTTGATGATGTTGGTTGATTCTTGGGGGGCCAAAAATCATATGAGAAATAATTTGTCTTTTATATTTATATATATTACGTATAATAATCTAAAATAGTAGTATAAACTTAGATCAATATACTTTAGAGGTTAAGTACTTCATGACTTAATAGGAGTAGTTTTTAACTTACCGGTATATCTAAAATTTCAAATTACAAACTAATAAGTATAATAATTAAGATAAAAATTTTACTAATAGGTTCAAGATTGCTAAAAATTAGACAAGCAATCAAGGAATGCATAAAAAAATATATAATTAAATAATCAATCAAACATCAATTAAATTTTTATATGATATATTATATACTTTTATCAAACTAATAGTTTATTATTATTGTGGGGGCCCGAGAACCGAGGAAGGGATCGTTGAGTTGTTAGTATGATTATTGAGGCATCATAAGCTCGAAGAGGGAATCCACCCAAGGAGAGGAGGAGAAGAGACAAAAGACTTTTGGGAGCTCCAATTGGGAAGGACAGGGTGTGGAGAGAGAATCATGGGGGGTAGGGGAAGTTCCCAGTGAGAAGTAGCTTATTGCCTCCGCATTAAATGGTTGGCAATAGCTTTATCAGATGCATTGATGAGGAAGTAACTTGAACAGTGGATTTCACAGCTAAACAACTCCTTCTACCACCTTCATCAGAAGCTTAAGGGGGCAGGTATCATGATAAGAATTTGGGTAGGTGGAGATGAGGGGTCAAGATTTGAAGTGCTAAGAAGTATATAAGGGAAGGGAACTTCCAGATAAAAGGGATCTAAGATAACAGATATCGAAAAGAGAGGAGTTAGAACAAGAACATTGAGAAAAGAGCGTGAACAGTGTATCATTCTGTGTATCACTTGCTTCCTCAGGCAAGCTTGTAACAAACCATATAAATACATAATTTAAGTTCTATAGTCTTTCTTCCCCTATTTTTGTCCTCTGGCTAAGCCCTCCTTTTTGTTGAACCCACTCTCTTACAAATATCTATTGATTTGAGCCTAGTTGAGCTGCACAATCCTCACTATTCTAAGTGGGCTTGGACTGTTTGATTTTTGTGTCCTTACAATTATATTTATGTTATCTAAAAGAATGCGGTTAGAAATTTTTAAATTTATATTATATACTTTTTTTATCAGAGTAGCTAAACCATACCTCTTGTGCCGTTTCATTTTCACATCACCATCTAAATCAACCGCAATTAAATAATGATGACCCATATTATACTCTTGTAAATTTCATTTAATAATTCTTATTTCTTATAATGAGTATTAACATGGGAAACACCCATTTACTGGAATGACTCACTTATTCATTGTTTGATGTGTACCTTTCTTGTTTCCAATGCTTTATATAGGAATAATACCTAATTTTATGCATGTGTTGGCATTAGCAAGAACATGGGGCATAGATTTACGACATATGAGTTTTTCTCTCTGTGCCAAAAATATAGTAAACTTTTCCAAATTAGATTTTAGTTATGGGTTAATTTTGTGCTATATGTCCACTTAAAATTTTTAATCTTTGTACAAAATGAGTTAATGAGTACAAAATACTTAGAGTTCAATATTAATAAACTACAAAAAAAATATTTTTTAAAAAAAATCAATCATATATTTAATTAACAAAAATCACCAAACAACAAAAAACATCACACATTTTATCTTATTAAAAATTAGAATAAAAATTATTATAATTAGCATTAAACTTAAACAAGATTTTTAACATGTAACTAATTATGTTTATTTTTCTAATAATTTTTTTAATTATATACATTTTTATGATAAAGAAATGTGTTTGTTTTTAAATGCATTCATGTGTATGCATTGGTTACAAGTTAGTATATATTTAATTCTAAAATTGTGAGAAAATCTTATTAAATTTCAAATTAGAGCTTAATTTTGTGTCATGAGTTTAATTTGATTTTTTTTTTTTTTTTTTGGGTGCCGATTGAATACAAAATCCCAAAGGTCCAAAACTAATAATCCTAAAAAAAACAGATCATCATTGTCTAGGTTCCCCCATAATCCTAGAAAACCTCCTAGCTAGGTCCTCTCTCTCTGTTTCAACATCTTTTGTGCCTCCAAAGACCTAAAGATTCTACCCCAAACAGACTCAATCACTAAGAGAAACTGAAGTGGAGTAAAGCAAACAGAAAGAAGAGAATTAACAAACAAGTTGTATGCCAAGTGTTGATTGAAAGCTAAGAGAAAAGGAAGTTGGAGAACAACTGAGACGGAGTAAAGCAAACAAATACAGAAAAGGATAAAGGAATATTGAGATTAAAGCGGAATTGGAAAGAGCAGATGAGTTTTTTTCTTTTTTCCTCCAATATTTTTTATTTTTTTTTATTTCCTATAGCTCCTGAATTTTAAAAATTTTCATTAAATCAATTAAAATACATTATATTACTTAAAATAGTCATAAGTCTAATGATGCCTATAGCATTAATTTATTTATAGTATAGTGTGGAGAAGGAGATAAATGCAGGAAAGGGTTTCCCATTTAATCCATAACCTTGTTGCAAGTTCTTGGTTCTTGTAGGGAATTTGAGCACTTAAAATATAAGTAGTTGCATACAAATATAAAAATAATTTACACACAAAGGAGAAGAGAGAACTGAAATGAATAGGGTGTATTAAGTCTCACTATAGATCTTTTGAAACTACAAAATCTCAAATCAATACAAAACAAACACGAATTGGTTGAATCATTTCAAAATTTTCATTTTGACAATTTATATTTGATTTGTTTTCATTTTTGACTTTTATATTTCAAAATTTTTATTTTGATCCTTCATATTTAATTTGGTTTTCTAATTGGTCCGTTATATTCCAAAATTTTCAATTTTTATAAAAGCTAAAATGAAGAGTTTAAATGATAATTTTGAAACATAAAGGGCCAACATAAAAACATAATCAAAGATGAAAGGTAAAAAAAAATTTAAACGCAAAAAACCAAAACGAAAAATAGCTTCAATTTTTTAGGGTGATTACTTACAAGTACATCTCACACACACACACACACACACACACAAATATATATGGTTGGATTCAAGTTACACTTGGTGTAACTATAATCAATGTAACACCACCCAATAACTTATTATTGAATTCATATTTTGAAAATCTAACCGTTGAATTACATGTTCTATATGTTCTTTTTATGCATGCCAATTTTCATGACGGTCAAATATAAATTACGATTAGATTCATAAACTCAACTTTTATGTATTATTTTAAACTACAAAAAATTGAATTTAAACAATTGATTGATGACGTGACTATTGATCTTTGATCACCTTGAAATTTTGCAAACATAGAGAATATACAAAGATAATGTAATCTGACGGTGGATTTGTCAAAATTTGCATCCAATTAAAAACATAATCAAATATGAAAGGTCAAAAAAAATTAAAACGCAAAAAACCAAAACGAAAAATAGCTTCAATTTTTTAGGGTGATTACTTACAAGTACATCAAACACACACACACACTTATATATATATGGCTGGGTTCAAGTTACACCTGATGTAACTCTAATCAATATTATACCACCCAATAACTTATTATTGAATTCATATTTTGAAAATCTAACCATTGAAATACATGTTCTATATGTTCTTAATATGCATGCCAATTTTCATGACGATCAGATATAATTTACGATTAGATCCATAAACTCAACTTTTATGTATTATTTTAAACTACAGGTTTGTTTGGATACCGCTTATTGCTGAAAACTGAAAACACTATTGCAAAATAATTTTTAAATGTGTGAATAGTGCCATGGGATCCAATTTTAATGAAAATTTTGTGAAAAAAATTATTTGTGGGTCTCGTGAACAATGCACGGGACCCACTGAGTTGGACGCAAATGTAGCTAAAAGGAACTTTCAGCTCTATCCAAACTCACGCTACAAAAACTTGAATTTAAATAATTGATCGATGACGTGACTATTGATCTTTGATCACCTTGAAATTTTGCAAGCATGGAAAATATATAAAGATAATGTAATCTAACGGTAGATTTGTCAAAATTTGCATCCAATTAAAAAATATTGAGGGGTGAGTATTGCTTAAAGTTACACCAAGTGTAACTTGAACCCAACCTATATATATAAACTTGGGATAAGGCTTAGGTCTAATGCACTAAATGTACTAGACCTAACCCAAGTCACATGTCTATACCTTAACAGGATCCTACACACAAAAATACTAAACTCAATCCTTGCCCATCTGTCAAAGACTTGACTCTTTGTTGCTATTATGAGTAGTACTATAATGTGTGTGTTTTTTTTCTTCCTCAAAATCAACGTTTTGAAGATTGATTTTCCTTTTATTTATTTAGGGCAAATTACAACTTGTCCACCTATAATTTGGCTGAAATTTAAGTCATCTATCTATGGTTTAAAAGTTGGCACTTTGCCGACCTGAGGTTCACTCCATTAGGCTTCTGTTACCCACCTATGTACTTCCACAGTTAAAAAAAAAACACACACACACACACACAAAAAAAAAAACAAAGACATAAAAATTAAGATCTAAAAGCATTTTTTTAAAATGGTGAAGGTTTGGTTTAAGAACATTCTTCCTCTTTATAAGAACATTCACATGCCTATTGTTGGAGCATTTTAATATTAATTAATTAAAATGAATAAATATTACAACATAAATGTAAAGATGTGGGAGTGAATATAGAAGATGATGAGTTAGTGAAAATTTTTAATCCCACATTGAAAAGGAGAGAGACTATTTTATTCTTTTTAAATATGGTGATTAATGGACTAATATGAATTGACTCAGATATTGGGCTAGATACGTGCGCAAGGAAGAGGTGAAGGGTGGAAGTTCATTGTGTTATTTTCATTATTATTGTGTTTGCACCAACACCTATCAATCTAAACAAAACTCTCAAAAGAATATTATGATATGAGAATCAATAAAAACTTGACAAATCAACAATTGTTGAAGTTGTATATCTAGCATTGCTTCTTTTTTCCCCCCTTCATTTTGATTGATAGTCCTGGTTTAGCTGTAAAGGGCTTAGTGTGGCCGAGATTTAACTTCCTTCCAGCAATTGAACACTTATTCATAATTCCCAACAAGATAAATATAGGAATCCTCTTGAAAGTACGAAAAATGCTAAAGGAGAACAATGGTGAAAATGGCCAAATACCACCCTTTCATAAAATTTGTAGCAAAAAAACATTGTTTCGAAACTAAATAGGGATCTACCACTTTTTCTAGTACTCGAGTTCACTAAACTCGAGTTCCTATTTTCTATTCCATCGTGGCATTGGCTGACATGGCATTTGGGGATTTAAAAATGCCATTTCGTACTCGAGTTTCTTGGGCTCGAGTACTGTATAGTGTGGTACCCGAGTCCACTAAACTCGAGTATCAATCTGTATTGCAAGTAAACTCTCTGAATCTGTATAGTGTGGTACTCAAGTTCCCTGTTACCCACACTTAAACTCTCTGAATCTCCCACTCAGTCTTACTCTCTCATCACTTTCACTTTCTCAATCTCCCTCTCACTCTCTTAATCTCGCTATCATCTCACTCTCATTCTCTGAATCTCACAATCATCTCACTCTCACTCTCTGAATCTCACTATCATCTCACTCTAACTCTCCCACACGCTCTCAATCTCCCTCTCAGTCTCGCTCTCGCTCTCATTCTCAATCTCCCTCTCGCTCTCGGTCTCCCTCTCAGTTTTGGTCTCGCTTTGTACTCTCCCTCTTGCTCACGCTCTATACTCCCACTCTCAGTCTGCATCTTCAGTTTGGAATCACAAGGTATGTCTCCTTATCTCAATATTTGTTTGAGCATTGGGGGGTTAGGGTTATTTGTGGGTATATGTCAGTATTTGTGGTGTAATTTTTGAAATTTTTTTTTTTTTGAACATTTTCATGTGTTATTAGAGCAATCAGTCATTGTAGGACATAGTTAGCGCTCTCATTGAGGCCATATTTGATTTGTGAGACTGAGTAGGTTGCTTAAAATATATAGAGGATCTATAGCTGAGCTTAAATTTTTTTGGAGCTTGATGTTGTTGAATAATGAGTAGGATGCTTGGACTATTAAAGTGAGGGTGAGGGTTGATTTTAATAATGTAGAGAGACTTTCATTTTAGAAATTTCTTCCATCTGAAATTTGTGGCTTTCTCATTTATTTATTTAGGGGTGAAAATGTTTTATCTTGTATGGTGATGTATTCTATTTCTATTAGCTGAATATGCTGTAATCTACTTAACATTCTAAAGTTTAATTCATTTTTTTTTTTAATGAAATCAGTGAAGGCTACATTAGATATATATTATTGCCATTTTCAGTCAAATATGTTTATAATTAAAAATAAATAAATAAAAAGAAGAAGAAGAAGAAAGTTTATGTATTTGAAGTGAATTTTCCCCTGATTGCTGTTGTCACCAAATGCATAATAACCCTTAGATGTTCAAGTAAAAGATGTGTGTTTGAATTGCATAATACCTATTAAAAGATGCATAATACTTTCAACTTCTAATTGTGAACTGCCATACTAATTTCAAAGATCATGATTGTATTTTAGACACCCTGCCCATTGTAATGCCATGACTCTATATGTTTATTGGCAAGCAGATTCAAGAAAGTCTAGTAGTTCATTGAATCTACTTGTAAGGTATATTGCCACTCTCTCTTGAATGAAATTCAAGCTTATAAAAGAAATTTATTAAAGAAAAAGAAAGAAAAAGTAGGAACTCAATTATGTGAATTTTCCTCATGTGTCATGCTCCTTAAAAAGAGAATTAGAATGTTTATGCTATGCATTTGACCTAATGGGCCAGTAGTCACTTAATGGGCCATTAATCACCTTTAATTTATGCCAGATATGGACCCACATCGAGAGGGGCCCTCTATACAGACTGTCTTGATAAGGCAGGCTGTGCATCGTTCAAGTGTACTTTGGGATGCTCCTTTGGAAGGCGAGGTATGCACTTGTCCAAAACCGTAGTCAATATATGTAGTAGAAATATTTTTGGCATTTAAGTTTAAAGCGTATTTATTACGTGCTTAGTGAATGCTATTATTAATACTAAGCTGCTCTGTTTGCAGGAAGTGTCAAGTGTACTGACTTGTTGTCATCGAGAAAAAGGTCTACTTGAAGGTGGGTTAGATCCACAGATTGCCGCTTATATCACAGATGCAGGGTTAGATGGGCTACTTCGGGTCCCACATATGGACCTTGACCATGCATTGATCATGGCATTGGTGGAAAGATGGCGGCCAGAGACGTACTCATTCCACTTGTCGCACGGTGAGATGACTATCACGCTAAAGACATGGAGGTTATAATGGGGGTACCTGTAGATGGTTTGTCAGTGGTGGGATATACCCATATGGACGATTGGGGCGACTTCTGCGCCGACTTGCTAGGGCATAGGCCACCGAATAGAGAAGTTGGTGCTAATAAGAACACTGCAATGATGGAAGGACCGAGGGTAAAAGCCAAATGGCTTGAGGAGCAATTTAGCAACCCTCTCTCGGCTAACGCCACTGAGGTGCTTGTGCAGCAGTATGCTCGATTTTACATACTGGGGATGTTGGGTGGTATATTGTTTATGGACATGTTTGGCAAACGGATCTCAATTATGTATCTGCAATTTTTCAATCCAATCAGCAACGGAAAGAATTATAGTTGGGGTAGTGCAGCACTAAGTTGGCTATATAGACACCTTTGTAAGGCATCAGAGAAGGCAACCAAGCAGATTGGCGGTGCACTGCTATTGGTGCAGTTGTGGGCGTGGGCGAGGTTTCCACACATATGTCCTGTGATGAGGCATTCACACCAGGCACTGCCCCCAGGTCCACTTACTATCAGGTATGTAGGATCTTAGATAATTACCGTTTTACATTTCCGCATTAACTTTTTTTGCATGGGAATTATGTAAGTAATTAATATGAAGGTTATATCTGTGTTGTTTGCTTGATGGAAAAGGGCTAAGATAATAACTGAACTTACAATGCACGTCCTACGCGCCTATCGTGTGTCGCTTGCTTCACTATGGCCAAATCAAGTATCGTACCTTACAAGTGGGAATCGCTTTGGCATGTAGTTGTTGTACTTACAATTCGCTTTGGAATGAATAAAAAAATTTATTTCAAAGTTACACGTATTGTTCACATTCGTTACACATTTTTTCTAATTATATTGTTAATATGGTTGTTTGCATCTGTTGGATCATTGCAGACTGTCTGGGAGCCATACAGAAATTATTTGGTTTCCCTGCCCGCATATTGTATGGCAGGCCAACACATATGGAGGTCTATCGTGCCGCTCATACATTTTTGGGTGGTTGAAGGCCATCACCCCGAACGTGTTCTCCAACAATTTGGGATGAAGTAAGGCATACCAGTTGATGTCGATACTTCAACTGAACTTCACAAGATAACACTCCAGGGCAAGCAGCATAAAAACTAGGCCCAAGAACATGCCATGCATATTGCTAAATGGGCTGCACACACCACAATTGCCGATGCATCGCCCTTTCATGGGGAGATGAGCTACAATGACGAGTATATGATGCGGTTTCATCCCCGCACTCTTCGCCATATTGCAAAAGAGACCTCGTACTGGGACACTTTGGTAAGTTTACAAAGACTTTTTTGTTATAAATGTACCTCGTTTCGCATAGTTTAGTTCAACCTACTAACACTACTCTTGTATAATTGTGACAGGTTGAATCACAATTGAGGATTATGGCGAAGTGCGAACTAGGGTCTGAGATCTACACCAACTATATTAATGCCTTGCAATCTATTGAAGAGATTGGTCGGTTGACCTTGGACGATGCACGTGATGTGGGCAACACAAGTGAACCGGCTATAGGGCGTGGTCGGCAAGCAGGTGGACGTTAAGAGCATAGAGACCGTCAATCTAGTCAGTATCGTACATCTAGTTGACGTCCCACATCTGGTTAGCGTCACACACCCGTGTCCACATCTAGTTGGCATCACACACCCATGCATGACCACACCATGGAGGAAGCAAGTCAGACAGCAAATGAGATGTGTTTGGACACTGGTTATGACATGGGCTCCATGGCACACGATGAGGCGAGTCCATCCCATACATTTGCCCATAGTTTGTTGCCTTTTGTTTTACACTTCTCAGTCCTCATTAATGTGCTTAATTAACTTTGGCCTTTTTCAGCATTCACCTTCTGAGAATCAACCATCAAAATTTGTACCAGGAGAATTTTCTTTGTCTAGTCCTTCAAGCCTGCAAAATCTATCAATTATAGGGTTCTAATGGGATTTCATCAACTGTTTCCTTTTTCGTATTCTAAAAGTATTGTTACGAGATGTAATACTTTTCATCAATATACTAGTATGTAAAATTTTTCCTTTTTTTTATTGTTGATCATAGAAGTTCTGACTTCTGACTTGTTCTAAACATTGCTATGATATGATCGGTTTTTAAATCTTAATTTGCTGTTGTTTGTATGGAAAGAAACTTATGCATTAATTGTTAAAAAATGTTCTAAGCTTTTGAGTGAGGTTGCTTATAAATGATTATGGTATTTTCTTTATGGACTCTTAACAATCTCCTTTCAATTCTTTATTTTGCTTTCACAATTCATCATTGAAGTTGCGGTAGATATGCTAAATCTGCCACATATTTACTTTTCATTCATACATGCAGTAGGTGTAATGCAGAAATGTGTAGGGGCTTCTTTTGCTGTGTATTAGTTGTATAGCAATAATACGTTTCTTGGTAATTCTTGATAGAACTGCTGTGTAGCTGTACAATAAGTAAGCTAGTCTTGATGGCATATGCTACTTTAAGTTAAGCATTTAAAATATCAACTGTCGATTATTTTAATATTTGATTTTTATGTCCCAGGATTAATCCTCTGTAATGATTCAAATTGATTTGTATCTTCTTTTTTTTTTTTTTTCTAAACATGATATTTCATTACTTGGTAGCACTTTTATTTCAAATTTTGCTCAAAGACTTTCTTGCAAGCCAATATAGGTCATAGCAAGGAGTAGGTGGACTGCTTTATGTGGAAAATTTAAAGTGAAACATCTAGTGCATGGTCTCATGCTCTTTTTTGTTCACTTGGATGTCTAGTCTAGTTGTTTTATTTTCTTTCTTTCCTTTTTGGGGTCTCTTTTGGTAAGTTCAAGCTTTAGAAGCTGAATATTTTTTTTTTGGTTTCTCTTGTATACTTTGTTAAAGGGGTTTCTCTTGTATACTTATCATATACTAGCTATGTGCCATTTTCTTTTCTATGAATTTAATTTGCTTCTTCAATATATATATATATAATATATTACTGTGGACAATATTAATTATTTTCGTAGGTTATTTTGGTAGGTTGTATAATTATCAAATACTAGCTGAGTTTTGTAAAATAAGGAAAAATGGATGCTGGATTCAGGACAGTGGCTGCTAAATATTTCAAGACACAACACTAGTGAGTAATGACTGCGAATTAAGAGTCTAGCACAGGTGCTAAGAAGGCCCTAAAATTGACTACAAATTGATAATGTTGTTCACAAATAATTGTACCATGCCAAGTTCAATCGATGGATTAAAGAATTTTGCTACAAATGACTTTTATATCTTTTAGTATTAATCTGAAGTTAGTTGTACCAACTTTGAAATTGTTTGTTGCAAATCTACAATTGTTAAAATGGCGGTCGCTTTGATTATTTCAATATAAGCCATCTTTAGTTATGGAGGAAACCTTGTGCATTGTTTCATGGATTTTGGCAGTGTCTTGTGACTCTTGTCCATCAAGCAGATTCAACCCATTTGCATGAAGTTCTAGCTTCATTCACCAAAATCAACTTATCAAACCAAAAAAAAAAAAAAAAATGTTCACTAAAAAATCAAACGGACGTAAAGATTTTAAGAGTACAGCAATAAGCGAGAACTTCATGCAAATGGACGTAAAAATCAAATGGACATAAAGATTTTAAGTGCATGATTTATACACTCCAAAAATTGGGGCCACATACAGATTGATACTCAAGTTTAATGCACTCGGGTACTACTAACACACTACTCGAGTTTCATGGACTCAAGTATCAATGGGCATGATTTTGCACTCCTGAGGCCAATACAAATTGATACCCGAGTTTAATGGACTCGGGTACTGCTAACATAGTATTCGAGTTTCATGGACTCGAGTATCAATGGGCATGATTTTGCACTCAAGAAATTGGGGCCAATACAGATTGATACTCGAGTTTAGTGGACTCGGGTACCACACTATACAGTACTCGAGCCCAGGCAACTCGAGTACGAAGTGGCATTTTTTAATCCCCAAATGCCATGTCAGCCAGTCCCACAGTGGAATAGAAAATAGGGAACTCGAGTTTAGTGAACTTGAGTATTAGAAAAAGTGGTAAATCCCCATTTAGTTCTAAAACAGTGCTTTTCTGCTACAAATTTTATGAAAGGGTGGTATTTGGCCATTTTCACCGGCGTACAATATACAAAGTAGTGTCCTACATGGAGTATATCACACTAGCAAACTAAATAATAAATACATTTCTAACTTCTGTATCCAAAATTTAAAAAATTCATTATTTCATAAAATTTTGAGGTAAAAATAAAATTTTGATTAAATTAAAAATCATTACATCTCCCCCTTCTATCTCATCTTCATCAACTCTTGGTTATACCTAGAATGAACTCCATTCAAGTACAACATTGGAGTTGGAGACGAACCAGTTACCCAGAATACCTCATGGCCTCTCTCCCATAATACAATAATTTGGTTTTGTCTAGTCCAGACTAAGTTTATCATATCAAAATATGCCTAAAAATTACTTTGTAAGAGGCTAACATCTGTGATTTGGACAACATCCATAAGTCAAGACGTGCAAAAATTCAATCATTTATTGATTAAATGGGGGAAGAATATCCCCTTGATAGTTTTGTTTGGATTTAGGCTTAAGAATGTTCTTATAAAGAAGAAGAATGTTCTTAAGCCAAACCTTCACAATATTAAGAAATATACTTTTAGATCTTGATTTTAATGTTTTTGTTATATTTTTTGTGTTTTTAACGGTGGATGTACAAATGTGGGTAACGGAAACCTAATGAAGTGAATTTCTGGTGGATAGAGTACCAACTTTTAAACCACTTAGGTAAGTTGTAATTTGCCCATGAATATTTAAATACTTTTACAGTATTTTACTGTTGAAACATGGCACGGATTGGTTGGTTTTTAAGATTTCCTTTAGATTGCTTTTGTGCTAAAAGTGGTCATGCGTTGATCGGGCTAAGGTTGGGGTCAACTCACGACTCAACTCGAACCTCACCTCTTAGTTGGTGAACCTCCCACACAAATACTAATTGATTGATTAGCTAAAATTGTCTACACCTCACATTCAAGTGGACAGTCGACCATCATACGAGTCCCTAGATCTGACACTTAAATCTTAATAGATTTGCACATCCAAACTCCAGAAGTCAAAAATACACATCACAAATTTGCACACCTAATGACAAATCACAAATCATAAATCTAGATTTACACATCATTCTTATCATTAAAAAAATAAATAATAAAAAGGATAGGAACACAACCGCAAGGACCTAGCAAAACCCAAAAAACCAATAACCCACACCAACCTTCAAATCTTTAGTATTCTCATTGTTTACTTGTATCATGTACGTAATATTTAGTTACAGCACCACCACCAATTGTAAATTTAATAGAGAACTATAGGTTCCATCACTACTGCACTTTGGATATGAGTTCATGGAATTTCCATATGGTTCTAATAATCACAAGAACAAAGTGTGGCTCCAAACTTGGTTGGATCCTCTCTTTTTCTTTTTCTTTTTCTTTTTTCTTTTTTTTTCCTTTTTTTGAGAAGGAAATTGGTTGGATCCTTCAGCTGCAACCCACAATATGAAGATGACACGTGTAATTGTCATGTGCAACGCACATTACTTAACCACACTTTTAAGTAATTGTGCACAATCATTTTAAGTAAGTCATGTGCATCACACATGATGAGAACTCATCTTACTATTGTAGATTGAAGCCTAAGGCTTCAACCAAGTTTGTAGTTAAACTGTTAACGGATTATGATCCTTGGAGAGCTAGTTGGAAGTCGTTTTGGTCGTGTTAAAGAGAGATCAAGCTGCGGAACTCAAATATACACAACATCCCAGCAACGCATAATCATTAGCAAAAAAATTGAGGCATTTACAATGTGGAAGCAATGCATACATATTCAGTGTACCAATCATATGATGTTGTGCCGTATGCAGATTCTATAGTCATACTCTACAAAGATGATACTTGGATTTATGCCTCTAACATGAGCATGTAAGGATCTTGACCTCCACTGAACTTCATTAACACGCTTCCAGAACTACTACAGACTCTAATTTGTCAAAATCTGGAGGTATTATTTCGAACCCCGAGCTGTATAGCATTAAAGTCTTGAACATCCACAGCTACATCATCTTTCTCTAGATCATCGGGTCACAAGCCAACCTGGTTTTATTAGAATATCTTGCTTGAAGTTGCGACCTGTGACAGAAGTCGACTCACCCTGACGACGAAAACACTGCACAAGAAAGGATGTAGTTCTTATCATCAATCAAACAGGGATGCACACACTTAACCCTTGAATGTTAAAAGACTTATACTGGATGGTCAGAACTTCTATGAAATTCTAGATTAATGAAGTATGAACTGGTTTACTTATTTCTTTTCTTTTCTGTTTTTTTTCCTGGTTTACTCAATTGTCCATGTATGATGTATGTAAAGAATACTTTGATCAAAAGCCGTGAAGACAATGGATGGGGAAAATATTTGATCCCTACAACTAGTAAGTAGTAACTACTAGGATCTAAAGGGATGAAGTGCATTCCTTTCCCTGTGCCCCATCAGCAACCAAATGTTTTGGAAAATAAAGAATTTTGGCAGTGAAATCCTGAAATTCAATGCCCCATACTATTCCAGAAATTCATCCTCATTGAAATATACAAGGTCAATATCACCAACCTTGTAACAGACGATGGTATCATCTGGGTACATTGCAAACAGTTTAGTTCCAAGTCGGGCATGACAGGAATCACAAAGGCTCTCATCATTGATCTGGACATGTCTTGATCTTTCCTCCAATCTTGCTAACCTCGCATCAACGTCTACAGCACGGGACATATTACGCACGATCTGAAATTTTCATTTAGGTACAGATCAAATTAAATACTTTACAACAGGCCTAATTTTGTTTTATTAGTAAGTTTACACACCCAATTGGTTTTGAACCCACAACCTTACTGTCCACCCTTTCTTGAGGGGGAGGAAGTGTGTGCTACAGTAAGTCTGATTTCAAAGAACGTGACTCTAACCTGTCCCACTGATTCGGTAAAACATGTGGGAGCAATTGTCAAACTAAAACACCAGGGCAGCCATGAACAACATTACTGGTTTTTTTAATATTTTGGGTTTGGTAAGTTCTGTAAAATATGGAATTGGTTCTAGTTTGCTGCTTTGCTTCAAAATCAGTTTGCACACGTTTCTATGAAAACCTAAAATGCAATTAACACATAGTTCAGCAAACTGAATATGGAGCACAAATACTTTGATCAGGTTTTTATTGATTTAAAACCAGTTTGGATCTTCTCCACAGCTTTAAAAATAAAAAAAAAGAACCAATTTGACCAAATGTTTAAATCTGACAAACACCCCCTAATGTATAGCAAATGGAGCTGTCAGCCTGTGAACAACAGGAACAAGCACAAGTGTGCACACACACACATAGATGATTGTAAAGGTAGATCATAAACTATGTTGACTTCAGTTATACTAATACCATGGCTTTATAGTAGATCATCTTGCTCCCCTATTAATTTGATCTACTGCAAGGACAGTGGTTTGAGGAACCCAAATAGATCTGGCTTAATGTCACCCATACTGCAATGTAATTCAATGAAGGCCTAAAGCAATGAAGGGGTTTAAAGGGATATGGATAGAATAGGTGAAAAGAACCTTTATCATTTCATGTTGTTACCTAAGGAAGCAACAAGGCAAATCAATGATTGATTAATGTAACTATGATTAGGAGATCAAATCCACCAAGTGGGTTTTGGACCATATAACCTCACCCTTCACCCACACTTGAGAAAGGAAGAGTTTTTATTTGAGCCAGGGCTCATTAGAAATGTTCAAAGACCAACTAAAAGATAAACCATGCTGTTACATTTATAAAGGAACCATAATAAAGCTTAAAGATCAACTAATACAACTATGATATGGAAAAGAACAAGACTGAATATTCAAAAAGGTCAGAGACATTTGTTACTGTAGTTCATGATCCTATTGTCTCATCATGAGAAATCTCAAATTCAAAATAAATTTACCTGCCCTTGACGATGATGATGAAGGCGAGCTCTAAACATTCTCAATATTGTCTCAGAGGCTAGTTGGAGGGGCATATCTGGAGACAATTTCTGCCATATAGGGAGCAACTTTTTGGTAAGAACATAATAGCTTAAAACTCCCAACCAGACTTCTAAAGCAAACAAACTTCATAATCTGTTTAGATCCCTAGATTTGGCATTGTATTGGACTTTGGATTTGCTACTGGAGATACCAATTCCAAATTGTTTAGATGTCTAATAAGTTTGGAGTTGGCATTGAATTCCAATTCCACACAAAAGGTAAAAGTTTGGTATCCACGACATTGTATCATGCAACAATCACTGGACATCAAATTCAAATTGTGTATATGGATTCCAATTTCTTAACTATGTATGCAACACTAAACTTTAGATGGCCTTATGCATTTATTCCTTTCATAGTTTACACGTAAGTTTAAAATGTTACATAATTCCATAGCCCTATAGTTGGCCGACAAACAATTCAACCAACAGTTGATAAAACCAATTAAAAAATGAAAATTGGCTATGTCAGACTATCAATAAAAATAAAAACTAAAATCACAATAGGGCCACATAAGTTAATCTAGAGAATAATAACCATGCAATTCTCCCATTCTTATTTGAGCTTTCCCTTCAATTTAGAATAGAGGAATCTGACCTTCAGACTCTAGTACAAAAATTCCATTACTTTGCATGCTGAGCCCATTTTCAACCCTAATTTTTTCTCTTTAGCATGAGCCCTAAACATTTTTAAAACCACATCTTGTGTTTTTTTTTTTTTTTTTGATAAGTAAAACCACATCTTCTTGTTAAAACTGAACACCACAGTGTTCAAAGCCTCCCAAAGTCCTTTGACTCCCTTTTGTTCATAAAGCAAATCTGGCTATGATGGCATATTTTTTACTCAGTTTATTAATGAATAGAAACCCGCTTCCTCACCAGAAGGAAGTGCTATTTGGTCTAGAGCTCATTAACCCCAGAACCCACAAGAATGAAGGGCAAGATAGTTTTGTCCAACTCCAGAACTCTTCTACATTAGTAGTGGTGGTAAAAACGGACGGGTCAATTAAGGAGATTACAGAGAATAAGACTCCAAATATAAAAAATGATGGAAAATAATACATGTGGTCACTAGAATAAAATGATGGAAATATTAATCCCAAAAAAAAAGAAAAAAGAATAAAGAATAAAATGATGGAAATGAATTTTTTTTTTGATAAGTAATAAGAATAGTATTAATCAAGAAGAAAGAACGAATAAAGCAAGTATAAGGTGTCCATGATGGTGAACACAAGAAAAAGCAACAAACAACAACAAAGATTAAAAAAAGCAGCTTAGGGGATAATACTAAGAGAAGAAAGAAACTCAATGATGGAAGAACAAGTCAAAGAGCCCCAGCACCTAGTCCAATCAAACAGAGTACTCTGGCATAGAGCTTGTAACTAAATAATCGATTTCTCTTTAGCCTCAAAAGAGCGCCAATTTCTTTCCATCCAAACAGCCCACATCAATCAACCAGGAACCATGTTCCAAATGTCTGAAGAAAATTTCCCCAACCAAAAACTCCAACAAGACACCAAACAATCCACAGAACCTGGCATGACCCATTGGATCCCAAATACCTGTAACATTCTTACCCACAATGAGTGAGCTACATGACAGTGTAGGAGAAGATGATCCATAGTTTCCTCATTACAGTAACACATACAACACCGATCGCCAACCCAAAAAATTTGGGACTAAGACTTGATTGTTGTTGTAGATAAAAAATTAATGTTTGAAGTAAGAGTTATTAGCAAGTGCCCAGTCACATATAATATAGTTCTCATATTTCAGAACAAGTTATGGACGAAAACAATGGATTTGTACTACTCTATGTGACAAGTTTTTATAAATGATTACACTCTCCAATCTTTCTCAATATGTAAAACCAGATGTGAGAATTTTCTTCTTTTTTTTTTTATAGGTAAGTTACACACACCCCATTGGGTCTTGAACCAATGACCTCACCCTCCAACCAATTACTGTGGGAGAAGGAAGTGCCAATTGAGCTATAGCTAGTTGGCAAAACCAGAATATAAGCTTTAAAGTCTGTAGAAAGCAAAACAATTCTTAAAGCAAGAAGTGAATAATGGACAAACAGGTCATGTATGCTTGTGACTGAAAGGGGATGTAATACCTCCAAAACTTGCAAAGGATCCAATGATTCTCCATGATTGTGTAGAAGGCGAACAGCAGCCTTAAACATTGGCTCCTTGCCATCTTGTGGATCCAAATACATATCAAGTAACCTGAGTCATCATAAACAAAAGAAAGGAGACAAAGTGCCTTAACAAAATGATACACACTTGTTTTATATACACAAATAAAAAAATTAGGGAGAAGAGAGAAAAACCAACCGCATATAGGCATCTGGTCTGCCAATCTCTGCACAATACTGTTCAGCTGCTTCACTATCTTCCAGTTTCCTGAAAGACAAGTGTACATTAATCACATATATCCAGCAATTCACTTCTCATTGACAACTTTTAAGATAACATGAAACTCACAAGCTGGCACCTGCTCCTAAACCATTAATGTTTAGGGCTTAAATTCCTTTATATTTTCAAAATTCCACAAACTATACCCAACAAAGAATTTATCTAAACTAATGCTAATTCAAACCACATGTCTCTCTTTTTTTTTTAATTAGTAAGTTATACACACACCAAGTGGGTCTTCCAGCAACAGACATAGCCACAAGCAAATCATCTGCCTACTCTTGGACAAGAGGTACCATTTGAGCATGGACTGGGCATGTTAGGAGACTACTAGATGTTATCTCATGATATACACAATTAAGAACAAAAGAACAAAATTCTTCAGCAGATTTACGCAATATATATACATATTGAACAGAAACACAGTCGCATCGAATTTAACTCTGAGGTAAAATGCTTAGAAAGCTATTCGCATTCACACACAAAATATTGTAATGGTTTTCTATCCCACATCCTCAAAAATCCCACCACTATTATGACCTGATCAAAGTGACATTAGCTACAATTCTTGAGAAATAAATTTAGAAGTTCTACGCTTTTTTTGTTTTTTTTTCCCCCCTCTGTAATGCATCTTGCAAGAACAAGGAAATTGATAGACCATACATCCAGTGCCAAGAGCCTTGTAGCTCAGTATCATAGTAAGCTCTCCTTTATTAGGAGAACCAAAATTTGAATCCCCTCTCCTGAGTTGTAACTATCAAATTATCAAAAAAACAATACACCCAGCCATGGAAGCTAGACCACCAGCCAAACAAGCAGAGGTTTCTCCTGATGTCTCCAATCTTAGTAGAACTTTAAAGCATTGGTTAAGGTTTTAGAGAAAAAGATGGGAGGAAGAGATTTGAGATACCATGCACACCAACATGAGGCAGTTCATAAGGGACAACATCTAGAGGTCAATGATCAACATGTCAATTCCACATACCAAATAGAGAAAGCAAACGTGATAAACTATCACTAATCCCAAAAGCTTGAGCTGATAGGAAATTGTGAATTAAATCACTTAACTATTATTCTAACACTACACCCCACATATAGGCCCATGCTCCCCATTAATAAAGTGGGGCCCACTTGCTCTGAAACTATGAAAAATAAATTTTTTTATACAGGTAAATAAAATTTCATTAAAAACTTTCACTGATCCCGAAAGCTTAAATTGATAGGAAAAGGTATAATCACTTATAAACATTATTTGAGAAAAAATGCATAAGACCCATGTAAAACAACTTTTCTCCTATCCTTCTGTAAATGACGGCAAATTTTTTTCCCCCTGAAGTAATTAAAAAACATCTGCAATTTAAAAAATCCAACAAGACTAAGAATGTAGTACAAGAGAAGCCACTAACTGCTATAATCCAATTAATGAGTTATCTCAGAAGTAACAGCTTCAGCTTAATTACATAATGCTTAGTACCCTAAAACTTATCTCCTGCCATTGGCTCCATATAAGACAGAACAGGATAAATTCTTTTATTGAAATCTACTGAGTGCAGGACACAAGTATTGTGCCCTCAGGTGTCTTACATGCAAATTTTCATATACGAGAAGTGCCTTTTAAAAACAAATCTAAAACAAAATTGAAATGGATAAGTAAAAAATCTGTAGTTAAAATTTGAAACTTACAATGCCAAAATTTGGAGCACTAATGCCTCTTGACCCAGTTTTCTGTAAAGAATTGCCTGTCAAAGTCATGAATAATACTTAGCAATAAGCAAAGACCATTTACCATTTGGCAACAAAAAAGTATCAATGCCATTCATGCCTGACCTAACAACAGTTTGAAAGAAATGATGCAAATCATTAGGCAGTAAACGATCTCAATAGTACATAATCAGAAGATTCAGCCAAGTCAATAGGCAGAACCAACAACAAAGTAATTATAAGAGTTCCAATGGACCTTTTCCAACCATAACTCCGATCCTTCAATCAAGTCAAGAACTTCATCTGGATCATACAAGTCTGAAGACGACAAAAATATCTGCAGTCTTTCTCGAAGAGGACTTTCAAAGATCGAGTTCATTCTATTATCAGAAATTACTGTCTCATCTACCCTTCCAATGTCACTGTTTTGATAAGTATTTTCAGTTTCAAAGGCTTCAATTGCTGATTTGGCAAGTGATAGAGCATATAATGTATGGAATTGAGTATCATCACAGTCCTGATCTTCAATCAACCACTGGAGGTACCTGCGAAATTAAAAGAGGTGAAAACAAATTCACGCTCTGAAAGGCACATAAAATAAGAAAGAAACTTCAGAAGCATAGGGGGAAAAAGGGGTTGAGAAAAACATGAGGAACAAAATTTTGTAACAAAAATAAAAGATACCACATAATTGTGTTATGAAAGACCCGTATGATATATAGCTTTGAAATAATCTCACGAATGAGAAAAAAGACTTATAGAAGAGCAAACTGTTCCGTTAGTTATATGAATCCTATATCTCTTATTGTTATAGATAGTCAAAGAACACTTCCTGAACGGTAACAAATTTATGGCAAGGACACTTCAGTTCTTAAAAACTATAGTTGTATGACTTATAATTTTAGGTCATACAACTATAGTCTTCAATAATTTAATGTATAGTTCAAGAAAAAGATGTCTTATACCCTTCCTACAACCTTAAAAATATACACCTTTTAAATTGAATTTGACATGAATTTAAGCTGTATCAAGGAATATCCTAGGAGTTCCCATATATAATAATTTAAAAAGAAAAAGAAAAAGAAAAAAAAAAGAGGAATATCCTAGGAGCATCGGATATATTTTCTTTTTCTTTTTTGTCATTCAATATATGTTACACACAGATAAGGCTCCCTCTTTTTTCTTTTTCTTTTTTTTTAAATGAAATTTTATTAAAAAAAGAAAAAGGGAAGGTCAAGTACAAAGATGTTAATCAATCCCTTTCCAAATACAATCACAAAGACAAAGAATTGAGGCTACCTCATCAAAGTAACCTGCTACACACTCATGATAGATGAGAAGGGCAATTTGAAGCAGTACTATTTTCTGACTTTCCCTTCATATATCATTTAAGAAGGCATACAACAAATTCTGGACCAGCATATTGGTGCTCTGACACCAGTCCCAGAGTCTATGGACCTTCACAATTCATATAATTTAGCTGCTCTCTTAAGTAGGCTGGATATCATAGCCCCATATCCAACCTACAAGTTTCTTAATGAAAAACACACAGCCACAAAAAAAATGGCCTTTTATATTGAAAAATTGAACAACAGTTTTGACAGCAAGGTTTCCCCCCTCCCCTTTTTTTGGATAACGAGTGTAGAAATCCAGACTTGGCCAAGGGCTACCCAACAAGCTTCATTTTTATTTTCTTTACAGTTTTTTTTTTTTTTTTTATCAGTCTTTACAGTTTTTGTTTCTTTACCAAAAATCAAAATCAAAATAACAAAATAGAAATTGTAAACAATATTAACAAGCATCATTGCATGTTTACAGCAATGGCTAAAGCTTATGGATCTGTAATCGGGCAAATAATAACACACAAAAAAAAAAAGGAACAGAAGTAATTAACTTTTTACCAACATAATTCTTATTTTACAAGTATAAATATGATCTATTAGCTTTAGTTCCAAGTGGGAGCTTTGTGGTCTATCTATCATCGTTTTACAAAGCTAAAAAAGTGAACGAATCAAAATGAGAGAGATCCCAAGCAGGTGGAAGATGAGAGGTTGAGCACCCTTTGATATAAATAACTTCATACAATTATACTGCTGCAAAGCTGGGGTGCAGTGTATGTGATGAACATACCTTTGAAAAATTTCTACCTTTCTTGGATCAATTGCTGGAATAACTTTATCTGTGATAAGTAATGAAATAATATATTAGACTGGTTACAACAAAAACAAAAAGGAAAGGAAAAAATTTACAGATGCCTGCAGCTAGCAAAATTTAATGAACTCTTTTTCCTTTTTTTCTTTTTGACATGATGATATCTGTACTAATAATTGAAGTGTAAAACAATCTAGGATGACAATTTAAGCATACAGGCTTCATACTCAACTGCTGCTAAAAATTTTAAAAATAAAATTAATCCAAGAAGTGACACAAATCAGAGGGTCGACACTCATCTTGCTACAGCCAAGAAAATAAAGAGATAAAAATGCAAACTTTATCTTATTGACTTTTGATAAGATATTGAACTATCATATCAAGTTCCCTATATTTAGTTTGGTGGGTCGCTTGTATAAAAATATTAGCAAAAGTATTGGCCAACAGACTTAAGATGGTGTTAGGGAAGTTAGTATCTAAATATCAGAATACTTTTGTCCAAGGGCAACAGATCTTAGATAGCTAATGAGTGCCTAGACAATAAATTAAGGGACAGGATACCTAGAGTGGTACTCAAATTGGATATAGAGAAGGCTTATGATCATGTGAAATGGAGTTGCTTATTGTGGCTATTAGAACGAAACGTTAGAGCAGTTGTTGCTGCATTGCACTATTGCTAGGGAGCTGTGGTCTTTCACATTTATGGCTTTTGGGGTACTTTCGGTGATGCCAGGCCAGGTCATTGATTTGTTAACCATCTAGAGAGGGGTGTTTAGAAGTCATCATAATAGGGTTGTGAGGTAAGTTGCACCCACATTGCATTATGTGGACCATATGGAGAAAGAGGAAACATCAGATCTTTGAGAACAAAGAGAAATCCATGCAAGATATTAAAAGTAGCTTTTTGAGATCTTTGTTCAAATATTGTACTTCGATTGGGGGGGTGTCTTGTAGTTCTATTGTTGATTGTTTGAACTTCATGAGTGTCTATTTATAATTCTTTAATGGTGCTCACATTTGAGCATTTCTTCTTCCTAATAAATTATTCTCCTATCCACCACCCACCCCCACCCCAACAAAAAAAAAAAAAAAAAAACAGTTCCCTACATTTAAAAAATAATTATATATTGGTACAAAGTGATGCTTACAAAAATTTTCAGTAAAGGATTTATAAAAAGAAACAAAGAGGAAAACCAGTGTGATGTGAAATAAATTTCCACACATTGCAAAACACAAAATAGGATGGCATGAACCACCTGTGAATCTGTGATATCCACATGAGAAAACACAAAATTATTGGCTAAAAACCCATAGCAGGAGAAAGAAAGATTGGCACCCATTTGAATCAATATATACATGCATACATTCATACGTGTGTGTGTGTGTAATAAATATATAACATCAGAACCAAAGTTCATCATGACATGACCATTCTTATAGGCATGGGGCCCACCTGGGGAAAGTTGATTGGCTCTTTTTTCTGATGTTAAAACTTGAACAGCAAGCACCTGGTTGATATCAGCAACCTAAAAAGAGACATCAGGAAGATCCTGATTAGCCATTGAGTACATCAAGCACATTCATTATTAGACTTTCTTCAAAGATCACCAAACTTGTATAAGAAATGCACATACCCATCCAAGATGTTGTAGAACCAAATCTTGATCAGAAGATTCCTCAAGAATCTTTGATGCCTCAACTGCAGCAATCTCCTTACTGGAGATACCATTATTACTGGTATCCTGTATGTCATTCTCCAAAGTGGGGTCTTTCCAGAGACCAGTTGAATAATTCCTTGCCAAAACGCGCCAAATAGCAAGAGCTTTTGAGCTAATCCCTTTACTTGCATAGAGGAAGGCAAGCGTCCGTAGGTGACCAGAGTCGTCTAATAAAGTTTCCAACTCCTCCTGCACCGTCCATGCAAGTTGACCGGTCATCCTTCAAGCAAGCTCCAGACAACGGACTCTGTTTTTCAATGCATTGGAATACTAAGATTCCAGTGTACCACCAACCTCACATATTGCATTGTCTTGAGGTCTATAAAATAACTTGATCCAGACCCAACAACTAAACAAAAATGCAATTTTCCAAATCCATAACAATTTTAGATGGATCTGATGGTCAACCCTTCCAGTTCAAAACCCTAATTTCTCTCTCTCTATCTCTCATAATTGTTTGTTTTTAGAACACTAGCATGAACACAGGTTCGAATTCAGGCCACAGGGACCAAGCTGATGAGACCACTGTATAGTTGTCTGATAACAGAATGTCAGTTGACTTAATCTCCCTTCTTCTTTTTTCCCAGTACACTACTGCTTAATTGTTTTGTGTTCTCATTCTTAATCAAATCTTATTAAAAACTTCATTTCATTTGTTTGATTTACAATATACATCTTAATGGAAAAGCCAGGCATAGCTTGATTAGTGGTTGAAATCTAAAACGGTGTAAGAAAAGCATGGATCTAGAGTGACAAAATTAGTTTTTGTTTGTGATCTTACTGTTCGTTCAGTCACTTCTTCCTAGGATTCTCTTAAGATCTAATAAATGTGAATTTTCTGATTTTACTTTCTTTTTGTTTCTCCTAGAAAAGGTAACCAGAATAACAGAGAACCATTTTTTTTTTTTTGATAAGTAATAAGACTTCATTGATAATAAAAAAGAGATACCCAAGCACACAGGGTGTATACAAGGGAGAACAAATCAAGAACGAAAATTACAAAAGTCAAGTAAATCCAGAAGAGAAAAAGAATGGTTTCTCCACACAGAGAACCATTCAAGTAAGGTTCGGAAAAAAAGAAGCTTGATGTCGGGCATAGCACGCTCAGAGTCTTCAAAGCATCTATTATTCCTCTCCTTCCAGATGCACCACATCAAGCAAGGAGGAACAGAATAACAGAGAACCATTTTTCTTGACAAGTAATTTCAGAGAACTTTTCTCATCCATTTTCCTCAAAATTCTATTTTATTAGAAACCATAATTCAATGTTTCCAACTTCTTAATGCTCAGGTTTTCTAGTTCTTCTTTGGCTCCCCTCAACAATTATTTACACATGAAGAAATCAGTTTTTTTTTTTTTTTTGAAAGAGGGGGGGGGGGGGGGGGATGCGGTTCTGTAACACAAACCGAGTCCATATCATAAGTCCCCTATTAGTCTGGACAAATAATGAATATATTAACTTAAGAAAGCAAAGGATATACAAAATGTATGTATGTGTGTGTGTGCTCAGACAGGTCTGTGTGTCATATGTATATATATTGGTACATACCACAATACAACTGTTTTCTGAAGATGCCAGCTTTTCCATGTCATTAATACGATTTAAAGCTCTATAAAGGTACATTAATAGTGTGTCAACTCCCTCTCTCACTGGCAATGTTAACTCTTTCTCCCGACAAACTTCCAAGTACCTATAGTAAGAGAAAAGAGTTAAACAATGACACCACTACTCAGATCACATGCCACCAAAAAAAAAACATTAAAAAAAAGTATTAAAACAGTCTGATAAGGGAAAAAAAAGTGGATCATTCTTATCTAGAATGCTAGCACAATTTAAATTGAAAACTATATAATCCAATACCTGATCCTGCACCACCCTCCCCCATTTACTTTACCCCATGGCACTGCAGTGGTTAGGGAGAGAGGCATGCTGCAGATATTACACAAGAAAGAAAAGAAAAGAAAAGAAAAAAAAAAAGACACACCAAGTCAAGAAATGTAAGCACCTGATAATGTTCTTGATTGCTGACTCCAATAAATCAGCTCTACTTGGTGGATTCAAAAGAAAATCTTCATCTATTAAAGTTTCTACACCTGCTTTTCTCAGGAAGGTAGCTCTTTGGATAGCCAACAACCCATCATCTACAACATCTTCAACAGGTTTAGGGGGTGGATGCAAACCCCAATATCGGTTTCTAGGAACCTGAAAGTATGGTATCATCAACTATTAGGCAGATATTGTATTTTTTTTATTTTACATTTTTAGTTTTTTTGAGTGAGTTCATAGTTAGAATAATCAATGGTACGAGGTAGAAGCAATCTTTGACAACAGAGTTCGTACGAGTAGAACAACCATAGACATTAGAAAAGATGTATACCAGCAGTGACCAGCGATTTGGATCTCGCATTATAAATGGAAATATTTCAGAAGGCTGCATTGTCTCTGACTGCAAGAAGTGATTTACTGCTTCCTCAAAATGCAGGTCAAACAGCAATAGAAACCCCACTTGAGCATGAACAAAGGAGAGCATGTCCTTTGACAATTCACCATCACACTCAAGCTCCTCCACCAAGGCAATGGCTGCTTTAAAGTTCTTCTTTCTCAAAACATCTTTAATTTGTTCTTCAGAAGGTAATTTACGATAGCAAATAACCTAGTAACCATTTAACATGAAACAGGAGAATTTATCAAGACCCCTCAAGAACAGAATTAAAAAAAAAGCTATTGGTTAAGGCATAATGTGAACATCTAAATACAATACAACTTGTACCCTTTACATCACAAAATAGACCATCAATTGTAAAAATGGGTGAAGCCCCATCAAGCTCGTTTTACATACCTTGTTGGGTGTTGCAACAGCAACAAGTTTCCCACTCCCAACTTCCTCATCAGCAACAATGCAAGCTCCAACTCCTTCCCCACCAAAACTTATCGATTGAATACAACTACCCGACTTCTTATGATACACCTCCATCTTCCCATCCCTCACAACAACCACATAGGAAGACATCTCCCCAATAGAATCCGGTCCGCCACGCCTGAACACCAAGCTCCCACCAACTGGCCGGCCGTGTTCATCAACAAGAACACCCACATTGTCCACTAACAACAACACATTCCACTCTTTCCACAACAATTTGAGCCGCGGCGGGGTAGACATATCCGGCAACGTAAATATAATCCCACTCTGTCCCGTAACACACGAAAACAAACTGTATCCGTTAACCGTACCAACAACTATGGAATCGTCAAGCCACACAAGTGTGATAACCCCATCGATGCATTGAATTTCTTTCAAAACCACAAGAGAACCGTATGCGCCATTAACATCAACGTCGGTTTTGTTCACTCTATTGCCTAAAACGAGCTCTACAAGTATCAATCTTTTACCGATCACAACTGCGAAAACGAAATGACCTAAATTATTAGCTTCACTCCGTTGCTGCTGCTGCTGCTGCTGTTGTTGTTGTTGTTCGGATTCTTTGATTTTCAAACCGTTTGATCTGATTCCACCACTCAACCTCTGTAAAAGCCGTTGACTCGCGCTCGCGTACTCCAAAGAAGAAGAAGAAGAAGAAGAAGCAGCGGTGCTGTCGATGAAATCCGTACTCTCGGTTTGATTACCAGTGCTACGAAATCGCCTGGTGATCGCGGAGACTCCTTTGAAGAAAGCGAGCTTCTTGGCGGGCTGTGACAGAAACGAATCGAGCAAGAACAGAGATCCATCGGAAAGAACGAGAAGCTTTGCGATCTCGGGGAGGACGATAATGCGATCGATCGGAGAACCGTCGGCGACCGTAATGGCTTGCAAAAAGGAGGTGGTTTTGGGAGAGGATTGGAGGAGAATTAGGGTTCCGGCGAGAGTTCCGATGTAGATGAGGGTTTGGGAATCCGAGACGGTGGAGATGGCGAGGGATCGGGTCGGGGATTGTGAGTGGGTAGAGAGGTCAAATTGGGTGAGTGGTTCGAGGACAGTTCGAGCCCTGGTTTCGGGCTCGGGCTTCGCCATGAGGTCCGTTCGAGTTCGAAAGTCTCAATTTTGAAAAGAAAGAAACAAAAATTGAAATTTTGCTGCTCCTTCAGTCAATCCCAGTGCGTTCTCTGTCTCCAACTAACGAGATCCGCTAACTAATGGATTCGGGTATGGTTCGGTTTTTTCCCCCAAAATACTATTCCGTCTCATGGTAGGGAAAAGGTGAGTTTGGGGAATGGAAAACTTTGGTTGAGAAGATAGAAATATGTTGTTTGTATAAGTTTACTATTACGTACATTTTTTTTTTTTTTTTGAGGGCATTATTGACCTTTATATTAAATACAAAATTTTCTTTAAAAAATACAAATTATAATTATTATAATAAAATATAATAATAAATAAAAGGACACAGCATGGGTGGTTGGGTGTACAACAAAAAAAAAGTGTGGGTGCATCCAAAATAAATTAATTAAAAATAAAAAAGAGTTGTAACATATAAAGGCTTAAAACACTTGTGAAGTAAGGGTAGTTAAGTTATTTGACTAAAACTCCTGTTCTCCTCTTCATTTTCTCACTAATTTGTAGAGATTACATTTTAGTGGATTTATGTGGAAAATAGAAGGACCCTACTAGTTTTCTCTCCCTTTCCTCTCTTAACCATTTTATCTCTTATTTTCCCCTCACATTTTTCCATTATCCCCAAAACCATCCCAACCATACCATAAGAGTGAAAATGAACAATTATTTTGGATATAGTTATAGAATATTATAAATTAATATATATATATATATATATATTTGTTTTCACCTACACAAAATATTTTTAAAGTCGGTCTATGTTCACAAGCTAGGCCAACTCCTCATCCCCATCCAAATTCATGAGCTTGGCTACACCTCCATAAAGAATGACTTTGACTATATATGGGTCGATTCAGTTTGGCCAAAACTTCTCTCTAAGATCAAAAACTACAGCTTGCAACTATTTGAGAACCAAATCCCTAACCTTAAGATCTCACAACTACACCCTCTTATTGAACGATCTTGCCATAAATCGTTCATATTCTTGAAAGTGATAGAGTGCTCTAAGTCATTTCTCATCAGTAAGTAATAACTACTCATCATGACAACCCCTCATCCATTTTTATTTTGGGATATGGGACTCCAAGAGCACTCTTGAATAATTTACCTCTATCTTAACCAATGTAGTTAAAGGTGCTCCAGGCGCTTGCATGTGCTCTCAGGCGAGGCGAGGCGCCAGAAAAGCGCCTCAAAGGCATTGAGGCAAGGCGCCTTTCGTGAGGTGCTCACCTCTAAAGCCTAGGCACTCACCTAGGCATAATTTGTTAGGCAAGAGGTGAGCACCTCAATAAATTTGGTCATTTTAAAGCCACCAATGACATGTTTTGTAAATTTAAAGGGGTGCAATGTTGGTTTTAAACTTGTTATCCTTAGTGGGGATGAACTGTCACGCATTAGTTCAAATAAATTAATAAAATAATAAGCATAAAACAAAAGATTCAAAAAGAAATTTCGAGAACCACTCTTCTTCAACAACTTTCAGAGCAAAGCATTGGTCTTTCTTCTTCTTCTTCTAGGGTTTAGAAGAGAGGGTCCACTAAGAGTGGGCCAATGGCTACTGACAGTCAGCCAACATCAGGTAATTTTTTCCTATTCTTTTATTTTATTTTATTTTTTTACACTGCCTTGGTGCCTCCAACAACTCTTTCCTCTCTATTTCTTCTCTGCTTTTTTTTTTCCTTTATTCTTCTCTATTGGACTCTCTGTCTCCAGTAACTCTCTCCTCTCTACTTTTTCTCAACTTTTTTTTTCCTTTGCCCTTCTCTCTTGGACTCTGACCATCTCCAGCAACTCTCTCCTCTCTGTTTTTTCTCTACTTTTTTTTCCCTTACCCTTCTCTCTTGGACTCTGACTATCTCCAACAACTCTTCCTTCTCTATTTTTTTTTCCTTTACCCTTCTCTCTCAAACTTTGACTATCTCACAACAACTCTCCCATATCTTTCTCTATTTTCGTTTCCTGTATTTTTCCCTTTTCTCAAACTCATTACTTCACCCAATTTCTAGAGCTTAAACCATAGTAAATGATACATAGCTAGCTTAATGTAGAATCCTATTAAATGTATTCTATTGAGTTTTTTTTTTGTTTTTTTTATTTTTTTATATATGTAGAGTGGCTTCAGATAATGGGAAGAGAAAAGATCCAAGATGGAAATATAATTATTTAGCTAATGTTTAAGACAAAAATTCAGTGACTTGCCTCTTTTGTAATAAAGTCACAAAGGGAGGGATACATAGAGTAAAGTAGCATCAAGTGGGGAATTCTAAAATACTACAGAGTGTTTAAAATGTCCTAATCATGTTAGAAAAGAGCTTGCGCATTATATGGCAAAGAAGAAGACTGAGAAGGAGAACTATGACAAGATGCTTGATTTTGATAATATAGATAATATGATTGAAATTGATGATGTAGATGATGATGAGGTAGAGGAAGTAGAAGTTATCCAAAAAGGTGAAAATCATACTCTAATTAGACGTGGCAAAATAGGCTGTTTGGTTCGGGTCAACTAGGTTTGCAAGTCAAAACGAGTCATTTTTAAATGGGCCGCGGGTCACAGGTTGGGTTGGGTTGACCCGTATTTTTCAAACAAACTTTTTTTTTTTCAATTACAAAACAAATCAATGACAACCTGTTTAGAAAGAATGAATAAAATCAATTAAGGAAATGAATTACACTTAATGCCACTTATTAATATCCTTTCAATGTTGATAGTTTTGAGCATGACAAAAATGATTTATAATCATAAATTCATGATGGAAAAAGTCTTCAATGTTAATAGTTCACTATCAAAATGCATATAATTATAAGTTTACAATTTCAAAAAGAGATAAATCTTAAAACAAACAAAACAAGTAAGCCAACAAACCATCTTAATCAATTTTACTAATGATGCAAAAGTAAATAAAGCCAGCTAATCTAAATATCGGCTATACAATTCATTGTCTTACACCAGTATATAGAAAAGTCACCCAGTAGTAGCTAGCAAGACCAGCTTAATCAGCTTTAAAGACCACTAAAACAAAATGGGTGTTAGAAGGGGAATCCTACTAGTAAGCCAGAGTTTGCTTCTGCATTCAAACTCCTTTATCAGAGAAGTATTTGCATACTTAGGTCACAGGACACCACTTCAAATGAGGACAATACTTCTATACATACTAGTGCCACCAGAGAGAGTACCAATGAATCAAGAAAGAAATAAACATATGTAACCATTATATATGAATCATGACCTATCCTTATCAATAAGTCTAGCACCGGTACAAAAAGTTCAGATTCTTGCTCTGTAAAAACTGTAATACATAATTAGCATGGAAAATCAAGATATTTAAAATAAATGTTTGATTTTTTTGTAGAAAGGTAAGTAATTCACAAACATGATAGCAAACTTGTAAACTTGTAAAATGTATGTTTTAAGTTTACATCACTAATAATATCATTCCCGCAAAAACAAAAAAACAAAAAAAAAACCTACATGTCATGGACCATATCAAGTTATTGGCCTTCTTAAGTGCACATGTTTCTGTTGCATTTAAAATAATAGTAAAGTTAGATTACTTAGAAAGATAAACTAAACAAAAAAAGATTTAAAAATTAAGTAAAAAAGAATAAGTAAATATTTTATAAAAATTACATCTCAATCTTAATCTACTCAATGTTGGTAGCAGATTCAGCACTACAAATATTCATACTCGCAAATTGTAGCTCAAGTTGGCCAATTTCATCAGCATCTTCATCTACAATACAATATTTTAATATAACTTAAGGTACTATGAAAGCAAATCAATAAAGAATTAAAATTGTATAATTATGATTATAAATAAATTAAATTACCTTCAAATCCATATAGCCAACTTTTAATACACAACGTAACTTCCACGTTCTCAAGTAAAAAACGTGATCAATACAGAGTAAGAATTTTTTTTCCAGTGCTAAAACTTGATTCAGAAGCAATTGTGGTTATCGAAATGCTCATGAGATCCTGTGCCATTAAAGAGAGCTCTAGAAACTAATTATAATTCTCTTTTCACCAAGAGAGAACTTCTAACTTTGAATTTTTCTTCTTGCTAAGTCTAGACTCTTCTAAATACAAGTCCAATTGAGATTTTTTTGTTTTGGCACTATGACCACTTTTATAATGTTCAAATTCTTAATCATTAAAAAAAATTGCAATGAAAAATAATATCACACAACATTACAATTTTTATTATTAAAAAAACATAACACAACATATACTAAACAAAATGCAATTCACTTACCTCATCTTCCATATCTTCATCATCATCAAGATCATCCACAATACCGCTAGTATGACTAGAACTCCCTGCACAAGATGATACAATTGTAGTGGCCATAGGCTTGGGGCATTCATATTCTAAAAAAAGCTCATACAATGTGGTTTGAATGCTCTCCACCTTTATTTCAACAATGTGTCCAATTGGCTCTATTTTCTTGAAAGTAAAGTCCACATAATCCAACTTATACCTTGGATTAAGAACAATGGCACAAGCTAACACCACACTATAACAATCTCAATATTTGTCAAATTTACCTTTCATCTGTTTTACCATATTACTGATAAATGAATCTTGGCTCTCCATTTCTTCAAGTAAGAGCAATTCAATTTGAGATCCTTCTTGAAAATATAGATTTGTTGTAGGGTCAGTTCTAGAAAATAGAGTTGTAATGTCATTGAAAGGTTTGAAAAACCAAGTTATCCTTTCAACTCTATTCCATTCATCCCTTGATAGACAATGCTTGAAATTAGCATATTCTTCTACTAAATCAACACAGAACGATATCTTGTAGCACTGTCAATCATGTCATATGTTGCATTCCATTTTGTAAACACATCTAAATGTAAACCCTTTGTTCTCTTCATATCAACTATCTTGGCACATTCATCAAATCTACACATTCTACTATTTGATCCTTTAAGATATTTCATAGTTTTTCGGATCTTAATCGCTAAGTCATCTATTACTTTTAATCATTCTTGAACAATAAGATTCAATATATGAGCACCACAACGCACAAAGGAAAAAGATACCATTATATAACAATAAACCCCCCCTCATTAAGCTTTTTCTTTATGTAATTTTGGCAATTATCATTATCAGATGTATTATCTAAAGTAATGAAAAATATTTTCTTCTCAATACCCTATTCTTTCAAGAAATTTAAAATTTTCTTCGATAAAAGAGTTCCCGTGTATGGAGGTGGCATATGACAAAAATTCAAGATGATGTTTTTAAATTCCTAATTCTCATCCACATAATGCGTCGTAAGACAAATATATCCCTCACTTGTAACAAAGGTCCATAAATCCGAAGTCAAACATATTTTATCATGAATTGATTTCAACTTATTTTTAACGTCATCCTTCTCTTTCTTGTAAAGTTTTAGAACATTAACTTTTGAAGTATTCCTAGAAATATGTTTAACATCTGAATTTAAATAGTTGAAAACTTTTCTAATGCCCTTATACTCAACAAAGCTAAATGCTAAATTATGTTTAATAATAGCCTCCGCTAACATCTCACGAAACTCTTCTTGAGTTATTTTGTTTTATAACACCCTACCCTCTTCTTCACCATATTATTTTACTTCATTTCGTTTTAAGCATTTGAGAAGATGGCGATGCAAGTTTGATGTTCCATTATGACTATCCGCCAAAAAAAAGTTCTCACACCATTGACAAATAGCCTTACTTAACCCTTCTTCATCAATAGGCAATTTCACAAATTCAGTCAAAACTGAAAAAGTGTGTTGTTTTTCCTTTTTTTTTTTTCCCCTGAAACTCTTTTTGGTTTCTTAACCTTTGATTTTGAATTAACTCTTAAAAATGGTGAAAGATTTGTAGAAGTATCCATGATTACAGCATCATCATCACTTTCTAAATTTACAGTCGAAGAAGTCACTGTACTCTAATTATCAAAACAATGTATATAATTGAAATTCTAGTCTATTTAAAACATCTAAAGAAACTGTGAACATAAGACATTCATCCAAATGACAATGAGTTAATGACATTTTCAATTTTTTCAACAATCAAACACACAAACAATTAAATATAATGTTAGCAGAGCAGTATACTATATTACTATTGCTAAATCATAATATTAAAAAATCAATTCAAAAACTAAAAACATTTAGGGATTTAAGAGAATGATAAAAAGGATTTAACTTACCTTCACCCTTGTTACTGATTTGCGGTTGTGCTCCTCTTAAATGGGTCAGCAGGAGGCGAGATCTAGGCTGTGTGGCTTGTGGGTGGCGAGAGATAGAGAAGTGAGAAAGTAGAGCTGTGGAGTGTGGAGCATATATGCCGAGAAAGAGGAAGATTGGTTTAAAGAATTAAGGACTGAAAGAACTAAGAAGAGAAGATAAAAGAAAAGAGTAGAGGCACAGTCGCATAGAGAGAAAAAAGTAGAGGTGGAGAAAAGCTGAAAGAGTAGAGGCGCAAGCTTTGTGTGAAATTGAAAAGGTGTGAAAGTGTGAAAAGAATGGTAGAGGCGCAAGAATAGAGGAACTGAGGAAGCTTTGGCCTTTGTGGTTTGTCATGTTTCACATTTATGCCTTTGGACTACAGCTAGTCAGCTAGTCAAATTGAATGAGATTTTTTCTTTTCTTTTCTTTTTTTTAATGATTGTCTTGTCTTATCTCGTCTTGTCTCATACTCTCATGTTTGTGAAGCTCTTATTGGTTGTGAAGCTCAAATAGTCAAATTGAATGTGAAGCTCTTAGTGATTGTCTTGTCTTGTCTATTGTCTCATGTGAAGTGTGAATATCTATAATCTATTAACTATTGGTTATGGTGCTTTGTGCTTTATGCACCTAGTATTAGGACATAGTCTAAATTTTTTTTTTTAGCAATTTTTTTTAACTTGTCGAGTCGGGTTGACTCGCAAAAAAATTGGGTCGGGTCACGGGTCAATTTGTTTTTGCTTCAATTCAAAAAATTCAAGTTTGGGTCAGGTATTTTTCAGGTCGGGAAATTTTAACCCGTTTTGCCATGTCTAACTCTAATAGGAGAGGAATTGGCAATAGAATCTGAATGAAAACTACGAAATTAATGTCAAAGTCTAAAAAATTGAAAGGTCTCATGAATTCTTTTGTGGCATTAAAGCCAAAAAAATGGTTGTAAGATGAAGCAAACTAACATCTATAATAAATTTGACAAAGATAAAAGAGCATAAGCTCGTTAGTATATCGGCCGACTATTTTATATAGCCAGTATACCATTCAATGTTGCTTGCTTAGATGAATTTAAATGAACAATTGAAGCTATTGGGCAGTTTATTCCAAATATGAAGCCTCCTAGTTACCATGAGTTAAGAGTTTCAATTAACAAAAAGGAGGTGACTTACACAAATGTGTTATTGAGTGGTCACAAGGAATCTTGGAGGAAACATGGTTGTTCTATTATGTCTGATGAATGGACTAGTAGAACCAATAGGACCTTGATGAACTTTTTGGTGAATTGCCCATCTGGAACCATGTTTGTGAAATCAGTTGATGCATCATCTTTTATGAAAACGGGAGAAAAAACTTTCGAATTACTTGATGCATTTGTAGATTAGATTGGGGAGGCTAATGTAGTCCAAGTAGTATCAGATAATGGATTTAATTATGTGTTTGTTGGGAAGTTGTTGGAAGCAAAATGGCTAAATTGTATTGGACTTCATGTGCTGCACATTGCATTGACCTTATATTGAAGGACATTGAAAAAATTCCTAGAATTGCAAAAACTTTGGAAAGAGCCATTCAATTAACTAGATATATCTACAACCATAGGGGTGTGTTAAATATGACGAGAGAATGCACAAACCAAAGAAAGATAGTTAGGGTTGGGAAAACTAGGTTTTGTACTTCACATCTTACAATAAAATTCATTTATAAGCAAAAGCATAACCTAAGGTTCATGTTTACTTCTGAGGAGTGGGTTCGTAGTAGATGGGCAAAGGAAGCAAATGCTAGACGAGTAGTAGAAGTGATTTTGATGCCTTCTTTTTGGAATACTATAGTTTACATTCTTAAAGTTATGGGCCCTCTTGTTCGAGTTCTTCACCTTGTTGATAATGAGAGAAAACTAGCTATGGGTTACATATATGAGGCAATGGATAGGGCCAAAGAAGCTATTATAAAAGTTTTTAATGAGAATGAAGAAAGGTATTCAAATATTTTTAAAATCATTGATGAGAGATGGGAATGTCAACTACATTAGCCTTTGCTTGCAGCGGGTCATTTCTTGAATCTAGAGTATTTCTATTTCAATCTTAAGATAGAGAAAAATGAAGAATTATATGCTTGTATAGAAAATCTAGATCCAAGAACTGAAATTCAAGACAAGATCATGCTTGAGCTATCCATGTATAAGAAAGCTGAAGGACTCTTTGGCATTCCATTGGCGGAAAGATCAAGAAAGAAAAGGGCTTTGAGTAAGAAAGCATTTATATCTAACTTAAAATGACTAGAACAGTGGCACTTTTTACAAATAAAAAATCTAACTTCTATGTATATCATATATCATTACTCATACTTATTTTTTTAAGATAGCTAAATGGTGGAGTCTGAATGGGAGCTCAACTCCCAATTTACAACCATTAGCTATGAAAATCTTGACCTTGACTGGTAGTGAATGTGGTTATGAGTGTAATTGGAGTGTGTTTGAATAGGTGAGTTTTTAAGTATGATAAATAGATTTTATCCTTTGATGAGCTACTTTATTTCACATAAAATTTTAATAGTTTAATTATTCACTAATAGTCTAATACTTAGTTTTCATAAATGCTTGTAGATTCACACAAAAAGAAGGAATAGACTTGCACAAAAACGACTAAATGATTTAGTCTTTGTGAAGTATAATCAAAAGATGAAGGCACGATATGATAAGCGTGATGTTATTGATCCCATCTCCTTAGATGTATAAATGAAAGTAATGAATGGTTGTTGGGGGAAATGGGCGCTCAATCATCTATGACTGTTGAAAATGAGTTGGTTTTTGATGATGACGATAATGGTTTGACATGGGGTGTAGTAGCAAGAGCTGCCGGTGTTGGAGAACCAAGGAAGAAAATAGATTCCAAACAAAATCAAAGGTAAGCTCAAAGACCTCAACATCACAACCAAATATTGAAGAGGAATATGTTGATTTTGATGAGACAGAGGAAGAGAACGTTGATGGTTATAAATTTGGTTCAAGTGGCTTTGAAAGTGATGGAAACTTGAGTGAAGAGTCTAATGATGACCTTTGGATTAAAACTAACAACCACATTCAAGCTATTAGCCTTTTAGAATGTTCAATCTTCAAATGCTTTTTTTTTGTCATGGATAGTCATAAAGTTCAATGTTTTGTTTAGGAGTTTTCTTCTTTCTAATATAAAGTTATGAACAATATTTTGGTTTAATATTCATATTTAGTTGATATTTGTATGGAGACTAATTTTTTAATGGTGATTTATGCTTAATATTCAGACTTAGTTGATATTTGATTATTATTCAGACTTAGTTGATATTTGATTATTATTCAGACTTAATTGATATTTGGATGGAGACTAATTTTTTAGTTAAGATTCAAACCCCAAAATTGGTTTTATAGACTAGCTCCTATCCATTGGGAATGGAGTCAAATTTGTTTATATAATATTCTTGTACATCAAATACCTTAGATTGGAACCTTATATATAAAATAACTATATTTAGAATTTGGTGCCTCGCTACACTCGGGCTAACACCTTTTTGGTGCCTTGTTGCCTCGAGCGATACAAGGTCCTGGCGCCTTAAGGGCGTCTTTCGCCTTTGACTACCTTGATCTTAACAAGTAGAATTGCTTATGTACCATAGGTTAAAGAATAATGTGTTCCCATGTAGAAGATTTGATCAATGTCCTATAACCCTATAAAGTAAACAGTAGTTTCTTAGCTAATTTCCTTTGGCCTTTAATCATTTTCTCCAAGATGACCTTGATGTTGTTATTTGTTGCTTCTATTGCTCCATTGGTTTAAGGTTTGTAAGGAAAAAAACTTATGATGATTTTGAATGTCTAAAATAACCCTTTGAACATCAAGTGCATGGCATTATTAGTAATTGTATTGTGCAAAATCCTAAACCAACAAAGATATTACTTCAATAAATTAAGCCACATGCTTAGCTTTCAATGTCAAATAAAGACACCGCCTCTACCCACTTGGTAAAGTAGTTTATAATCACTAAGATATAATAATGTTCATTAGAAGCCTTAGGGCAATCCTCCCTATGATGTCAATACCCCAAACTAAGCAAGGACATGGAGATGCCATATTGTACAACTCCTTAATAGGGAGATGATTGAGATAAGGGGTGTCAATTCGGGTTAGCATATCAGGTTTGTGTCGTGTTAAGGTAGGGGTATTCAACTAAATGGCTCAATCCTAACTTGACCCATTTAATAATCATGTCATGATTCTTCAATCCTAACCCGACCTGTTAATAAAGCAGGTTGACCTGACCCAACCCATTTGACACACTTAATAATCGAGTCATGTTGGGTTGACACAAATATAACACAACCCATTTCAACCTGCATAATATTAAATATAACATCCATCTAGAAATAATTTTTTTACATCCCAAAGGTAACACTTCAATTCTTCAACCCACATTCTTGTAATTTTTAAAAGCAATACCCATTAGATCTAGTTTATAAACTATCTCAATAAACCCACTTGCAAGATATGTAGATGGTATCCAACACTTATACAAAAAAAAAAAAAAAAAAAAAACACACGGCACAAGACAAAAGCTACAACCATGGCCTTAATCAATAATTAATATATCTCATATATTAATAACGGCACATGGGTTCAAAGTTTATAGAACAAAAGTATTATGCAGAAAAAATAAACACATTAGAGAGAGAGAGCAATAACCGGTTTCAAACTTTGATTTTGAGAATTGGATGTGAAACTATAAGATAATAGAGTGAGTAGTACATTGAAATTAAAAAAGAAGAAGATATTTATAAGAAATTTTAGAGATTTAGGGTTTTTCAGGTTTAAAGATCTAGGGTTTGTAAAGTTTCAATTTCCAATTATATCCCTTATAAGTTTTTGTAATTACTCACTTTTCTTTTTAAATTTAAAATATATGTTAGATATAAAAAGTATTTGATAAATCTAAAATAAAATAAATATTTATTTATTATAAAAATTAAACGGGTTATATTAAGTAGGTCATTTTGGATTGACACAAATAAATTGACGTATCAAACATGTCTATTATGTGTTACGTGGATTAACCCGCTTATGACACGTTTTGGGTTGACCCGTTTATGATTCAAACCCATTAAGGTCCAACCTTAACTCGAAAAAACCCATGTTGGATTTGTGTTATATTTACGGGTTGGGTCGAGTATTGATAGCCCTAATTGAGATTCACATGAACTTGACACTTATCTCATCTACTTGCATAAATTTCTTAATATGTGTTTGCTGTTAAAAAATTTCACTGAACACTCTTAAAATGACATCGTTTCGCAATTTTAAGAATAAAAATGAATTTATTCAATGGAATAAAATGTCAAATTTTAAAATTTAACAAGCTAAAATGACAATTACTCGAAGTATATGGACTGAAAAAAAAAAAAAAAATGATTAACCCAACCAGTGATTCGTGGAACTGGGTTTTTGCCTTAGCCCGGCCCGAATCTATAAATCGGGGAGTATCTGGGCTGGTGGGCCGCTAGGGTTTAGTAGTATTCGGTGACCAAAAACCCTATAGAGAGAAACACACACAATCTTCTTCTTCTGAAATTCGAATCAGCTGCTCCCATGGCCGGAGAAGAAACAGAGCAAAAGCACACCACGACGACGACGGTCGTGGATGAAACAAAGAAGAAGAAGCGGAAGAGAAATAGGCCTAACAAGAATTCATCTGAGGAGGTTGAGCTGCCTCAAAACCATGAAGAGGAAGAAGAAGAAGCTAACAAAGTCGAGGAGGAGAATGAAATGAAGAAACAGAAGAAGAAGAAGAATAAGAAGGATAAGAAGGAGAAGAAGATGAAGATTGAAGAAGAGAAGGAAGAGGAAGAGGAAGAGGAAGAGAGAGAGAATGGTGAGGAATCAAAGGAGGAGGAGAAGAAGAAGAAGGTGAAGAGTGGTGGTGGTGGGATTATGAGCTCTGAGTCATTTGAATCTCTGGGTCTCTCTGAACCCACTCGCAATGCTATTAAGGATATAGGATTTCAACATATGACTCAGGTTTCTTTTGCTTTCTCTCACTATGTTTTATTTCTTATAATTTTTGTTTCCTCTGTTTCAGTTGAAGCTTGACTATCATTATTTAACAACATTTGACCATTAACAACTTGCTGTGAAAAGTCTCTAGCAATGGAAATTCTCTCACTTTGTATAGAGCTAGAGAATGAATCTCATGCATAATTGTTTCATGGGTCATTATGTTATGTCTTGTGTGTTAATCAAATATGGTGTCTTTATTATACTTTCTTGTTGTAAGTTTATGTTTGAGGAAGAATGCTTATGCTTACTACTATTTTTTACTTCTCTCTCTTTAAAAATGCAATGCAGATTCAAGCAAGAGCAATTCCGCCACTCTTGCTTGGTAAAGATGTTCTTGGAGCTGCAAGGACAGGTTCTGGGAAAACTCTTGCTTTTCTAATACCAGCTGTCGAGTTGCTACATCACATCCATTTTGCTCCTCGCAATGGAACCGGAGTCATCATTATTTGCCCAACAAGAGAGCTAGCAATACAAACCCATGCTGTGGCAAAAGACCTTCTTAAGTACCATTCCCAAACTCTCGGTTTAGTTATTGGTGGTTCAGCTAGAAGAACAGAAGCAGAGCGAATTGTCAAGGGAGTGAATTTATTAGTTGCAACTCCTGGTCGACTGCTTGACCATCTTCAAAATACCAAGGGATTCATGTATAAAAGCTTGAAGGTATTGCACACTCAATTCTTTAACATTATTGACGTTGTTGTTGTTAATATTTTTCATGTATTATGTGCCATAAGCTGTTTAGGAGAATGTTGCTATGGGTGATTTTCTCCTCGGAACTTGTTTTGTAACTTCAAACTTTTAACAGTATTGCTGTTGTTTCTCAAAAAAAAAAAAAAAAATAACAGTATTGCTGTTGTAACCCGTCAGGGTGCATCCTAGTGGTTGGATGCTTGGGATGAGTTGTATACCTAGACATCCTTTGTTCGATCCTCTACTAGGAGTTCCCTGGATTACGTGATACATGGTTCTGATTGATGGTGGTTTACTCCTAGGAGTGGGTCCAAAGGGCCCTACTTGGTGAGTTTCTACGTCATCCAGGAAAAAAAAAAAAACAGCATTGCTGTTATAAATTCTAATGTTGTCCTCAAATCATACCATGATATCCATTTTGGTAACTTCAAATGTTTACAGCACTTCTTCAAGAATATTTACCAAACTAATCAAAGCATTTTGAATGTACACGGATGCTTCTACAAATCATATATCAAACAATATTATAGCAAAAATGCTACAGCTGCTTTATACAGCATTTCTTTCAAGCAGCTTTCTCAAAGCTACAACATTATGAAACTAGCCCTTCTTGGATTGCATTATGTGCCTACAACCTACCAACAAAGAAGAGATGATATGGATAGATACTGTTTTAAGAATTTGAAATTTGCTTAATAAATATGTACCATTTCTCAGTATTGCATATGAGTGATGGCAATGGTCCGTTTTTGAGTGGATTTTGAGTTGAATTTTGACTAGTTTCTTGCTTAGGTTTGAGTTCACTCCTGTGTTTGATTACATTTGCCTCTAATAAATCTGGGGTGTGATTTATTCATTAGATAGAGTCTTTACCTTATAATGCATTTTTAATTAATTTCTTTGGAATGTGGCACATTAATTATTTTATAAACTATGAGCATCAATATAGTTGAAGTCCATTTGTTTCCTTGGGCAAAGTTTTCTTTGAGACTAGGGAATTTATAAATTATGAGCATCAATATAGTTGAATTCCATTTGTTTCCTTGGGCGAAGTTTTCTTTGAGACTAGGGATGGGAATGGGAAGAATTTCAGTTCACAAAAGACTAATATAATTGTAACCCCAAGGGTAGCACAATTGGCTAGGGACCATGCCTCATGAAGCAGAGATCACTAGGTTGAACTTCCCCTTCCATGGGGCCAAAATTTACTTAACAAAAAAAATATTGTGTTCTCTTGTGCTTCTTTTTGATAATTTGATAGTTGGAGGAGGGGGATTTGAACCCTAGATGTTAGGTGATGTCACCAATTGAGTTACAAGGCTCTTGGGTTTTTTTTTTTTTGGTGGATAATTCAATAGTAGGGGGGGGTGGGAGATTTGAACCTCAAATGTCTCTATTGGAAACACTAGGGGATGCCAATCAGTTGGATTATAAGGCTCTTGGCATTCTTTTGTCGTTCATTGAGTCATCATACTGTTTAAATCCCTAACGTGTACTGAGTTGATTGTTTGTAAATTCCACAAAGGTGACATTAATTGGAGCCAATATATTGCTTGTTTACTCATCCTTATTTAAAAAAAAAAAGAAAAAAGAAAAGAAAAAGCTGGTTTGTTCATCCTTAGTCTCTAGAGATTATACACAATAGTCAATGCATGATCCCTATCTTAGTAGGTTTTCTGTTGTGGCCAATTTGTTTAATTTTTAATTTTGTTTTTTAAAAAATGTATTCACATCATTTGTGCCATTTTGATTCTATTAACCACTTAAAAAAATTGTCTTGACCCAAAAAAACAGACCAATAAAAGATTTGCAAGGGGCCTCAATTTTAAGTTGTTATGTGAAGATATCTTGAATAATGTTATTTTTTCTTAAGTTAAAGCTAGTTATACCATGCAATTTCTCTATACACGTTCTAATTATTGTTTTCTTTTTAAAATTGAACTTGCAGTGTCTAATGATTGATGAAGCTGACAGGATACTAGAATCAAACTTTGAGGAAGAAATGAAGCAGATTATTAAGCTGCTACCAAAGGTAATCTATATGGTAATTATGTTTGTTTGTTTTTTTCTCCTTTTAATAAAGAAGATTTAAGGCAGTTATCATATGGAAGTAAACATGTTATGAAAGTTTAATGCTGTGTCAAACTTTCACCAAATGTAACCACAGAACCAGGTTGTGTTTGGTTCTTTTTTTTTGATAAGTAAGAAGAGAATATTATTAAAAAAAGAAAAGCAAGAGAAACACAAAGAGTTCACGATAGTGAACAATGGAAAAAGAAACAACAACACAAAACAACCCCTAATCTATTCTAATAGAAGAAATAAAATCCGTAAGGGTAGAACAATCTGAGAAACCCCAACAACGAGACCAATCAAAGAGGGTCCTCTGACACAACTCTAATAACTGAACCACAGATTTCTCCTCATCCTCAAAAGCCCGCCGATTCCTTTCAGACCAAATAGTCCACATTAAACAGCCTGGGACCAAATCCCAAATATCAGAACTATGATAGAAAAAGAAAGGAGAGGGTAATGGTGTGAAACTGACTTTGTTTCCCTAGCATATCTGAACTAATTTAGATTTTTTTTTTTTTCCTTTCCTCCATTTGGTGCTTCCCAAGATCCCAATGGAGGGAAAGTAAAGTTGTGTGTGAACAAATATTTATTTGTTCTGAAGAAGGTTATATTACTGGGCTGAGCAGACGTGCATTTTTTAACATAATGTTAACTTTACCGACAGAATCACATTAGTAGAAATAATAAAAAGAACATGTCAATTAAGGGAGTAATAGAGAGTATGATTTTAGATAGAGTAGAATGGAGAAAAAGAATACATATAGCTGACCTTAACTAATCTGTCAAGGATCCACAACTGGCCCCAAAATTTTGGGACTAAGGCTTTGTATATTGTTGTTAACTTTACTGACAAAGCAAGTTGATAAAATGCCTTACTTCTTGTAGTTGCAATAACTAGTTTTTCAACCTGGGTCTTGGTTGATAACTTTGCTTCCTTGGAATGGATGTACTAATTGAAAGAACCATCTCACTTATTGGTTTCAATGAGCTTTGGTCCTATGACACTTCTCCTCCCACAAGAATGATTGGAGGGTGAGGATATATAAACACGCACACACTATGTCAGCTAATTCATAGATTCCAATATTCTACCACTTGGAATTAGGATTGTGGCTCTGATGCTAGGAGTAGGACATTGCTGCTAAGGACATAGTTGTTATTTATTAGTCAATTTCTACATATAGCATGCGATTTATTTTCTTGAAAAGCTTCAGCTTTGTTTGGCAATGTATTGATTAGATCTGGAAATATTCTCAGTTCCATTTACTCTCTCAGTTAGTAGTTGAAATCATTTGCTATAACATTTGTGGTAATATCCAAGGTTATTTAACTGATTGTGCATCACTACTCAATGTGCAGAATAGGCAAGCAGCTTTATTTTCAGCTACCCAGACTAGGAAGGTTAGTCACTTCCAAACTGCATAGTAGTTAATCTTTTTTATGTTTTACGTTAAAAATATTTTATGCTATTTATCATTTTAAATTCATTATTTTTTGGTGAAAATAATTTTGTATCAACGTACTTTTTCTCTTCTTGTGTGTGTGTATAAATTTGATAGTTTGGTTTTACTTAGGATTCTAATTTTATGTAAATTTGTAGGTTGAGGATCTGGCACGCTTATCATTTCAGACAACTCCTATCTATATTGATGTTGATGCTGGGAGAAATAAGGTAGATAAATTTAATTTATGTACTACTACTTGACATGCAGTACACAGAAATAGCTTGTTGTGACGGTGAGCGGTCTTCTATCAAATAATTGCTATTTACAGCTTTACTGCTGTCACATGTATTAACTTGATATTTATTGTACATTTTCACACTAATGTTATTGGATGTCTTTGAGTATAAGGCTGTGGCTTTAAAATATGGCCTGGTAATGTCGTCTTTTTAAGAGTGGGACCCTCTTCATATGGAAATCTAAGAAGTACGGACAATAATGCTGTGGACTGCATGCTTGTCCTCAGTGTGTTGGGAGAAAAAAAAAGATGTTCTAAAAATTCCTTGGATTATAGATATTTTAAAGGTCTTGAATCTCTTGATAGTTTTTATTTATTTTGAAAACTTAAAATAAACATAAAATATGCCTAAAAATATATATTAATTGATTAAGTAATTAATTATCGTATCTTCACCGTTCGGTGTCCTAATTTTTCAAGAATTTCCATGTCCACATGTCCTGTGTCAGTGTCCGTGTTCATTTAACCACTTAGTTTGGATGTCCTGAATTTATGTCATGTTGCTTCTTCTGCAGCCCTTACCTTTAAAATCTGACAAGGTCCTGGGTGTTATAGGTCACCAATGAAGGGCTGCAGCAAGGCTATTGTGTTGTGCCCAGCGCCAAGAGATTTATTCTTTTGTATTCCTTCTTGAAAAGGAATATGTCAAAGAAAGTAATGGTCTTCTTCTCTTCATGCAACTCGGTCAAATTCCATTCCGAACTACTGAGATACATTCAGGTGGACTGCCTTGATTACCATGGAAAGCAAAAGCAGCTGAAAAGGACAACTACCTTTTTTAACTTCTGCAAAGCAGAGAAGGGGATCTTGCTATGTACTGATGTTGCTGCTCGTGGGCTTGATTTTCCTGATGTGGTATGCTTCTTTTGTTTACTAAGTAACCCAATTATTATGTTTTCAGTAAAATTAATTTCTGTAATTATTATTCCTGATATGGTTTTGATTTTTATTATTATTATTTTTCCCTTTTCTTCGTTTGTAGGATTGGGTTGTGCAGTATGATCCCCCAGATGATCCCAAGGTAATTACTTCACCATACCCCCGCCCTCCACTAACATCTTAGAATTAAGATAATCTCTGTTTTCTATTCTATTCGTCTATGTTGAGAATACAGAATACTGTTGTAATTTAGCTTGGGGTTACTGCTCTCAGGAATACGTTCACAGGGTTGGCCGAACAGCTCGTGGGGAAGGTGCAATAGGAAATGCTCTGCTTTTTCTGATACCTGAAGAGTTGCAATTTCTTCGCTATCTAAAGGTATAGCACCTAATAAGAAAAGGAAAAGCAATCCAACAAAACAAACTGGAGGCCACTGATTTAGATAATCCTTATGTTAAAGTAGACACCTCTATCTATAGTAGGAAGTGAAGAGGCTAGGGTTTTTTTTTTGGTTATTGTATAACTTAAAGTTTAGAACTAAATAAATAAATAAATAGAAGAAGAAGAAGAAGACTATATTGCTTTGTGGAGGAATGTCCTGTGAAGAAAAATGAGCAGGGATTAAATTAGTGGCCAATAAGTTTTCTCTTTGTTTCTCATAATAAATTGTTGCTGTATAGCTGCTTGTTTTGCATCCTAAGATGACATGTCTACTTTCAGGCAGAAAAAGTCACCGTTAAAGAGTATGAATTTGATCAAAAGAAGTTGGCTAATGTGCAGTCTCAACTGGTACTTTACTGCTTCCACATTTTATGGTCAATATATCTTCTATATTAAACTGCAGGATTTAGTTTGGAGTATTTGGATTATTGCAGGAGAAGTTGGTGGGCAGTAACTATTACTTGAATCAGTCAGCTAAAGATGCATACAGATCCTACATATTAGCATATAACTCTCACTCTATGAAAGACATCTTTGATGTTCACCGCCTTGATCTGCAGGTAAAAGCTTTTCTCCTTGGTATACGGGAGCTTCTATCATTTTAAATATCCTTGCAGTCATTCAGTGTCAACATATTGGCATATGTATTTTTGACAACAATTTTAAGGGTGATAGGAATGTTCTAGAAATATAAAAGGCTAAAATATTGTTTTTGTCCCTGTAGTATTCATGAATCTCGTTTTTCGCTCCTAAACTACTTTGGGGGGGGGAACTTGTTAAAAGGTTTAGGAACAAAAAACGAACCTTTTGAAGTTTAGGGATGAAAAGAAAATTTCATTCGAACTTTTAGGGACAAAAATAATATTTTAGCCAGTATAAAATTTAATGTCCTTTTTTGAATTTACGTGTCTGGAGCAATTTGGTTGCAAATAAATATCACCTTGCTGGTTAAATTGGTGTTTTGGGTTAGCTTTATATCCACTAAATCTGGGAAAGGATCCTTTCAGTTTAGGTTCATTTGGAGTGTCCCATTTTGAAAATTTGTATTTGCTTTGATCCTTGAGGGATGGCCCTAAGCACATTGCGAAAAGATGTCACATTTTTATTAAATTTTTTTGCACTTATTTTTATGGCATGTTCGTATAGAACAATGGATTTCTAGGCCTATCAAAAAAAAAAAAAGGATTTCTAGATGGAGTCTCCATTTGAATCCAAATGAGCGGATTCTAAGCCCTCAGTTTTGGGATTAGGTTCCTCTCCATATTTGTGAACCTAAAGATGTTATCCAACCAAACATATGCATGGGAAAATATCTAATCATATATAAAAAAGAAAGAAAAGAAAAGAAAAAGTCCTAGATCAACGTAGATCTTGAATGCCTCATCTAAGGGTTACAATAACATCTCATCATCTGTGAACTTTGGATGTCCTTTAGGCTGTAACCTCTAGGCATTTGTGGTTTGTTCCATGAGGGGATGAAAAAAAAAGAAATCAGCCCGACTGGTTTCTATATTTGGAGAGGCATTTGTTTCTCATCAGGCTGGAGCTCAGGGCATTTGAAGTATCATTTGGGATAAGACAACTGAATTTTTTGGTTCAACCAGAACCAGCTATGCCGTAGCTTGCGATTAGCATGTATTTGGTTCAAAGATGTCAAGGCCAAGAGCCTATAGCTTTATCGGCACTTCTTGCTGTATCCAACAGAGACATCTAAATTTAAATCCCTTCACCCCAAACTATTGATGTTTTAAAAAAAAAATCACCCCACTTATTTACTTATCCAAAAAAAAAAAAAATATCAAGACCCAGACTGTGCTGATTACTTACACAGACATTATTAGACATCAACTTGATTTGTTTAGGCTGGAGGTGTAGCTGTGTAACCGATTTGGCATACTTCTTGACATAAGTTCAAATGATTCTGATTCTGAATTTTTTTTTTATAAAGACAAATTGAGGAATTTCTATTTGTTGTGCCATAATATACAACATATAATATAATGCTCATGTTCTAAGTATTTTGTGCAGGCTGTTGCTGCTTCTTTCTGTTTTTCAAACCCACCAAAGGTGAATCTGAACATAGATAGTGGTGCCTCAAAGTTCAGAAGGAAAATGAGAAAAGTTGAAGGAGGTAAACATGGTTTCAGTGAGAGCAACCCTTATGGTAGACATGGACATGGAGATGATAAACGACAGTTTACAATGCATTAGATAGGCGGGGTCAATAGGGTGCTGTGCATCTGCAATAGAAGGGTTTTTTAATTATTTATTTTTATAATTAATTAAAATTTATCTAAATTTTTCTTTTTTATTAAGATAGTTTTTCTGATTCACAATGTACCGGTGGTCACAATATCTTGTGTATTGACCCTAGTGGTCTCTCGAGCAAAATTTTGTATGTGATACTTCTACAAGAAGAGTAACAAATGTAACTTATATTCCATGGAAATGCAGGCTTAAATGCCCAAATTTTTTGAAATAAATGTCTCATTTTAACTTATCAAAAAAAAGAGAGTCTAATTTTAATATGTGCGTAATTGGTTTCCTTTCTATGTTAGGCTTTGTTCAGGTTAAGGTTGTGATAGTTCAGGTGTAGGTCGTTGGTGGCATGGTTGGTATTTCTCTAGACATTTTGGTTTCTTTAGGTACTGGCAATGGGTCTTTGTAATATTTACATAGGAAGATAGAAGATAGATCATGGTGATGAGGAGTGTTGGCTCTGGTGTCGGCTGAAGATGGATTTGTGGCTATCATACGAACGATTTGGTTTTAAAATAGCTTATGTGAGAGGCATGTGATCTCTCCATTAATAAATGGACAGATTATAGATAGAAGGGATCCATTTGGTACAAAAAAATTCTGTGTCATCAGTGAAACTTCTTTTCTCCAAAAAAATAAGACTAACATGTGCGACTCAAACTAATAAAAAAAGAAAAAGAAAAAGGAAAGAACATTTCATAGATGATCATGATATACGAACCAACAAGATACTATTACAAATGCACATTAGAACGTTAGATAGCTTTTAACCATCAATTATCAATTATGAGCAATTGTGCAAATAAAATTTTGTTAAGAAATAGGAAACTAAACCCAGGTCTATGGGATGTGAACATCAAAACAGAGAGAAGAAAAAAAAAAAAAAATTTTGTTGCGCGCGCGTACGCACACAGTGACCCAATCACTTTATTTTTGAAAGTGTGTCTGTGCATCAATAGTAGCGGCTCCAAGAATATTTTTCAGGAAGTTCATTAAAAAACTTAAATTATACAAAATTTAATAAAAATAGAACTTCATAGATTGGCCATTAAAAAAAAAAAAACACATACACACACAAAGACATAAAATCTTACAATTTCCTTTTTTAATTTTCTTATTTAAAAAACTTAAATTATACAAAATTTAATAAAAATAGAACTTCATAGATTGGCCATTAAAAAAAAAAAAACACATACACACACAAAGACATAAAATCTTACAATTTCCTTTTTTAATTTTCTTATTTTGAAATCTTTGCATGATAGTCTTATTATCAATACAGCAAATTACATTTTTTTCAAAATTTTAGTTCCATATAAATTTTCTTGGGTTTTTTCTTTTTGTTTGTAAGGGCCTAATATATTGTTAAGAGATCAAAGTTTAAAGAAAAGTTTGACTACAAACTAAGCTGTAACCCTACAACTCTCACTAAACAAATTAATATGGTTATATATTTTGAAAATTTAAATGTTAAATTGTATGTTCTTTAAGTTCTTAAAACACATGTCAAATTTTATGTTAATCAGAAGTTATTTACTATTTAATCTATAAACTTATTTTTTATGTATAATTTTAAACAACAAAAATTTGAAATTTAAAGATTTGAGTGATGACATAGCTATTGATATTTTATCTTTTTGAAATTTTGCAAATATGGAGGATTTAAGAAGAAAATGTAATCTAATGATGGATTTATCAAAATTCACATCCAACAAAAAAAATATTGAGTTGAGTTGTAATCTTAATCTACAACCAAGTTTATTGCTAAATTTTTTCCGAAGTGTAACTATGTTGAGCCTAAAAAAATTTAGGGTGGTCCAAAATATTTTTTTAAGAATAAAAAATCATAAATTTTTTAAAATTTACATATAATAATTAATTTTTTTTCCAAGTCAGGGTGGTCCTGTGACCACCCTAGACTCTACACGGAGCCGCTAGTGTTCATCAAGTATAAGTTCTTGTGGGATGTGGGGAGTAAATGTTGGGGTTTAAGTTTCTAGGAGAGAGCTTCACACATATATACATTTAGATTAGACTAGAGTAGAATTTTTATCTTGTATAAAAAAAAAATTTATGTAAACTGCAGTCAACTACGGGCAATTGGGTTATTGACCAATTCAATAAGATTAAATTGACAGTTGGATTGATTGAATCAACGAGTTGTCTCGTTGATGGTGGTATCACAACGAAATGGTGGAGATTTGGAGGTTGAGACCATGTCGAAGAGCCAAGGGGTTGCTGCAATTTAATTATAATAGATGCAATAGAAGTTACATGGATCATTAACGCGTGCACACACATATATATATTTATGTCACTTGGGTTACACATATGTGAAATTACAATCAAGGAACTTGGGCTTCTAAAGTGTACTAAAATACCAGAAATTCCCTAATAATTGTATAGACAGTATTTTGAATCTTGGGTACAACCAACATAATAGATCAAGCTCCAGGTACATCCCCATCACATTTTGTATAATTGAATATCAAACTATCTTGCATTTGGGTTATGAGAAAAGGTGCCAATAACATCTTGTATAATTGTTCACTTACAAGAATAATTTTTGAAAAAATAAAATTCCTAGCTCTGCCGGTGGCTGTAGAGTAGCCATTGACTGGTAATATTTGGAAAATACTTTGGAAGTGCACCCAATATGTATGTACAATGTATATAATTTATTTTCAATGTACAATTAATTTGACAGATCACATCCCCCTCTAAAAAAAAAAAAGAAAAAAAATTTGACAGATCACATTGTCAATGTACAATGCACATTGTCCAACCCATTCTCATAAACTTGATGACCCCCCCAAAAAAGTCTTGATAACATAATAAATTTGTATCATTGCAAAGTAATACGCAATGAAAATAATAAAAATATCATCCAGGAAAATAAAAAAAAGTTGTTATTTTGAAAGGAACCAAGTCAGCAAAAAATTTACAATCCTTCAAAAGTCAAAGCACATATCCAGAGCGCAGCAGCAACATAAGGCAGCAAAACTGTAATAGAGTAGTAACAAATAATTCATTAAAAATTTGGGTTTAAAGATTGTCTTTGGAAAAGAACTAGAAAAAAAAAATGTTAACAAAATAAAGAGAGAGTGAAAAGGCTTAATTACCATCCCTTCAAAAACCCATCACCCTTGCCCTTAGTTGGTGCATTATAGGCTTGGGGAGGTGGTTGTTGAGGGTAACCTCCAGGACCATAGTTCATGGGGGGGTAACCAACTGGTGGGTAAGCTGTCTGTGGTGGTGGGTAAGCTGTCTGTGGTGGTGGATAAGACACAGGAGGATCAGCAGCACCAGAAGGAGGCTGATGGTGTATTTCACCTTTTGGAGCATGTGCACCACCAGTTGGAGGATAATAATCCACTGCAAAATCAATTACCAAAGGCATCAATTAAATTCTCTACAGAATGTTGCTAACACCAAACTATCTTGAAAAATAAAACAAAAAGTTTTATGGCTCTGGAAGAACAATTAATAGTAATAGTAAAATGCTTATTAATCTGAGAGGTAGGTTCATTTTCATTATCTTGAGAATCACAATTTTACAGATTTTAAAGCTTGACAGTGTTACAGATCAACATTATGTAAAGTGGGATGCTCAGCATTGTATGTTTTCTCATTCTTAAATTGGACTTGGTAGTTTTTTCTTGAAAAAAAAAGTGATGTCTAAGTGATAAAAACATGATCATAGCAATAAACATAGAATCTTGATAAAAATTACCTGGGGCCGGAGGGTAGCTGGAGTGACTCATGAGCAAGAATCAAATAAGGCTCTGAATGTCAAGGAAAATGGATTACTGAGAATTGATTTGAGAGAGAATGGGAATGGCAGGGTCAAGGATTGAGACTTTAGGAGTGTTTATTTATTATCTGTCACTTAAATATTTTAGCAGGTAGGGTAGTTAAACTTAAATGACGGCATAAACAATTTTTATGTGACACTAGTAAACATTGGCTAAGCAAATAGCATAGCAAAGAGAATAGAAAACCAAAAGGCAAATTATAGAGGGAGGGACCCTTATTTAGTCATGTGACCTAAAACAAAAATATGATAAGGAAGAGATAAGAAGAATCATTCCTTCCTTCAATACTATTCAAAAAAACCATCTAGCTACATTATAGATGATGATGATAAAATTAATTAGTTTTCCTAAACGTAGTGAGAGAAAGAGCTTAAGGTTGACTCAGTCTCATGATAAGAAGAGGAAGAATTGTGTGCAGTGAAAAACTCACATGTACTAAGGCATATCTCCTGCAATAATTATGAGTTTGTAGTTCATACCTTGAGAAATGCTACATTCACAATGTTTTTATAACACTTTCACAACAAATTATATTTAGTAAGTTGTTATTGGTTTTAATTTGAACTACTAATTGAAATTATTTTTTTGCCCACTAATAACATCCCATAACGACTTGCCATTTAAAATTTGTTGTGAAAGTATCGTGAAAATGTTGTGTATGTAAGATTTCTCTTATACCCCTTTGTTTAGTGTGTATGTTGTTGATGCATAATGCATTCTGGGCAATAAAATAGGGAGCAAATCTTGGGTATAAAATAGTATGCTTCTAGATGATTTTCAAGGATATTTAATAATTTGTTGAGGTCTCGAAATTGAAAACATGTTGGATGGATCTTAATGATCCACACATCCAATTATAATTTCTTCTAGATCTCATATTAGATTCAAATGTTCATTAACCTATCAATTATAGCTCATATAATTAAATTTGGATAAATTTTTTTGGATAAATTTTGGATAAGTTTGTTTTGAAGATATGAATTAGTAGAAAAGTGTCCTATTTTATAGGCATTTTAAGTAGAGTTAGGTATATATTTTTACCAGGTTGTCCTTAAATTTTTTCACTTGTTAAACCTAAAATTTAGGGGTATTTTAATCACACAAAAGTCTAGTTCAAAGAGGAGAATCATCTTATAAATACTATAGATAGATAGATTATTGCTCATATATTTATGTTCAATATTCTAAATCAAGTTAATGTTATCTTCTACTTCAAGTTTTTTTTTTTTTTTTGGAGTTTAAGTCAATGCTATCTTGACTTCCCTACATTTATGTTTTGATGAAATTAATGAATGATTTTTTTCCCCTTATATTTTGTGGGAAGGTGAGAAATCTTGCTTTGCATTGTACGGTAGGGCTAATATGTGTGGGCGGCTTGAAATTATAACTCACTAGATTGTCACTTATATGCATGTAAACATTCAATATAGTAATGGTGAAATAGTTTTATGCAAGTAATAGTCCGTTTGGATTGAGGGGGAGGGAGGGGGAGTAGAGTAGAGTAGAGTAGATTTAGTACAAAATTAGCTTATTTTTAGCCTACACTACTCTACTCCCCTCCACTCCCCTCCTTCCCCCCTCCATCCAAACAGGCCATAAGTTAAGTAATAATCTCAATTTTTGTGTTAAGTAATTTGAATATGTCACTTTAGAAAATTAAATTTAAAAATTAAAGAATAATCAGAAACTAATTTAAATTCAATTTGGATTTTGTTTGTGCTTTGACTTTAATATAATATGATTTTCTAATGAAAATGAATGGTATGATGAATATGAAAATGGAATTCAACATAAACTATCAAATTATAAATTTTTTTTTTCCCCTCAAAATTTATTTATTTTTTTAGCAAATATAAAAGTCCAAATAAAACAACCTATTTGAAAAAATGTGCCCAAGTTTTAACCCCCAAAAAAAAAAAAAAAAGTGCCCAAGTTTAAAAATTGAGAAGGGCATGGCATGGTACACGCGACAAGAAAAGAAACAAACGACCCAACGAACTAAAAATAAACAAAATTAGAACAAAACAACGTGTATCATGTGTGACAGAGGATACTTCACTCAGTCATCTTCATCTCATACCATAAAGCAGAGCACCCAAAAGCTTGGAACTTGGAATTCAATTTCCACTCAAATTCAAATTCAAACTCAAAATGGTCAGGTCCATGGTCTTCTCCACTACCATTCCTCTCAGGTTTTCTCCAATACCCAGATCAGTCCCACCTCAATTTCAACCAAACCAGCGTCTTCCATTGGATTTCACCAACAAAATCCAACTTGGGTTTGGTGGGATTCCATTTTTGAGGGCCAAACCCACAAGAAAACTGTGCACTAAGGCTGTGTTATCTGAAATTCCCAACCAGAAACAGTACCCAAAGATTGGTGCCCAATCAACTGGACCAATTCCACCTAGCCAGCTCATTCAAGTTGTGGAAATTGCTGCTAAGACTGGTGCTGAGGTTTAATCACTTCCTCTTAATTTGTGCTCACATTCTTTTGTTATAAGAATTACCCGGATGGTATTTTAATTTTTCTCCCCCTTCCCCGGTTTAAAATGCAGATTGTTTTATTTTATTTTAATTTTAATTTATTGGAAAAGTGTGCTGTTAATGATCTTTGAATTTATCCATGTCTCATCTAGTTGATTTGGCCATTTGGGGCATGATGTTTAGGATTTATCTCATTGTGAATACTAGTTTCAATAGAGATTTATTTGGATTTATTCAAAAAAAAAAAAAAAAAAAGAGATTTATTTGGGTTAGGTGATGGAAGATTTTTATTTCATTTATTTTATTTGTAGAACTTGGCTTCAGTCTGAGAAGCTTACAGCTTACAAAAGTTGGTTTTATTCTCAGTTACCATTTGCGGTAGAGTGGTCTTGTCTTTCTGTAAAAAGGTCCATATACATATATCAGTAATCTATGAGTCTAAGTGAGAACTGAATTTCCTAGCCCTATCTAAGTTGGTTATTTGTAGCTGACTGAAGAATGTTAAGATAGATAAGTGGAAATATAAGGAAAGAAAGGATTTGAAATTAGAAAATTCGCTTAGGAGTGGCACAAGGGAGAGTTGCTTGAGAAAATTTGGTCATGTTTAGAGAAGAACAATTAATGCGCCAATGAGAAAGAGTGAGTTAATTCAAGTTGAGAGAACAGAAAAAGGTAGAGGAAGACAAATAATAGCATTAATAGAAGTATTTAAAAAAATATCAATTAGAGAAATAACAAAGAGTATCACTTCGGATAGAATAGAAAGGTGAAAAGGAATTCATGTGGCCGACTTTGACTAGTCTGTTGAGGATCAGTAGCTGACCCCAGAATTTTGGGACTAAGGCTTGGTTGTTGTTGTTGTGTGCTAGTCCTTACTAATTTTAACGGATCTGAAAACTAAAGTTTATAATTATAGATTCTTCAGGCACATAACCTAAAAAAAAAATAATGAAGAATGCTAGAGGAAAATTGATTTCAAATGGCTATGGAGAATTGATTTTAGATGAAGAAGTATGACTGACTTTGTAGAAGAATGTCTAGAGGAAAACGTCCATCCTGTGTAGTAGCTCCAAATGACGTGGTATTTTACTAGATTACTAGTTGTTTCTGTTTATTATAGGGTGATAAGAAATATGTGGCCTATAACTCGTCAATTATCTCCCTGCAGTTAATAAAATTTCTCACACCTGTCTTTTCTTTTCTTTCCAGGTTGTGATGGAAGCTGTTAATAAGCCTCGAAATATTACATATAAAGGACTTACTGACTTGGTGACTGAGTAAGGACCTTTTTTGTAACTTATCTTTTTGTAATTTTCTTGCAATTGGTCTATGTATTTATGTTTCAGATAACTTCTTGTTATACGATTACGTAATCTTAAGAAATTTTATTCTTTGCATGAAAACACAGAAATATTTTTTTTTTAGTCTGTTAAATGTCAATGAAAATACAAAGAACTCGATTGCTTACCATCAGTTTTCTTGATATATTTAAGAGAAAGTAATTCTTGCTGTGGTAAGATACAAGTATTTGTCCTTACCTTAAGTTTTCTTTTTCACAAATATGTGCACAGCCTCTCGAGGTAGAGAAATGTTTTTGAGAAAAATTCCCTCTGTCAATCTCCTTTGCCTTCTCTTTCCCTTTCTTCCTCCCTCTCCATGATACACAAATGTTCATTGATAAGTTAAAGATGTCAGTTTTTAATGTTCCACATATGTTATTTGAGATATTAGAAGTTTTTGACCATTCTGACTTAATGCTCTATATATAAATACTTACATTGATTTATTGTTTTAATATTTTGGAATTATATCTTCTCTGTTTTCCATTACATAATAAAGAATTAGTTTTGGCAAACAAAATTTCACATGATTACAAAATTTACTTGCAGGACAGATAAAATGAGTGAGGCTGCTATTTTAGAAGTCGTTAAAAAGAATTTTGATGATCACCTCATTCTTGGGGAGGAGGGAGGAATTATAGGAGATACTTCATCTGATTACCTTTGGTGCATTGATCCTTTAGGTTTGTCTTTTTTTTTTTTTTTTAATTTATTTATATATATATACATTTGTCTCGGGAATAATAGTTATATGATACTAAGATTTATTTTGGAAAATGTAGGAGTGGCTCCTATAAAGGAAATGATGATAGATAGGCATAAAATGGTTTGGTCTTAGGCTAGGGGTTTTACAAATAGAGATTCTATGCTGGTGTTTCGAGTCTTTGTCTTTTTTGTATGTAATTCCTTTGTATTTTTATTTATTTATTTATTTTGTAATTATTTAGTCTGCTTTGTGCCTTTTGCATAGGAAGCAATCTCTTTTTAATAAAATCATTCTTATAAAAAAAATGGAGACAAATTAATGCACCATGAGAAAGAATAATTAAATTTAAGTAGATGGAAGGAAAAGAGGTAAAAGGGGCGTAACATAACATAGGTGGAATTATTTAAGAGCACATGTTAAATAGGGAGTATAATTTTAGAATTGCGGAAAAGAATATATGTAGTTGATCGTAAAAGTTGCAGATCAAATTCAATTTAATTGGGTCAAGGCTGAAGTGAGTTAAGTTAATTTTTATAGACCAGTTATAACATTTAAGCCTTCAAAACTACACTACCACTCTACTTAGCTGGATTTAGTACTATATATTGGAACATGTCATTTTGTAGATATTGATGGATCAGTTTCTTCTGAAACTAGGTAGATAAGAAAGATTAGGATGGATATAGCAATCTCTTGCTTATGCAGAACAACGAGCTTGATATTAAAGCTGATGTAGTGGAAATTTTTTTGCAGAAATTTACGGGAAAAACAAAACAGAAAATAAAATAAACCTAGGAATTAGTTACAAGCCGTTCAAAAAATTCCAACTAAACTCAAATTCATCATAAACTTGTCTTCATAAGTTCATACAAGTACAATAGCATGCTTATATAGATTATTAAGACTAAACCCTAATCCTAATTGATCTAGGTCAAGCAAATTATTGAATTACAAAAATATCATTGACTCGAAAAAAAATTAAATAGAGAGCTTATAACTTAATTAGACCAACAGTAAAAAAGAAAAAGAAAATAAAATTGAATTCTAAAATTAAACAAAACAAAATTAAAATGACATTGTCTTCTCAATCCTTGCATCACTTGCCTACCCTGCAGCTCAAATTCTGCATTTGATCCAGTTACAATAATAGAGGGCAGTGAGAACTCCAATGATGTTAAACTATGGCGATAATTATATACCGTGGAACTTAATGACATAAAATAGGAGCACTAAAGTGCAGAATTTTATGAAACATATGTAAATGAAAGCAAAATCAAGCTTTTATTTGAATTGTCGTGGAAGATAGGAGTTACATCTTGGAATGACTTATCTACAGGACAGATTCTGTCTTTATGGATTCTGTCAGATGTACTCCACCTATTCATATGTATTACTTAGTGTCTTAGATGTGCTTGACCTTTAATTTTCTTTATATGTTCAGTTACCATTTACAGAAGTAAGTTGCTTTCACTGTATAGGTTAGCTGATTCTTATATTCTTATAGATGGAACAACGAACTTTGCACATGGTTATCCTAGCTTTGCAGTTTCTGTTGGAGTTTTGTTTCGAGGGAATCCTGCTGCAGCTGCTGTGGTATTGATCACATAATTTAAATTGTTTTTGATTTGTTATTTGCATGACTTCATATCAGGTTATTGGCTGCAAATTCATTAATGATTATCTCTGTTTGTTGATGCTATTATCAAAAATGTTTATTCCCCAAGGTTTGCAATATCAAGTGAAATTGATAAGTAATAAATGATAATTTGATCCAATACATGATCCTAGACTTTTTCTAGTGATACTTCACTGGCCTAAAGGAAATCTATGGTAGAATTTGTTGGGGAATTTTGAGAAGTTAGGGATGAAGATGCATAGAAGCCTATGTCCATTGTATTGCCAGAGTTGGGGGATTTTTGCATTTATGTCTCTGTTCCTCATATCCCAAGATCCATGTTTTAGGCAGCTGATGAAACACATACAAATGACTTGTATATGATCCCAACAAGCTTCAACTTTACATAATGTAGACTACAAATATGAAAAATGCCAACGGGAAAAGTCTTCTGGAGTTCTCGATAATTCTTCCATCAAGAAAATTAAGGATAACAGTAAACTTGATAGTTGGGGAATGGGAATATGGAGATTGACAATGTATTACTATTCTTTTTTTATAAGAATAGTATATTTAAAATACATTGATAATTGGGAATGGGGAGATTTGAACCCTGTATCTCTCATTGGAAATACCAAGAAATGCCAACTAGTTGAGCTACAAGGCTCTTTGCAATTTATTAGAATGCAATAATGTGTCAAAGTTTTATGTTTTGGGAAATAAAGGAGTTTGTCTAAAGTATATTCAGAGTCACAGTTGAAAGCGTTGTTATCAAGATCGTTGTTGTTTGATTGGTTTTGAGCATGGGGTTTGACTATCAAGACCTCCATTGCTGATTTCTTTGAGTCATTGTACCTCTGTATATAATCTTTTATAATTTTTTAGACTCCTTTATGTTCATTCCCATGTGCATGAGTAGTCTTCTCCTCGATAAAATATTTATTTACTTATACAAAAAAGAAAAAGAAAAAAGAAGAAGACTGTAATTGGTGTAAGAACAAGTGGAGGCATCACAAGTGAGTTTTCAATAGATTAATTCAAGATGAAGTCCCTTGGTATCTCTCGGGCAATCATAATACAGTCAAACACTAAACTTGCCATTACTAGTAGGTCTTCATCTCGTATGACTAGGTCGGCCAACAAAATTAATATGAAAGTATAGCAGTTCCATGAGAGAATTTAGCCCCTCTATCTCCCAGTCCTGACAATTATGAATAAATCTGAGATTGCGATGATGGAGATGATCATCATTTTAACGATGAACAATGACCAAATTACAAGAAAAGCAAATTTCTCGTGTTTCATATTATGGCATCTACTGTAGCCACTCAATGCATCCATACTAGTGACTGTATTTTCATGAGAAATTGAATCATAATTTATAAACCACCAGCAGATGAGGAGCGAGGTTTAATCATGAAAGGACCTTCTGTTTTCATTGAGGCAATAGTATTTAGCCTTTATTATTTGTAGATGACAAGCTGTAATATACTTTTTGCTTAATTATTGAAATGAAAGGGAAGGTTAATGTGGGTATTAATTTCAGGTAGAGTTTGTTGGGGGCCCTATGTGTTGGAACACCCGCATATTTTCTGCAACTGCTGGTAAGAAATTCTGACTAATTCTACCATTTGCTTCTTTTTATTCTCTTAAGTTGGTTATATATCAGTGGTTAGAAAATTGATCTGCATTATGATAGGTGGGGGAGCATTCTGCAATGGCCAAAAAATTCATGTCAGTGAAACTAATCTGGTGAGTGATCATTTATTAATGGATACTAATAATAAAAAATTATTAATGGATATCTGTATTACCATATCTATTTGTAATATTTTTATTTAAGTAGATGGCTATAGCCACATACTCTCTGATTTGTGTGATACTGGTGTGACACATGATTAAGGTGATGCATTGAACAGTTATTGTCAGTATTATGTCATCCATTTTCTGATGATATCTGGGATCAAGGGACTTGCTGAGGCATGGGCCTTACATACCTTGACAATATTTCCCCTTTTAGCAGTGCTCCTATGCCATTTGCCTCTAAAAATTTCATTATGTTGCGTCTGATCTTCTAATGAGATGTTCATGACAGAATTTGTTTGACTTTATGTGGTAAAATTGATTAGTACTGACAAAACACTTAATGTTTTTCTTAAGGGTAGTTATGCTCACTTTTGCCCACTTGTTTTAAGGTGGAGCGATCCCTTCTGGTGACTGGGTTCGGGTATGAACATGATGATCCATGGACTACCAACCTGGATTTATTTAAACATTTCACTGATGTCAGCCGGGTACCAGCTTTTATTTATTTATTAATTTAAATTTTATAATCTTTTGGCCAAGTGATTTGATTCATGCCTTTGTCTCCTCTGTGTGTGTTTCATTTCACTGAATTTTATGTTTAGGGTGTAAGGAGGCTTGGGGCCGCTGCAGTTGACATGTGCCATGTAGCTTTGGGGATTGCAGAAGCGTATTGGGAGTATCGTCTAAAGCCATGGGATATGGCTGCTGGTGCTTTGGTAGTGTATACTTTTCACTATTGGTTTTGATAGACATGCATGATTTACTTTTACTATAAAATTGGTGAAATAACAAATAATATCCTTTTCCTTTTTTTTGTTGGTTATTTAACCATAGACAATGAAATCTTTATTTCAACTTCATTATTTCCCCTCTATGACCTCAACTGATCTTGAGCTATAATTTATACAAGCTTATACTCCTAATATTATTGGGCTTTAAATATTCTTTAGAAATTATACCAGTTGTACCGTATTCTTTGTGTGCGCATGTGCACTCTGTTCACACAAATGGGTGGCTTGAAACGTGATTATCTATTAAAGGATTAAACACTAACTCTCAGCGTATAGGCCTAATATAGTAAGGTATTGATCTGTACCAGTTGATAATTCTGTTACGTGGACTTCGCACTTAGCCATAGAGTTGTCATGTTGATTGACAATGTGACAGACATGGTTACGTGAAACACTAGGGGCATTGTTGTGAGCTTTTTGTTTACAGTTGAAATCCTTATTTAGAAATCTATTTTTTCTTGGATAAATGCTACGTGATGCTTCTCTTTTTCTAATAATAATCACATAAAACATCCCAGAGTTTGACATTGGTTTCAAATTAAACTTTGAAATTTCAATTGCATTAATCTCAACCTGATGGTTTTAATTGCAATTTGAATACTCTGTAAGTCTCCTTGAACTAAAAATAACAAAAACCCAATTCAACTATACTTATTACCTATCTGAACACCTTTCACATGAATCTCAGACTGTATTTTGGCACCAAAAAAGACTACAAAATGACTTAAAAACTCAAACAGAGAAATACATTTTATTGAAGATCTATCGTTTTGTGATTTTTTTTTTTTTTTGGGGGGGGGGGGGTGGTGTGGGACACTATGTTTCAGTACTACTATATGATCCATTGACAAGAGATACAATTCCCCGTTTCAACATGCAAACAGGGCATTGGGCATGGTGGCTTGCCAAAATGTAGACACAAATCCAATTATGTATGTGCAATTTTGGAAATTGACCATATTATAGATGCATGCAGTAGTACCTTAGAGAGTAAAGAAAGGATTTGAAGTGCTGCACTTGTACTTCTGCACAGTTTTAATATATATAGATGTATACCTATGAAAGTGTTTGAATAGATATTAGGGTGATCATGACTGCGTTGTCAATATGTGCTTGACATACCATCATTGGGTTGAAGATTCTTCAAAATGGACTGGATGTTCTAGATCAATTCAAACAGGATTTGTTCAACAGTTGTTTTATAATCATGTCAAACTTTTAAAATATCCTTCTAGAGAAGAAGCCCCTAGTGGCAACTGAGATCATTTAGATGCTTCATTGGGATTATCATTCTAAGTCTTCTCTAAGGGTATTATTTCTTTGAAGGAATCAAGTTGTTCCAAATTCGTCTTTTGCTTATTTAGTGAATTTGTTTCATGTCTTTTATTGCAGATAGTTGAAGAAGCTGGTGGCACAGTTACTCGCATGGATGGTGGAAAGTTCTGTGTGTTTGATAGATCTATTTTAGTATCCAATGGTGCACTGCATGAAAAGGTTAGTTATTGCTGCTTTCTCTCCCCCCCCCCCCCCCCCCCCACAATCATCTTGCTAATATCAACATCACTTTGTACATTATCTCAGTGCTGACATGGAATATATCTTAGTGATGCAATTCCGTACATGACTTATAAAACTATTTAAGAAGGGAAATCGAAGAGCTAGTTTAAGTTATTAAATCAGTAAGAGCAACCTAACTCAATCCTGAAATGAAAAGGAGAGAAAAAGCCACAAACATTTGCTAAAATTTTGGCCTAGCAAAGACACAGTTACAGCCATCAATTAAGATCTAATCTGATGATTTTAAATCTGTCTTGCAGTGGTCACATGACTAATTAAAAAGTCATGATTTATTTGTGGCCAGATCTAAATTGTCTTGTAACCTGGAAGCTTAATAATGACAACATAAAACCAAATCCATTGCTGTATCCTTGTTTCAAGAAATTGTCTCTTACTTGATTTGATTAACAACTAGGGTTAAATGCAACTAACACCCTAATAACTATTTGAACATACTCACTATTTTAGAGCTAAATTGTTGGAAAAGGCTCTTCATTTGTGTCAGTTCAATTTAGAGTTTTTGGAGAGAAAGTTAAATGTGTATTTTTGACGGCAGCGAACTCATGATAGTATAGGTGATGTTTTATTCTTGTGATCTTCACACATATGGGAGCAAACTGCTAGGACAATTACCTCTTCAGGTTTATTTGATTTTATTGATAATATGAATTTCAGATGTTAAATCTGTAGGGGTCCCCCCCAAGTGTTCCTTTTTATGACTCCGATGTACTTGGGTTGCTCTGCTTTTATGCTCTTTTAAAAAAATTCATTTTACTCATTAAAAAAAAAAAAACCGTATTTTCATATTCTGAGGGGATTCAATGTGAAGAATCTAAGACTATTTTTCAATTGGGTATCTGGTGTTGCATATCATAATTGACTTGCAACTTCTTGGGAAATAAAATAACTTTAAATGGAAGGGAAGAAAGTGCTAGAGTATTTCACTTGGGTCTGCCTAGTTTTCTTAAATTTCTTAGATTTTTTAATCTTCTGAAATACAGCTTTTGGAGAGAATTGGACCTGCAACAGAGAAATTGAAGAGCAAAGGAATTGATTTCTCATTGTGGTACAAGCCTGAAAATTTGCATGCAGATCTTTGAGATGGCCAGGTTTCTGTTTACTTATTGCAGACTTTGCTAAAAAAAATTGCTGCAGCTCAGGTGCTTTCTCCTTTCTGTTGTACTCAGAATTGTTATTTTTATATTCTCCCAATTATGTGGTTTCATTTTTTTTTCTTAGTCAATATCTACTGGCTTACTGGCTCACAGGTCATGATACATAAGACTTCTCTTGCTACAGATCAACATATCTAACCCCCCTGCCCCCCACAGCAGACGGACACGGGTTAAGGATTTGTTCTTTCTTAATCAAATATTTCTATTGTAAACAACAATTCAAGGAATGACTAGTCCCTTATGGTTTTAACAATTAGTTTTTTTGTTTGTCACTGTTACCCATTTTTCTATCATTAGTTCAAACAGTGTATACTGTACATGATACCTTCTTATTAATCTATTTAATCATTGACAAGTGATTTGAGTTACTAAATAACAAGGAGAAATAACCCCACATTAGGGATTCAAATCATTTGTGTCCTTGCAGCATAGCTGGGTTGCTTTCAGTGCTTTTAATGATATTTTCACTTATAAATTTTCCTAGATTTTTATCAATAAAACTATTAAAAGAGAAATAAAAAGGAGTTCAATTTCCACAAAAACTTTTTGTTGAATTTTCAAGGACACAGAAGAAAGGATGAAAATGAGACTATGTTGCTGTTGACTGTGAAGATTCCATGAAGATGCTGATGATGGAGGAAACGATTATGTTTAGTCTGTCACTTTTTATTGCCCTTGTGTTACTTAACCGTATTATGAATCAGCAGTAAGCATGTATTAGTAGCTTTTAGACTTTTGTACCTATCGTAATGAACTTGCTTGTGACTGTATGTATACTATTTTCCCACATCTATATATAATTAGCATTCTTTTAGCATGATGTTCTGTTTTCTTCGATACTTAAAACATGTTTCCATGATTGCTTGCATATATGGTTCTTCCGCAATACTTCTGCAAATGAAATTTTACATAGAAATACAAGGGTTGTTAATTTATTGTCCCAGTGATAATATTCGTTGTGGTACTACTCGTGGATCACTGGATTGTGCTGCAGTATGATCATGAAACTCCATATTACTTAGTTGAGTTGAGCTGAATATGAAACTCCATTTTGCTTGCCACTCCTCTTCCCATGTAGATATGGGACTCATATTATTTCTTCCATGTAGAATTTAATCTTTTGAAAACACAGAAGTAAACTCATTTGATCGCAATTTTTGGTCCATTACCAAGTTTACATGTAAATGAAGTTGGTACTTCAAAGTGGTAGAACTTTTTGGATTCTGAAGTCTTCACTTCTAAACAATGGGGTAGGGCGGCTGACAATTTATATCTTTTATGGGAAAGAAAGTTTTGAAACAGTTTGCATTGTCTATGCTGACCAATTGAGGAATAAAGCAATGAGGATAGCAGGATGTTAAGTTTGAGTATTATACTGAATGGTGAAGCATTTCTTCCATTAATATGTTTTGGGTTATTCATTACATATTGTAACCTTGCTTCTTGCCTTCACATTTATTTTTTGTTTTAGCTAATTTCCTGCTTTCACATTGATATCCAGAGAACAGTATCTCTCAACACATATGTTGTTGACTATTCTAGAACCTAATACTTGGGCCGAATGGCAACACCTTTGATGACAAGCCCCCTCTTCCATTTCCCACCTTCATATTCATAAAATAAGAATTCTATCTCTCCAGTATTTTCTGACGATGTTACGAACTCACCTACGGGGATCTCTATCCATTCCCCTCTTGGCTTTTTCATCAAATTTTCTGTGTTCTTGCTTGTTTCCATTTGGTAGTGTAAGTCTAATATTCACTGGAACTTCCCATCCATAAGCTGGATCTTTCAACATTATCTCAAATGCTACTTCATATAAGGTTCCTGGTGAGAGCTTCTTTGTCTCAAACTTTCCACCCACTTCTAGCCAACACACATTTAATAGTTCGGCGACATCAACCGACACACCACTGCAGTGTCAGACCGTAAAATAGTTAGCAATTGAATTGTGAAATACATTTATGAGTAATTCTATCTCGTACATCTATATTTAGGACAAAGGTTGCCTTCTAGAGTTTAAGTTAAACATTGCAGTGTAATGATCTACATCATCACTTCTAGCAGTTTCATGCGTTTTGGGCTTGGATATGGCTTAATCTATATTCTGTAACTGTTCCGGGGAAAAATGTTTTTAGGGAATAAAAGAAATATGACACGGACTAGAGATTAATACCAGGTACCTTGTTTCTTCAAGACGTGGCCAGTGCCAGTAACGGGTGTCTGCAGCCCAAGTAATTGACAGATTCCTTGCATACAAGAAGAAGACGTTGTTGGATTTCTTGTCAATCCAATACTTCTGCAACAATAACAATAAAAATGAGGAAGATGGTAAACCTCTACTGCCAAAAGTATCTTATACAACAGATGTATGTAACGCTCCTCTCTTGCATGCGTATGGAATCCGCATGCATGACTTTTAGAGGGGTGCTGCGTACTAGTTGTATAAGATACCAATTCACCAATCGAGACCAAGAAGTTGATTATGGTTTTAGTTTCGCCCATTTATCTTGATTGAAGATTTGATGAAGTTTTCTTGAATTGAAGTAAGCATTACAGTATTTGAGAGAGAGTTGCCCCCCCTCCAACAATTAAAAAATAGGGGTAAAGTTACTGACCAAAGCACTTCATCCAAAACTAGCAGAAGCGAGATTCAATTTTGTACACTAAGTATATCTTTTTAAAAAACCTTTCAATCAATTAGAAAAATTTCCATTAAATCTTCTTATGCTGTGATAAATATTGGACTTGCCTTTGTATTTTGGTTTAAGAGTACTCCAGCATAGAGCTGTTCATACAGCCTCTCCTTGGAGGAGTTGTCAACTGGTGGGCCTGCATCTTTCAATATGGCTTCGTAGTTATGTGCAAGTGCAAGTGCAAGTGGTGCTGCTCCAGTCTTCTCCACTGCCTTGGCTTTGTTGGCAGTGGCACTATGACTAGGCTGTGTTTCTGTTGATTTCTCCTCCACTTCGACTTCTCTGAACTTGTCTTGTTTAATTTGCTCTGAATTTGAAGCCTCCTCTCGTGATGGTGCTATACCCATCTCTTCGTGGTCACATTCTTGCATGCAAAATACTCCTTATATATATATATATCATGTTTGGGCCAAATTAGTAATCTGAGTTGGCTTTAGTTAACATCTTTTATATTTTTTTATTAAGGTTAGAATTCATTTTAGTCTCTTGGTTTTTACTTCAATTGTCAAATTATTCTTTAAAATTTGATTTTAGCTAGTTTTTAATAGAGGATCCGAATAAGAACTTTTAAAAGGAGAATATGTCAGAATAAAAGCAACAATCCACTTGTTAAACGCCTAGTCTCCCTTTCTTTTTGCATGTAACAATGGGAGTGTGTATTTTTAAGGAGTATTTTGTGTACACTACCTGTGTGCATGAATTATCTCCTATTTCTTAACAAAATTGTGTTACTTATCCCTTGAAGAACAAACAGAGGTAAATTCACTACTTATATTAGGAAAAAAAAATATATATACAGACTTTAACAACATATAATTTTATTAAGAATATACCAACTTTATGCTGAGAATGTGGCATAATTGTCAATGAAGTATCACCTCTTTCTACTCAAACATTTCCTCCCAAAGCATTACTGAATTGGACTGAAATAAACTATAATAGACAGAAGTAGGCCAAAATAGACGGAAATAGACTAAATGGACAATAAATGCTATGCTTAAGTTTTTAAATATTATTATATATAGACATGGATGAACTTCAAAATAACATAAAAATAAAATAGGATAAAGATTGTAGATTCCATTTCTAAAAAGAGTTTTATTCTAGACAAGCATTGTATATATATTTATATTCCTTACGAATTGTTAAAATGAAAGAGTGGTGTTCAAAGGAGGTGATGAGCATCTTGAGCTACTTTGCGCAAGAGGAAGATATGATGCTCTCGTCTCTTTTAGAATTTAGACGGTCAATTTGAGAGCTATCTATTAACACAATTTTAATTGTGGACCACTAAACTTGCATCTGATACCATTGGGCAGAAGTGAGTTGGCAGAACGAATAATAGTATAATTTTTTGGGTATGTTGTTATTCGATACTCTCTGTCTCTCTCTCTCAATGTATTTTTTTTTCCCAATTTTTTTACAATAAAAAATCAGTTAATGCTATTGAACCATAGGACTATTTATATATATATATATATATATAATATTATATAATTTAATCAAAATTTTACATATAATTCTTATGTAATGAATTTTAAAAATTGTTACAATTTCTCCTAGTATACTACAATGACAAATATTATCTAATTATCATATGAAAAATTTGGCCAATTATGGATTTTGGCTTTAAAAAAAAACCTTAAACTATGTCGTTTTATCCCCTCCCTTCTAAAAAGAATCTAAGGCTATGTTTTGTTAGAGGGAAGAGAATAGAAAAATATAAAAAAAGAGAAAGAAAAAAGAAAAGAAAAGAAGAAGAAAATACGTGTTTTGAGTGTAAATGAGATGAGAAATTAAAGAAATTGGATGTATTTATACTTTTATATCATTTTAATCTATAAAGAAATAAGGATATAAATGTAATTTCACACAAAGAGTAAAATTTTTTTTATGGGTATAAAAATAAATTGGTCAAAATGCAAAACTAACCTTTTAAGTTTTTTCAGAATTTATTTTAGTCCTTTAATTTTGCTTTCGTTTATTCCAGTCCTCTAAATTTCAGATTTATTCAATTAAAGTCTTTCCGTCAACCTTATTTAAAATTTTTTGAAAAAAAAACAAATATGGAGAATATTTTTCAAACATTAATTGAATTTTTTCAATTTAAAAAATTTGGATAATTAACCACATATAATTGGAAAAACCTTAATTAAATAAACTTGAAAATTATAGGACCAAAATGAACAAAAGCAAAGTTAGAAAACTGAAATGAATTTTGGTGAACATAAAGAATGCGTTTTCCATTTTAGACATAAATTTTTATGATTTTTTTTGAGAAATTTTTTTTTTTATGAATTTGAATGAAAAGTTAAAAATAAAAAATTATTGGGACGAAATATTTTCTCCTCACATTTGATTATCCCCGTCTATTCTCTACGGGTATGTTTGTTAGGAGGTGAAATGTGGTAGATGGAAAACTTTGAAGAAAAAATAGGAAGAAAAACTTTTTTGGAGTGTGTTTAGTTAGGTAGGGAAGAAAAAAAATAAATGGTGATGTCCAAGTGTTTTCTCCCAAACGTACCAAAATATTTTTTTCTCACAATAGAGAAAAAACTGAGTGGAGACATATTTTTTTTAATTGACAAAAATACCTATATGCACATGTGCTTCGTCTAGTTGTTTTTTGATTTTATTCTTTTGATTTCTAGGGCCCAGCCGATAGCGTTCCTCTTTTCTTTTATTTATTTATTTATTTTTGATTTAGTTGTTGTTGTTGTTGTTTTCTTCCTAATAGATGTGATTTTTTTAGGACATAATTATTATTTTTTTAATAAATTTAGGTGATTTTTTTTTGTCACCCCGAGCATTATTTTTTAAATAAATTTATTCAAATTCAATTTTTTTATTTCTCAACTTTTTCACTCCCACCCAACAAAAATGAGAGAATTAAAATCTTTTATATTATCTTATTTTGATCGGTTGGAGCACAAGTGAGAGGGTAGAAAATTTTTTAACAAACATAGCCTAATTCTTTCACTTCAGTCTGAACCTCTCGCGCTCTAAGCTCTCTGTCTCTCACAGTCTCACTCTCGTTTTCCTCTCATCTCTGCCGAAGCCGCCGCTTCCTTCCTCAGCCCATTGCTTCGGTTTTCCGCCCATCTCAGGTATCACTCTATTCTTTCTCTCTTTCTTCTTCTCTTTTTTTTTTTTTTAAATAATGATTTTTGCAATATGATTTGTGTTTAAGACTTAAGATTTCAGATATGTGATTTATGTTATCTGAGATTTTGAGTAGTGATTAACTGTTCATTTGGGTTTTTTTTTGTTTTTTTTTTTTAGTGGTGTGTTTTGTTTGTTCAGTCATTCAGTGTAGCAAACTTAAATTAAATTTTAGCTACTGCATTTGATTGAATTTTATTTCATAATTATTTTGAACCTTGAAACTATTGACAACGACAACAACAATGAACAAGGCTTGACAAATTTTCCAATGGGTCTTGGTAGTTCCTGTGGGATTTCTTTCGATGATGAATTTGATTTTTTTTTTTTTTTGTGGTAAATGATGATGAGGAGGTGTAATATTCTGTTATAGACTTTGTTAGCTTGTTATGGACTTATGTAATGAGTAATGACTTGTTATAAATCTTCTTATTGTGTGATGTGATATTGATGTTAAAGACTTAGACTAAATGATTTGTATTATTTGATATTTACTTTTTTGAATTGATAATTTTATGTTGTATAAGAATATATATATATATATATATATATTAGGAATCCTAAATGGTACGTCAAAATAGACTGGTACCGAACTATTCCTTTCCATTGGATAAACCGAAACGGATCTAGAATGGTATTCACAACTACTTAACATTGGTTACAATAACACTAATAATGAGAAAAAACTGCCAGGATTTCAAGAATGTGTAAAAGGGTGGTTGAGCTTTCATAATAATAATAAGGGGTAATTATACTTTATCACCCTAAACTATATCCAAAATTACACTTTGCACCCTAAACTTTCAGAATGCACGATTAGCACCCTAAACTATAACCCGTGTTACACTTTGTACCTCGTTGTTAATGCTGCTGTTATCTTGCTTAGGAAACCAAAGTTTTTTTTTTTTTTTGATAGGTAAACATGTTCTTTTTATTTCTTTACTTTGATGGGAAACCAAAGTTTAGGGTGCAAATTGTAATTGAGAGAATAATTAAAGTGTAATTAGGAATATAGTTTAGGGTGGTAAAATGTAATTTCTCATTTGTTTTTAAGGGATTGAGAAGAGGGGTAATTGAGCCTTTTCACGTGATGCTATTCAAGATAACTGCAAAAATAACAGTGGGGTGCAAAGTGTAACACAAGTTATAGTTTAGGGTGCTAACTATGCATTTTGAAAGTTTAGGATGCAAAGTGTAATTTGGGATATAATTTAGGGTGGTAAAGTGTAATTTTCCTATTAATAATAATAACAATAGAAATTTTTTTAGCCCATTTTCTCAAAATTGGAATTTTGATGCTGAGAAAGGTTATCTTTTTTGTTATACACACAGGTATATATAATTTAAAGCATTAGGAATTTGCATCTAGAGAGTCAAATTGATCTGTATCCTTTGTTCATATTGGTGGTGCTATCCTCTCTTATTATATTTATTTAATTAAATAATTACAATTTTTTATCTATTTACTTAATTAATTCAATTTTTATATGAACAATCAGTTATTTTGGTCCAATTTGTATCACTTAACAGAGTTCTGGTCAAAGAACTTCCTGCTGTTTGTGATAGCTTTAGTCTACCTGGTGGTCTCAAGTGCTATTGTCAGTCTACCTATAAGGCTATAACATGGTTTTGGTATTTCATCTGAATTCATCTAGCTTGATCTAGTTGGTTGGGAGGTGATTCCATTATGTTTATCTTTAGGAAGACATATAGCAAACCTAAGCGCTAGTGCAAGATTAGCTGGATCTCTTCCTCAAAGTTCTTGTATATCCTGCCACAATTGTTCCTTCATAGGATCTAAACTGAACTTTAATGTATGGCTAAATGCCACCCTGATAGTTATATTGACTCATTTTTTGAGGAAGCATTATTAGAGCCTTCAGGAAGTCTTATATGGGTCCACCTTCAGCATGGTTTTGTTATTTAATCTCATGCCTTCAGATTTACTGCCCCCTTTTTAGGTCTTGGTATGCCTCGAATATTTACAGATCTCTTTCTCCTATATTATTGGAGCATATTCTGAAAATTTGTCTTTACAATCATCAAACCTTTGACCGACCGTTGGCCTTACAGCTATAGAATTTCATTATTTTAGTGCGATCATGTTTAAACAAATGCCTCTTTGTTCTTGGTGAATATGAGTTGCTTAATCGCATGCTTAAGTAGCTTCTAGATAAACACCATTTATATATGCAAAGGACAAGCACTAATGCGATATATATATATATATATATATCTAGTTCTTTTAATTATACTATGTTTCACTTTGGAATATTTCCATCAGTATATATTCTTGCTAACTATGCCACTTGGAGATTTGAGTTGTTAGATTTGCATGTGTTATATCCATTGAAATGTTGAGAATTAATCATATTAAATGTGCTCAGTTATGCATTTTGACAGTATCATTGTTCTTTATATGCAATTGAATGAGATTTTTTTTTTTTTCAAAAATTTTTTAGGTCGTGGACTAGTTGCTTGTGAGCAGTACTGGAATTTCATTAGTTTGATAAGCTCATCAAATTTTGGTTTGGGATGCTCAAGGGTACTGCATAGCAGCTTTGTTTGGGATGCTCCTCTATGAAATTGAGGCCATTGCAGTGAACGTACTCTGGACTTTTTGAAGAAACTTGGTCTACGAGATCTTATCATTGGTTCCAACAACTCCCACTATGTTCAATGATAATACGTCGTTTCTTTCACTTCCGCTCTTTCTCTACACTTTCTCCTCTCCAAAAAACCCATCTTTTTCAGTGCAACAAAAGCATCCTAGACCTCTCCAAACTTGGCCGTGTCACCGAGGCACGCCACCTGTTCGACTCAATGCCTCATCGAGACCCTGGTTCTTGGAACTCCATGATTTCTGGGTACACCCAAAACGGTCTCTTACATGAGGCACAAATGCTCTTCAATGCATTTCAAGGCAAGAATGTGAGAACCTGGACTATTTTGTTAACTGGGTATTCCAAATTCGGGCTTGTCGATGAGGCCCGAGTGCTCTTTGAGGCAATGCCTGAGCGGAATGTGGTTTCTTGGAATGCTATGATTAGTGCCTATGTGCAAAATAGTGATTTGAGGAGTGCTCGAAAATTGTTTGATGTTATGCCTGAGAGAAATGTTGTATCATGGAATTCAATGATTACTGGCTATTGCCATTGTGGTATGACAAGGGAGGCATATGAGTTATTTGAGGAAATGAGAGAGAGGAATTCGGTGTCTTGGATGGTTATGGTATCCGGGTTCATTGAGATAAGTGAGTATGTAGAAGCGTGGGGTGTGTTTTTGATGATGGTGAGAAGTGGGGTGAGACCGGACCAGGCGGTGTTGGTTGTGGCCTTATCAGCGGTAATGAAGTTGAATGATTTAGAGTTGGTTGAAACTTTGAGGACACTAGCAATCAAGACAGGGTATGAGGGAGATGTGGTTGTGGGGACTGCGATTTTGGATGCTTATACCAGGATTGGTAGTTTGGATTATGCAGTTAAGTTTTTTGAGATGATGCCAGAAAGGAATGAGTACTCGTGGACCACAATGATTTCAGCATTTGCACAATGTCATAGTTTGGACAATGCGATTGCATTTTATGAAAGGGATCCAGTAAAGGGTGTTGCTACACGAGCGACTGTTATAACTGCATATGCTCAAAAGGGGATGATATATGAAGCCAGACATGTATTTGATGAGATTCCTAACCCCAATGTGGTTATGCGGAATGCTATGGTTGCTGCGTATGCACAGAATGGAATGATTGAAGAAGCAAAAGATATCTTTTTGCATATCCCTGTGCAAAATGCTGCTTCATGGGCTGCCATGATTTCTGGGCTTGTACAGAATGGACATAGTAGAGAAGCTTTAGAGTTGTTTGCGGAGCTTCAGAGATCAGGAAATGTTCCAAGTCATTCGAGTTTTACTAGTGCTCTCTTTGCTTGTTCAAACATCGGAGATGTTGAGGTGGGTAGACAAATACACTCACTTACCATTAAAACAAGGTGTCAATTCAATTCTTTTATAGGAAATGGACTGATCTCCATGTATGGAAAGTGCAAAAGTATGGGAGATGTTTCACAGGTTTTTAGTACAATGAAAGTGAGGGATATTGTTTCTTGGAACTCACTCATTTCTAGGCTTTCGCAGAATTACATGTTGGATGATGCACTGAAAGTTTTTGAAAAGATGCCAAAACGGGATGTGGTCTCTTGGACTGCGATTATTTCAGCTTATGAGCAAGCAGGTCAAGCAGAAGTTGCCTTTAAATTTTTCCTTCAAATGTTGGCTAGAGGAATGAGTCCAAACCAACTAACGGTTACCAGCCTCCTTGGTGCTTGTGCATGCCTTGGTGCAGCCAAACTTGGGGAACAAATCCATTCCCTAATATACAAACTTGGAATTAATTCTTGTTTGTCTGTTTGTAATGCTCTTATAACAATGTATTTTAAGTGTGGGAGTCTGGATGGTCTTTGTGCCTTTGAAGAGACGCCTGACCGAGACATAGTCACATGGAATGCAGTTTTATGTGGCTGTGCACAGAATGGACTAGGAATAGAGGTGATTGAGATTTTTGAACAAATGAAAGCCTCAGGGATTTCTCCCAATGAAATCAGTTTTCTTGGGGTTCTATGCGCTTGTGGCCATGCAGGGTTTGTGGATAAAGGTTGGGCCTATTTTAATTCCATGAGCAAAGATTATGGAATTACACCTTTGGTTTGTCATTATACTTGTATGGTTGATCTCCTTGGGAGAGCAGGACAAATTTCTGAAGCTGAAGCTCTCATTCAAAACATGCCTGTAAAACCTGATTCAGTGATTTTGGAAGCACTTCTTGGTGCTTGTAGGATCCATCGAAACGTGGAAGTTGGCCAGAGAATTGCTGAAAGGCTATTCCAGATTGGGACAGAGGGATCTGGAATGTATGTCCTACCATCAAATGCATATGCTTCTCAAGGTACATAAATATAACCCATTAGATTGTAACTCATGCCTAGGTACATAAATATCTCAAGGTACATAAATATAACTCATTAGATTGTAGCTCATGCTTTGGTACATAAATATTCAATATAATGTGATGAGATGGTTTTATTTAAGTGAGTGAAGTAAGCATTAAAAAGAGCACCCAAAAGCTTGGAACTTGGAATTCAGTTTCCATTCAAATTCAAATGGTCAGGTGACTCAGGTCCTTGGTCTTCTCCACTATTATTCCTCTCAGGTTTTCTCCAATACCCAGATCAGTTCCACCACAATTTCAACCAAATCAACGTCTTCAATTCCAAGTTGATGCAGGACAACCTAGGCTTCCCACCTAAGGTGTTTGGATTCACCACCAAACAAACACAATGCAAACTTTGCAAATAATCTGAATAAGAATAATAATAATCATAGTCTGAAAATACAAAAGAAATCATTTGGAACTTTATATGTAGCTTCCAGGAATCACAATGATAAGGATAAACTCTCTTAAACAAATCCTAAACAAACTCAAATACTAATCTGATAATCCTAAACAATCTTAAATACTAATCCAATACTAAAGATAAACACAAGTAAAGACAACATAAATGATAGGGATAATCTCCACAAATGTGCTATAATGTGGTGTTCGCACCAGGATTTCACCAAAAAATTCCAACATGGGTTTGGTGGGACTCGATTTTTGAGGATCAACCCCACAAGAGAAGTGCACTAAGGCTGTGTTATCTGAAATTCCCAACCAGAAACAGTACCCCAAAGATTGGTCTCAATCAACTGGACCAATTCCACCTAGCCTGCTCATTCAAGTGGTGGAGATTGCTGCTAAGATTGGTGCTGACGTTTAATCTCTTCCTCTTAGTTTGCGCTCACATTCTTTTGTTATAAGAAGTACCTAGATGGTATTTTAATTTTTCTCCCCCTTCCCTGGTTTAAAATGCAGATTGTTTTATTTTATTTTAATTTATTGGAAAAGTGTGCTGTTAATGATATTTGAATTTATCCATGTGATTTTCTAGTTGATTTGGCCATTTGGGGCATGATGTTTAGTATTTGATCTCATTGTGAGTGCTAGTTTCAATAGAGATTTATTTTGGTTAGGTGATGGAAGATTTTTTACTTACCTTCAGTCTATAAGAAGCTTAAAGCTTACAAAATTTGGCTTTAGTCAGCTATCATTTGCGGTTGAGTGGGCTTGTCTTTCTGTAAAAGGGTCCATGCACATATAGTAGTATTCTATGAATCTAAATGAGAACTAAATTTCCTAGCCCTATAGCTGAGAGGAGAATGTTAAGATGGATAAGTGAAAATATAAGGAAAGATAGGATTTGAAATTAGGAAATTTGCATAGGAGTGGCCCGATTGATAAAAAGATAGTCGCTTGAGAAAGTTTGATTATGCTCGGAGGTGAGCAATTAATGTGCCAATGAGAAAGAGTGAGTTGATTCGAGTTAAGAGAATGGAAAAGGTAGAGGAAGACAAAAAATAGAATTAACAGAAGTATTAAAAAAAAAAAAAGTTAATTAAGGAAATAACAAAGAGTATTACTTTGGATAGAATAGAAAGGTGAAAAAGAATTCATGTGGCCGACCTTGACTAGTCTGTTGAGGATCGGTAGCTAACCCTAGAACTTTGGGACTATGGCTTGGTTGTTGTTTTGTGCTAGTCCTTACTAACTTTAACAGATCTGAAAACTAAAGTTTATAACTATAGATACTTAAGGCACATAACCTAAAAAAAAAAACATGATGAATGCTAGAGTTAAATTGATTTCAAATGGCCATGGAGAATTGATTTTAGATGAAGAAGTATGACTGGCTTTGTAGAAGAATGTCTAGGGGAAAACGTCCATCCTGTGTAGTTTTCTCCAAATGATGTGGTATTTTACTAGATTGCTAGTTGTTTCAGTTTATTATAGGGTTATAACAAATATGTGGACTATAACTCATCAATTATCTCCCTGTGGTTGCTCACGTCTGTCTTTTCTTTTCTTTTCTTTCCAGGTTGTGATTGAAGCTGTTAATAAGCCTCGAAATATTACATATGTAGGACTTACTGACTTGGTGACTGAGTAAGGACCTTTTTTGTAACTTATCTTTTTGTAATTTTTCTTGCAATTGGTCTGTTTTTATGTTTCAGATAACTTCTCGTTATGCGATTACATAATCTTAGGAAAATTTATTCTTTGCATGAAAACACAGAAAGATTTTTTTTTTTAGCCTGTTAAATGTCAATGAAAATTACAAAGAACTTGATTGCTTTCCGTCAGTTTTCTTGATATATTTAAGAGAAAATAATTCTTGCTGTGGTAAGATACAAGTATTTGTCCTTAGCTTGAGTTTGCTTTTTCACAAATATATTCACATCCTTTCAAGGTAGAGAGATGTTTTTGAGAAAATTTCCTTCTGTTAATCTCCTTTTCCTTCTCTCTGCCTCCCTCCCTCCCTATCTGTGATACAGAAACGTTCATTGATAAGTTAAAGATGTCAGTTTTTAATATTCCATATATGTTATTTGAGATATTAGAAGTTTCTGACCATTCTGACTCAATGCTTTATATATAACTACTTACATCGATTTATTGTTTTAAGATTTTGGAATTACATCTGCTCGGTTTTCTGTTACATAATAAAGGATTAATTTTGGCCAACAAAATTTACTTGCTGGACAGATAAAATGACTGAGGCTGCTATTTTAGAAGTCGTTATAAAAAATTTTGACGATCACTTCATTCTTGGGGAGGAGGGAGGAATTATAGGATATACTTCATCTGATTACCTTTGGTGCATTGATCCTTTAGGTTTGTCTTTTTTTATACACTTTTCTTGGGAATAATAGTTACATGGTGCGTAAGGGTTTTTTTTTTTTTCCTGTGTGGAAAATGTAGGGGTGGGTCCTATTGAGGAAATGATGATAGATAGGCATAAAATGGTTTGGTCTCAAGCTAGGGGTTTTACGAATAGAGATTCTATGCTGGTGTTTTGAGTCTTTGTCTGTATGTCCTTTGTATTTTTGTATTTTTTTCTTTTGGTAATTATTTAGTCTACTTTGTGCCTTTTGTGTATGAAGCAGTCTCTTTTTAATAAAACCATTCTTATAAAAAAAATGGAGACCGATTAATGCACCATGAAAAACATAAGAAAGAGTGATTTAATTGAAGTAGATGGAGTGAAAAGAGGTAAAAGGGGTCGAATATAACATAGGTAGAAGTGCTTGAGAGCACATGTTAAATAGGGAGGTGATAAAGAGTATAATTTTAGAGTGACTAAAAAGAATATATGTAGTTGATCCTAAAAAGTTGCAGATCAAATTACAATTTAATTGGGGTCAAGGCTGAAGTGAGTTAAGCAAATATTTATTGACCAGTTATAAATGTTAATTTGATCTGCAACTTTTTAGGTTAAAATAAAATAAACTTAGCAGGATTTGTTTCTATATATTGGAACATGTTATTTTGTAAATATATATGGATCACTTTCTTGAATTTTGAATCTCTATCTTCTGAAACTAGATTGATAAGAAAGAATAGGATGGATATAGCAATCTCTTGGATGCTGAACAACGAGCTTGATACCAAACCTGATGTAGTGCAGTTTTTTTTTGAAGAAATTTACAGGAAAAACAAAACAGAAAATAAAATAAACCTAGGAATTAGCTACAAGCCATTCGAAAAATTCCAACTAAACTCAAATTCATCATTAACCTGTGTTCATAAATTCATACAAGTACAATGGCATGCTTATCTAGACTATTAAGACTAAACCCTAATCCTAATTGTCCTAGGTCAAGCCAAATTATTGAATTACAAAAATATCCTTGACTCAAAGAAATTAAATACAGTACTTATTTTTTTTGATAAGTAATCAGAGAAATGATATAAATGGGGAAAAAGAAAAGTACAAGTAGTTCATGATGATGAACAACAAGAAATAGAAAAACCAAACAACAAAACAAAAGATTTGGATTACCCTGAATAGCTTGGTAATAAGAACAGGTATCAAACTTACCATCCCCTTTGAGCTACCATTGAAGCGTATCCCTCCTATTCCCCCGAGGAGTACGAGGATGGATAAGGTGAAGAAGAGAGTAAGATGCAGCTAGCTCCCAATCTTCAAAAGCTCTAAAAAATCTCAAGTCCCACACTCTGAAAGTACCACCTTCTGGAGTCCACAAAACCTCAAAGATGCATGCATCCTTGGCTACTGAACAGACATATAGCTCAGGATAGAGGTCTTTTAGGGTATAGTCCCCAATCCACCTATCATGCCAGAAGCGGATACGGGTACCTTCACCCACTATAAAAAACAAATGCTTAGAAAAACTCTTCCACCCTTCATGAATGCTTCTTCAAAGACCACAACCATGAGTCCTCCTGCACACTTTTGTACACCACCCCCCATGACCCTCACTGTATTTTGTGGAGATTACTCTCCGCCAAAGATGGGTAACTTTATGCCCAAACCGCCACAACCATTTACCTAATAAAGCTTGATTAAAAGATGCCACACTTCTTATCCCCAAACCACCCAAATTGACAGGTAAACACACCCTTTCCCAAGCACCAAAGGATATTTGAAACTCCTCTCAGAAGACCCCCAAAGGAAATTCCTCTGAATACGTTCCATTCTAGCAGCCACAGCTTTAGGAATAGTGAAAAGAGATAGAAAGTACGTTGGAAGACTTGAAAGAGTACTCTTTAGTAATGTGAGCCTACCACCTTTAGATAAATAGAGACGCTTCCACCCTGAAAGATTCTTTTCCATCTTCTCCAAAATAGGATTCCAAATCGAAGCAGTCTTAAACGAAGTTCCCAACGGCATTCCCAAATATTTCTTAGGTAAACTCCCCGCTCGACATTGAAGAATACTAGCCAATTCAGCTAGATTATTCACCTCCCCAATAGGGACAATCTTACTTTTCCCAACATTAACCTTCAAACCTGTAAAAGCCTGAAAACAAGACATCACCAACCTTATGGACAACAGCTGATCCCTAGAGGCATCACAAAATAAGATTGTGTCGTTCGTAAACAACAAATGAGAAATTCGCACACCAATAGAATTCACTGCTTCAACATGAAAACCCCGAATAAAGTTATTCTCCTCATTCTTCTTCAAAATTCTGCTTAAAACCTCCATTATCAAGAGAAACAAAAGAGGGGATAGTGGGTCACCTTGTCTTAACCCACGAGAACTTCCAAAGAAACCTTCAGGGGATCCATTAACTAGGACAAAAAAACGGACAGAAGTAACACAAGCCTTAATCCACCCCTTCCATTTCAAACCAAAACCCATCCGGTCCAACAGATAAAACAAAGCCTCCCAGTTAACATGGTCATAAGCTTTTTCAATATCAAGTTTGCAAACCACCCCCGGTAACCAGCTCTTGAGCCTACTATCCAGACACTTGTTTGCAATGAGCACTGAATTCGGAATGTGTCTTCCACCAACAAAAGAATTCTGTTATACAGTACTTATAACTTAACTAAACCAATAGTAAAAAATAAAAAAATAAATAAAATTGACTTCTGAAATTAAACGAAACAAAGTTAAAATGACATTGTCTTCTCACTCCTTGCATCACTTGCTACCCTGCAGCTCAAATTCTGCATTAGATCCAGTTAAATTAATAGAGGGCAGTGGGAGTTCCAATGATGTTAAACTTTGTGGATAGCACTATGGACTTTCTGGGCTTAATTACATAAAATAGGAGCACCAAAGTGCAGAATTTTATTAAACATATGTAAATGAAAGCAAAATTGAGCTTTTATTTGACTTGTTTTTTATTTAATTATATGAGTAAAGTGGAAGATAGGAGGTACATCTTGAAATGACTTATCTGCAGGACTGATTCTGTCATTATGGACCCTGTCAGATGTACTCCACCTATTCATATGTATTACTTAGTGTCTTACATGTGCTTGACCTTTAGTTTTCTTTATATGTTCAGTTAACGTTTACAGAAGTAAGCTGCTTTCACTATATATAGGTTAGCTGATGTCTTATATCCTTATAGATGGAACAACAAACTTTGCACATGGTTATCCTAGCTTTGCAGTTTATGTTGGAGTTTTGTTTCAAGGGAATCCTGCTGCAGCTGCTGTGGCATTGATCGCATAATTTAAATTGTTTATGATTTGTTATTTGCATGACTTCATATCAGGTTATTGGCTGCAAATTCATTAACGAGTATCACTGTTTGCTCATGCTATTAGAATAAAATGTTTATTCCCCAAGGTTTGCAATATCAAGTGAAATTGATAAGTAATACATGATAGGGAATAATTAATGGATGCTGCCCTATGGGCATTGTTTAAGATATATTTTTAGAAAATTTTTATGGGAAAAGAAAAAGTAATTAATTTTTTTGACGGCTTTTTATATTTCCTATAAAAATGGTGTTGATTTATTAACAATTGCATTAAAGGCATCCATTAACAGGATCCCACATGATAGAATGATCCAATACATGATCCTAGACTTTTCCTAGTGATACTTCACTGGCCTAAAGGAAATCTTTGATTGAGTTTTTTGTGGAATTTTGAGAAGTTAGGGATGAAGACGCATAGAAGCCTGTTGGGGATGTGGAGATTTGAACCCTAGATCTCTTGTTAGAAATACCAAGAAATGTCAACTAGTTGAGCTACAAGGCTCTATGCAATTTATTAGAATAATATCATGCAATAAAGTGTCAAAGTATATGTTATAGAAAATAAAGGAGTTTCTCTAAAGTATATTCAGGGTCACAGTTGAAAGCATTTTTATCAAGTAGTCTTCTCCTCAATAAAATCTTTATTTACTTATCAAAAAAAAAAAAAAAAAAAAACTGTAATTAGTGTAAGAACAAGTGGAGGCATCACAAGTGGGTTTCTTATCACAATTGGTTTACATCAATGATTAACATTGAGTCCATATCTCTTTGTGTTGGTTATGGATGAGCTTTCTAGATTAATTCAGGATGAAGTCCCTTGGTATCTCTTGGTCATTCATAATATAGTCAAACACTAAACTTGCCATTACTAGTAGGTCTCCATCTCATACGACCTGGTCCACCAACAAAATTAATATGAAAGTATAGCAGTTTCATGAGAAAATTTAGTCCCTCTATCTCCCAGTCCTGAAAATTATGAATAAAGCTGAGATTGCAATGAAAGTGGTGATCATCATTTTAACGATGAACAATGACCAAATTACAAGCAAAGCAAATTTCTCTTGTTTTGTATTATGGCATCTACTGTAGTAACTCAAAGGTGGACCAGTTTAATAAAAATTAAGATTGCATGAGAAATAGTATGCATCCATACTAGTGAATGTATTTTCATGAGAAATTGAATCATAGTTATAAAGCACCAGCAGATGAGGAAGGTTTAATCATGAAGGACCTTCTGTCTTCAAAATCTTCGTTTGCGTAGGATTTACAGGAGGGGGAAAAAAGAGAGGCAATAGTATTAAGCCTTTATTATTTGTAGAAGACAAGCTGCAATATACTTTTTGCTTAATTATTGAAATGAAAGGGAAGGTTAATGTGGGTATTAATTTCAGGTAGAGTTTGTTGGGGGCCCTATGTGTTGGAACACCCGCATATTTTCTGCAACTGCTGGTAAGAAACTCTGACATTCTACAGTTTGCTTCTTTTTATTCTCTTAAGTCAATTATATATCAGTCGTTGGAAAATTGATCTGCATTATGATAGGTGGGGGAGCATTCTGTAATGGCCAAAAATTCATTCCATTGAAACTAATCTGGTGAGTGATCATTTATTAATGGATACTTATATAATAAAAAAAAAATTATTAATGGATATCTATGGTAATATATCTACATGTAATTTTTTTTATTTAAGTAGATGGCTATAGCCACATAGGCACATACTCTCTGATTTGTGTGATACTGGTGTGACACAGGATAAAAGTAATGCATTGAACAGTTATCGTTAATAATATGTCAGCCATTTTCTGATGACATCTGGGAAGACTGGGATCAAGGGGCTTGCTGAGGCATGGGCCTTACATACCTTGACAATTTTTCTCTTTTTAGCAGTGCTCCTATGCCATTTGCCTCTAAAATTTTCATTATGTTGCTTCTGATCTTATAATGAGATGTTAATGACAGAATTTGTTTGACTTCATGTGGTAAAATTGATTAGTACTGACAAAACACTGAATGATTTTCTTAAGGGTAGTTATGCTTACTTTTGTCCACATGTTTTAAGGTGGAGCGATTCCTTCTGGTGACTGGGTTTGGGTATGAACATAATGATCCATGGGCTACCAACCTAGATTTATATAAACATTTCACTGATGTCAGCCAGGTACTAGCTTTATTTATTTATTTATTTATTTATTTAATTTTTATAATCTTTTTTCCAAGTGTTTTGATTCATGCCTTTGTCTCCTCTGAGTGTGTTTCATTTTGCTGAATTTTATGTTTAGGGTGTAAGGAGGCTCGGGGCTGCTGCAGTTGACATGTGCCATGTAGCTTTGGGGATTGCAGAATTGTATTGGGAGTATCGTCTAAAGCCATGGGATATGGCTGTTGTTGCTTTGGTAATGTATAATTTTCACTATTCGTTTTGATAGATATGCATGATCTACCTTTACTACAAAATTGGTGAAATAACAAATAATATCCATTTACCTTTTTGGTTGGTGATTTAACCATAGACAATGAAATCTTTATTTCAACTTCATTTTTTCCCTCTAAGACCTCAACTGATCTTGAGCTATAATTTATACAAAGCTTAGACTCCTAATATAATTGGGCTTTAAATATTCTTTAGAAATTATACCTGTTCTAGCATATTCTCTGTGTGCTCATTTGTGCTCTGTTCACACTAATGGGGGGCGTACCATTTGAGTACTACTATATGATCTGTTGACAAGAGATACAATTTCCCATTTCGACATGCAAGCAGGGTGTTGGGTATGGCGGCTTACCAAAGTGTCTAGGTATGGCGGCTTACCAAAATGTAGACACAAATCAATTATGTATGCTTTATCGGGATTTTCATTCTAAGTCTTCTCCAAAGGTATTACTTGTTTGAAGGAATCAAATTGTTCCAAATTCATCTTTTGCTTATTTATGCATGCTTCAGCAGGAGTCTCATTCTAAGTCTTCTCCAAAGGTATTATTTGTTTGAAGGAATCAAATTGTTCCAAATTCATCTTTTGCTTATTTGGTGAATTTGTTTCATGCCTTTTATTGCAGATAGTTGAAGAAGCTGGTGGCACAGTTACTTGCATGGATGGTGGAAAGTTGTCTAAGAGCTAGTTCAAGTTTTTAAATCAGTAAGAGCAACCAAACTCAATCCTGAAGTGAAATGGAGAGAAAAAGCCACAAACATATGCACAATTTTGGCCTAGCAAAGACATGATTACAACCATCAATTAAGATCTAATCTGATGATTTTAAATCTGTCTTGCAGTGGTCACATGACTAATTAAAAAGTCATGATTTATTTATGGCCAGATCTAAATTGACTTCGTAACCTAGAAACTTAATAATGACAATATAAAACCAAATCCATTGCTGTATCCTCGTTTCAAGAAATTGTCTCTCACTTGATTTGATTAACAACTACGGTTAAATGCAACTAACACCCTAACAACTATTTGAGCACTCTCACTATTTAAGTGCTAAATTGTTGGAAAGGGCTCTTTGGAAAAGGTCCAGTTCAAAATCTGGAGGGCTATTCATTTGTGTCAGTTCAATGTAGAGTATTTGGAGAGAAAGTAACATGTATTTTTGACGGCCGCGAACTCATGATAATATAGGTGAAGTTTTATTCTTGTCATCTTTACACATAAGGGAGCAAACTGCTAGGACAATTACCTCTTCAGGTTTATTTGATTTATAATATGAATTTTAGATGTTAAATTTGTAGGGTTCTCTCCCCCCACCTCCCAGTGTTCATTTGTATGACTCCCATGTACTTGGTTTGCTATCCTTTTATGCTCTTTTTAAAGAATTCATTTTACTCATTAAAAAAAAAAAAAAAAAAAACCTTAATTTCATATTCTGAGGTGATTCAACATGAAGAATCTAGGACTATTTTTTAATTGGGTATCTGATGTTGCATATCATAATTGACTTGCAACTTTTACTTGGGTCTGCCTAGTTTTCTTAAATTGCTTAGATTTTTTAATCTTCTGAAATGCAGCTTTTGGAGAGAATTGGACCTGCAACAGAGAAACTGAAGAGCAAAGGAACTGATTTCTCATTGCGGTACAAACCTGAAAGTTCGCGTGCTAAATTAGATTGACATGGTTGATGCTGTCCTATTGCGTGCTAAATTAAGAAAGCTGGTATGACTTTTTGTGATTGGAAGGGAAAACTTATTAAAGCTTGGGTCAAGCAAATCACTTCATGCCCTGTTGCTGTTGTGTAAGCCTTTGCTGTATTAGGACTGAAATGTAGTCAGGAATGATGGTAGTGGAAGGAACTCTCACATTGTTAATAAAATTTTGGCTAGTTTATCGACTAGCTTTTGGTCCAGCTTCAAAGTTCAGAGGATTTCTTTTTAATAAGAAGATTAACTTTGTCACTACGATACAAGGAAAAGATAGGCTTCCATCAATTAGACTACCGTATCTTGAGTTGGCCCATATTTTTGGTTTCATTTGGCCACTTATTAACATGTAAGTAAATTAGAATGAGAGGTTCATAAAGTTAATATATATTCATTAAAAAAAGGGGGGGTTTATGTATGTGTCTGTATTGTAGCCGTGGGATTGATGTGTTGTGATCAATACTTTAAACCACCCATTACAACAGATATTGGAACACGGAAATTAATTTGAGAAAATAAAAATTCTAATTATAGCTGATATTAGAAGATGGAGAAATTTCATGTAGAATAGATCTATTGACTTACAAATTTACCCCATTATATACAGTCTCATACATCAATATAACTACAAAGTTTCCTCTAACTTCTTTAATGTTATTAATGATGTTATTTTGGAAAATGGTTTAATGCTAGTTTTTAAATTTATTCACATTTTGATTTATTTTTGTATATTTCGATTGGGTATTGGATTACAAGGCATTATAATACTGAATTAAAAGATATTTGTATGATTGGGAGATATTAAATTATGTCGTGTTTATTGATAGCTGTAATTTTAAATGGATTAAGGGAAATGCCAACTATATGTAAATGCATGCCAAAAAAAAAAAACTATATGTAAATGGGCTATAATAAACAATTTTGCAATACCATTCTCTCATCATCTGTATTTGATTTGAATAATGTGCATATGTAGCATGAATATTTGTTTGATGAATTATATAGTAATTGTGTAAGCACACAGATATCTAAAAGTGACTACTAACTATTGGAGAAAATAAGTACAGGAATGAATATGTAATTGAATGTGTGATTTGGAAAAAAATGGATCAGAGAATAGTTGAAATTTTATTCTTTTAGTCATTATTTAATTTGGTTCAAATTTATGCTTTTATTGAGCAATGAAATTCACCCATTTGATATAATCTTTTATATTTCTTATAATAAAAAAATGCAATAGCTTTTAAAGACTTTATGTTTATAAAATAAATATAGGAAAGACAAAAAACTAGTGATAGGAGAAGTTATGAATCCTAACCACTTTAATTTTTGTCTTGTAGTGCTTGCTATTTATTGTTTTGCATGTATTTTCACAACACTTTATTATTATTTTTTTAAAAGAAAGAAATCTCTCCTCCATCCTGTTTGCGTATGGTATTAGCACATGTTGATATTTTTTATTTTACTTAAAAAAAATTAAAAAAAAAGTCATTAATTATGTCCATTGAGGTCTTTTTGCTATGAACGTAAGCTGTTAGATCGAATTACATGATTCTTCTTACTTCTACTCTCTCTACACCTTTCATTTCAATTTCACTAGACTTTAAGTAGCCTATTGCCCAATCATGTCTTGGCTTAGGGAAAAATATGGAGTGGGACCCACCAATTGTGAGACACAAGTAACATATACCCGTTGTAGGGTATAACTTCTCCTTGGCTTAGGTGTTCATCGTCTTGGACTGCCACACTATTGCCATTGTCAAGCCTCTGTTATTTAGTATTATTATTATTATTATTTTTTGATAATCTGCAATGCATTAATCAAATAAGAAAAAACACATGGGGGTATCTTCCTTACAAACATCTATCAGACTAGGGGAAAGGTTACCCGAATTAAAAAGACAAGACTTCTTAGAAGCTAGAGCAAACTTTGCAATAGTGTGGACAATAGAGTTGTTGCTCCTACGGACCCAAAGTCAAAGCCATTGTTTTTCTTAGAACAATAAAGATCTTTATGATTCAAATCCTCACACCTTGAACAATATAGACCCAAAAAAAGAAAAGAAAAAAGATTTCTACCTTGAGTTTGAGGAGAAATAGTGGATCATGTGTATTGCATGTAACTTATATTTATGAGCAATGTTACATCCACAATATTTTTACAATACTTTTACAAAAAAAATCTTAGGTGACATGTTGTTATGGGTTTTTAATCTGAATTCACCACTTAAATGACTTTATTACCCCTGCTAATAATAGTAAGTAACAACTTGACACCTAAGATTTGTTGTGAAAATATTCTAGACATAATATTTCTCTATATTTATATCCTTGATTGACTAAAAACAAAGAACATTAATTGTCATTGATTTTACTGCAATCAAGTATTCTCTTAAGTCAACATTAGTTCTTATATATTCCCTACTTAAGATTCATCGTAAAATAATGATTCTAAATTGTAAAGATGTAGTTACTAAAAGATTTATGTTTTGGATATAAGTGATTTGCCACTCTCTCCTTTCTCTACATCTTTTATTTTTATTTTACTTTGATTATTCTAAGTACACATCCTAATAAGAATTGAATTTTATTACTTATTAAAAAAAATCAACACCAAAGCCTTTCCTTTCTCAAATGATAAATAGGTTTAGAAGCTAGCAATTTAATGAAATTATGATACATTATCGGTTGATCTAGTAGCTCATTGTGAGGGCATATGGAAAGTTATTCAGTACGTAGGTTGTCTACAAGTTGCATTTCATACACTTTTTTTTTTTGAAAAGAAACTTGTATTTCATTAACACAAGAAAAGGAGTACAACAGAGTATAGAAGCTAACAGATCATCCTAGGTCAGAATGAAATAAATGAGCTAAGAAGGGTGGAATAACACCCTTCCATAGATTGGAAGCTTGGTTACATTTAGCAAATTGGGCTAGCCCATGAGCAACTCTGTTGTAATCCCTTTTCACGTGACTAAACGAACAGCAGGAGAAAACTTACTTCGCGGATTAAATGCTATGCACCAGATGGCCCATAACGCCACCATTACTGGCTTGAGAAACAGTAGAAATGACAAAGGAAGCATCTGATTCAAAAATCACCTTTGAAATATTCATCTCTTGAGCCAAGAGTACCCCGTGCTCCAAGGTAAAAAACTTTGTCAACTCGGCTAGGTAGTGCACAGGTAGAGCTTTACAAAGAGTAGCGACAACCCTACTCATTTCATCTCTAATGATGACCTCGATACTAGAAATTCTGCTGCCATCAATGGACGAAGCACCATCAACATTTACCTTGAAATAGCCGGATGGAGGAGCAACCCAACTACTTTAAGAAGACGGTAGAGGGGGAGAGTCCAACGAGAAGGCCTCCTTGTAATCCTCAACCATGCTCTTAGCCAAATCCAGAATTTGCAAAGGCGGCAGACCATTCTCACCATGGAGAAGCTTGTTCTTGTTATACCAAACCGACCAAGAAATGGCAAAGAATAATTCAAGGTTCAAAGCAGATAGGAAGGAGCAAAATTGGAGCACTAAATCATTGAAGTTCTTTACCATAAGAAGCAAATCAATAGGGCAGTCTTGCCAAAGGGACCACACTGAGAGAGCAAAATCACAAGAGATTAAAGCATGAATAAGGCTTTCAGGCTCCTCATCACAGATCGGGCAGGTACAGGAGGTTTGAATAACTTTAGCAGCCACATTTGTGAGCATGGGAAGGCCATTCACACAAGCACGCCAAGAGAAAATCTTAATTTTTTCTGGGAGCTTTAGAGACCAGATTTTCCTCGAAACTCGAGCATTTGGATCACCAAATGAGCATTCCCCTTCAACTCTTGTGTCAAGGATTTTGACTGCAATAAAGTAGGCACTCTTAACTGTGAAATCACCCCTCTTATTTCCCATCCAAATGAGCTTGTCCTTAGGCAGATTGTAACATAGGAGAATTTTTAAAATTGAATCAGCCTCAAAAGGGAGGATGAGAGCACGAACAACCCCCGGTTGCCACCATCTAGTCACCAGATCAATGAAGGAAGAGACCATTGGAAAGTCCTCAAAAGGGTGGGAAGGGGAGATAACTTTGTAAGTTGTGGGGTTTGGGAGCCATTTGTCATCCCAAATGTGGATTAGACGTCCATTTCCCACACTCCATCTTGTTCCACATCTTAGAACCTCCAAGCTGTTAAAAATGCTTCGCCAGGTGTAGGAGGGGTTGCTACCAAGATTTGCATGGAGAATATCACAAAAGGGAAAGTATTTTGCCTTAAGGATATGAGCCACTAGGAAACTCGGATTTGTGAGAATTCTCCAAGCTTGTTTTGTGAGTAAGGCAAGATTAAAGGCTTGCAAGTTCCTAAAGCCCATTCCCCCTTGAGACTTGGGCTTTCACATGGTCTTCCAACCAACCCAGGCCATTTTGGTTTCCTGATGTTTATATCCCCACAAAAAACTTATCATCAATTTTTCAAGATCTTCACAGAGACTCTTTGGAAGTTGGAAGCAGCTCATTGTGTAAGTGGGAATGGCTTGGGCCACTGCTTTGATAAGAACTTTCTTACCCCCCATTGAGAGTAACTTACCCTTCCAGCCCACAAGCTTCTTGCCAACCTTCTCCTTAATTTCCGCAAAAACAAGCTTCTTGGAACGACCAATGATAGAGGGGAGGCCAAGATACTTTGTATGATTTGAGTCATGCATTGACCCAAGAATGTTTATAATCTCATCTTTGAGCCCCTAGGAAGTATTTAGGCTGAGAAAGATAGAAAATTTTTTGGTTTTGATCTTCTACCCCGAAGCTAACTCATACATACTAAGAATTTCTTTCAACTTGCTGCATTCATTGCCATTGGCCCTACAGAAAAGGAGGTTGTCGTCTGCGAAGAAAAGGTGAGTGATTTTTGAAGCCCCCCTACAGATGGAAATGCCATGGATTTGATTGTTTCGTGCTGCATCAAGAATTAGAGCAGAGAAACCTTCTGCGCATAAAAGGAATAAATGCGGAGATAGCGGGTTACCTTGTCGAAGCCCCCTAGTATGTATAATGTTCCCGTACGTTGTGCCATTAATAATGACTAAGTAAGATATTGAGGAAATGCATTTCATAACTAGATTGATCCAATTCTCATTAAAGCCCATTTTCCTCATGACTTTTTCAACGAAAATCCATTCTACTCTGTCAAAAGCTTTACTCATGTCTAGCTTTGCAGCCATGAAACTATCATTCCCCCCTTGCTTATGCTTCAGGAAGTGCATGATTTCATACGCCACCAATACATTATCAGTGATAAGCCTATCAGCAATGAAAATACTTTGATTTTTGGAAATGATATACGGAAGGATAGTTTTGAGATGATTAGCTAGAATTTTTGAGACAAGCTTATAAACCACATTACATAGACTAAATGGCCGGAATTTAGTCATTCTTTGGGGATTATTGGTTTTTGGCACAAGAGCAATATTGGTTCTATTAAGATTAGATAAAGACGTGCTAGAATTAAGAACATTCAGAACCATATTAGAAACATTAGTGCCTACAATACTCTAGTATTTTTGAAAAAAGAGTGCTGACATACCATCAGGGCCGGGTGATTTCGAGGGGTGCAGCTGCTTGAGGGCAAAGACCACTTCTTCTCTGGTAAAGGCCCTAGAAGTTACTAAGGTCGGGATAGGAGCGATGACATTCTCCAACTGATTCGGATGGGAAGTGGAGTATATGTCCTCAAAATAGGAGATGGCAGCCTTGGCAATACTGTCTTGGTCCCCACACTAGTTTCCATCTTTATCCCAAATTCCCAAGATTGTATTCTTATTCTGCTTCCGTCTTTCCGAGGCCCTAGCATGAAAAAAATTTTGTATTCTTGTCTCCCTCCTTGAGCCAGTGGGCTTTTGAACGTTGACCCCAGTAAATCTCCTCACTATAAAGGAGATCATTAATTTCCTTCCTAGTTTAGTTTATTTCTTCACCCAAAGATCCATCATCATCAAGCTAAATTAAGGAATTAAGCTTCTTCCTTTTTTCTTAAATTACTTTTGAAATTTTCCCGAAAGTAGCAGAACTCCAAGCCTTAAGATCAGCTGCACAAGCAGTAAGAGCAGACGCAATCCCTTTTGGCGAATTCAAATCATTACCAGAGATCCAAGCCGCTTCAATAATTTCCTTACATTCCTCTTTCTTTGTCCACATAGACTCAAAATGGAATCGACGAGCACGCGGCAGCTTGGGAGTATTGGGGTCGGATAAAAACAAAGCGTAATGATCCGAGGTGGAATCAACTAAGTGTTGGACTCTGACCTCATCAAATTTATCAACCCAATCACTAGTAGCAAAGACTCTATCAAGCCTAAGGTACATTCTTCCAACACCTTTCTGCATGTTACACCAGGTAAAGTCTGGCCCAACATAGCCTAAATCTTTAAAGCCACAGTAGTTAACCACATTCTTGAATTTTTCCATCTACCCTTGTGTTCGCAGCAGCCCACCTGATTTTTCTTCCATAGGTAAGATCTCATTAAAGTCACCAAAACAAATCCATGAAAGTTGATACTGGTCTTTCAGATAAGCAAGTAAATCCCATGAGAACTGTCTTAAGTGAGCTTGGGGGTGGCCATAGAATCTAGTAATTCTCCATTTAAAATTTGAGTTTGTCTCAGAGACTATCGCATCTATATGATGATTGCCATAGCTTTTAATTTCCAAGTCTGTCTCCCTTGTCCAAAAAAGGTCTAGACCGCGACTACGACCATAACTTGAAACAAAAAGCCCATTTGCAAACCCTATATGATCTTGAATTCCTTCCATACTTTTTTATTTTAGTTTAGTTTTCGATAAGAAAACTATTTTGGGAGCCCATTGTCGCACCAGATCGTGCAACACTCGAACTAACCGGGGGGTCCCAAGCCCCCGGTAGTTCCATCCTAACTAATTCATGGCTCCCGGCGACGCTGCATAGTAGCCGCTACCAATATATCTTCATTACTAAGGCTTCCAACGAGACCACCACACTTCTTTTTTCTGACTGCCTTCTCCTCACATTCTGAGAAAATTTGGGAGCCAAGACATTTTAAACCTATTATTTGAACCTAGGCTTCAGAATCCATACCTTGGTTTAGGCCTTGCTCCCTAGCAAGTTTTTTTAATTCGGCTCCTTCCACCTTGGGCCTTCATAGTTCCCTGACTTGCCCGTTGTTCTTCATTAGCTGCATAAACTTGGGCCGTGGGCTTGTGTGTACTTGTAACCTCAGGTGGGTCCTTGGTCTCCTTAGCATTTTGGACCACATTAGATAACACGTCACCAATCAACCCTTGAGGACCAAATACTTCCATTTGAGTTGGTATAGACCTTCTATCACGTGGGACTCTTTTTGCCTTAAGACCCGTGTGCCAGCTACTAAGTTGTCCAATTCGATCCCACTTTCTGCTACCTGACATACTGAACTGCCCAAACCATCACATCCCCAAATTTGATTGGATTTGCTTGCAACTTTTGAAAATTTTGAATTTTGTAAGTTGCCATTACTGGTGCTTTCTCCACCGTGTGATGCTGGAGTGGATTGGAGCCTATTCTCGGAAAGTTGACATTTTTCACCACTTCGAGTATCATTACCGGTGCTGTTGCTGCCATTGGAGAAATTTCTCAGTCCGTTACTCCCAACTTTAGAAGTGCCAAATGCCTTTAACCATTCTCCATATTGGTGTGTGGCATTCTGTCTATCTAAGCAAACATGACAATGTTTAGCATCATGACCCATCAGACCGCGGATGTAATAAAACGTTGGGAGCCATTCATATTTGTAATGAACCCAGTACTTGTCACCTTCTGCACCCACTACATTACCTCCCCTGTGCAGTGGCTTATCGATGGGAAGATCGACTCTTATGCGCAAATATTTTGCTTGTTCAGACAAATGAGCTCACTTATCAATCTCGAAAAAAATGCCCCATGTTATTCCCTATATCTCGACCAACCACCTCAGACATGAGCTCAAATGGTAAGCCCCATAGTTGCACCCAAAAAGGGGAGTGGGTAAAAACTATGTTTTCAGATGTAAGACCCTTTTTCCATCTACAAAGAAGTTACAAATTATTTTCAAAGTTCCATGGCCCACTATTTTCCACCCATTCCAACTGATAACAGGAGCTAAACTTAAACTGAAAAGTGTTATTTCCTACTTCGATTATTCTTAGCTCTGAACCCATCTTCCATGCTGCTTTTAGAGTGCTTTTCAGAGCTCTGTGGTTTTGCTGCCTCTCTGAGAGTAGCTTCCCAAATAGGCTTAGTGAGCATTCCTCCAAAAAGTCTACTCTGCTATGAGCTGAGATTGATATTTCCGTTTCTTCTTCCTTAGTGAGGCAGAGGTTTTGAAGGCTATTCACAACCTCATGTTCCATAGCAAGAGAGAGTGTGTATCTAAGGGGGGTGAGACGCCCCTCTAGGAGGAGAAAATACTCTTCCAGAAAGGAGAGGAGAAAAGGCTTTTACCAAAGAAGAGAGAGACTCCTACAAGGGAGAGGAATTAACCCCGTTGCATTTCATACACTTAATTGTTGAGATACTACTTATCACATTTCTTTGAGCTATCAACCCATCATCACAAAATCTAGAAATATATATATATATATATATATATATATATTGTAAGCCAGCCCAATAAACCCAAAACAATAGATTTGTTAGAGAATGGATTTTATAAAAAAACTACAAAGCCATGTAAGTTTAGGCTCAAGACTATCTGGGCTTAAATTATAAGGGTAAGAGACATAAATTCAACATAAAATCCCTCGTCGGGCAAGTCCGAGGACAAATTGTTCATATATTGATCAAGTATAATCTCTTTACAATGAGTTCTTGTGTTTTCTTTTCTCTCTCAAATTTTCCAAGATTGCATGCCCATTTTTGTGGGGGCCACTTCCTTATATAGTTCCCTCCATTTCATCCCAGCCTTCCATTTGCATAATTTCTAGAGAACTCTTTGAATACTTGTCCCATCAAGACCCTTTTGGAGGTGGTAAGAGGGGCTGTGAGCTGTGAAGACACTATTCAATTGTCATTTCTTCATAAATGTGGTTAGTTCAGTTTGTGCAGTGCATTAAATGTGGAGGTGATAGTCACATTCTGAGATATTTCTTCTTTCCGTTTCCTACACGGCTCTGTTACTTTTCCTGGAGCTCCTCTTTTTAGTATGGCTAACTGCCTAAAGTATTTTCGAGATGCCTCTGCTCCACGAGAACCTCGGTCCACGTGCCAGTTCCCCTTTTCTCCTCAGTCTTCCTATTTATGTGTACATGGATCTTTAATCATCCTCGGGTCTTTTATGATCCTCGGACAAGGCCCATGGCACAAAAATGTGCTCAGATCACCTACTCTCACACACACGTGTGTGTGCACACACACACAAACACACACACACACATATATATATAACATATTGGCTCCTTGTATCAGTGCAATTTATTAAACTCATGCTGCTTGCCGCTATGTCAGGGTATTTGGAAATTCCATAAAACAACAATCAAGGGATGAAGCTACACTACCGCTATTTTATTTTTTATTTTTTATTTTTGGGTTACTTATAAGTAGTCTCCTTGCCAATATGTACCCTGGGATTTTTTTTTTTTTTTTTTTACCCTGGGAAAATTTGAAGAAAGAGAAGTCAAACTCATGAAAAGGATGAAATTTTATCAAATAGATCGAGTAGGGGATTTCCATGTTGGTACTCAACTATTAATCAAAATATTTTCCAAACTGAACTTTATTTATTTTTTGATAAAAAACTGAACTACATATATGGTGTTATATTGTTTGGTCAGAATGAAAAGCCAAAAAAATATATATATATAAATATATATATATTTGACAGTTGCCTTCCTCAAAGTCATTTGAACCTCATGCAAACCAGTAACTGTGGTGAGCATTTACAATTTCCTTTTCTTTTTTTCTTTTTGAAGTTTAATAGGTTGTAGCAGATTCAGACTTGTCATTATCAGGTTATCAAATCACTTTCTTATGTTATACATGCAAGGGTCAGGTTATGACATATTTTCCACCCGTGCCAAACCCTAGATAGGGTGGATAAAATGCGAGAGAATACTGATACAAATAAACATTACAAACATTAGAAGTCATCCATACCACTACGAAAAATAGCACAACCAAAGAAACACACGTTCTTCTTTACTACCCTAATATTCTTTCATTAAAACCATTTGATTTATATTATTTGGTCAGAACAAAAGGCCAAACTATATATTTAATTGACTTCCTCCAGTCAATTCAATTATTACAGGATATGCAAATCAATCTTCGTCAATCTTGCTCGCTTGGTTATGATTTTTTTTTTTTTTTTTAATTTATAATTTGTTGAAGTTCTAGTGACTTGGAGTAGATTCAAATTGTTGCTCACGTTGTCAAATTACCACCTTTATGTATTACGCAGTTAGAATCCTGATTAAATTCACCATTTAATAGTTTATTTGACACATACATACTCAAAAGTAGTGAGATCAAATATTTAACATATTTTCCAGACGAACTGAATGGCTAGGTGAATAAAATACAAGTTACTTCTTTTGCAAACAAATATTTGATTTATTTTTTCCTGGTACATTTTCTAATACAATATGACTAAAGCATGCGTATACCTATGTATAAATATTAAAAGATGATGGAACATAACAAAACTTAAAACACTATCAAGTCTCAAGTCTTAACCTCAAAAACCCCACAACAAATTAAGGCCTTCTGCCCTTCTTAATTATCTACTTTTGGCTTAATTTTGATTCCCGCAAGAACCATGCCTCCTTTCCACCAGTCACTCTCAACTTCAAACATACCAAACTCCACATTCCCAGCAGTACTCTCCTTGACAACTGAGAATTCACCGCCGGGGATCTCATGCCACACGTCATTTTTCTCCCTGTAGGACTCGAGGTTCATGCTCTTCACAGTTTCTTCTCCATTGATTCTCACCTTGAATTTGATTGGAACAGAATGCCACCCAAAAGCATCCACCTTGAACTTCACAATATAGTATATTTCATACTTTGAAGCCGGAGCTTCCTTGGAGAAATTGGAAAAAGGTACTTTCCCTGTGACCTCAATCCAGTTCACTTGGAGGAGCACTGCACCATCTTTGAGCCCTGTCAGCCTGGGAATCCAAGGTACCATTAAAAGAGAACAAAGATAAAGAGATACTGAAAGATAGAAACTTTTACAATGAAATAATTTTGATTAAAAAATATTCATTATGGTGTGCAAAAGACATAAATTAAAGATTATCAACTCATTATATTTTAGCAGATTACATAATTTGGTTGTTTTTGAACATTTTTTGAATTAGACTGGACCCTAATACAATTCTAATGTTACAACTTGGATCTGATATGTTTTTTGCACTTGGATCTGCCAATGCATCTATATATCAAAACCTACATAACAAATACCATAAATAGCGAAGTTGGATCCATTAAAAACCATTATTTCAAAACAATGAACAAGTATTCAAAGAATTATATTGAATTTCTTACTGAGTTTCCTCTTCTGAAAGACTAATCAGTTGCCAAAAACGGGGATCATTTCCCCATATGATGTTTAGAGCTTTGATAGGGACTTTAAATGATCCTTGATGGTTTGGGTCGACTTCTACATGAGAGGATTCCTGTGGAAAAATAATTAATTAAATGTATCCTCCTTGAAATCAAAGTTAAAAAACAACATAATTAACGACATTACTATACAAAAATCTAAGAATCGAGTGTGCAAATGTAATATAAACCGATTAGAGTTTCTAATGTATTGTTTGAAGATGATCATGAATATGTATAAGAAAATAAGAGTGTTCATATATATATACTCACAGCTTTTCGGTGCGGGTTAGAGTGACGATCTCTATGTTCATGAGAGTACTCCATCTTAACTTTAGCTGTAAGCTATGTATATTTGGGTTCCACTAATAGCTTCAGATTGTTATCGACTATATATATATATGATGAAAAAACTTGAATGTACATATATAAAAATGCATGCAATATTGTGAAGCCATTAATGGCGTAAAGTGGTACTTCACTACTACGTATCCACTATCCTCAACGTGTCATAGTTACGTGTAATGATTTACGCGCGATAAGCATTCAACCGAAAGCAACGTATATATTCCTTGAGCTTTCTTTTGTTTTTTATAACCTTTTCCTCTTATATCATACGTTTCAATCTTTTCTCAAAAGCTAGGCAAGAATGGAAACCGTAAAGGACTGTCTATGTCTAAAGTGAATGTTTAACACCAAGTACACACGAAACAAAAACAATAATTGTATTATTATTATTATAGGGAATCTTGAGTATAAGAAAATTATTCGTTTATATTTATTAATATAGGATTCACATTGTACACCAAACAAATGTGTATAATATTACACTTAGTTTTATGCAAATGCATACAATATTATACTCTTTTTTTTTTACAAATATATATAATATTGTACACATTTGTTTAGTTTATACTGTAAATTTTATATCGATAGCACAATATAAACTAATAATTGTCCCTAAAATATATTGTTTTTTGTCCTAGCTAGCTTAGCAGAGGCAGACGGTATACAATAAAATGTACACAAAGAAATGGATATATTTATGTAATTAATTATGCTTAATGAGTGCATGTCATCAACTCTTTTCCTCTTCCAATTAATTACTCAAAAAATAATCAAATGGAGATAGAGGTTCATTATTTTTATACATAGGGAAGCTATTAGCTATATATTAATTAATTTGCTTTTCTATAAGGATTTTTTTTTGCTAGTGATCTCCAAAACTCTTTTGAACAGTTTTGCTTTGCATGAGCATTATGAGCTCTTTCCAAATATTAGTTAACTAGCTAGATCTGTGACATAAACATGGTTCATGTAGAAAGTAGTATAAGGGTTTAGGAAGTAGATAAGATGGTAGGATATATACTATTCTTAGATCTTCTCCGAACTTTCAATGTATATCTATATTATCATGTGACTGGTACAATATTGCTGGGAATAATTGTTTCTTTCGTACTTTAATAAAGAAGTGTAAAGCAAAGTAGCAAACACACCCGACCGAATATTACTAAGAGTTGTGTCCTACCCAAATTTCTCTTTCCTTTCCTTAGCAACGTGATTCTTGTCATAGCCTGATCTCGATCACACGATAAAACGTGTGTCACGTAGACCCTAAGCCCTTTTTTCTTTTTTTGGGATATAGAACATGTAGAATCTAAGCTACCACATTTGATTGGGCAGGGTATATCTCATAAAGAAATGATTAGTTCGAATCTCTTATTTTCTCTCTCTAAGCTACCATTTTTTTCATGAACTCATCCAATATATATACGTTAATAGATCAAGATTTGTTTGAGTAGGTTCCAGTTAGCTCAATTGGTAAAGTTTCTAATTGTTGTATAAGAGATTTGGAATTCAATCTCCGCCTACACCAAAAATTAATAGGTGTCTTGGTCTGATGATAAAGAACTATTATCAGGAGCGAACGCCATAAGTTGAATCTCTCTCTCTCTCTCTCTCTCTCTCTCTCTCTCTCTCAAAAAAAAAAAAAAAGCCATCACAAATGACTTGTTGGCAAATTTATTACAATCGGGATTTCAAGTAAGATTGATAGAAAGGCTTTACTAATTGGATCTTATCTTTTGTTAAAAAAACATTGTTAGCAAGAATTTGACCTAAAGGGGAAAAAATTTATAACTTTCTTTCTCACACATACACATACAACATGAGTCAATATATTGGGAAAATAAAAGGCCTACCATTGTGAATATTATTATGTGAAATTTTAATACAGAATCACCTTAAAAAAAAAGGGAGAAAATGGGCGTTTGTCCATTTCGCCAAAACATTTTAGCAAAATACCTCATATTTGAAACTATTTAGGAAAATGCCCCTATTTTGAAACTCAATTTTCTAACAATCGAATCTCAATTTAAAACTCGATTTTTGGACAATCAAGTTATAACGAATTGAAAATAAAAAATTCTAGAACTCGAGTTCCATGTGAAGTACTTGAGTTCATGGAACTCGAGTTCCTTGAAAAAATTGAAGTGGAACTTGAGTTCCATGAACTTGAGTACTTTACATGGAACTCGAGTTCCAAAATTTTTTTTTTCCCTAAGTTCACATTCGTTACAACTCGATATTCCAAAAATTGAGTTTTACATTTGAAATTCGATTTTTAGAAAATCAAGTTTCAAAATAGGGGCATTTCCCTAATTAGTTTCAAACATGGGGCATTTTGCTGGAAAGTTTGTGAGAAAGGGGTTAAATCTCATTTTGGCCTAAAAAAAAGAGATAACATATTGGTTATATTGTGTTTACGTATTACGTTTTTTTACAAATGAAAATCTGTTTTCTATGTTCTTTTTAATATGTTTAAAATTTTACTTAAGATTCAAAAGGATTTTTGGTAGCTAGACAGAACCCAAGTAAAACTTACATAATTTATGTTATTTTGGTTAATATATATTTGTAAAATGTTCAAATTTTAATAATAACTTTTGTGGGGGCAAAAGCTTGAACTCTTATATTGGGCCTTAAGCCTCATTTACTAATGAGAATGCGTCCGAGGAGGAGCAAATGATTGGGAAGGTCCCAGAATAGATGGTCGCGTCAGGAAAGAGTAGAAGGTCGTGGTCCGAGAGGGTCATCGTCCTCGGACCTGATGAATATCAGTCAAGCAGGCATTCGAGTGACTTGGGTAATCTTCCAGGAGATTCCAACAATGAAGATAGACTTCAGCCGCGTATAGAGATGATAAGAATACAGAAATATCTTAGGGAAAAGCTGTCACCGCCGCATTAAATGCACTGCAGTAGCTTTCCTGGCCGCATTAATGTGGAGAAGATCTCTGAACAGTATTTTCAACCACTACCGTTCACAGAGAGCTAGAGAAGATGCTCGATAGGACACATACTTGAGTGTAGGGTTGGATGATGAACAAGTGTACGATGAAAATGGCTTGGAAGACTCTATATAATGTGAAAGATCCTCCATAAGAGAGGGATCGGAAAAATAGTGAAGAAAAGTAGAAAGAGAATTACTGTAGCACAGCAACGAACAATCTAGAAACAACTATTTGATCATAAAACCAACTCCTCGGACATACATTCCATCCATACGGACCCTTTCTTGCTCAGACACACTTGAAACCTTAATGTACCATTATTCAATCCGCTAAAAACTCAGTTCTTTTACTCACTCTTTACAAATTTATTGTATTGGGCTCATTGGGCTTGTAACCTAATTCTTCTGAGTTTGGGCTACAAATTGTGACCCTACAACTTTAAAACTATATCAAGAACATCTTTGCATCCAAAGTGCGCACTTTGACATTTTAAAATATAATTTAAAATTAATATCAAAAGATAGAATTTGTTTATGTAATTGTCCCTAATTAATTTATTTACGCAAACTATTATAAAGAAGAATTAATTATTAAGTAATAAGGAATTTTGCATCTATGATCAATTTGTTATCACTCTTGAAAGAAAATAGTGCTACATTTTTTTTTTTTTAAATTAATACTCTTTCTTCCTTCTTCTTTTATTTTTTTTATTATTTCTTTTATTTTAATTTTTTTGAAAATAATACTCTTACATCCTTATTTTTCTTTCTTCTCCTATTCTTATTTTCTATTTATAGATCTTGAAGCATAAAATAGGAAAAAAAAATTTCCTTCTGTTTTTTATTTTCTATGAAGTTTGAAGTGTGAAATGTATAATAATTGATTAGTACTTATAATATTTTAAAAAAATACATAAAGGAAATCAATTATAGATATATAATTCATTCTCAAAAAAACATTATAAATATATAATTCGATAGTTACAAAACAGGGAGGGAGGATTTAAATTTTAGATATTTCCTTCACAAATTTCAAAAAGTATCAACTGATTGAGTCACTGGACTTTTGATATATTATTATGCTTCTCTATGCCCATTATGTAACATAAGGACATTGCTAATCTAGAATTATGTAAAGGGAAGACTCCCTTAATCATACATAAACGCTGAAGTTCACAAATATTAATTTATATATGTTCTGCTCCAAAAATACAAATCATTCATTTATTTCATAAAGCACAAATACATGTACGTGTACATATACTGATAGCAATCTTATTGTATTATTTCCCACATAATATTGAAGGAACTGTCTATGATTTGGGTTTATATAAACCCCACGTATCATCACTCTTTATTTAATTTCGACACTCATTCGTGCTCTACTTACTCTAATAAGTGAAATACAAACCACAAACGATAATAGAGTCTATATGTTTTATCAATTTGAAGAAGTTGCGGGGGGAGGAGTTACAGGAACTTCTTTGATGATTGCGTGGTGAATTTTGAGACCTCCCTTCCATTTCCCACTCCAGACTTCATACATACCGAAGTAGATCTTGTTGTCAGTATTATTGGCATTATCATCAACTTTGATATCAAGAGTTTCAAGAGGAATCTGAAAATTCCCTGTCTTGGGATTCTCCAATGATGATCTTTTCCAAGAGTATTTTCCCCTTTTTCCTACCTTGGCCATCACGTAAACATGGCATCCATTCCATCCAAATGCATCTGGTGTCAATGATACTTCAAACCCTATTTCATACTTCTTGCCTTTTACTCCTTCGAATGTACCAGTTACCTCCAGCCAAGACACTTGTATCAATTCTGCAGGACTACCATTATTGCTACAAAACAAAACAATACCAGAAAAGATAAATTAATTAAATAAATGCATTGAAACAACTGTCATACTTCTTATTATGGGGATTGAATTGGATAATTGTGTACGCACGCATATTCCAAATTATACATAAAACGTTTACTAGATTGATCAGACTGAGAATATATAAACAGTTAAACTCTAATTGTATTCTGATTTGGAATTTCCAAATCATAGCTCGTGACAATAATAAATGCTAAAGCAAAAGCACAAGCTTTCTTTTTACTTTGTTCTACTTTTTTTCCCCTCTTTGTATCTTATAAGCAATGTAGCACGGGTGCGTTTTGGGATTCGGGTGCGGGTGCGGGTGCGGGTGCGGGTGCGGGTGCGGGTGCGGGACTCGGAAATTTTTGAAAAAGTTGGGTGCGGGTGCGGCGAGACTCGGCGATTAAAAAATTATTAAAAATATTTTTATTTATATTTTCTATATATTTTTACTATTAAAATATTTTTTAAAAACACATACTCGGCCTTGATTCACAAAAAAAGAAAGAAGAATGCAAGTTTCGGATTTTCCGGCCATACTCAAGGCCGATTTCGGCCGTTTCCGGCCTGTTTCGGCCTTTTTCCGGCCTGTTTCGGCCGTATCGGCAGTATCGGCCGCCGGCCGATACGCCCGATATGGCCGATACGGCCCGATTTTGGCCGAATCAGCCCGATTCGGCGCGAATCGAAGCCGATTCGGCACGAATCTAGCCGCATCGGCGCGAATCCGAGGAAAAAAAAAAAAAAAAAAAACTCAGACGCAGTCCGACGCGCGGGCAACCGCGTCGGACGCGGGTGCGGCACCTCTGGTGCCGCGTCCGTGCTTTCTAGCTTATAAGCAACATCTAGATTTGAACCCTGGTGCTTAACTTCAAAACAAAAGCCTCGTCCTTGTGTGTGTACAAATATTGACACTAAACATGAGTGTTTTTAGAAAGGAAAGGGAAAAAAAATGACATGAATATAAAATTTTAAAACTTACTCTGCTGGTAAGCGCCAGTATCGACTGTCATTGCCCCATATGATATTGAGTCTTTTTGGAGGATATTTAATTGTAAAGAGGCCATTTTCTGTTGGGGTCTGTACGTGTAAAAACATTGTCTTAGTAAGATATATAAATCTGGAACAATTAAAAGCATACATATGCCCAAAAAAAAAATTTTTGAGAAGTGAATACATGTACAAAATACAAACATATCATGTTGTAGTAAACATTTAACAAAGGCCATAAATATAATATCTTAGGTTAATCAGGATAAAAAACCTTAAATATGTCAAACGAAACAGAACAAAAGGATTGTTTACATTGCATAAAGGATTTAAAAAAAAAAAAATATATATATATATATATATATATATATATATATATATATATATATATATATAAAGAAAACCGGAGAATGTATTTATTTTATGCAACCACAACATGTAGAGCACATTTATTATATGATTTGTTATCAAGTATTAAAGGCACAATTGTCTTTAATTAAATAAAGGAGTAAAAGTAAAGGAAACTTGCAATTGCGAATAGCCCCACCCCTTCAATTATATATATATATATATATATATAAAATAAATAAAGAGGGTAAACAAGTTTTAAATTTCACTTAAATTAGGGAAGTCATTTATTTTTTACTTATATTTATATGGTGAAGTATGTCGTAAATGGGAGAAATTATTAGGTCCATCAGGAAGATTGCTGACGTGGTCCTCCTAACCAATGAGTCAAAGCCATCTATGCAATTGTGTGAGTTTCTTAATCAGCACAAGGAATAGAAAATAAAAATTACTTGGTGATGTCTCATTTGCATAAATAACAACATTTTATTAGTTAAGAGATCAAAGATGACCACATCAGTAGTCCTTCTGATAAACCTAATAATTTCTCCGTAAATTGACAAAAAGGTAATATTTATTATCCTGTAATTAAAATAAACATTGATCTACCATTTGCATTCCGTATTTATCATATAAAAGAAATTTAACATCATGGCTAAATTTTATATTAATTTGATGTTATTTACTATCCAATCTATAAAATTGCATATTTTTATATAATTTTAGAAACAAAAAACTTTAAATTCTTTTTTTTTCTTTAAACTTTAAAAACTTTAAATTCAAATATAGATAAGATTGTTTAAATTCTCAAATGATCTTGATATATTGCAAACATAAGGGGGTATGAAAAGACAATGTAATGTAACGATTAATTTTTTTAAATACTCATCCAACAATTTTTTTTTTTTTTGGAAAGAAAATACTTATCCAACAATAAGTTATTGAATTGAAAAAAATCATTAAAAGTTATAATAAATGTAAATATATAACAATAATATTCTAACATACATGTGCACACATATTTGTTTAATAGGTAAAATTTAGGTATAATTCCTTAAGTACAATACATTAGATTTTTCAATTAAAATCAAACACAGTTACATTGAATTTATTTGTTCTAAGAAATTACAACAATATTGTTTACGTTTTATTATACAATGCAATTATGTATTTGAATTTAATTGAAATACTTAATACACTGCATTAACAAACTATATCTAAATTTTGTCCTTGTTAAATAATCTTATAATCACAATAATAGGTTAATTTATATGAGTGTTGCAATCTGACTTTTGATTTCTTATTTATAGAAAGAGGAGATGTAATAATTTAATGCAAAAACTATTTGCATTATGTGAGAATCCACGAATACAACGAGCTAGTTTCCAAAAATAAGTGTTTGTGAGGTGTGGGGGACAAAGGCTAGGATTTAAGTCTCCAGAAGAGAACTCCATACACGTATACGCTTAGATTAGACTAGAGTAGAATTTCTATCTTATATTAAAAAAAAAGTATGTGAGATTTTATAACATAATAAATAATGCTTACCTTTATTTCTTGCACGGTGTTAAGTGCATCCCAATGAGGTTTGTTTGTACTTGCAGCCATTTGGATATATATCAAAGTAGTAGCTAATGTGAGTTTCTTTGTTCTTTTTCTTCTTTTCTTCTTCTTCTTCTTCTTATAGTTTTGTCTAGCGAATGGAGGTTGAGGAGTTATGAAACCCCTAGTGAGCCTTTTATATAATAAGGAAGACGAAGAATATTCCTGCTTAAGTAATAAAGATTACCCTATTGCCTTCCACAAGTAAAATGAATGGGAAAATATTTGAAAAGCAAAGGAATCTAGTGAATGTGAATACATGAAGGTGCCTTAGCTGCATAAAAAGAGAGAATATGTTCAGATTATTAGCACAAGTCATTCCAACCATAAGAAATAAGGAAGGAGAGAGAAGAATAAAAAAGTAATTCAAAAGTGAATATATATATATATATATATATATATATATATATATAATGATGTGTTACATTTAAGTTACATTTAGTGTAATTTGTGATTAATACTACACTATTCAATATTTTTTTATTCACTAAATATCTTATCAAACCCAATGTTGGATAGTATGTTATCTTGCCCCATTATACTTGTCAGATATCAAAATATTGGAGATTAAAAACTATTACATCGGTAAATTAGTCAAAATTTTAGAGATTTATTATTTAATATATTGAATTGAATAATAAATAACTCAATTTAAGTGATTAGCATAAAAAAAAAATTTTAAAAAGAATAGCTAACAAAAGGATTGAATTAATTAAAGCTCGTTGTGTATATCCAAAAGAATATCCAAGAGTTAGGTCATTTTGAATATACACTACTGTTAGTTTTTTTAAAACCTTCTCCATTCTCTCCTTGTATGTGTGTGTTAAAATACTTAGTATTCTCAACCAAAAAAAAAAAAAAAAGAGATTGAATTAAAGTTAATTTAATATAAAATAATTAAATTGTGTAACTTCCATATTTAGTATATCTTGAGCCAAGCACATACAAACTTTTTAAGGATTTTTATTATTAAAAAAAGTAGATGTTGGGTGAGGGTGATGTAAGGTTTAAGCCACAAACATGAAATATTACAAACAATGTTATTATTACTAAGCAATTACCAGAGACTAAGTCATTTGAAGCTCTATATATATATATATTTTTTTTTTTTTTTTTTTTTTTTGCCTCCCTGAAATAAAATTTTGAACACCTTAATCCTTTTTTTTTTTTTTTTTTTTTAAAGTTTAGCTGAAATAGGCTTGAATATGATTCTCTTAGCAATATCTTGGCCTTAAAAAAAAAAAAAAAAAAAAAAAAAAAAAAAAAAAAAAAAAAAAAACCCACCAATTTGATCTTGAGAAAATAATAATAATAATAATAAGCCAAGATATTTGTTAATTTTAAACCTTAGAAAAAAAAAACCATTTAAATCATAACAAATTTGAAATAAATAAATCAGGTAGAAGATTAATGGATGAATGATTGCTTAACTGTATATATTGAAAGAAATATAGCCCATAGGATTGATAATGAATACATCATGTAATGATTTCAAAATATGAAACCTTGCTTGTAAAAAACAATTGTAAAACTTCATGTATTTGAGTTTTTTTTTTGGGTAGTTTTAAGTATAATTTATGTTTCTTATTAGCCCCTCTAGAAAATAATTCGAGAGCTGCAGGTGGCTATAACCCAAAACTTTTATGAATGAGTTTTTTAAGCTATAAAAATATGTGTGTGTGTATATATATAAACAAATAAGTTTTCCTTGATGAATCTAAACGAATTGAAGGAACGTTGAGGACCTATTTGTTTCAACATGTTCGGCATGAGGGGAATAGGTTAGCTCATTGTTTAGCTAAAAACGCAGTTTTATCTGCATATACTGATGTATGGGTAGAATCCCTTCTTGAGGATGTGGAAGACGTTTTCCATTCAGATTTGCCTCGAACTTGTGGTGTTTTTTTAGTTTTGGTTTTTCTTACTATTATTTTGCTTACCTTTGTCTCAAAAAAAAAAAAAAAGTTTTCCTTGGTGAGGTGTAATCTTCAGCCAATTGTGCTAGGCCATGGAATAAAAGTGGGTAAATATTAGAACACGTAAAGAACTAGTTCTTTCTCGTTGGTTTCCACTTAAGTTGCATTGTGGAATCCAATCTCTTTTCAACTTTTTTTTTTTTTTTTTTAATCAGAATAAAAGAAAACCACTTTTCCTCTTTTCATCTCTGTGTGCGATGCCTTCTCTATTTGGTCACGATATAGCAAATAAGACAGCCACTCTTATTGGCTTGTTACGGAATATAGATCTACAAGTAGTCTTCAACAATGTTCCCAAAAAAAAAAAAAAAAAAAAAAAAGGTGGTGGAGAAATAAAATACTCTATTATCTAAAAGAAAAGAGAATAATTACTTTGCTGGTTATTGACCTTTCATTAAGGAAATGTGCCGTACACTTGTGTGGCAAACATGTTTTTCATGCCCATTCAAATATACGATTTCAATTAAGTTAGGTATTTTACTGTAAGTTTCAGTTAGCTCAATTGATAAAGTCTTTGATAGTTGAATAAAAGATTTAAAGTTCAATTTCTGCCTACACCAAAAACCGATTATGTAAATTGTTGTAAATCAATCACAAGTTAAACACTTAAGCAAGTTATAGAATTATGTGTGGATTTGGGTGTGAGTTTAATATATCATCTTTACGATTTCTATCATAGTTATCAAATCTAAATTTAATTTCAAAAAACCGATTATGTAAATTATTGTAAATCAATCACAAGTTAAATACTTAAGCAAGTTATAGAATTATGTGTGGATTTGGGTGTGAGTTTAATATATCATCTTTACGATTTCTATCATAGTTATCAAATCTAAATTTAATTTCAAAAAACCTATTTTGTAAATTATTGTAAATCAATCACAAGTTAAACACTTAAGCAAGTTATAGAATTATGTGTGGATTTGGGTGTGAGTTTAATATATCATCTTTATGATTTCTATCATAGTTATCAAATCTATATTTAATTTCAAAAGCAAGGGTAAAGATGTGATATATATAATTTCATATTGTTGCCATTGTCACTGTTGTCACTGCCACCACCCACTGATGTCACACACTTTCAAAACTTTAAAATTAAATTCCATTCCATTCTTTCAAAAGCTTTCTAATTCAAATCATATAAAGTCATTAACCAAAAATGCGATGTGGCTTAGAGTAACGTAATGTTTGTATATAATAGACACACACACACACACATATACTAGCTTCATTGGGTGTAGTCTTTTAACTTTCTATTTGAGATTTAAGTGCATGTTTAATCATATTATGCATTTGAAGTGAAAAAAAAATTCAAATTAAACGTACTGAGAATAGAGAGCAAGGGAAATCAAAAATTAAAAAGAAAAAGGTAAGTCTTGATAAAGTGCCAAAAAAAAAAGTGAGTAATTGAAGGAATATAGGAGAGTTGGAGCAATTCATTTTTTTGAATATTGAATTTGAAAACCAATGGGGAGTTGTCCTATTTTGTAGGTTATGTTTTAGGTGGGAGTTAGAATTTAGGAGTTTTTAAATTAACAATTTTACATATATAACCTTATTATTTAGGCTTTACAAACTGATAAATTTTAGAGTATTTTAAACATCAAAATTGAGGATCTCAAACAAAAGAAGCCCCTTAAGTAGTAGTAGTAGTATAGTGTGTGTATGTATATATATGTTAAAATAATTTAGAGTTTTTCCCCCCATTTTTGACAAGGATATCTTAAACCCTACAGAACCCATTACCTAGAAGATGATCTCAAATTCAAATCCAGTGTATCTTAATAAGATAACACCAATTAATTGACATACGCCACATACCTAAATTTAAACTTCTTTTCTCTTTTACAAGAATTTTAAACCTTATCTTAAAGTTAGGCACTTCAGGTCAATCCAACTAGCCACTACTTTGCACCCATGGACGGCCTAAAAGCTGAATGGAAAAGGTTTTATTCCCATTCGTCTCTATCTTTTTCGGCCAAGCATACTAGAGATTCAGCAGCTCAGAGAATTAAGTGTGGAATCTAATTTTATGTCACTACCTTCATATTCTCCTCTATCCCCACCCTGTTATGTTTATTTTGAGATGTACTAATTAATGATGAGTTGGGGAACAAAAGGAAAAACAAAAACAAAAACAATTTTTTTTAATAATAATGCTCATAAATCACTAAAGTCGACGGAAAGTGAGTCCAGACAAAGAAATATTGCAAACTAACGAAGAATTTAAACCAAAGAACACTTTTCTATGAGCTATGAACATTTGGATTCCCAAAGGGATAAGAAAAAAGAAAAGAACAGAACAGTAGGTCAAACACCTATTAGATTCAAAACCAATTCCAAATTCAAATATGTAAAAAGCTTTAAAGAACCAAAAAAATGAAAATATTCATATGTCCTATGAAAAAAATGAATGAGCTATCAAAATTCAAAGCCGAACACGTATTCAATTCCTACACCACTTGAAGCATTTCCATTTCCACCCACTTTTTGTGTGATTGATTCGTGCCGCACCACCGGCACACGGCCTGCTATCGATCCAACCAATTTGCTTTTCAAAAACCCATCTTCTGGGTCCACTATAAGATAGTATAAACAAAAGTGACTTGCATGGGTTTAGATTTTACAAGTTGGGATTCAAATGGCAAGGTCCCTTTCCATTTGGATGGTCATATGAACGATATAATTGTTCACCATGCATGCATATGGACCATCATCGGATGTGAAATCTAACTCAAACGCACAAATGATCTAATAGGACCCTTTTTGTTGTTCTCTCACTTGAGGATAATCCAAAGCCATTCAAAATTTGTAGCAAATCAATAGCACATAGCCAAGTACTTGGAAGTAAATGTTTAACATATGTTTTCTTGCCAACCATTTGATTAGGACCAAGCCTTGAACCAGCTGTATAATGAACTCACTGTATAAATGGTGAAATTCCAGGAATGACAAGCAGCAATTTCTACATATGGTGGAAGTATGGAGAAAGCTACACTGGTACAATACATAACCAAAATTAACTGGAAAAGTCAACGTTTGGATTAATGAATGAATGAACAAAATTTTTCAGACAGTCAAGGAAGAGGAAATTGAACATTTACGTTCAGTTCTCAAGCAAACAAAAATGCTTTCCACTTATGAGAAGCATACTAATATACATACACATCAACTCTTTCCAAGGTTCAAGCACTTGACACAAAATTTGATGTCTTCCCTCCATGTCTCAAGCACCCCCGAATCAAGTGTCACTGATGAAGTATACATATCCAAGTCTTTACAAGGTTCAACCACCTAACACAAAATATGATGTCTTCCCATCATGTCTCAATCCCCCAAATCAAGTTTAAGTATGAAAGAACTTCAAACAACAATAATAATTATGCAGGAGCCAACCCTGACATTTTTTTCTCAATATGTTTGGAGGTAGAGGCGTCACCAATCAACTTGCTGGAAAGTGGAAACAATACTATGAGGAATATCCCAAGATTGATAACCTGAATCCTGATGGAAGCCTACAGGCTTTAAGTTAGTAGAAGGTGATCATCACTTAAAACCTTGATTTTTATAAAGGACAAAGCAAATTCTTAGAGCTGGGAATACAATCCTATGTCCTTCCTGTGGTGTTTAACTGACAGAGGCCCATTTGAAGGTCCACCATCCATGCTATTTTGCATGTATGAGATCAAGGTTGAGGTACTCCCAAGTAAAATTTTGCATGTATGAGATCAAGGTTGAGGTACTCCCAAGTAAAATTTTGCCAGCTCTTTGAAAGCCAGTTAATTAGCCCAAGTTTGTACTGGACCTATATTTTCTTTTGGAATTTCGCACTAAGAACAACTTCTACCACCTATTATTGATTAAAAAGATATTTGGGTGCATCTCAAATGGTTATATAGTGTCTTTTCATAGAATGTGAGGACAAGACTTAGCTTGATCCTATTAGAAGTTTTTTTTTTTTTTTAACATACTGTTGGGTGTGAGTCTTTAGATCTTTGGAAGAATCATTTAAATCTTTTAGGCAGAATGGCAAATCAGAAATTCACCAGTCATAAACTCACAGGCCCAATCCAGAGAGGAGAAAGTAGAGGGGAGGTTTGAGAAAAGTTTTGCTACAGGCACATATTTTGGAGCATCATAATATTTTTTCTTGAAAACTGCAAAATCTTTTATGGAGAAAATGATAGTGAAAGACTTAATTGGGGCTTTCTTTTGGAATGAAAATGATGAGCTATAAATCCTATACCAATTGGAAACTTGTTAGATTAAAACCTATGAAGATAAACATAGCAAATTTACTTCATGCACAAACACATAGACATCTCAATACACATTGAGCAGGTATATGGATAGACAATAGACAGAGATTGACAGAAAGAGAGGCAGATAGATTTAGAGAGATGAGTAATTACTTAATTTCAATAGAAGAAACTGCTTTAGAATAAGTATTACACAAACAGTGGCTGAAGATGACAAAACACTCCCTGCAATTATCGTTCAATCCATTTTCTTGAGAGCCATAGATGCAGAAACCAAATCTTCAGCAGTCACTGGCTTGTGCAGCTGCATTCATGCACAAAATTTTAAGTAAGGTGGCTGGAAGAGCCTGTGAAACCCTTTTACTCGATTAATGTCAACTAAAGTTAATGGTATTAACTATTAACCACAAAATAATCACAGAAGGTAGGAGAAGATTCATAAAATTCATGGAATTATTTATTTAAGAGATTGCAGAATTGTATCTTATACACAAACATCTGCATAAATTCCTAGTTAAGAACAATTAGGAATTCAATCAACTGCAGACAAATTAATTCCAGCGTGATATGAGACAGCTGTCACAAAAAAAAAATGTTTCCCAAACACACTTATGTGAATTTAACTGAGATAACCCTGACCTATTTCCAACCTAAACTAACAGCAAAAAAAATGAATATGATTTAGCTGATGACCTCAATTTGACAGAAATAATAACCAGGCCCTTACTATCATTCTCTACCTAGGAACAGAATTAACATATCACTCAAATAAATCCAATTTACTTATCAGTTCACAACTTATTTAGCCCAGCTCAAAATTTTATAGCGTGATTAAAATGGCAGTCAAAATTGACCCAAGTATCATATTTGTTCCCACAGATAAAAACTTCGAGCTTGTTTAGTTAGCATATATGAAGAATTTTTGTTCATAAGCACAACTGTTTTCTGTGTCAAATGTGTCTCATTTTTCATACAACACTCAAATAACAGTATACGACATACGGAATTATTTTTGCAACAAGTCTAGGGACAACATTTTCCACAACTATTGACATTGTCTATTGTGATTGGTGCATGACAAAAGTGATATCATTGGTGGACCCATGTGGAGGTGGTGTTACTTCAATCACAACTCACCACCTTAACAATTTGTGAAAAAAATTTGTGTCCTTGGCATTGCTCTTGTTTGTGGACCAAGTTTTGTGTTTCTGAACAACAGTGATGAAGCAGAAACTTACCGCTTCGGCAACAGAGAGCCAGTGAAAAGAACGGGAAAAAGCATCATCATGTGAAGGGAGGGTGTCATGATTCCAATATGTTAGATTTTGAAATTTTGCCTTCACCTCCCAGCAGCTTGAGTTTTTCTCTTCAGACATATCAGAAGCTTTTCTCTTGACAAAACTCTTCTTTCCTATGACAAAGCCTGCAGAAGACTAACTAATTAGACAAGAGGAACTCTTTTATAAAGAACAATGTAAAATCCAATATAACTTAGGAGGGCCATCAAAGACAGCAAAAACAGGTAGGGGAGTTAGAGCAAACCAGGTAAATTAATCATATAAATCAAGCCAAGCAAAACAAATCTTAAAAAACTGATGTCAATTTTACGTAATCTACTTCGGAGCTACACCAAGGATAAGCTTAGTGAGGCAAGAGCTTTGACTAGGCTAAGGTGTGAAGAGACAATACAATACAAGCTACCACATAGGATAGATTGATGGGAGTATAGCAATAACTAATTGTAAATTTTATTGAGAGTCTAGCTTTATAACTATGTTATTAAATTGTAATTCTCCATATTGGCAAGTCATCATCAGAATTTCTTTTACCCTTGTTCTACTTAATATAACCGTATAATGCGAAGCCTAAATGTAACAGCAAAGTAGCTTATCCTCTAAAATGTTGAGTGAAAATGAGTAAACAGCATGTCAGTGTCAACGGTGCAACGAAATGAGCCGCTGTCCCTGGAAAGGTCCAAACTGTTTATCTTGTGCAATATGGAGTGGGGCAATCATAGAAGAGAAGAGGGTGTCAACACTGAACAGTGTAGGCATTAGTTCGAGACAAGATGGCAAATGGAAATGCTTTTTCTTTTTTTTTTTGAGGTATATGATATTCTAGTATTAGTCACAGTTATAGAGTTTTTGAAAGGAAAAGGCCTCTTTAAAGATATCAATGCCCTAATCCTAGTCAAATCCCAAGTCCAATCTTACTTGGTGCACAAGTAAAGAAATCCTAATACTATTTGTATCACAAGTCTGAGGATGGATTTTGGGGCGAGGTGGGGGAGATGGATTAGGGCATGTATTTCTATAGTTAGATTCTCAGTACTGGTGAACAGGTCTCCTGTGGGTTTTTTTTGGTAGTTCTCATGGTATTAGCCAAGGTAATACCCTGTCTCCATTGTTATTTCTCTTGATTATGGAGGTGTTGAGCAAGTTTTTGAAAAGAACGGAAGATGGTGGTTTTCTTTGTGGTTTTCAAGCAAGGTCTCATAGATAAGGAGGTTTGAAAATTTCTCATCTTCTTTTTGCTGATGACATTATTTTGTTTTGTGATGCTTCCAGAGAACAGTTATTATACATTTGGATGGTGTTAGTTTTTTTGAAGCTATCATGGGCTTGAGAGTCAATGGTGGTAAGAGTGAGATTGTGCGGGTAGGTGATGTTGGGAATTTGAATGTCTTGGTCCATGTTTTATGTTGCAAGGTGGGTAGCTTGCCCATGACTTATTTGGGCATGCCGCTTGGGGCTCATTATAAGGATTCATCAATATGGAACCCTATTATAGAAAAGATGGAGAGATAGCTCTCTGGCTGGAAACAACTATATCTGTTAAAAGGTGGCAGGCTTACTTTATTAGAGAGTACTCTCTCTAGTCTTCCCACCTATTTTTTATCCTTGTTTACTATTCCCCAAGCGGTGGCAGCTAGACTAGAAAGGATTCGGAGGAATTTCCTTTGGGGAGCCTCCGAGGATGTTTTTAAATATCCGTTGGTTGCTTGGGAGAAGGTTTGTTTGCCTGTGGAGGATGGTGGCTTGGGGATCTGGAGGGTTGGGTTGTTTAACCAAGCTTTGCTTGGTAAGTGGTTATGGCGTTTTGGGAAGGAAAGTAATAGGTTATGGCATCAAGTTATTGCAACCAAGTATGGTGAGGCTAGAGGAGGCCAGTGCACTAGAATTGTAAGAGGTACTCATTGGTGTGGGATGTGGAAGAGCATTAGAGAAGGAAGAGAGAAGTTCTTTGGACAGGTAGTGTATAATGTGGGGGAGGGTCATCGTATTAGTTTCTAGCATGATCCTTGGTGTGGGATTACTCCTTTAAAGGACATTTTTCCTGATTTGTTTACCCGATCTTGGTCTAAAGAGGCTTGGATTTTTGACCTTATTGTATCTGCCTTAGAAGAGGGAAGTAGGAGCTGGAATTTTCAATTCCGTCGAGCTCCAAAGGATTGGGAGCAAGAAAATGTTTGTTCTTTCATTGAGTTTCTGTATTCCTCTATGCCAAGGGGTGAGGGGGATGATACTTTGACCTAGAAGTTGACTAAGAAGGGGGTGTTTGATGTGCACTCTTACTATAAGTTGTTGTCTGGTACTCTCAATGAGGTTTTTCCTTGGGAGTGTATTTGGTGTGCAAAGGTGCCTAAATAGGTGTCTTTCTTTTTATGGACAACAACTAGGGATGGGATATTCACTATTGATAATCTAATTAAGAGAGCTCAATCCTTGGTTAACAAGTGTTGTTTATGTTGTTGTGATGGGGAAACTGTGGATCATCTTCTACTCCACTATAAGTTTTCTCATGCATTATGGAGTGCAATTTTCGAGGTATTCGGGATCCATTGGGTATTGCCAAAGACAGTTAGCTCTCTCCTCTTTGCTTGGAGAAACTGGTTTGGAAAGCATCTGTCAACCATATGGAACATGTTAATGTGGCTGGTTTGGACGGAACATAATACATACATCTTTGAAGACAATGAGAGAACCTTAGATCTTTTAAAAGCTCTTCTCTTTGGTACCTTGTTTCAATGGGCGCGTATTTGGGGTTTTACGAATTGTATTTCCATTTCTGAATTCTTACACTCTATTAGATTAAGTTTTTGAACCTGCTGTATTTTTTCTTGATCAAAATGTTCACCATCGTGAATATGATGCGCAGCATTTTTGAATAAAAGTTTTATTACCTATCAAAAAAAAGGATTATTAAATACCCATTAATGGATTCCCTCCTTTACATTAATTGATTTTCTTCAAATTCTATTTTCACATGGTATTAGTAGGCCCAAATTAGAGGCTTACTGTGGGTGGAGTCATTGATGATGATGATGACTGATGCATTATTACCATAAGGAATTAAGGAAACATAGATGATGAAATGAGTGTAATGTATAAAGTCTGTAAACTAGGAAAAAAAAGAAAAAGAAAAAAGGGAGTACTAACCAGAATAGGGGTGTGGAATTGGAAGAGTAGTTCCGAGCAAGTTTCTTCCTCGGAAAAAGGACTCTTGAATCCCGGTGGTGGGTGTGGGCTTTGGTTTGAAATATTGGGAAACGGAGGAAGGCCCATTGTACTTGACGGAGCAAGGGAGTTGATGGACCTTACCGCTCACATCCTCAATATTCAACCCTTCTTCTTCTTTCACACTCAGATTGATCTCCGTTTCCGTTTCCGTTTCCTTTTCCATTTCCATTTTGCCTCAACTCTTTCACTTTTCTTCTTCTTATGCCCTTTCCTTTAATCCCGATATTTATTTTCCCGCGCTATTCCATACTTTACTTTCTAAGCAGGAGACAGGGTCGGCTGGCTCTCACCCTATCTTCTCTCCAAAATAAGCTTCTAGATAAACAATAAAGTGTTATTTAATACTAGTATTTACTCTAATATTGGGCAAGGAACCATCTGACACACAAAATTAATGGGTTTCAATCAGTTCAATTGATAAAATTTTTTATAATTTATAAGAGATATGGGTTTAATTCCTACCTAAAAAAAAATTGATTGATATCTTAATCTGATGAAAAAATAGTTATTATCAGAAGTGGACACCATATGATGAAACTCTTTAAAAAAAACACACACAAATTTTAATTCAAAGCAAAAAGATAAATGATATTTTTTTAGAAAACATAAGAAACCTATTTTTAGTTTGGGTAATTATACTTCACTCCTTTTGAAGTTTTAGAAAATCAAGGACAAGTTTCCAAAATCATCATCTTTTAGACTTAATTATAGAGTATAATTAAATATTTAGTATTGTAGGATCCTCGGATGTACGGATCTTCGGACCAAGGGCTTTGCCTTGTAAGAAAACCCCCCCACTTGCTGCCTTATAAGCTGTGAAGCCAAGGGAGTAGTGTACCACTAGAACTCTCTGCCTTATAAGCTGTGAAGCCAAGGGAGTAGTGTACCACTAGAACTCTCAGAGAGTTCTAGTGGTACACTACTCCCTTGGCTTCACAGCTTATAAGGCAGCAAGTGGGGGGGTTTTCTTTCGATGTGGGACTCCAAAGGATGCGGTGTAAAAGACTACAAAGCAAAGCCCTTAGTCCGAAGATCCGTACATCCGAGGATCCTACAAGTATTACTTTCTTTCTTTTTTTAAGTTTTTTAACGAGTTGCAGAGAGATTTGCCATTATAAGTATTTTTGTGCTTGATAAACTTTGTTTTATTATTCTAAATTTTTCGGCTATGTTTTTAACAATCATGATTAAACTTTGGTAAAGAGAGTTTTATAGAAATTTAGAATATTTTGTTACTGATATAAACAAAAAATGGGAGTGTTATTTTTTTCAAATGTCAAGAGAGAAGTGTTTTTTCCCTTCAAGTTTTATGTAAAGTGTCATTTCTCTAAACTCAAAGGGAAGTGAATGTAATTATCCTTCTAATTTTAAATTATGGCATCATCTGTCTCACAATCCTTTCACATTTTTTCTCTTTTTAAATAAAGAAATAATATGTATTGGATAGATATATGTGATTTAATTTAATTGACCCAAAAAAAAATAACGAAAACACGATTTTGATCCCTATATTTTCGTAACAATTAATTTGGTCTATGTTATTTTTAATTTACATTCAATTTGATCCATACTATTAACTTACTAACAAAAAATATCTACGTGACAAACTATATTTACTGTTACTACCCTTTAAGTTTACATGGCAACTACAATAATAATATTAAATGCCACATCATCAACATTTGGAAAATTTTGATTTATCATTTTTTTAAGAAAAAAATAGTTATGGGAAGAACATAAACTCAGAAAAATCAAACCCAAATCCTCAAATCTCAGTTCTTCAAGCACAAATCTCTCATCATTCAACACCAAATCAATCAATCAATAGCATATATGAAATCCAAAAGTCCATTTTCCAATTCCTTGGTAAAAATTACGTTCAGCAAAGAACACAAAAATCAAACATAAACAACACATACTTTAAGCAAATCCCACCACTAATTCCTCTCTCTCTCTCTCTCTCTCTCTCTCTCTCTCTCTCTCTCTATGCGAGTTTGTTTCAAGTGGACGTTGAGACCGATGTGGCTGTGGCAAAGGTGGGGACAGTCTAAGAAGAGAACGTTCAAGAAGTTCAGCTTCAGAGGAGTTGATTTGGATGCTCTTATCCACATGTATACCGATGAGCACGTTAAGCTTTAGAAGGATATATGAGAATGTAAAGAAATCAAATGGGTCTGATTTGTATTGTTTCAAAGGGGTTTGAAACGCAAGTCTATGGCCCTCATCAAGAAGCTTCACAGGGCCATAATTGCTTTTTAACCATTTGATTTTATTTTCGGATTTGCTTAAAGAATACGCTGGTAGTGGATTTGGGTTGGATTTTTCTAGGTTCACGTTCTTCCAAGATTTTTTTTTTTTTCTTTAAAACTGATAAATCAATTTTTTTCCAGATGATATGGCATGTAATATTATTATTTTAATTGTCACTTAAGCTTAAAGTGTGTCAACAATACACATTGTTTGTCATGTAGGCGTTTTTTGTTAGTGAGTTAACGGCATGAACCAAATTGATTATAAATTATAAATAACATAGACCAAATTGATTGATACAAAAATATAGGAATCAAAATAATATTTTAGCCAAAAATAAAAAATAAAATCCTGGTCATTCCTTAAACTGAGTCAACCAAATTACCTGTTCCCATCTACATCCAGCCTCACTCACATCTTTTTAGATTTTGTTGGCATATTCAGTAGCTTCACCAAAAAAAAATATGAAAGATGATTTAAAGAATGATATTTGATGTAGACAAATTGAAATACTCAAAGAGGGAGAAATGCTTAATCCTACTTTTATATAACATTTTGAGATTATCAATGATTATTAATATATGATAGATGTAAATATGACCAAGTGCAATATTAATGAACATATTTCCTACAACACATTGGGAGTATATTGTAACCCAAAACCAGGGTGTCAAAATCTTGATCTAGAAAGATCCATCTTGTGACATGTATGAATCTGAAGCCTTCTTAAAGATCACTGTTTGGAGTGAAGGTCACAGCTCAATACTTGACTCCACACTTTCTTTTTGCCCGAAGGACAAGAGAAACTCTCAGTTCTCAGGATCAGTGAACATAGGGCTATCAAGTTCACCCATACTTGCAGAAGCAAAAGACTCGAAAGATTCCACCGATGAGAGGGAAGAAGCAGAGTAATCCGAATCTGTGACAATTTCGTCAGGCAGAATAATGTGGTCTTCATCAACTTCATATGTTTCTGACCCAGATTCAACTGATAGTAGTTTATTTATTGCCGACTTCGCAGTTTCAACAAACCATTCATCCTCTGGGAGTGCACTGGTGAGACATGGCAGTTTTTAGGTTCTAGTGAAACAAGGGTGGTAAAAGGAAAGGGAAATTGGAAAGAGAGAGCATGCATTACCTTTGCGGATCTATGCCTCTAGCAGAAAAGGTCCTGATTGCACGAGCAATAATAGCTGATGCAATCTGGTGCACATGCCGAGATGGGTAGCCAGCAAAACGTGCAATTTCAACAGTGAAGTGCATATCAAGAATTAACTGCCAAGAAAAATTCAACTCAGACCTAGAGAGAGAGAGATGTGTAATAACAAAGCTAATTCTAGAAGATATATATTAACAATATAACGAATCAATGGGCCTGTAGACATTTCCTGGAGCACCAGAAACATTGATAGAAAATACTCATACTACATCATCCAAAGATTGCCAGCCCTCCCTTGAATAAGAATAATTGAAAACTACAGAACATAGAACTAAAACAAAAACTTAATTAGGAGGCTTTTGGATGAAATTCTAACTGGAGAGAACATTTAATTTCTATTTTTAATGTATATATTTTGATTGGAAACAAGTACAGTTTGGATGGAAACAAGTACCTGCTGCAACCCAACTGGCTGAATAGGGATTGAATCATCCTCAAACACCCCCCAAAATTCTTGTTCATCAGACAACCACATTACAACTGTCTCTGTTAGCCTAGCTAGCAAAATTTTCTGTAGTTTGTCTTTCCCAAGTAACACATCTCCAGCCACAGTAGCCAACTGCTGCAGCCTAGCAAATAATGCCTGCAATAGTAACACAAATCTCAGTATTACCACCACACAAGATAATTGGTGGAAAGAAATGAGTGCAACGCTCTAACATTGTGATTTCAAAGTAAGAGAAATTCAAGTCTTAAAGAAACTTGTTGGGCATCCATACTATATAATTAACACTCAATAAAGTTTCTCAGAATGTGACCCACAAGCAGGCAACAAAAAAAGAGAAATAAATTTATAGGAAAATAAGTTTTGAGAGAAATATAAACAACCCCAATCAGCAAATGTATTTTGCCCCGTCTCTGGTATTAAAATCAAAGGAGCAATTGAATGCACACAACTATAGATTAAGTCAACTAAGCCTTGACCCCTAATTAAATTAGGATCAGCTTTATAGATCCTCATCAACTAATCAGGGTTGGCCATATGTATTTTTTTCAGTATACACACAACTAAATATTAAAAAAGGTCGTATCCAATTACTTATCAAAAAAAAAAAAAAAAAAAAAAGGTCGTATCCAATGCACAAGGACCCCCGCTTTTGCACTATTGGGGAAAAGTAGTTGGTAGGCAGCCTTACCCTTAGCATTGGAGAGGATGATTCCCAGACTCAAACACAACACATCACTTGGGCAATGGACACTTGCCATCACACCAAGGTCCAACCTCTGGACACAACTATATATTAAATTATTAATAGTCAAAAACATATAATCAAACATACATGTTAAACAAGAGCTGGTGGAGAAGTTTAAATTATTCAATATGGATAAGATGATGAAAATACTACAAAATCACATAAGGAATATTGTTAGAAGAATTTTAAAATAGGTAGTGACAATGCATAAAACCCCTTTTTTTTGGTATCAGCAAGGAATGATTTTATTAAGATACATGCCACATCTCATGTACACAGGTAGTGCACTAGGAAGGCCAAGAGAATCAATAGAAAGTGCAGACAAAAAAAAAAAAAAAACCCTACAAGCAAAGAAGAAGACAATGTATAAAACTAAGAGGAAAACAACATTATCAAATGTTCAAATGGAAGCCTTGGACACGCAGTGTAGCATCCAAGGACCACAGAAAAACACTCCAACATAAGAGGCAGAAGGATGACCTGAAATGGAAGCGAAGGCAGAGAGTCAGAGTCCCAATACAAATCCTTTCCATCCTCACTCAAGTAAATCCTTGCATTTAATCTTGTTTTTCCTTCTCTTGAATAGATGAAACTCAAAACATACTGCCGACAGAAGTGGTCTTTAAGCTTGTCGAATGAGGGCTGAAGATGGCGCCTCCAATCCTTTAAATCTGTTGTAGTGTTTGGGCTAGGCACATCTTCAGGGGGCCCACTTTTTTGTTCATTGCTTTCATTCTGTCGCTTCCAAATAATCATTACAGCATTTGGTAATAGTTCGTCTAAAATGGTAAATGCTATTCCCAATATTGCAAGCTGTTCTGAATCTGTTTCAGCTCTAAAGGGTATGACTTCTTTCAGCTCTGTAAGATTGTCATCGTCGGAGGGACTTGGCAGGGCTTTGATCAAAGCATCCATGTATGTATCAAAGAGCTGTGAGACCCTACTTAAAATGTTTCCTCCAAAATGTGTAATGGCCAAGGGGGTTAGCTGTTCCAATATATCCTGTATGGAATTTTTGAAGTCCAATATCAAGTTATAAATTGATGATAAAGTCACCAAAAACTATCTGAGCAGTTTCCAGAAAATCTCTTGATATTCACACTGCACAAAGACTTCTTATGCGACTAAGCACTAGCACATGTGCATGTACAACACGCAAAGGGAAAGAAAGAGAGGCACCAACATGACATTCAAGTGCAACCTTCAAATTCAAAACGTACCACCATGTGTACTAATTATAATTCAGTTCTCAAGCACACACATATTAGAGACACTGACATAGATACCCAAGATTTAATGAACATTTACAAATAGAAGGGCATGTCCTTAGAAGTCTAAACGTATACATGTGAAATGAATGCAAGTGAATTGAATTGACTTAACCAATTATTATGCATCAAAGCTTCATAACAGAAGCAGAGTTTTGCAAGCACCAGTATGAAATACAGCGGAGAAGTAACTGCCTTAGAAAATTTAATAAACCCCAGTTGAGACATAGTAATACAAAACCCTACTGTGTCAATACCCAACTATTGGTATTATAATATGATCAAATAACTATGGACCACAGGACCAAATTACCTAAGAGTAATTTGAATTAAGACTTCAGTGAATCATCTTAAGATGACTTATATTTCCTCTAGAATTTTCTTCCCCCCCCCCCCCCCCCTTTTTTATTTAAAAAAGAAAAAGGGAAACTTTGTCTAAAGTGAGTTAAAATCACATGGTCCAAAACCATCTAATGATCTAAATCTTTTAGGTGGTACAATATAGGTAAAAATTGTCAATACCATGCATAAATAAACATCTAAATCAATAATGTGCTTACGGTACTAGTACAAAGACAAAATTGATTGCTCTAGTGATAGTCAAATCATAATGAAGCAGGCCAACTTACTTCGACAATGCACATAAATCTCATGCCACTATCAGCAAGAATGCTTTCTGATGAGGTTCCAAAAGCAGACAATGAAGATACAAAGTGAGGTGAGACTAGCAAGCTCTCATCAAGCTCCACCAAATCAAAAAGTAGTCTTCTAGCCCGTCTAAAATTTAACTCTAGAACTTCTTCAATGTAAGGTCGCAAAAGCACCAAAAGTAATTTTGACAGTTTCAGGCCTTGTGATTCCAACATTGAGCAGTAGTTAAGACTAGCCTGCACACAAATGCTAGCAGCTCGTAAAGCAGAAACTGTCTCAGAAGAGGGTGCATTCTCTTTCACCAAACGTACAAAATATTCGATTTCCCACTCAGCCCATTGAACGATTCTGTTGGTATAAATGGGATTGTCGCCAAATATTGAAGCAGACTCCTTTGTTGTCAGTGAAATTATAGAAAATACTAGCTTAGATAATGTAGCTGAAAAAGTTTTTGGACAGACATAACATGAAGGAAGAAGAACCTCAATGCTCCTTTGGAGGCGCAAATTATTAGATTTTAGTAGTAACTGATGTGCCAAAGGACCTTTTCCAAGTTTTATCAAAGCAGATAAGGCCGCCTTCATCTCCTTAACACTAACAGAAGGTTGTTCAAAAATCTGAACTAGTTGATCCTCGAGCATTGCTTTTCTTTTCAAAAAAGCACATTTATACTGTGACACTTCACCTAGTGATGTATCTCCTGAGCCTTTCAGATCAGGAGAATTTCTCTCTTCAGCATCTAATGCCTCTAATGCTTCTTCAACTCTATGTTCAGCCAAAAGAACATCAATATGCTCCAAAAATATCATCTTCTCATCATCTCTTTCACGAGGTAAGGGATCTTGAAGTTCAGAAATTTCAGGGTCTTGTTGTGGTCCATGGTTGTCTCCATTTGATTGTTTCCACTCTTCAAATTCACGGCATAAACCAGTCATCAAATCCTGCACAAGGATCCCTTGAGATGAAATATGCTTTTGCAGCTCAATCAATTCATGTTCCATTTCCACGGCCTCTTCAGATATCCTACAATTTATTGTTTAGATCAATTCACATGTATGTAAATTTGACATTATGTTAATAAACCAAATGATTAAATGAACTACATATTCTCTGTTCTAGCTTCCAGGCTTGAAATTGCTGAAACCTCCTAACATTTTCCTGATCAGACCATTGAACCTAAGAATAAACTCCAGTTGCCAAGGAAAAAGCCAGAACCATTTTCTATGGCCTGACAAGAGGACTTCATCTCACACCATTGACAGGATTGCTATGGTATCAGCCATGAAGTTCTCATAATGACTTCAAAATCCAATACCCATAAAATCTCTCACAAACACATGGACTAAAACATAAGTATTTTAATATATTAGCCAAGGTCAAACTTCCAAGTTCCAACATTGCGGCTTTCAGTTTATTATCAAATATCTAGTTTAGTTAGGAATGTATCATATGAGTTTCTCCATCTTTTTTATGAGTTGTGTTGTCTTCAGAAATATCAATTCTAAGCACTTGAAAGTTGGGGCTTTGAATAGATAACTAAGCACACATCAGTAGTCAATGCTTTTAAAGAAAATGATTTATTTGGTAGCTCTAAACTTTTTGCTTGTTTTAGAATAATAAATTAGAAACTCATTACATCACCTCAATGGTTGGTCAGAATTAGTAAGAAGTACCTATGGGTAACACTTACTTCTATCTGGCATAAATAACAAGAGTCATTTTTTATGGGATGACTATGACGTTCTGTCCAATTTCCTGATATGCAGTGAAGGGAGATGTGCTTTTAAAGAACTTCATGAGCCCAACGTCTAGAAAAGATCTTCAAATGCTTCTTCTATATCATTGGCTAGGAAGCATGGACACTTCATTTGAGGTATTGTACCTGTGTCGGACAAGGGACACGTCTGGAACACTTCTGCACATGTTTCCCAGTCATGTCCTTCTTTCTTTCTTTTTTTGAAAAGTTTGCTGGACATGGGAGGGACACTTATCTTTCATTTCTTTTTAGTTTCAATTGTGAACACTTATCTAGTTATCTTTTATTTACTCTTTTAAATCTTATTCTTGGTTTGTATTCTAATTTCTAAATATCATTTTGTTAGTCATGAATTTACTTTACTATCTATTATTGCTCTTAAATTGATATATGTTTAACAGTGATATACTTGCTCATACTGAGGAGTAACAATGTAAAAACCATCATTTCTATTACCTCAAGAAAGCTAAGAACTTTGTTTGCATATTGCCACATAAGTTCTCTACTGCATCCTTTAAATCCAAGAGCTCGCAACAAAGCTTTCTTATTCCCTGCACAGATTGACATGTTTAGCTTGTAGAATTACAAAATAAAATCAGTCATTACATCAGAAGAGATAATATTAAAACAATAAAATTAGGCATACTTCTTACACTTATTTCAAAATTGGGTAAAGGCATCAGAAGATAGCCCATTAGAAAAATATAAATGCTATGGTATCTGGACAACACAACTTACCTCAAAATACAGAAGACCCAGATAAAAGAAGGTAGCTTTAGATCCAAAAATTATGCAAGGCAAGACTAAGGTAGAAAAGTGGTAACTTTGAAACAATTGAATTGAGAAATAGGAAATTTCTAGTGTTAAGATTTGATAGAAGGAGTTATCCTTGGAGTAACACCAAATACAAAAGAATCTCCAATGCTTACATTGCACTTTAATCATGAACTGGAATCACTGTAGTGTAAACCAGTATTGAAGGGAAAGTCCAATCTATTCACTTTATGCACAGTACTACTAACTCAAAAATAGAATATACCCAGATAGCAAAAACTGATTTTTCCCACATTATGAACTTCAAAAAATGAAAACCCACATCAAAAGAAAGAATTTTGTTAAGCACACAGGAAAATAAACAATTTTATTCAACACATAAATTGGAAATGAGAAATTAGAATGAAGCTAAAAAATGAGATCAGAAACATGATTAATAAAATGGGAGTTGGAAGGTGGTAAAAGGAAAGAAGAAAAACCTTTTCAGTGTGGGATTGGTAGAGGGAGTCGACCTTCGACTGTGGGATGATTCTTTCAATTGATGGGAAGTCATCATCTTCTTCACTGCTCTCCATTTTACACTATATTTTATTGTCCTCCCTATCCTCCTCCTTCTTCTTCTTCTTCTTCAATTTTCAGTCACTGATTTAGAGAGAGAGCAAAGGGGACCATTTATGTCAAGTGTCAAGTAGCTAGTAGCTGATGGGTTTGCTGTGAGTTTGGTAATTGGTACTTATGAAACATTGCTTTTTCTAAGAAGCCACACAAGTACTATGACCTTATTGGTTTGTGAAGCCGTCAAACTTGTCTAAATGTAATATGTAATGTGAATGTCTATAATACATTACTCCTTCGATTCGGGTTGAGTTGTCGGTCTTGGATTGTCAAGTCTATGCTCAAATAGTTGCTCAAAAAAAGTCTATACTCAAATAAATAACTTGGATAGAAATATATTTATACTAAAAAAAAAAAAAAAGCTTTTATAAAGATGTAATTATGTAAATAAACAAATTAATTGAATAACTAAGAAACAAAAAATTGACAAACAAGCACTAACTAATATTATGCTAATTATTTTTTTTATATATATAATTCAAGTGTTCATTTAATTATTTCATGTGCACTTTTTTTTTTTCTTATTTTATTGAGAGGTAAGAGAGTTATGATAATTTGACAATAAGAGTGATTGTCTAAAATCATGTTAAAAATGTTGTGAATCAATCATAAAATGTGTGTATGCAGACCCACTCAGAAGACCCATGTTTATTTCTATATAAAATAGAATTATATTATAATTATTTGAATTATGTACCAATTGTTGTTTCAATTTGATTTCACATACATTAGTTTTGTGTCAAGTATTCATCTTATTCAAAATTCTCTAAGTACTGATTGAAACATCAATGAAAGAATGAATTGTCTTTTGTCTCCTCGATGTGTTGAAAAGTGGTTTGGAACGAAAGGTGTTGTCTTTTTCTTAGGAGTTGGCAACATGAGGTTGAAGCAAATGTAAAATTTGAATTTTTGTATTTATCTCTAGTATAGTCTTCTTTTGGTTCTCTCTTTTTAAATCATTAGTTTTGAAGCACGTCCTTTGAAGCATGTGTTAGCCAGTAAAAAAATTACAATTATGGATAAAAATAGAATTTATTTATAGTTATTTAATTATTGAAAAATTGCCTAGAAATTATACTATTAAATATTTCAAAATATTCACATATCAATACTTTAGCCCTGTTCCGCGGTCACTTTTCTTGTAAATACTATTTTTTATATTTTACTATCAAAGATCACATACATAAAAAATAAATAAATAAATAAAAATTTAGTATTTGTTATATTGAGTAGATAATATAATTTTTTATGCTATATTTTATGTCAAAATCTAAATACAGGAAAATTTTTTTATATAAATTAACTATAATAATAACATAGATCATATTAGACTTTATACAAAAAAAAAAAAGCTTCAATATTACAAGCGTAGTTTATAAAAATGAGTATATATTGTGTACAAAAAGAGGTCTAAAAAAACGAATGTATCCAAATCTACACCTTTGATCTACAAAAGGGAAGACAAATTGATACATAATCAAGTAATAATTATCATGGTTTTCAGACCCGAACCGTTTAAAGAACCGGTAAACGGAGAGGTTCAAGGTTTTTAAGATTGAACCGAGGTTCAACCGAGGTCGAACCATGATGATGTTATAATTAATTTAAATAAAATAAAGGTATTAAATTTGTAAATATTAGCAAAATCGACTAAAATATCTAAAAAAAATGAACCAAACTTTCAATTAAATTTTCATGATATTATAAGGTTAACATAAAATAGTACATTATAAGGTTAATAGAATATAATATGTAAGGTCACAAATTGTAGCCCAAACCCAGATGAAATAGGATATGGACCTAATAAGCCCAATACAATAAATTTATGAGAGAGTGGGTGAAAGAACTGGGCTGGTGATGGGTTTTACAACAGTTAAGAGGGGTTATGAGTCTGTCCGAGGAGGATAAAACACAATCAAATGCTGAGCTCAAGTCCGAGGAGTAAGTTTTTGGATAAGTTGGCTATTTCAAACGATGTCCGAGGAGGAAGTTCTTGGATAAATTGGCTATTTCAGTTGGTGTTCTTCTTAGTGCTACAGTGTATCTTCCTCAATGTTTTTCCTTAATATCTTTCGATCCCCTTCTTCTGGAGGCTTTATTCTATTATATAGTCCTCATTTATTCAATCCTACCGTCCACTTGTCTACTTTCTAGCCTCGTACTCGAGTTTTCGTCTCATTTTCCACAGCTTTTTGATTTTCTGGGAGTAAAAGTGGTTGAAAACACTATTCAGAGGTCTTCTCCACATTAATGCGGCCAGGAAAGCTGCTGTAATGCATTTAATGCGGTGGTAGCAACTTTTTCCTTAGATATTTCTGTGTTCTTATCTCTTTCCTGTACATTTGAAGTCTATCTTCGTCGCTGGAGCCTCCTGGAAGGTGATCTAGGGTAAGACGAAGCTCACTTTACTGACATATGTCAGATCCGAGGAGGATAACCCTCTCGGACTAACACCCTTGGATATTTATCTGCTCTATTATCTATTACGGGGTCTTTTCCCATGCTTTCTTCTCCTCGGACGCATTATTATTAAAGTGTGGGGCTCAAGCCCAACGCAAAGGCTCAAGCTTTTGCCCCCACATAATATAACATAAATAAGCATGAATAAATATTGTATAATAATCCTTCAAGTAGAAATTATTTATTAAATATAAATTACTTTTAAAATAAATTCATATATAGTAAATTCCTATGCAAATGTATTATTCTTAAATCATAAATTAATTTAGCAGTGAAAACAAATTTAGTAATATTTAATACATTGAGATAGAGGTGATACGGAAGTTTGGAAATTATAAATCATGTAAATCTAATATAAATTTAAAATACTTCACACTAACTCAGAAGGAGCATGCCTGGTCTGTTGGTCAAGGTGTCAGCCATAGTGCTTAAAAGTCGGGGAGGTCTAGGTTACACCTAACAACGTCCTAATCAGCAAAATTTTGTTATTTATTTATTTATTTATCTCTAGTGAAGTTTTCAAACAATTATACATATTAATTTCCTTCTTTCTTTTCTTTCTCTATCAATTTGGTCATGGCTGATTTTTTTTTTCTTATCTCTAACCTGGATCTTATGTTTGTGTTCATCCATAGAGAGAAGTCTAACTATTGTGTTCGTGTCCATCAATAGAGTATGTGGTTGACCAAAAAGGCCAACAAAGATATAAGACCAAATAAAATAAGAACAAAATACAAAACAAACCCTTTCAGCCTGTTTGTATATTAAGGGTAAAAAAGCTAAGAATATAGTCTAACTATTGTGTTCGTGTCTATGAATAAAATAGGTGGCTGACCAAAAAGGCCAACAAAGATATAAGATCAAATAAAATAGGAGCAAAAGACAAAACAAACTCTTTCAACCTGTTTGTACATTAAGGGTAAAAAAGTTAAGAAGGTAATCTAACTATTGTGTTCGTGTCCATCAATAGAATAGGTGACTGACCAAATAGGCCAACAAAGATATAAGATCAAATAAAATAGGAGCAAAAAAAAAAAAACAAACCCTTTCAATCTGCTTGTACATTAAGGGTAAAAAAGTTAAGAAGGTGCCGAACAAAGTCAGTAAAAAAAAAAAAAAGTGCTGAAATAATAAACAAATAGCAGATAATGTGCTCGACAAAAGCACTATTCACAGGTACATTCCCTTTTTAATATAGGTAATAAAAAAGTTTGGACTTGTAGTAGTGTGGACATAGTAAGTTTGTAACCCAATGACCTAAATGGCCTATTTAGTCGTTTGTGTTAGATTTTTGCCAATCATGGCCCAGTTTGTGTAGACAGGTACTTGGGCTTTGATGAAGAGAACATTGTGCTTTTTGCCCAAATCTTAAGATGAGGAAAATTTGGGCTCTTAAGCAGTAGGGAGGTGTGGCCTTTTATCATTTATGCCTGTCTCGTGTAAAGATGAATGGGACTTTTGAGTCCATTTCGTGAAGTGATGAGTTTTAAGCTTTTGAGTCCATCCTGTACAGTGGAGAAGATCTGGACCCAATTTATCAAGAAATGTGAAGACCTTTTGGGCAAAAGCCCAACTCGTGTAGCCTTAGGAAAAATTTTGGGTTTTCTTTGGGCCTTAATCTAATTTGACTCATTGATATTTTATTCAGTTTTTTACCAACATAACTTTTACCATAACTTGCTTACTTAAATTGATCACATATTTTTTAATGGAATTAGACAGAATATTTAAATTGAAACTTATAATATTCAATTGAAAGAAAGTAAAGTTAAAGAGCTAAAATGAATTTAAATCAAATTTAGAATGTGCAATTTGCATTTTAGCCTTATTTTTTTGTTATGTACATACTAACGGGATGTGGTTGTTCAATAAAATCATGTCCAGTGGCTTAAGGCAAGTAAAAAAAAATCCTCAAGTTACATTTAGAAAGTGTGGGGGCCTTTTCTGGTAGGATTGGGCTGCCTCCTGCGGTAATGGGCTGGGCTGCCTCCTGCAATGATGGGCCCTAGTGTTTCTGAGTAAGGGAGCTGGGGCCGGTCCAATTGTAACTCAACTTGGGCCGGTTTGTGCACAAACTTATGCCACGCTTGCTAGGAGCAAGTTTACGGCAAGCAGAATCGTAGCAGGCAAGCTATGGCAGGCTAGACTGTTGCAGACAAGTTATGGCAGACAGATATAATAATGACTAAAACAGAGTGCTATGTATTTCCGGTTAGTAAAACAGGATTACAGTCATAATGATATCAATTACTAAGGAAAATAAAGAGAATAATACTGATTAATTTGAATAGGCAAAAAAAATTAAGTTATAAGCTTTGTCTGCCGCAGCAAAACCAAAGAGGGGAGAACGCCTCTTCTCAATGCAAATAATCCCCCAGGAAGAATCCTGTCATGGGAATTAATGGCTTTGAGGGAGTCGGTCCTAAATGGTTATTGTCTCAATGGGAAAGTTCTTGTTTGCGTTTTTTGGAGAAATGTAAGGTTTTGAAGGGGGAGAGAGAGAAGCCGATCTATTGGTGCATGCTCTTTGAACTAACTCTCTTCTTTCTTTCTTAGTTTTCTTTCCTTTTCTCTCTGTTTTCGTTCTTATCTTTTTTTTTTCTTTTCCTCTTGCTCTGTTTTTCTTTTCATGTTGTGGGATGCACTCTCTGTTTTTCCATCCCTTCTACAGGGCACGGCAAGGGCCTCTTTATAGTGCCTGCCGTGGCTAGTGTTTTACCGTCTTGCCCCTTAACCACCTTTGTCTGGTCTGGGTGTACCTGCCGACCATACTGTGCGACACAAAACCCCTGCCAGACAGAGGCAGACTCGTTTTTGTCCCTCTGTGCGTCACGGCCTTTCCTGCCACGATGTTAATCTCTTCTCTCCTCACACTCAGAGAATGCACTCAATGGTTCCCTCTCAAATTGCCTCTTTTGGGTGGTCTATCATCCCAGCATGACGTACCTCCCAAAAGAGGCTTGAGCAGGGGCCGAAAATAGATCTTTTCCCCTCTCCCCACCACCAAACCACACCCCCCTTTACCTCTTACCTCTGGCCCATGGCCCCACCATGTCCTATATTGGCTGGGTACAGGCTGGTGGCGCCTGGGTCTTGCGCGTGCTTCCCTTTCAAATTTGTCCAAGAGTCTGCCTGCTGCTCATGTGTCTGCCGTAACCTGGAGACTCTTCGTCTGCGTTTCCTGGCCTTTCATGCGGGCTTTCTTTTGGTCCTTCGCTCCAATCAGAAGCTGGGCTTCGTATGATGATGGGCTTTATATTTCTTTGGCCCACCTTTGTTTTTCTTTGTTGCCTGCCGTGTTGGCTTGTAATTCCTGCCGTAATGACTCAATCCTGCTGGGCCCCTTTTTGGGCCGGCCGTTTTATTCCTTTTCTCAGTGGCCTATCATAGGCACTGTTTTGTTTCTTTTTACTCGTGGGCTCCTATGTCCCTTTGTTTTCTCCTTTTGGGCATCCACGGCCCGTTTGCTAATTCTTTTGGGCTTTCTCGGCCTGTTTGCTAATTCCACACTCCCATGGGCTTTGTTACTAACTTCATTGGGCTTCCCCGGCCCAATAACCTTATCCTTATCTTTGGGTTTTATGAGCCTGTCATAAATCCCTTACTCTCTTAGTTTGCACTACCTTGGGCCTGCAGCGACCCTTTCTCTCTTTTCTAACTCATGCTCTGCCCATGGGATGCTATTTCTTTCTTTCCTGGCTTCTTTGAGCCCGTTTGCCTTTTCAAGGCCCATGTATACATTGTTGGGCTAGTGGCCCATTATTCCTGCCGCTTGGGCCTAATGGTCTTTTTTACTATTTATACAGTCAACTCCTTATGGCCCTCATCATTGGGCCTTTCTTTCCACTGGACTTCTACAAATGGCCCTCAACATTTAGCCCCCTGAACATATGAAATGTTTCTGCGATTCATATGTGAATGAAAGGACGCTTCTGCCCCTTTCTCATCTTCTCTCTTCTTCTCCTTTTTCGCGGTCTTTTTTTTTTTTTTCCTTTTAAGCTGTGGACCCCTTCTTATTCATACATATATCCTCCTTCCTGCTGCGAACAGGGTTGTCGCTTCGAATTTCCCAGTTTGGCAGTTATTTTCAAAACCGAGCCGCCGCTTCATTAACTCCATTCCCTTCTGATGGCTGACCCTTCACCTCTTTTCGTGCAGACATTAATGTGGGTATTTAAAAAGAAATCCTTCTGCATTTTAAACACAAATCCTTTTCTCTCCCAAAACGCACGCTCTTCACATCTCCTTCTTCCTTCAAGTCGACCATACCCATTCTCTCTGGTTAAACTTTCCCATCATGTCTCCGGCGAAAAGTCCTAGTTCTTCCCGTCGCAAGGGGAAGGCGGTAGCCTTCGACCGCCCTGTCGTTTCTGAGGAGGTGGATCGTTCCGATTCGGAGCGGTCCATTGAGGAGGAGGCGGAGCGCGACCCTGACGGCGAGTGCGCTCCCTTAATCGACCCGTGGTATGAAACCAGCGCTCACTTCCCAAAAGTTCCCGGCGAATATGTACCGCCGCCGCCAGGCCGTGTGCTGATTACTCTTATCCGGCGAGACCCCGACGTTTCCTGGGCTCCGTTGGCCTCTTCAATCCCCGATTTGTCCATTCGCCAAGGTGTTTCACTCCCTGTACCCCTTCACTTTGAATTTGGGTCCGGCGCATCCCTGGGTTGGAAGGAGTGGGTTGATAGTGAGCTTTCTGACACAGGCTTTATGGGTTTATTGCAACGGGCCGACGTTCTGAAGGCCGTGGTCTCTTCTCGTTGTTTGTCAAATTTTCGTGACCTCTATAACCTCCGCCACTTAGTCCGCCGGTGGTGCACTACCACTCACACCTTTTTCTTCTCGTGCAGCGAACTTACTGTAACTCTTGAAGATGTGGCCGACCAGTTGCTCTTGCCCATTCTCGGCGACACCGATCCTGCCGCTTTAGAGCTTTCTCCTGAGGAGGAGGCCATCGAAGTGGAACTGAAGAAAAGGATGGCCGGAAACGCCAAGTTATCCTACTGGGTGAGTTCCTCTTCCAAGTTTTCTGCTACCGCCCACCGCGCGGCTTTTATTGCTTTTTGGCTTAGTAAGTTTGTTTTTGGGTCCCACCCTCATTATGCCATAAAACCTTTGTATTTTCGTTTGGCTATTAAAATATCTGCGGGGGTGAGCCTGCCGCTAGCCCCCATGTTTCTTGGGCATTTATACGTTCAGTTGGACATTCTTCATAACAATGAGCAGCAGGCTGGGTCCTGCCATATTGTCACATCTTCCGTTCATTCCACCATACTTCAGCAGTGGATGTTTGAGCGTTGTGCTCAATATTTGGCGAAATGTAGACCTGCTCGGTTTGCCAGGGAGAAGTACCAGAGTTGCCCGAGAGAGATCACCGACTTCTGTGGCAGGTTCGAATCTGACTTTCCACTTGCTTTTCGTTGGTGTGGTTTGAAGCCGATAGGCTATTCTGTGGTTAAATCTTTCGATGAAGGCGTGGGTTTCTCTTGGCGAGCATATAGAAATTTGGGCGCCGGTTATACTTGTGCGGACTCTGTTATGGGTCCGTTTGTTGATGCTGTTGGGACTACCACTCCATTGGTCGGCTTTGATGAGACCGGGATCACTTATCTCGCCGCTACCAATGTCGGATGGCTGCCTTACTTAGCGGATGAAGGTATTAGGTTTGTCCACTATCCTGCCAACCGGGTGAGAAGGCAGTTTGGGATGGATCAAGACATCCCTGAAGACCTTTCTTCCCTGATGAGAGCTCCTACTTCGGTCCATCCTTTCCTGCGACATACTGCCTTTGATTTTTGGAGGAAGCGTTTCGATGTCGTCACAGTTCCTGGTTCATTGAGGGAGGGTGTTTGTACTTTTCCCATGCACGGCTACTGGCATGCAGTGATGGATTCATTTGTTGCCGAGTTAGCTGGGAGCCGTGGCTTTTCCCTCATTCCTCCTGAAGGGTTAAGTACGGTTGCATCGGCTAACCCTCGCCTGCTGCTTCCTTCTAGGTCTGTTCTGGCGTATGCTAGGAAACAGAGCCGGTCAGCCATTTTTGAGTGGGACGCAAAGAAGAGAGGGTGGTTTTTGCATGCTGGTGACTATCCCCCTGGTTGGGAGAAAAAATTTAAAGTGATTAACCTTCCTGCTTCGAGTGAAAAGGTGCCTGCCAAACCCAGGTCTGCTGCCAAGTTCAAGTCTACTAGCAAAACCAAGCCAGCCACACCACTGCCTCCTGCAGGTGCTCTGCCGGCTGTCAGGACTCGTGGTAGCAAAAGGAAAACTACTCCTCACCCCGTATCTGCCACTGAACGGAGAGTAAGTCATTCTTCCTCTTTTTATTTATTTATTTTTTTTAATAAGATTTCTTAATTATCTTGCGGCCAACTCGCCAACTTTTTCTATCTCTTTCCTTTCAGTCCAAGTACAAGGAAGATTCATCAGCTGCTCGTCCCATTTTTCTTGATGATCCTGAGCCTGAGGTGAGTCCCTTTTCTTCACTTCTCTCTCCTTTTTTTTTTGCACGCATCTGCCACGGGTCTTCTGCCCCCCTTTTCTTCACACATTTTTTTTTTTTACTTAACAAAAAAAAATTTTCTTTAGAAGGAACCTGAGCCTTTGTCCGTATATCACCCTACGACCGAGGAGATTTCTGCCTCCATGGGTGTGCCTATGGGAGGCTTCTTTGATGGGGCCGAGGCGGTATTATCGACGCCTGCCCCTCCTGCTGCACACAAGGCTCCTGCCAAAACTCCCACCCCTTCTGCCGAGCCGGTACCTAGAGAGGGTACTCATGTTGAAGGGGTTGGTGAGACTACACCCTTACCTGCTGAGAGATTTGCTCCTTCAGAGGGCGCCATTCCTTCCGCTGTTGTTCAGACCAAGATTACTCCTCCCATTCTGCCGCTAGTGATTTCGTCCAGCGACCCTTTTGCAGATATTTCCCAGGCTGCGAAGGGTAGTGCTTCACTTGTTGTTACTCCTTCCTCCATCCCTGGTTCTGCCACCCATGGCCCTGATCTGGACCTATCTTCAGAAGGGTCTGCTGACATTTTTGAGGATCCTGATGATGTACTCGTGTTGAAAATGACTATTTCTGACTTCGATGAAGAGGATAGTGCTTCGTCTGAGCCTGACTTGATGGGTATGTATCTCCCTTCCTCTTCATCCCCTTTTTTTTTTTGTATTTGCGCTTCGTTTGCATTCTCACCTCCCCGCTTGCAGAAACTTCTAAAGGACCAGAGATTGCAGCAAGTGAGGGAATAACTGCTCCTGCCTCCCCTGTAGCGTCTGCTCTTGCAGCACCTTCAGTACCTGTTTCAGCCGTACCTACTGCCCCTGTTCCTTCTGTGCCTGTAATACCCCTTCCTGCTGCACCCGTAGCCCCCATTCCTGGTAATTTTTCGGCGCTCTTTCCTTTTCTTTTTACTTCATCCCTTTTTTCTTTTTTTTTTCTTTTTTTATCTTCCCTTGTGTTCCACTCCCCCTTTATTGCAGGTCCGCTTCCTACTATTCCTTCTCAGTTTGAGGCGGGTAGTAGTAGTTATGTCGCCATTCCAGATGATGCTGCATCTTTCTTCGTCCGTTTTGATCAGCCGGAAGTTAATGACCTTGGTCCGGCAGAGTTTTGGGCTTCCGGTCCTCCCTATGTGGACTTTTATGGCTTTTGAGTCCCTGAGGACTGTGTTTCTCACTTAGTGATGATCTACAGCAGTCATGGCAACTTTATGCAGGGCTTTCGTCTGGGCCGTTCTGCCAGGGAGCATTTCTTGAAAATGTTGGGATGTATGCTGAACGATATTGAGCATAATTTCATCGACACTGTTTCTGCCGAGAGAATTCTGCAGTGGAGGGCTGCGGTGCAAGAGCTTATCAGCGTAGGCTTTGCTGTGGAGTTTATTCTTGAGCATCTACGTGAGATTGCCCGAGCCTTTTTTATGAGGAAAGTCCGTCCAGCGATTGAGGCCATAGATGTCCGTATTGAGCTTTTGAAGAAGGAGGTGGCTGATTTGGAGGGTCGCTGCGAGCATCTTCTTTCCGGCATTAGTGGACCCAGTCGCTTTGGGGATCAGAGTCTCATTTCTGGACTTCACTGATGATAGCACAGTTTCCTGTCCTTCTCTTTGTTTCTCTGTTTATGTCATACAGAACACTTTTATATTTCCAGCCGTAGTTGCTTGGCTTGTGTTTGCCACACTTTGAGTTTGAAATGATGCTACACTTTGCTATTTCCTCTTTTCTTTTTTTTACTACTACTATAACATGATGCTAATATTTCGTACCTTTTCATTGCACACTCATGAAAGCACGTTACAACTTTTCTTGTGACATAATCACTTGGAGGAATAAAAGGGAAAAAATCAAAAAGAAAAGGAAGACATAAACAGATAGTTGAGGAAAGGTGGTCAACCACATAACTTCCCTTTCTAAGCAAAATAACGCTTCAGTCATTTTCCATTGATGGGGTCCATCAAGTCCCTGCCATCTATTTGAGTCCGGCGATAATATCCACTTTGATGCGCTTCTCTTATCACAAGGGGTCCTTCCAATTTTGGTGCAAACTTAGATGGTCCTGCCAGACCTCGCCTGACGTAATCTGCCACTTTTAGCACTAGTTATCCTTCCACAAACACTCGCTCCTTGGTCATCCTGCCGTAGGCTTCAGTCATCTTCTGCCTGTATCTGCAGCTGCGCTCCTGGGCTTCTTCCCTCTTTTCATCAAGTTCTTCCAGGTTCTCAAGCCTTTCTGCTGCGAAGACTTCTTCCTCTTTTTCCTTTTCTTGCATTTGCATAACCCTTAGGGATGGTGTCATTATTTCTGCTGGACTCACTACTTCAGTTCCGTAGACTAAGGAGAAGGGTGAAAAGCCCGTGGCGGACTTTGGTGATTTTCGATATGCCCAGAGAGCATCTGGCAGGTGCATTGCCCATCCTCCCGCATACTCTTGGCTCATTTTGCTGATGATTTTTAGGAGAATTTTGTTTGTCGCCTCCGCCTGCCCGTTCCCTTAAGGATAGTAGGGTGATGATTTGTGATGCTTGACTTGGTAGAACTCAAGCATTCTTCTTACATCGCTGTTGACAAACGGTGTACCGTTGTCGCTGATGACCCTGTGGGGTACTCCAAACCTCACAATTATATTTTCTTTGATGAAGTTTGCCACTGCTCCGCCTGTGGCCTTGCGGAGTGATATTGCCTCCGCCCACTTGGTAAAATATTCTGTAGCTACTAATATCCATATGTACTCACGTGATGGCGAGTTGACTGGCCCCACCAAATCTAGCCCCCAGGTGTGAAAGGGCCATGGGGTGACCATGCTGTGCAAGCCTTGTGGATGGGTATGGATTAAATTGGCTTGTACCTGACAACTGTGACACTTCTTTACAAATTCTGCCGCGTCTTTCTTCATGGTTGGCCAGTAGTAGCCCATCTGCAGTAGGCATCTGTAAAGCTTTTTCTTCCCCTGGTGTTCACCACATTCCCCAGAATGTACTTCTTTTATCATTTCTTTAGCCTCTTCAGGACCCAAACACCTCAAAGGGTCTCCATCATATCCCTTTTTAAAAAGGACTGTGTTGTGCAAGAAGTAACGTGTTGCCAACCTCTTAAGTTTGTATCTCTCGCTGTGTCTTTGTGGCAGGACACCTTCCACCAGGTACTGCATAAAGGGGGTCCTCCAGTCCTCGCTGACGAACACAGCATAACTCTCCTTCTTGTCTGCCGCAAGCTGGCAGGTCCCACACTGAGTTTGTACTTGATCTGCGTCCTTGCCCATGTTTGGCCAATAGAAGCCTGCTCTCTGGAGTCTGCGGTAAAGACTTACTTCCTCACAGGATCCACAGGTCTTGTCATGTATTTCCTTTAATTTTCTCTGGGCTTCCTCCAGGCCCACGCATCGGGATAAAATCCCACCTGGCATCATGCGGTACAGCTCTTCTTTTACCAAAGCATAGTCTTTTAACACCTTCAATTCTGCTGCGTCGTCCCCCTTCACCAAGGTCTCCTTTATGGGGATTCGCCAATCCCCTTCGTCCTGTTCTTCCTGAAACTTCTCCTTCAATACTTCGATGATCGATTCCTTCCTTTTGCTGACTTCTACGTTGGTGCTACTCCCTTCAAAGATTATCTGTGAACCCAGGGCAGCTAACGCGTCCGCAAACCGATTTTCATTTCTCGGAGCATGTTCTATCTCAAAGGTTAAGAATTTCTCTTCCATCCTCTGGGCCATTGCTCTGTACGGAGCTAGGCTGGGTTCTTTTAAGGAAAAACTTCCTTTGGCCTGGCAGACGACCAAGTTCGAATCTCCCAGCACTTTCAAGTGTTTGACTCCCATTTCGAGCGCTGTGGCAAGCCCAGTTAGGTAGGCCTCGTACTCCGCCGTGTTGTTTGAACAGGGGAATTCTAACTTAAACGATAGCGCCACTGCCTTGTCTTCTTCATGATACAGAACTACTCCTACCCCTCCGGAATGGGCAGTAGAAGACCCATCGAATTTCATGACCCACTGTTCCCTGACCTCCTCTGCTATAGCTACTTCCCCTGGAACTTCATCGTCTAGTGGGAATTCTTCCTCTCCTGGAAACTGCGCTAATAAATCCGCTATAGCCTGACTTTTCACTGCCTTAGGCGTCCCCATTCTCAAGTCGTATTGTGACAATTGCAGCAACCACTGGGATATCCTGTCGGAGAGAATCGGCTGTTGTAACAGAGCTTTAATGGCATGTGACTTAGTCATCAGCCATACTTCGTATGCCAAGAAATAGTGACGCAACCTCTGCGAAGCGTAAACAATGGCTAGGCACGCTCTCTCTGCCCTTGGGTAACGAGTTTCGGCGTCTTTTAAGGCGCGGCTGATGTAGTATATTGGCTGCTCAGTACCACCTCCGTCTTCCTAAGCGATTAGCGCGCCAATGGCGTATGAGTTGGTGGCCAGATAGAGTAATAGCGATTTTTTGTGAATAGGAGCCTGCACCGTGGGGAGGTTCATCATTATCTGCTGCAGCCTTTTGAAGGCCGTCTGCTGCACTGCCCCCCATTCAAAACTTTGCCCTTTCTTGAGCAACTTGGTGAAAGCAGAGGTAATTGATGCCAAACCAGGGATGAACCTTCGAATATATGAAACTTTTCCTAAGAAGCTTTTCAGTTCTTTTACTGTGGCAGGAGGTCTCATGGTTGCTATGGCTGTGGCCTTGGCTGGATCCACATCCACGCCTCTGCTATGAACCAGGAAACCCAAAAATTTCCTAGAGGACACTCCGAATGCGCATTTGAGGGGATTCATTCTTAACTTAAAAGCTCTGCATCTTTCGAATACTCTTTTCAACACCCGAAAGTGTTCTTCCCTTTTTCTTGACTTGACCACTATGTCATCCACATAGTCTTCCAGCTCCTTGTGCATCATATCATGGAATATGGCCGTCATTGCCCGCTGGTAGGTTGCACCTGCGTTTTTTAGCCCGAAGGGCATCACAGTATAATAGAAGTTGCTCATGGGTGTCCTGAAGGCAGTTTTCTCTGCATCTTTTGGCGCCATCTTGATCTGATTATATCCACTGAAACCATCCATGAATGAGAACATGGCGTTTCCTGCCGCAGAATCTATCAGCAAATCCATGTTTGGCAATGGAAATTCGTCCTTGGGACAAGCTTTGTTAAGATTCCTGAAATCCACACAGCATCTTATCTGCCAATTCTTCTTTTTCACAGGTACTATGTTGGATAGCCAGCGGGGATGCTGGATAGGCTTGACGAATCCTGCGGCTAGTAACTTCTGTACTTCTTTGACTATTTGCCCTTCTATTTCCGTGTGGAATATCCTGGCAGGCTGGGCCACCGGCCTGGCCTCTGGGTCCATATTCAACGTATGCGCGACAAGCCTGGGATCGAGCCCTGGCATTTCATTGTAATCCCAAGCAAAGACGTCTTTGAATTCTTTCAGCAGTAATATGAGTTCTGACTTCTCCATTTCCGTTAGGCTTGCACTGATTGAGATGGGCCTTGGTTCTTGCGAATCAGACCCTAAGTCAACCTCTTCCAACTCTTCCTCTACCATAACCTGGATGTCCCTTTCTGTCGTAACTGCCTCATCCTTCCCTTCTTCTTTTTCCAAACTTCTTTCAACAACGCAACACGCCAAACTCTTGTGTTGCCCCTTTTGGGCGGGACCCACTTGCATTTCACCCGTGGGTCCCACGCACCTTCATAATTTGTAGATAATCTTGCCATCAAGGCCTCGGATCCTAACGCACTGAGGTACTTCATCCAGCTCTGCGGCAGGCGCTTCTTTCCTTTTCTTCTTTTGTGCCAGCAGCTCTCTTAAGTCAGGTTCCGGGTCATCTTGAACATCTTTCCACCTAGGCACAAAGGTGCCTTGTGGTTTTACAACCACATTTTCTCCAGATGGAGCCCATTGATCATAAAACATGGTTTCTACCAAGTGGGCTTCTGCCTGCTCGAACGGTGAAGGGTTTGCCGCTACGCGTATCATCTTGCCATTCAGTCTTCCCTTCACACATTGGTGGTAGGTGGACGGGACTAGTCGATGTTTGTGTAACCAAGGCCTCCCCAAAAGTACATGGTAAGATACTTCCGTTCTGACTACGTGGAAGCGAGCTAGAGAGGCTATAGGACCTACTTTCAACCATAACTGAATGTGGCCTGCGGTGTATTCACCTCTCCCACCGAATCCTGTTACTTCCATCGGGCATCCTTGGATTTTTCTTTCTGAAATTCCTGCGGCTTATAAGGTGCTTAATGGGATGAGATTTACGGAAGCACCTGTATCCACCAGGGCCCTCTTGATGGGGATTTGATTTATAGATGCTGCTAAATAGAGAGGCCTTCGATGATCTGGGTGCCCTACTTCCATATCTTCACTGCTAAATGTGATTTCCGTTGATTCCTGCAGGAGGGCCCTGTCTTCTGATATCTCCGCTGACAGGCATTCCACCCCTGCGCCGGAGGCGATGCTTACCGAGGCCTCCGTGGCTATTTTTCTTTCTTTTGCCGTAAGTCCTAACTGGTCGAATAGATTTTTGAACTTGGCACTCTGCTGAAGGGTAGTAATCGCCGCGGCAGGCAGGGCCAAGTTCTCTTCCTCATCTTCTCCTGGGTCCGCACATATTACTACTGCTGCCACACCCTTTCCCTTGTGGTTTGGGAGTGGGTTTCTTTGAACTTTCTGCTGGGTCAGCTCTAATGTGCCTTCTTTGATCCGGCGGGGCACTAGCCTGCGGAGGGCCCAACATTCTGCAGTGGGGTGCTGCACATAATTGTGCAAGCGGCAGAAGCGAGGATCTCTCCTTTCTTCTTCCGTTGGCTCTCTAGAAACCTGGTTGGGTTTAAAGATCCCATCTGCTATCCACTTGTCAAGTAGCACCTCCAGCTCCTTAGGAGTGCATGGCAGGGGTGGAGGTGTATCATACTCCCTCCCCTCTGTTCTCCTTCTCTGGTTTCCAGTAGACACGGCCATAGCCTGCGGTGCGTTCCGCTTGTCTGAACTGGGTTTCACGGACTGAGCCGTCTTTCTTGCTTTCTGTAATAGCTGCGCAAACTGGGAAATCTCCAGATTTTCCAGGACAGCTCTGACTTCCCGAATCATATTGGTCATGCACATTTCTACCAACGTCCTCTCCTCGCAGCGATCATAGCAATCAAGTGCTATGTCCCTGAACCGTTTGATGTACTCCATTAGATCTTCTCCGTTTCTTTGCTTTGTTGCCTACAGAGTTGCAAGCGTCACTGTTTCTTCTCCGTGAAAGTATTTAGTGCAAAATACGTCCACCATGTCATTCTAAGTTGGGATTGATCCTGGCTTTAAACCGATGTACCAGGTGTATGCTCGGTCGCATAGTGACTTTGAAAACTCCCGAAGGCATAAGTCTTCATCTGCCGCATAAGGGCCAAGGGTGTCAATGAATTTGCTCACGTGCTCTACTGCACTTCCCTTCCTGCCATCGTACTGGGCAAAGGCCCTTGGTTCATACCTCTCGGGGTATGGCTTGCTGAGCACTTTTAGAGGATAGGGAGGTCTCCTTGAGTAAAATCTCTCCTTTGGTGTTCTGGCTCTCTCTTGCTCCAAGAGAGCCGCTACCTCAGCCATGGTAATGAAACGCTGTCCTGCGCTCCGTGGGGCACATCCTGCCAGTGTCTCTACTCCGTCTGCCGCATGGTCTGGGTCATGCTGGCTGCCTTTTTCTTTTGTTTTGTCCGCCTTCAGTTGGCGGATCTCTTCCATCATTTATTGCTGCGAGTGCTGCAATGATTGCAACACTTCGACGAAGGTGTTGACATTGTCTACGGGGACTCTTGCTTGAGGCTGAGGGTCAGCCCCCGTTCTGTTGGCACCTTCTGTCTGGTTAAGTTGTTTTTGATGAGGCGTTGTTGGCCTAGATTCTGCTTGTGAGGGCACGGCACTCATATTTCGTGTCGTCCTAGACTTGGGTGGCATTGTTTGCGAGGGGTGCTGTTTTCTTTTCCTTCACCCCTGTCTGCTTCCCAACTCCCCAACGGAGTCGCCAATTTAATGTGGGGGCCTTTTCTGGTAGGATTGGGCTGCCTCCTGCGGTAATGGGCTGGGCTGCCTCCTGCAATGATGGGCCCTAGTGTTTCTGAGTAAGGGAGCTGGGGCCGGTCCAATTGTAACTCAACTTGGGCCGGTTTGTGCACAAACTTATGCCACGCCTGCTAGGAGCAAGTTTACGGCAAGCAGAATCGTAGCAGGCAAGCTATGACAGGCTAGACTGTTGCAGACAAGTTATGGCAGGTAGATATAATAATGACTAAAACAGAGTGTTATGTATTTCCGGTTAGTAAAACAGGATTACAGTCATAATGATATCAATTACTAAGGAAAATAAAGAGAATAATATTGATTAATTTGAATAGGCAAAAAAAATTAAGTTATAAGCTTTGTCTGCCGCAGCAAAACCAAAGAGGGGAGAACGCCTCTTTTCAATGCAAATAATCCCCCAGGAAGAATCCTGTCATGGGAATTAATGGCTTTGAGGGAGTCGGCCCTAAATGGTTATTGTCTCAATGGGAAAGTTCTTGTTTGCGTTTTTTGGAGAAATGTAAGGTTTTGAAGGGGGAGAGAGAGAAGCCGATCTATTGGTGCATGCTCTTTGAACTAACTCTCTTCTTTCTTTCTTAGTTTTCTTTCCTTTTCTCTCTGTTTTCGTTCTTATCTTTTTTTTTTCTTTTCCTCTTGCTCTGTTTTTCTTTTCACGTTGTGGGATGCACTCTCTGTTTTTCCATCCCTTCTACAGGGCACGGCAATGGCCTCTTTATAGTGCCTGCCGTGGCTAGTGTTTTACCGTCTTGCCCCTTAACCACCTTTGTCTGGTCTGGGTGTACCTGCCGACCATACTGTGCGACACAAAACCCCTGCCAGACAAAGGCGGACTCGTTTTTGTCCCTCTGTACGTAGCGGCCTTTCCTGCCACGATGTTAATCTCTTCTCTCCTCACACTCAGAGCATGCACTCAACGGTTCCCTCTCAAATTGCCTCTTTTGGGTGGTCTATCATCCCAGCAGGACGTACCTCCCAAAAGAGGCTTGAGCAGGGGCCGAAAATAGATCTTTTCCCCTCTCCCCACCACCAAACCACACCCCCCTTTACCTCTTACCTCTGGCCCATGGCCCCACCATGTCCTATATTGGCTGGGTACAGGCTGGTGGCGCCAGGGCCTTGCGCGTGCTTCCCTTTCAAATTTGTCCAAGAGTCTGCCTGCTGCTCATGTGTCTGCCGTAACCTGGAGACTCTTCGTCTGCGTTTCCTGGCCTTTCATGCGGGCTTTCTTTTGGTCCTTCGCTCCAATCAGAAGCTGGGCTTCGTATGATGATGGGCTTTATATTTCTTTGGCCCACCTTTGTTTTTCTTTGTTGCCTGCCGTGTTGGCTTGTAATTCCTGCCGTAATGACTCAATCCTGCTGGGCCCCTTTTTGGGCCGGCCGTTTTATTCCTTTTCTCAGTGGCCTATCATAGGCACTGTTTTGTTTCTTTTTACTCGTGGGCTCCTATGTCCCTTTGTTTTCTCCTTTTGGGTATCCACGGCCCGTTTGCTAATTCTTTTGGGCTTCCTCGGCCTGTTTGCTAATTCCACACTCCCATGGGCTTTGTTACTAACTTCATTGGGCTTCTCCGGCCCAATAACCTTATCCTTATCTTTGGGTTTTATGAGCCTATCATAAATCCCTTACTCTCTTAGTTTACACTACCTTGGGCCTGCAGCGACCCTTTCTCTCTTTTCTAACTCATGCTCTGCCCATGGGATGCTATGTCTTTCTTTCCTGGCTTCTTTGAGCCCGTTTGCCTTTTCAAGGCCCATGTATACATTGTTGGGCTAGTGGCCCATTATTCTTGCCGCTTGGGTCTAATGGTCTTTTTTACTATTTATATAGTCAACTCCTTGTGGCCCTCATCATTGGGCCTTTCTTTCCACTGGGCTTCCACAAATGGCCCTCAACAGAGAGTATAATTTGTAATTAATTTAATGAGAAGTGCTACATCCACAACATTTTCATCACAAATCATAGGTAGTTAATTGTTATTGGTTCTAATTTGAACTTACTACTGAAATTATTTTTTTGCCCCCACCAATAACAACTTAACATTTCTCTAATTTAATACAAAGATAAAAGTAATCAAACCCAATGCATGGCTGTGAAAGTTATAGGTTAGAATGTTGCATTTTTAGAGCAACAAAGCCGTCTTAGCTCAGCCGGTAGAGCGCGTGGCTTTTAACCACGTGGTCGTGGGTTCGATTCCCACAGACGGCGGTTGTCTATATACAAGTCTTTTATTAATTTTTATTACGTTGCAGTCCTCACAGCCACACTTCATTCATCTTCTTCAACAAAACATGGTGATGATGATGTTTCAGCTCAGACCCCATATTCGTATTCTTCAATACCAATACTACCATCCCAGTACTACTCCAAAATCAGCATATAATATCAATAACATCTCAAAATGTAGAAGAAGAGAAGCAGCACTATCTCTTTCCTTATCACTACTACTATTCCCATCATCATCATCATCATCATCCTCCTCTTCTTCTGCTGTTGCTTCAACTTCAGCTTCAAAATCATCATCCGAGTTGTTGTTTTTGGACATCCCAAATTCAGGTGGTGTTAAGGTTTTGGACCTTCGTGTTGGCTCTGGAGATATCCCACTCCATGGCAACCAGGTACATTTATGTCATTTTTCACTTTCTCTTTCTCTTTATAATTATACATTCTTAGCATGACATAACAATATATTTATATAGAGTCACCATTAAGTTACACATGATGTAATTCTTTAATTGATATTACACCATTTAATCACTTTTTAATTTTATTGAGTTAATGTAATATTTTGAGAATCAACCATCAGATTATACAAGTCTCTCCTTGGTCTTGATGTCTTAGAGTCAGTTTTTCCTAATTTTGAGGCTCCAGTCTCCAAGTTAAGTGATAGAAAATAGAGAATCTTTAAAAAAAAAAAAATTCTTTAATGCAAAGAAGGAAAATTTTGAATTATATATGAGTATGACTAATCAAGTGATAAAAATCTAAAGACTATACTTTGAAGTGATAATCAATCATGTGCTGTTCTTATGTATAATACTAGTTAAACGAAAAACAGATAAATTAATGATTAGATCATAGATTTGTGTACTGTTGCCAATGAGCTATGGTTTAGATCACATTTCATTAACAAGTGGAGGAGGGCGAGGTTATAGGATCTGGCTAGAGTGAATTCTGCCATTTATATGAAGTCAGATATGATACATGGTTGCTTCCCAACTGAGCTTGCATCGAACTGATCTGAAACTCATGCCTTTCCAATTCTACTATCCCCAGGTTGCAACATTTAGGACTATTGATAAGGCAGCAACTCATAAACTCCTTCCTGATTCTACAGCTGAAGGAACATACAAAGAACAAGTGATTCCTATTTCCGAGTAGACCCTGCAGAACATACAAATGTAATCCCCTTTGTAGCCTCATTACGAGAGCCTATCATATTCATGAGTGACCAACCTATTCTTTGAATGTAAAGAAGCCAATGATTTATGAATGCATGCTTTGGAATAGTTTCCATCAACTGATCACAGGATGCTTTGATCTAATCTCATACCAAGTTTCTGCACAGTTGAATCTTTTAGTCTTGGATTACACCCAAATGGGCCAGTCCTCATTACCTAGCTCTGGATAAACATTAACTCCTCTGATCTTGCAGGCTTACATCTCCATTCTTTTTCCTTTAGAACACGAGCCACTCTTGCATCCATGCTGCTAGCAGCATCATATATAATTCTGTGACCATATTTCTCATACAAAGCCCTATCCGGATGCCACCAGTTATGTCAAAGAAAAACATGCCTACCATCCCCCACTGCATATTTCAGGTGCCTGGCCAAGCTCCTAAAATCCTCCTCCATCCCCAGTTACTATCATGGGGAAACTTTGCAACCCAAACGCTCTTCCCTTTTAAGTTTTAAGCGTTATTCAATTTTCACTATTGATCTTGAATCTTGCATTCATTATGGTCTTTAGTCTTAATTTTTCCTTGCCTAACCTTTCTAAGATAAATGTGGACCATATGAGAGGGCTTAAAAGTACCCTTTTTTTATTATATAATTTGATAGTTACAATAATGGGGAGGGGAATTCGAACCCTGGTTTTCCTAATAAAGGAGAACAAACTATGCCACTAAGTTACAAGGCTCTTCGCAAAATACATTAATATCAACCAAATAGCTACTTCTCTTTATAATTATTTCAATTTACATTATATACAGTTACAAATTCTTGATTTGTTGTGTGCATGGGCCACATTGTAGCAAACTTACATGGCCAAGTTATATTTTGTGGGCCTGTGGCTCTATACAACCTTAGTTTGAGTCTGGTGCACTGAGTTAGCAAGTAATCAATATTTTCTTCAAGTATTGGGTTAGAACTTAGAAGTAAAAACGATAATGGAATGTATTTTCTGACTACTGATAATTGCTGCTTATGACCGAAGCAAATTGGATGACAATGAAAATCCTGAGCATTTTTGAGCTAGTTTTCCATGAAACAGGGAATATAGTACATTGTTTACATATTATACCTTTCAATAAATTTTCTGTTCATTTTCAAATTAGAAAAAGTAGGAACATTTGACAGACAGAAATCTAAAAACCTTTAGCATTTATCAACACCCACTAATCTGTCTTTTTTTGAGTTGTGAAGGTTGCAATACATTACTATGGAAGGTTGGCAGCGAAGCAAGGATGGCGCTTTGATTCAACATATGATCACAAAGACGAAAATGGAGAATCAGTGCCATTTGTGTTTGTTCTTGGGTCTGGGAAAGTAAGTCTTGATATCAGTATTCAAATTAGTTATCATTTATAGAGACTTCTATGTCCATAATTGCAAGATACAAGCATAGCAGTCTAGACAAAGTGGTTGCATGTAGCTGCTGCATTTTTCTTTTTGGCCTTACCATTTATCTATATATCTTTACTCTAAATTATAAGGATTCCTTCCTTTTAATGTTCCTTGTTCAAAGGGCGCATTAGCTAAGAAATATCTAACCATATATATATAGAAATTGCTCACCCCTTTTATTTTTGTTAAATGTATACATTAAACACTAGGAATGTGATTCAATTTTCACAATAAGACTTCATGTAAAATTTTGTCTGCTGTTTTGCAATCATACTTTTCTTGTTCTCTCTGAATCCTTAAATGAATCATTTATCTTCTCTGTAAATTAGCTGAAATGTAGTAACATGTATTCATGAACTAATATCCCTTGAATTCAAATATCCAGCAAGATGTTTTGTGCTTCTGAGCTGGCCAATATTGCCTTAATTCGAAAGGAAATTCTGACCTTTTTTAGGGTAGATGACACTATTAGGAACTGTTATTGTAGTATGTTTTATGGCATTAGTGAAAGCAACTAGAAAACCATTCATACCTTCCAAAATTTTACTTCTTGTTTTCCTGGGGCTGCATTCCTGCTCTGTTTGTGTGTATCAAGTCTAAAGTGACATGGCATTCAAGGTTGTTGAGACCGACAGTAAGGTCCTTCCCTCGATCAAGTCTTTCAGACTATCTTTTTTGATTTATTGAGCAAGTGGAAAGCTCTTTATGTTGACACATCAAATCTATGCAGGTGATTTCGGGGATAGAAGCAGCTGTGAAATCAATGAAAGTAGGTGGTATTCGAAGAGTCATCATCCCTCCATCCCAAGGATACCAGAACACGTCACAAGAACCCATACCACCCAATGTATTTACTCTATTCTCTTCCAAATTCTTTCTGTTACTGTTTTTTTTTTTTTTTTTTTTTTTTTTGCTCATTTGTTCTTGGAATGGATGCTTTTACTTGTCCAATGCTTGAGCAAAAAATAGCTCAAATTTTTTTTTCTAGGTGAATACTTACTACTAATATGCTTGTTAATTGTTATAATATTCATGGATTAACTAAATTGTCACCACCAAACTTTTATGCATCCCTTTTCCAGAAAACATAAAATATAAAAGAGATCATGTAGTTGATCTTTAAAGATTGTTTTAGCCTTTAGGACATAAATGCATTGAGGGATCAGGGATGGTATTGAATATGAAATTGAGGTTCAGCTGTTCAGAGAGTGCACAGTATTAGAGGTATAACCGTATAAGCAAGGAAGATTAATCATTATTGGACTAAAATGGTAAAAGGGTGTCTCTCTGGCACCAATTGATTTGACTTATGTCCTAATATTGAACTGAAAAAATAAAACTCACATAAGAGAGAGATTTTATGCTTTGCTTTGATGTGAATTGTCATGTTGGTTATTCCTTTTTGAGTTCCAATTCATTAAGTATGCTTTGAAAGTATGACTGGGTTACAGTAGTCAGAAAATTACAGAACAAATGCAAATATATAACTTTTTCATTGAGTATGCTTGTTTTTCCCCCCCAGTTTTTTGACAGGCAGAGGCTATTTACTACCATTTTCAATCCAACTCGTCTTGCCAATGGAGAAGGGTCAACATTGGGAACTCTCATTTTTGATATTGAGTTGGTCAGTGTCAGGCATCAGTAACCTACTTAGAATACTATTGAGTCTGAAAATGGTTTATAGCAGGATCCATCTATATATGAATATCAATGTGTCCCAGCTTAGGACTGATTGATAATGCCTAAATATGAAGATGATTTCTGAAATGGATTGTGTGCTGAATACACTTCAGTGATGACAAATTTCTGTTTTAATTGTGATTTTCACTTTTCAATAGTGAAGAAAGGAAAAGGGCAGAGAAAGAGAATTGTTTTCAGTGATATTAGCTAGGGTGCAAAATATGCATTTCTGTACTAATTCTTTTTTCTTTTTTTTTTCAGCAATAATACTTTGGATTTTGTTTTAGAATTTAACAATAAATGTTAAGTTATCTCTTTTTAAGTAAAATAAATAAATGAGTACAGATTCATTAATTTGGAATGAGTTTAAGATCAATATTTTTTTTTAATAAATTTGGATTTAGAATAATACTTCAATCCAAACCTACCTTTTTCCATTCTTAAGTAAGTGCATTGAACAAATCAAAGTGAATTGAAAGGACCAAACTCCAAAGTGAAACAAAAGAACCGAAGACCAATACTATTTTCAATGACCTAGCAAATTACTTTATGAACACCCCACCCTAAAGTCAATCTCAATTCTCTCAACAATAATATCAAAAACAACAAGATCAGCAAAATCCGATCAAAACCAAATCCAAACCCAAAATTAACTAGTTAAAAATAATTGGATTCTATTGATAACATAATTAATTAATTAATTTATACATATATATGTCACCCATCTATATATTAATTATTAGCTATTATGCATTTAAAAATAATTTTAGTGTGGCTTTATTGAAGGAAATTAATGCCTATACTTGGTTATTGTCAAATGTCAGTTGCCGTGCTACTAATTTTTTTTGTTGTTGACATAACCGCCCTTAAGGCAAAACTTTATTCAAATAAACTAGAGAGATTACATAGCATCATAAACAACTAGAGGAGCTATATCTTCAGGAATGATGTCAAACCAGACCTGTAGCTCACAGCCGGACTTAAGAGCGTCTAGCTAGATGATGGGCAACTTGATTGCCTAATCTTTTAACATGATTGAAAGAACTAAAGTGAAAGTCCCTAACTAACACAAGAATATCCTCAATGACATGACCATACTCGGGGTTGCTGACATCTTCCATACAAATGGCTTTTATAAGGACCTCGGCATCACCTTTAAAGATACAGTCCAGTGCAGAAACTTCTTTAGCAAACTCCAAAGCCCTTCGACAAGCTAAGGCTTCAACTGTAGCTGCAGAGAAAAGGATTGGGACTCGTTGAAACAAAGCAGCTCTGATTGAACCCAACGAGTTTCGGATCACAATGCCAATGCCTGCAGAATACAAATCCTTGAATGATACTTAGTTTTAGAAGGTTTTTTTTTTTTTTTTGGGTGTAATTCTTAGTGATTATGTTTTCAATGATACTTATTACTGAGTAGCATTATTGAAAGAAATTAATGCCTATGTATTATAATGGCACTAAATTTTTTTTTGGTAGTTTTGTTTAATCATTAGTTCAATCTTCTTTTAGAAATTTTTTTTTTCTCTTTAATCATTAGTCAACTAATGCATTTTCAACAAAATTATTTAATAAACATTGGAAGGGGAATGGTTAAGGAAATTAATCAGATGCAAATGTTAATCATTTTGGTGAGTTATTAGTGTGCATTAAGACTTGAGGACTTCTATCGTAATTTTTTTTTTGATAAGTAATAAAGATATATATTCAAGAAACTACCTTATGCAGAAAAACATAAGGCAGAGAGAAAAGTACAATGGGAAAGAAAGAGAAAAAAGAAAAAAAGAGGGAAAGGAAAGGATACTAATTACACAGGAGAGAGCTAAGGAACAAAGGGAGGGAATCACTAGAGGTGAGTCCCCAAGCCCTAGACCAGTCAAACAGAGAGCCACTGAAAGAGGCCAATAACTGGTCATCTGAACTTTCCATGTCCTCAAAAGTCCTCATGTTTCGCTCCCTCCAAAGACACCACATCAAGCATAATGGAGCTAAGTTCCAAATGCTAGACACATGCTTTCTAGGCCAGTTCCACCAACCAAATAGAGTATCTGCAACCAATCTTGGCAAGCCCCAAAAAATCCCAAAAGATCTAAACACCAAACTTCACAACTAATAAGCCTTACCACAATGAAGTAACAAATGATCCACCGTCTTCCCATTACAACTGCACATGATACACCAGTCAACAAAAGCCATCCTTCTACCCCTCAAATTGTCACCTGTAAGGATCCTATCCCATACAGCAATCCACACAAAGAAGGAAAAACGCCGAGGAGCCTTAACCTTCCAAACACCTTCCCAAGGAAAAATAATGGGCAAGGGGGCCAAAATGGCCATTTAACAATAAAATCATAACTATTTAGTTAATAGTCTAGTTTTGAAACATTATATATAACTAACAATTCGAGTCTAAGACACTCGATTTTGAACCGTAAATCGAGTCTTTGAGACTCGATTTTCATGGTCTAATCACATCTGATGTGGCATTATTTTCCACGTGGACCACTTGAAAATCGAGTCTTAAAGACTCGATTTATAATTCAAAAAAATTTTAAAAATCTCCAAGTTCCAAGCACGGCCTCACCTCACCGGATCGAATCAGAACAGAGAGAGACTCAGATCAGAGAGAGGGAGACCAGATAAGAGAGAGAGAAATAGTCAGATCAGAGAGGGAGAGAAAGAAATCGCGTGGGTCGCGCACCTGGGTCGCGCGAACCCAGGCCGCGCACCTGGGTCGGCTTCTTCTGCGTTTTTTTTTTTTTTTTCCTCCTTCTAGCTCTGTTTTCTTGGCTGGTGCTGTTTAGGTATATATTGGGTTAGAAATCGAGTCTTAGAGACTCGATTTCCATGTAGACGCCACCTGGAAAAAGTGCCACGCAAGAGGCGAACAACCCATGAAAATCGAGCATTAAAGACTCGATTTAGGAGCCCAAAATCGAGTCTTTAATGCTCGAGTTGCTAGAAATATATATAGTTTCTAATCAGCGCCTACTAACTAAATAGTTTCTTTTTTATTGTTATTTACCTATTTCGGCCGGGCAAGGGGTTTCTCGACTTATTGTAAAACGAACAGATATCAAACATACAATTCTTTAGTTCTCTAATCAAATTCAATCACAACACAAAAGTGGTCTTCCTTCAAGGATAATTAAATTAAACTATGTATTGAGCAAAAAAATCAAATTCAACTACGTAGCTTATTGGTCAATATAGTCACATGATTGAACTTACTTGGAAAAATAAAAACTGTAAGGAATTGTACCTAAATCTTGTCCTAATTTAGATAGATACCAAAATGATGATAGTCCTAATTTAAATACAAGATCAAAAAGAATGCATTGGATGGATGCATGAGCATGTTTAAATTTTGATAATGCAACAAGATCTCATCCACCCATTTCAAAATGGTTGGATAGGATCTTAGGAACTTCATGTTAGAGTTACCCTAAGAACTCTTACAGGATCTTTACACTAAACCACCATTGCAGCTTAAGGTTTGAACCTGGCTTTTCCCCTATGCTTCGCTTATTTTGCTGAATCTCATACTGGTCAGCTACCACAGGACTAAATTTTGATAATGTAACCTCTTGCTTGTTTGCCAATCAACAATTAGAGCATCTTAACAACAATCTACCTCCAGCAACTAATAATTAAAACAGACCCAGTCAAGAACATGGATTAAGAACTCAAAAGCTTTAAAGATAAGGGTAAATAAACTAATTAATAACTCAATATTTCATATCATATTTACATTGTCCATACTATAATCCACCCCCAAACACAAAGTTACAAGTTCATGAGTCACGAACAGCATCATCTAATCAGGGGATTCATACACATTGTCACTCCTTGTTTTGCTGGTTTTTCAGTGGGATTATAAAGTAATACTAATACCCACTCCTAATCAATTAGAGACAAGAATTTACAAGCCACTCAAGCCAAATTCCCCTCAATCATTCAACAGTCAATAAGTTCCATGCCACTAGATGATTTTAGTATTAGCTGCATGAAGTTTTCCCCTGAAACAAAACTCTTTCCACATCAGTGCCTTGTGGTGGAGGTTGGCCTTGGTTCTAAAATGGTGAGAACCTGGTTACTCATGAAGCCAATTCCAATTTTCTATCACGTGGCACAAGATTTGCTGGTGTCCTTGCAGCTCTTCCTGTAAACAAATCAAACATAGACACTTAAATTGATTAAATGTTTAAGTAACCATTCAAACATCACAAGTCGAACTAATTCCATTTTGTTACACATTTTAAAAAGCAAGACCATATTATCAAGAATGGGATCATCACTACATTGCAGATTATCAAAAAAAAAAAGAATGGGATCATCACCCAAAATAGGTGACACAAATGCATACATGCATAGAGAAATCATACATGCATAAAGTCTACCTTAACAAGTTGGTACCGTTATTGAAGCAACTGAAAGAAACAAATACCATGGTTATAACAAATAAGAATGCTACTGACCTTCATCTTTTTCCATTTTTCGTCTGCTGCGCCAAAGAAGACGAATTGGAGTACCAGCAAACCCTGCATTTGTACGTAGTTGCTTCTCCATATAGCGCCGGTAAGTCTCAGAGAAAAGTTTCTCATCATTAACAAAGAAAACAAATGTGGGTGGTCTTATGGCAGCCTGCAAAAGGAAATCAAGTAAGACACACTATATCTTGGAGTGGTTCATTTATACAATACGTCAAAAAAAAAAAAATTACACAATTTGCATTAAAGGAGAAAAAAGTTCATAAAACAATTCAACTTACCCTGCCCTGCCCTGACATAGCGCACATCATTTCCATATTCCAATTCTTCGAAAACTAAGCCGTAATCCCAAGGAATTGAGATTGGCTATATAAATCCTTTTATGCCTTCTAATTCTATCTAGGACCATGTTGTCAGTTACCTCTTTAATTATCATTGATTTTTTAATTTTTTTTTTACCTTTATTTTTCCCTTTTGTCTTTTTCCAGATTAATATTATACACTTGTACTAGTTCATTCCTACGCCTTCATTGCACATATCTAACCATCTCAGACAATTCTCCTCCATATTCTATCTTCAACTGATGCCACCCTCACATTCTCACATAGGCAAAGCTAGGAATATTTTCACATAGGTCTTAAATAAAATAAGTAAATAAATACATGGATATTGATAATATTCTGCTTAAAAGAAAAACAAAAAGGTGTTTGTTAACTATACTACAACCAATTTCCATACTCATCAAACCAAGCACTTTTGAATATCAATGAAAAAAAAAAATCCAATTTTCCTTCGTGGAAAGTTGTGGTTATGAGGTTAATAAGGACCCTTTTGTAGATATGCCCTTTTAACTTCTTCATGATAATTTAGATGGCATTCTAAAATTTTAGTCTATAGCCCAAGATATACGAGAAGATTTTCCAAGTCAACTTTATGATGGATGGTTTTACTTTGAACAATTTCATTAAGTTAATGTGACTACTAGTTTCTTGGGCAAGTAGCGTTTGTTTTGATATTGGTTTTCTCTTGAGAAATTTATCCATAAATAATTCAAAAATAGCAACTTCAACACTTTTTAAGAATTTAATTTCAATTTTTTAAATTAACAACCTAACATAAACCTTGCACTAAACTAATAAAAAATTTAACTAAACCTGCCAATACTTAAATGAGTTTTATCTTTTAGGACCACTTTTAGAATTGCAAAAGGATCTAATATTTTTTCAGAGGTTCTCACAATTGACCCCACAAATAATAATAATAATTCAGTGGATGCAATTGGACCCACTAAAAAATGTGTCTCCGCCACTACTTTCTCACAAATAATTTTATTCGTTATTCCATCTTTCCTAGTGTTGCCACAAATCCAACTTAACATCCTCATTTCTACCACTCCTTTCATGGACATGTTCAAAGAGGGAGTGGGTCCCTAAAATTTCAACATCTCTAGATCCAGTAAAACTCAAAATAAATCCATATACTTTTGGCCAATATTGTATGTTAAAAATACTGCAGCTCTATCTAACATAATAACATAATGAATTTGTTCCAAATTGAATATTTTCTCAAAAACTATGGTAATGCATCACTGACAAAATGCATCAAAACACCCATGATACACAGACTACCACCAATATATATATATATATATATATATATATATATATATATTGCATTACCTGAGTGCAGTAATAAACACGTCCTCTCTTGCCACCTCGGGTCCTTGGAGGTGATTTAAAAGCTAGTGATTCCTGTACGACTTGATTTAATATGGAAGTGCTAAGCCTTCTTGACCTCTCCTTTTCAACTGTACTAGCAGCAACAATGATCCTGCACTTAGCATAAGTACGATTACTGTATAGCCTAGGACTAACTATGCTAAGATGCTCAGGTATCATATACAATAAAGAATTTTCTTAGAGACAATAAGAAGTGCAGAGGAAGGATAGAATTTGGTAAAGAATGCAACTGGATTGTAGTTATGAAACAAAAGATATTCTTTTATGGTTCAGTTGAACATACTTATCAACATTTTGACCAGCTATTGCAGTTGAATAAACAATAGGTGCCCAATCAAGAACACGAACTTTCTCCCTAACATCTTGCTCATAGTATGTCGCGGTCTGCTGATTTTTATTTGGTATGGTATCCCATTTGTTGACGACTATCAGGCACCCTTTCCCTTCTCTTTCTATCCTTTCAGCAATCCTGCAATCCTAGGACATTCAGGAAATACAATATAAAATAATTAAGAACTGATCACTAGTGGAAAGTACCAGCCTGCATCTCACCTTATTAACAGGCCAAAGAGCAGTAATTCTAGATTTGAGAAAATCAAAAGAGCAATCCATTCGCTCAAAATATTTCTTGAAGCTTGTGTTATCATCATCATTCATCTAATATGAATTACTTTCTTTCAAACAATGATCTCAATTAATAAAGCATAGAGAATCCAAATATCTGCAGCACTTTCAAGGAAAAAAATATTGAAATCAAGTGGAGAGTATGATAAGACAGCCTCTACTTGGGGGCAAGAGATCATCTGCAAGACTACAACATTTTCAGCTACCATATCTGCTTTTCTCTCTCTATTTGTTGATTAAAACCCACTAACAGTGTATCATATAAATTTCAGCTGTTCAAAAATTATATCTGGAGTTGGCCAGACAAGTGAAGCTTGCATAATGCCTTTTGAAATGGAAATGGATTAGTATTACACACTTATTCACATATAAAGCATTCTAAGCCCTTTCGAAACTGATTACTACTTTAATTGTTATGATAAACTTGATTCCACATATTAATCTACTTGATTCCGTATGTTAGTACTAAGTCACAGGCTGAAAGAGAAAAAAAACTCAAATTTGTTAGAGACACTCTTTTCCTGTTTTGGTCGATGGAACCGGTTTGCAATCAATGGCCAGGACTGCTAAAAGAAGCGAGGGTGTGATCCACCACATGCACACGCACTTGAAACTGTGGTAGACTCTGTTTATGATTTATATCGAGGAGCCAGAAACTTTGTGGTAGGCCCTCTTTATTTGAAAAAATATTTCAAGAGGGAATTTTGAAAAGTTGGTGGTTGGAAAAGCAATCCTCAATTCAATATTTTCTCTTCTTCTTTTTTCAATTCCAAAACATGGTAGCTTTTGCATATCTTCAGTCTTATGTTTGAATCCTAGGAAACCCCTGTTCTAGTAATTTCATCTATTCCGCATGCTTACGGCACTAAGGTCTACACTAATATCAAGGTGTTGGATGGGATTACACATGATGGGGGATGTTAGTGTGTTTTAAGCTTGAAAGACATGGCAGCCCACTTATTAGGGAGCTTACATAAAAAGACAGAAAACATGAAAAATATGGATTTTAGGGTGAGATGGGCAGGGGATGCACACCCCCAAAACCTTTTTCTTCTTCCCAGAGAATACACACCCCACAACCTTAATTATGGACTAACCTTTTTTCCTGTGAGGTGTACTTATTCTAGTAATGATCTCTTTTTCAATAATAGAATCCTAAACTGAATTTATACATTAAGAGAATCATGAAGCACATGCAGGAAACACAATTCTTGTGTCACCCCAAAGACAATGCATAAGACCATAATTCACAGTAATTTAACGTTTAACTTCACATAATACACCTCAAACAACATCAATAATTTCAAAATTCTATTTAATAATTTAAAATACTTATTGAGACTCCTCATTCAACATAATGAAAATAGATTCTGGGTATCCTGCAGTTTTGAGTAAATATCAATCAATCCATCATAGGCATAATTATTTTCACCATATGTAGCAACAGGGTGCAATGCAGTTTCCAGCACAAAATAAGGCAGAAAACTCAAGAACTTATAGTATGTTAAAGCTATCACGGGCATGATTGTTTTCACCATATTTTGCAACAAGGTATGATACAGTTTTATTTCCAGCAAAAATAAGGTCTAAAGCATGCTCTTACAACATCAAGTAGATTATGACCCTAGAAAAGACATGGATTAAGTACCTGTTCCGTGATACAAGCCATGGCCTCAATGACAAGAGCGACAACATCAGAACGACGTACGGCTCGAAATGCCCGATTCACTGATAAAGCTTCTGTAATACTACCTGTTGAAGCTACAGCTGCCCTTCTTCTAATTCCAGCAGTATCAATAAGCCGGAACTTCTGCAAACAAGTAATTATTGTCTAAAGTATCTGGGAAAATTTGTGAGTGTAATAAATGCATTTTTAATTCATTAATGATTCCACACTACGAATGGTTATTACTCTCCTATTTAAGCAATATTACAGCACATATAGAGTAGCTGTCTGATAGCATGTACTCGTTTGTAATGCATGTAAACCAACAAAATTAAGATTCCATCAATCAACTAGCAAGATCTGTACTAATATTTCTAGTTGAGGTATATATATATATATATATTCAGTATAACATTATGCATTTTATATGGATTATTTGGCTAAGCTCACTATATCTAGATATTCATAAGTTTTGGGCAATAACACAAATGTAACTGTAGTACTGCTCAACGACAGGTTGAATATGTAAACTAATCAAACCTGGCCATCTGGTCCAGTAAATTCAGTATCAATGGCATCACGAGTAGTACCACTGATTGGGCTAACAATTGTTCTATCCTCTCCAACCAGTGCATTCAAAATGCTACTTTTACCAACATTTGGTCGGCCAACAATAGCAATTGCAGGAACATAATCTTCTTCTTCTTCATCATGATTTTCTGTACCCTATTTATAAGCATAGATAGATTAAATAAACAATAGTTTAAAAGCACCAGAGATGAACATGCTTATGTGTTTATTAATTTTACTTATAAAAAAAAACGTGCTTATGTTTGCAGTACGCTTGACAATGGCCAGAAGTGCAAATTTTGTCAAATTAGGAAGAATATAGGACTTCTACTTGAGATAATATCAACAAGCTCAGAAAAAAATTTTGAGCTCAGTTAAGTAGGTTGCGAATTTCATCAAACTGCAGTACTGATACAAAAACTCTTTTAAGAGTTAGATATTCAACTTTGGACATACAAACCTCAATTTTTTTCAGTCCTGAACAAACAAGATCAAGAAGCTCTCCAGTTCCGGTCCCAGATACAGCAGATATTGGAAGAGGTGAAAACCTAATTGATCATTCAAAAAGTGAGGTTCACTTTTTAATATCAGAACCACATAAGAGAAGAAATAAGAAATTTAAGTCCACCATGCATATCCTATAAACCTGATTATAGTGACAGATTCTGTAAAATACAAAAATCATTCTACAGAGTCCATATATTTAAGTAATAGACAACACTGCACACACACACACAAATAAACATAACAAATGGAATCTTGGACATAACATTCTTTATGAAGTCCTAACATTCGGAAAAATAACTTTGAATTTCATCACTGCAAAACTCATGAAATTATCTCTATTTCCTAAATTTCTGGTCTTTCACCCTGTCCTTTCAAAACCAATAAAGTCTGCCAAAGAATCCATGCGACCCAAAGGTGATATATATATAAGCTGGAAAAGTTATTAGGGGGTATTGATTCTCTCATGTATTTTGAGATGGACATTCTTCTTTAGATAATTCAATAGTTACAATGGGGGAGAGGAGAGTTGAACTCTAAACGTCTCCATTGGAAACACTAAGAGGTGCCAGTTGAGCTACAAGGCTCTTGGCTTAAGATGGACATTCTTTACTATCAAGAAATATGTTTCCTGACAATCCTTTAAATGCACAAGTGAATTATAACTACTTGCAAAAGATGAGCATTAATCCATTTATCAAAACTCACAAAGCTCAACAAAGTACCCAACACAAAGGGTTTCTCCCATAGAAATAGTATATGACAAAATTTGATGTTAACTCAGAGAGTCACACAAAATAGAACTAGAAGATGGTATCCAACCAAGCATCAGTGTGTTTTTCCAAAATAATAATACTAACAAGAAGAGAAGAATATAGAAACTACATTAGTGGAGTCCGCTAAAATATATTAACATGCTTTAACTATGTTAGAGACAGAATCAATGCAATTCAAGCCCCAAGCCATTATAATAGAGGATTCATGGTCGTTTGTCCACATTCATATGCAGCCTCCAGATGGCGCTCCTTGGTGCATTAGATATAATATCACAATCATACATATACATACTAAATTAGCACAACACAAATACTGATGGGGATATTACACAAAGTAATAATGAAAGAACAAGGTTAACACAAAAGAGAAACAAAAAATAGATAACTTGGAGGCAATATATCGTTTTCCTTAGACAATATTTGCCCCCCACACTATTGTTGCTAAAGGGTTATCGCAAATTTGTCCCCATGATACAATCAAGATGTTTGGTTATATAAATAGCAATTCTACAGATAGCAATTCTGGAGAATGACCACAGGATTTCTTATGTTTCTCTCTAACTTACTATTTTCAAGTGAACATAAGCCACTATTTATACCCATAGAGTTATGTTTCATCAAAAGGCATGTATGGAAAGTTAAAATGTTTCATAAAACCGTTAACAAGGCTTGAAATCTCTTCAACCTTTCTAAACAGTTACCAGAAAATTCTGTAGAAAATCCTGTTTCACAATTTTGATCAGTCGAAAATTACTTTCGATCGATTGAGTACTATTTTCAATCGGTTGAACAAGAATCGAACAGCGATCAAGACATCCAAAAACTCCAAGATTAATTTCTTATCATTTTTTATCAATCGAGCCAAAGCTTCAACCGATCGAAAATATTGATTTTCAAATTTTCATTTAGAAAATTCAAAAACTTGAATTTTCATTTTATGAAATCATATTCTCCAAACTCAAACATCGTTATTACAACCTACCCTTGTATATACCTATATATGCAACAAATACCACACAATGTCACATTAAATTTGGAATAAAAAAAAATGCTAAATAAAATTAATGTATATTGAATGAAATTAATGCTTAAACAGAAATCCACATTGTTAACCGATACACGACTGCTATGTGACTGAAGACCAATACTCTTGTCGAAAAATTGAAAATAAGAAGAAGAAAGAAGGAGATAATAAGAGATGCCTCACCCCAAGGACCAAAACTCTGATGCTTGCATGAGTCCTTTACGTGGAGATTCACACTTGTTAACTGCAAGAATGACATACTTATTTGAGTAGTTCTTTCGTAGCCAGTCTCCAATTTCTTCATCAGCTGCGGTCAGACCTGCCTGTTCATCATTATCTTTATTTCTTTGTATTATAAACAGTTGCTTGCCCAATTATAAAGACAAGAACTTGGAAACAAATGAAAACATTCCAAATAGATTGAATATGTAGTTCCCAAGTAATTACTATTACTAGTTACCACCCTTGAGGCCTTTGTATATTAAAATATTTCTTAGAAGGTCTTTCAAAGTGGAGAAGAGGCTCCCTATGATATGTCAACATGTGCTTCACCATGAGAAATGATCTTCAACAGAGAGATAACTTTCTAGGCAAATCTTAAATTTATGCATAACAGTACTACCAAGTTCCTACAGGCCAGAAGACATGATACATTCATTCACAAAAACAGCTTTAAGTTCCAAGCACACAAAGGAAAAATATACTATGTTTTTTTCTGGCACTAACAAGCATGGGAATCCGAAAGAGAAAGTTCAAGAGGATTGGACAAAATAATGGAAAGAAGACAGACAGTAAATTTAAGTCATACAATCATGCCAAATACCTGTCCATCAACAAGAAATATTATGACAGATGCTTCTTCCACGGCTGCTTTAGCTTGTCTCTCAATCATTGAGGGCATTTTGGCAACAGCTGCCTCCCTGGAGGCCAGTGGAATCCCATCCATACCAATTGTTGTGGTAATAGCCAAGTCTTCCATAACATCAACCTGTGACTTTGCAATATTGAGAACACCTCCTGTATCAACCACCATAAATTCATACTCTCCCCAAAAGGATCTACCATACAAGCGATCCCTAGTAACTCCTGGTTCATCCACCACAATTGCCCGGTTCCCCTATATTAATCAAAGAAAGTCAGCTTTCACTATGAGAAAACACACATGTGGAAGTTTCAAATTTTATTCCCACAGTATGGGAAAGCATTAATACTAATCACAAAATCAAAAGCCAGAACTATTGATCAAATACCCCAACAAGACGATTAAACAGTGCTGATTTACCAACGTTTGGTCTTCCAACAATTGCAACCCTTGGAAGTAGATGGTCAGGGATCTGCACATTGAATTTATAAACTTTAGTAAGCAAAAGCTATTTTTCCCTCTTCTCTTCAAAAGAGAAAGCACACATCAAATGTTATTCAGAAATATCAGTTAAATCGCATCACTGAAACAGGCAATTTCTTTAGGTTCTTTACCTTTTTTTTTGTTATTAACTTGGAAATATAAATAAACAAAATTGAGGGTATGTGCAAATTCTTGAACTTTTTCTTCCCATATTTACAATAAATTGGGAGTAAAGCTGCCTACCAATCACCTCTCTCATATCCTACAAAAGTAGAAGTTTTGTGCAATAAATACGACCTATATATAACAAATTTTCACAAGGATATCCTTTGTTATTCTTAAACTTCATTTATATTTTAAACTGTCGACTTCCTGTATCTTCTAAATAAGTGACTCTTAATTTCAAGGTTATCTACTATTAACCAAAGTACCCACAAAATATATACTTCAGGTAAATCTCAGAAAAACAATGAAAACAAAAAATGATCAACCCTCACAATTTTCGTGATATTACATTACATGCATACCATAGTATTTTTTATATTTTCTAATTCATAAATCTTTTTTTTTTTGGTCTTCAGCTATTTGATTTTGTGGACAAATACAGAGGAAAATATAATGGCAGCATCTCTGTGGCCCAAAAGTACTACCAATCCATCAGTGGTTACAGTGTAAGTTTTTTTTAATGTAAACATGTTTGGTGTCACGTAATTTGTAATTTTTAATAATGTGATACTAGATACACTTTAGATCTGTAATATCTAATCTAAACCATAAATTGGATAGATAAGAGAATGGTTTTCAATTAATTTTGAAGACTTACTACTGCAATAATAGCGTTTGTGTGGTATGTTTTTATTGATTTGATTTTGGTATGTGTGTGTAGGATGAGTTGCTTTGGGCTGCTGCATAGTTGTACCAAGCAGCTGACAATCAGTACCACTTGAACTACCTTGGGAAAAATGGTGACTCTCTTGGTGGAATTGGATGGAGCATGAGTGAGTTTAGTTGGGATGTCAAGTATGTTGGGGTTCAGACACTAGTGGCCAAGGTAATAATTCATGAACTGAACTATACTACTTAATTTGCTTTTTCAGAAATATGTTACATGTTGAAAATCACATATCAATATGGACTTCATTGTATGACAATTTGTCAATCAAAAACCTCAACCATGTAATAAGGGCATGAATTATTGGTTTGTCTATTTCCTTGCAGTTCCTAATGCAAGGGAAAGCTGGTGGCAATGCAACAGTCTTTGAGAAGTACCAAGAGAAGGCAATTTCCTTCATGAGCAATTGCCTTGGAAAGGGCAGTCAGAATGTTCAGAAGACTCCCAGCAGACTTATCTTCCACCAGAGGTGGAAAAACATGCAATTTGTGAATAGGCCATTTTTTCTAACTGCTGTCTCTAATTATTTTGCTCTGCTGGAAGAAACATGAATTGTGCTTCTGGAAATGTTTCACCAACGGAGCTTATCTCCTTCTCCAAAAAACAGGTAATTTAATTATATTGTGCAAATTCTACATTGTTTTTGTTGAATTGAGCTTTGATTAGATCACAATTAATAAATATTTGCACAAGTTAAAAGTGCGTTATCAAGTTATGTGAAGCATATAATTGATGTTATGAAACGTTAAAACTCTCAGGTGGACTACCTTCTTGGGGACAATCCAAGAGCCACAAGTTACACGGTGGGATATGGACACAACTACCCACAACAAATTCACCATAGGGCTTCCTCAATTGTTTCCATCAAGGTTAACCCTTCATTTGTCAGCTGCCGTGGAGGTTATGCCACTTGGTTCAGCAGGAAAGCAAGCAATCCCAATCTCCTTGCTGGTGCAGCAGTTGGTGGTCCTGATGCCTATGACAACTTTGCTGATCGAAGAGACAATTATGAGCAAACTGAGCCTGCTACCTACAACAATGCTCCTCTTTTTGGTTTATTGGCACGACTAAGTGGTGGTCATGGCGAGTATAACCAGCTCCTTCCAAGTAAATGTGATATAACATGGTCATCTCTAAAATTCACTTACTCACATTGACTTATTATGAGCATTTAACCATGAAACTTGATGGATAAACTTTTCTAATAGTGGTTGCTCCAGCACCTAAACCTGTCATTACCCAACCAAAGCCAACTCCACAACCCAAAGTTACTCCAGCTCCAGGAATACCCTGACCTCTCATGGGCCTTGGAATTTACCAAATTTGTTTAGAGATGAGCTTTACTAAATTTTAAAGTATGTATTGGAAAATAAGGTCTAACTGAGGATTAAGTTTTGCAGCAGCATCTTCAGGCCCATTTGCATCTCAATAAATTTCAAGTTTTTCCTTTCTTTGAACTTCAAAGAAGATTTGGGTGTCAGTTGGTTTTTTGTTTTCACTGATTGATGATGTTGGAAGCTTTGCAACAATTCTAAGACTAACAACACAAGTTTCATAATTTCATTACATTCCAAATTTGATATGTTTTTACAAAAGTTAATTTGTTTTTTTGAGAGACAACATTAGCAATAAACCACTACCTTATTATTCACAAATTAACAAAGAAAGCATATAACTTTAAAAATGGGAAATGGGTTACTGACATTTATAGTGGTAATTTTACGCTTGCTCTGCTTTCGACCGCGTTGGATCGGAACATTGGACTCGTCCTCTGAAACCAGATGACTTGATTGAATACAACAGAAATTGAATGGAAATGAAAATTCAATTCAAAATCGAAAGACTCACCGATTGTTAACTGGCGGGATAGGGAGGTAGAGTACTCTCGAGCAGCGTTTCTGGCTTCTTCCTCGAGCGCGGCGACGTCGATATCCTCGCCGTCAGATTCCTCTTCGTCCTGGTTCTGGTTCTGGTTCTGGTTCTGTTTTGGTTGTTGTTGATTGGTGCTTGAGAAACGGGAAATGTGGTGGGGAAGAGAGCGTTTGGAGAGAGAAAGGGAAAGGGAGAGATGAATTGGAGAGAAGAGGGAAGGAGGTTTGGGAATGGGAATTGGGGAGAGAAGGGAAAGGGTTTTGGAGAGAGTAGTACTGGAACTGGAAGAGTAGAACAAGCTTAGCTCCACGCCTTGCATTGTTGTGCTTGTGGTTGTGGGGATGGGGGAAGCTTTGGCTTTGGCGGTTAAACCATTTATCTTTATTGTCATTTTTTTCCCCTTTTTTTTTCTTTTGCAAATTTGATTTGATTTTTTTTTTTTTTTTTAAGAAACATTTGCCAAAATTTAATAGAATTTGAAAAATATAAAAGAGGTAAGTGCATCGAAATGAACTAAGGCTGTGTTTGTTTTGACTCTAATGAGAATTTGGGAAAACATTTTACACCGTGAAAAGTGTTTGGTTTGAGCTGAAAATTCAGTAAACTTGAAATTTAACTTCAAACGATTTTCCTACATTTACCCGAACCAAGAGAGAGACAAAGAGAGAGAAAGTGAGAGACGAGGAGAGAGCACAAGCCACCAAAGACAAAGGCCGCCGACAAGGGAGAGAGCACTGTCATCCATGGTTGTGCATGTAACCGCCGATTAAGGTAAACTCCGAAACTGATTTGGGTTGTGGTAGTTCCTTCTCCCTCACCAATCGCTCTTTCTCCCTCTTCCTCTAATCTTTCTTTCTCCCTCTTCCTTCCAAACAGATCTAACTTCTCTCTTTACCCTTTTGTCATCCATTTCTCCCTCACCGATCTGCCTTCATTCACTGATTTTTGTTTTCTTTGATCTTTGATTTTGTTGTTGTTGTGTTTGGTGTGGGTGGTGGTGGTGGTGGTGATGGCAATAGAGCGATGGTGGCGGTTTTTTCCCTCTTCTCGATTTGGATTTTGTGTGGGTGGTGGTGTGTTGTGCTTGTCCTTAGTGGTGGTGGTTGGCAATTGGTTTATGTTTCCATTTTCTGAAAATAGATTTTTTACAACCAAGACCAAACACAAGAAATAATTTTCTAGTGTAATTTCCACAACACAGTCATACAACAAAAAAATGTTTTCCTTTACGTAAAATATTTTCAACACTCGGAAAATATTTTACATATTACCAAACACAGCCTAAAATGGACCAAAATGGATTGATGTAGTCTAATTTTTTTTTTAATCCCCCCGTTAAAAAGTATATTGCCACATCATATATTCATAAACTCAAGAAATTAACCGAGGAAAAATATTGTTTTTAGTGGCCTAACAAATTACTTCATAAACACCCCACCCCACCCCCCAAAACTAATCTCAATTCTCGTGCTAATAATATCAACATCAACAATATTATAAATATATATATATATATATATGTCTATAAAATTTTTACAACAAATCATAGGTGGCAAGTTATTACTGATTGTTATTGTTAGGACAAAAAAATAATCTTAGTGTTAGGTTCAAATTTGAACTAATAACAACTAACCACCTATAATTTATTGTAAAAATATTGTAAAAATATTGTTGACGTAACACCTCTCTTATTAAAATCTAGTCAAACCCAAAAATGTCCAGACCAAAGAAACTGGATTCTATTATAACATAATTTTTTAAAATTATTAACCATTATGCATTTAATAATAATTATAGTGTGACATTATTGAAAGAAATTAATGATTGTACTGAACATGTATTGTCAATTACTCAATTGTAATTTTACTCCAAACAAAAAAAAAAAATACTCAATTGTATTTGTGATGATATTTTTTTGGGGTTGTCGGTTTTTTTTTTTTTTTTTTTTATAAATTAATGGTTTAATGAGCCATTCTTTCCCTTAGGATTTTTTTGTGTGAGTAATTCTTAGTAATTATGCATTTAATGATACCGACCACCGACCAGCATTATTAAAGGAAATTAATGCCTATATATTATAATGACATTTTTTAAGTCATTAGTTCAATGTTCTTTTGGAAATTTTTTGTTTTTTATTTTTAAAAATTGTTAGTAAAAAAATGTATTTTCGATAAAATTATTAAGGGTCATGCTAAGGAGTGCCCTTAGAGCATTGGTTAACAATCCATTTTAGGAAAGTTTTGACACCACTTTTATGGGAAATAAAAAAAGTTGTCAAAACATTAATTGCTTTTTTTTCCTTTTCTAATAATTTTTTTTTTAAATGAATTATTAACCAATGCTCTAAGAGCATTTGTTAGCATTTCCCAATTATTAGAGGGAAATGCTAATGAGTGCTTTTAGGGCACTTGTTAAAAATCCAATTAAAAAAAGATTTTATGGGGAAAAAAAAAAACTAATGTTTTGACAGCTTTTTTCATTTCTCATAAAAGTGATGTCAAAATTTTCCTAAAAGTAAAAGGACACTCGTTAACATGACCCATTATTAAATAGGCATTGGAAGGGAAATGGTTAGGAAATTTAATAAGATACAAATAGTAATCATTTTGGTGAGTTATAAGTGTTCTTTAAGCCGTGTCAATTTCGAGAATTTCTTTAAGATGGTCGTTAAGAAACTTAAATTAAATAAAATTTAATAAAAAGATAACTTTTTTTTTTTGGAGGAACAATAAAAAGATAACTTGAATAAATTGAGTTATCAACACGCATAAAAATGCATGAATTTTTACAATTTCTTTCTACGAGTTTTTATATTTTAAAATCATGTAGGGACACATTTTTGGTACCCAAGCCCAAAGTGTAGAGGGATGTCGGTCCAGTGAGCCCAATACAATAAATTTGTAGAGAGTAGGTTAAAAAACTAGGCCCTAATGGAGTTGACAATAGCTAATATGGACTCGGAAGTTGATCAAGCAAGAACAAAGAAAGTAAAGCTAAACCAATTCACTGTCCGAGGAGGTATTTATTTTATACAGATCGATAGTAGTTGGATATAAGTATAATTTTGGTTGCTACAGTATTCTTTCTCTCTTCTTTTGATCCCCTTCTCATGAAGAGTCTCTCACATTATATAGCTCTTCTTTGGACACTCTTAATTCTACACTTGTTGATCATCTGAACCATTACTTGAGTATATGTCCCATCAGACACCTTCTCTGGCTTTCTTTGAGTTGTGGTAGCTAAGGCAACACTGTTCAGAGATCTTCTCGACCAGAAAAGCAGTTACAGTGCATTTAATGCAGCGGTAGCAGCTTTCCTTTAGATATTTTTGGTTTTTCTTCCTTCTCGTATGTTCGTGAGGCACGTCTCTATCATTGGAGGGTCACTCTAATTGTTAGAATACATACTTAAGCTGCATTCATCATATCCGAAGAAGAGTTCCTCCTCGGACTACCTTCCATTTGTTCCTTACTTATGAGATTTTAAATTGGAACCCCTAATAACTATCTGTCACTCATCGGACCATTCAACGTCCTCGGACAAAGCCCAAGGCCCAATATATGATTTTGGGCCTTTATTCCTACATGTTACATGATAGTTCATTATCAATTGTCAATGTAGGTAGATGTAGCCATTTTATTTTGTTAAACTTGTATAACAATTTTATTTTTTTGCAATTATCATTATCTGTTTGTCACTTTCTTTTTATAAAAATAGTTTACACTAAATGACAAAACGCAACTCAGTGGGATATTGATCCACACAACCACACTCATCCATACATAAATAATATATCTTAACCAATCAAATATGTGTCATTAGATTTAAAAAAGAAATCCAAAGTAAAATTGTATTGTGCTAAAAACCGTGTAGGCTATAATTCAACTAATTAGCACATTTTAGTATCATCTAAGGTTCAAATTCCCTACTCCTAAGTATCAAATTATATACCATCATTTTTATCTTTTTCCCTTTATGAGTAGTGCTACATGTTGTTTTATGTAGTACTTTTAGCAATTTTTTTTTCATCTAAAATAGAAATCATATTTTAGCCTAATTTCTTTTAGATATTACTTTAGCCTTTTTTTTTTTTTTGGGATACTCACAACAATAGAGGGGAGTGTGGTGTTGAGTTCGATTTCCCCCTCCCCTGTTGTTGTGAATATAAAAAAAAATAAGATAATATTCTAACTTAATTTAAGTGTATATGTATAAAGTTCCTCATGGATAGTTAAACCACGTCTCTTACTACCCACCTCACAAAAACTTATAACCATCGCAATAAATTCGTTTTATTTTTTGAAGTGAATGGGATGGTGAATTGGTGATAAATAGAAGAGAAAGGAAATTAAGGAAGCAATCAACAAACGTAGCTCATTGGTATGGGCCAAATGTCATGGGCTTATTCCTGAGGTCGCAGGTTCTATTCCTAAAAGCCTCGGTCTCACTCACACGCATTTGTGAATTGTGATTTGTGTAGCTGTGAAAGTGACGCTCTAAAATATAAAATCTCCCCCATTAAAAAGGAGGCCCTGCCTAGGGTTTGAAGCCCCTTCTCCCACCTTCTTCTTCTTCTGCAACAAATCACCATGAAAGCAAAGCCTCCTTCAAAACCAAAAACCCATCTTCATCTTCATCAAGAAGAACCCCAAAACCCATCAGAGTTCTCATTCGCCATAGCCAGAATAGCAGTCTCGCAGATCTGCCAGTCAGTGGGGTACAAGGTCACCCAGCTCTCCGCACTCAACGCTCTGACCGTGGTGGCCACCAAGTACCTCGAGGCCATAGCCAAGTCGGCCTCTTCCTTGGCCAACACCTCCAACCGCACGCAGTCGAACCTGCTGGACCTCACACTTGCCCTCCACCACCTCGTTACTCTCCACACCTCCACTCTCTTCTCCATCTCTTCCTCCGGAGGAGGAATCATCAGAGACCTCGCTGACTTCGTCTCCTTCAATGACGAAATCCCATTTGCCAAGCCAATCCCACGCCCACAGATTACTTCCATTCCTTCATGGGCTTCTTCTTCTTCTTCTTCTTTTTCCCACGTGCCCAAATGGCTGCCCAGGTTTCCTGATAGTGTTATTAGTTGCTCAGTGAACGAGAGAAAGTGTGGGCAGAGGTTGTGGGAGGATTCGGTTTTGGGTGGTGGAGGGATTGAAACTGAGTGTAGTACTAGTAGTAGTAATGTGATTGAGCAGGAGAAGCTAAAGGAGGGAAAGCTTGAATTGGATTTGGAGAGAACAGGGAAAGTCAGGTTTAGAATTACTACAACTAGAGGAAGAGGAAGAGGAGGTGGAGATGGAGGTTTAAGGAGGGTTTGTAGAGAAGAGAAAAGGGCGTGTTGGAATCATCATAATCATCATTACAATAACATCACCAATAATAGTATTAATGATGATGATGTTCTTGATGATGATGATCAAAGTAATGGGATTTTTGATGATGAGGGTCTGAAGAATAGTGGCTTCAAGAGAAAAAGAAGATGGTAGTTGTTTCATTCATATTTGTTTATATAAATCAAAGTGTAAATGGTCCCAAATTTCGAACTTGTTCACTGATGATGCTCTACACCGGCTTGGGGACCAGTAGGATACGTTGCTTTGACAAGAGCCTGGCGCGCATATTATATTACTTTGTGATGGTTATAACTTATATATGGTCTTTGTTCACGCAACTTGGAACACTAATTATATGTATTAAAGCCTTGTTATCCCATCAAATTTTTGCTTCGAATGGGTGGAATGAGAAAAACTTGTCTATGGCCAGAATTTTTTCTTGTTAAAGACTTGTTATTTTTTTATATATAGGGAAAAATTAAACTCAGAGAACAATGCAGTTTGTAGTTGAAGCCTCTCTCTCAGTGAGTTAATCAGCATGATATAAGTTTTGTTTATTGCTATTGTTATTCCAAGGCATTTACTCAACTGCTTGAAACACAAATGGCCTTCTCCTAAAACGGAATTCTTCCTCTGCAAGGTAATCCTCGCTTGAACAATTTTTCGGTCATCACAATATACCGCATAGCCTACTGCAACCGCACTAACTAAGTACTTGTACACTAGAAAAGCCTGAATGTCAAGTTTCAACCAGTGAAAGCTAATAAGCCAGTGACACATTTTAGAGAATTATTGGCGCAAGACCTTTTAAGTTATTTGGTCACAAAAGTGCAACAACTTTGTGACAGTTTGTGTAATATTGACTACGCCCAAAACATGCTGAGGATTGTAGTTTCTTCCACAGGTTTTAGAATTCAGCAATATCGGAACAATAAAAACTAAAAGGCTACCCAAACCTGGCCATTAATGTTCTTTGCCCAAAATAATGCAATACCTGAAGATTTTTAAAGCAGGATTTTTAAATGCAGGAAATTGCAAGCAACTAAAGGTTGTCCCAACCTAGCTCTTGTTCAAGTTCATAAGCAGGCGCATATACCATTTTGCTCACTAAGAAGAATTAAGAAAAGTATATCACTCATGAGCATCAGTCATAAGAAGTAAGCTTCAAGGCAATCAAGCAAACTATATTTATGGAAAAGCATTCTGTGACATAAAAAGAACTTGTAGGGTTCGTTCACACACAAAAATAAATTTACTTCGTGCCGAGTATCTGGAAGTTGCTAGATTGAACTACATACCAAGTCATGACATATACATATATAATATTTCTCTTGATATATAATTGCAAGTTCTGAGAAACAAGACAGAAGCCGCTGGCAGAAAGCAGCTTATTTTTTTCCACAGTTGAACCCATGGCAAATAGAGAGGACTATGATGAGGATCAACGCTATCAGAATTCCCAAAACAATCAGCTTGATCTTCATATTCTGCAGCCACATTTTCCTCCGGATTTTTGTACCAGAGGTCCGAAAGTCCTGTGCCTGTAAGTAAATCAATTTTCCCCATGAAATTGAGATGAGTGAACTCCATTTGTTTCCAAGGAAATAAAATCTCACAATAAAACTCATCAACATTGTTAAATAATGAGTTTGTATACTTTTTATGTCATTATAATACTAAAATTATGGAATTCATAATATGAGATCATTGAGGCACAAATTTGATGCCCAACCAATATGAGAGACTAATCTACTGGATCGTCTCCCCACTCTCTTGCATTTTTTTTTATAGGTAATATATATATATATATATATATATATATATATATATATATATATAACCTGCATTTTTTAATTATCTATCAACATTGCAGATTTTCTTTTTATTGGTAAGTTAGATGGGTTTTGAATCCATGACCTCACCCCCATTGCATTCTTATGAGGGGAGAAAGTGTCATTTGAGCTAGAGCTCATTGGCCAATCAGCAGTCAGCATTACAGATTTTGGAAACCCAACAGTATCCACAACCCACAGATTTGAACACAACTCCAATAAGTCTGGAAAGAAACTGATTCATGAATGTTATAGCAATGAAAGAGCAGATCTTAATCAACAAGTTCTAGGTGTTTTAACTTCTACTCCACTCACACATCCAGATAATAAGGTAAGAGAATGTATTATCCAAATTTCTTTCAAGTTAAAATATCAGAAGCAAATGTATGAGAGTGAGCACCACTGACCTGTTGATGAAGGTTCTCAGTCTTATCCACCAGAAGCTCTATCTTTTCACCTCTATCTAAAACCTGCATCAAAAGTCAAAACGGAAGCGTGCAATGATTAAGCCCATGGATGTTTTTGAACATTAATCAGAGGGCATCTTAAAGAGGCAAGGCCAGCAAGTTAATTGAATGACTAACACTGAAACCTGGCTCTTCAGTTTATATAATATTAAGTTCAGTGTTACACAACTAACAAGGCATTTAGAACAAAAAGTATGATTGTTTAGCTTACATGCACTAACGAAACATATAAAATAGAAGTCTGTAGTGTTTAAGCAGCAAACTTTATGTGTATTCATGTCAAAATTAAAGTCAATTTGTACGAGAATAAGGAAAAAAGTATTCAATACCATTTCAACATCAGCATGCACAAGTGATAAAATAAACAAAAGACCTATACCCACCCTTTCCCATTTACCATTTGGAGATGAATGAGAGAGAGTTTGTGCGTGTTACCATAATGATAAGGCCAATTATAGTATAGCACACATCTACCATGTTTAGTGTTCCTCATAGCTATATGTAAGAAATCAGATCAACAAAAATGGATAAGACAAAATCTAACTCAAGAGAAGTGATGGTGGAAGGCAACAGAGGAAGTGGCACTGAGCCAAGTGTAGGTATTGTGGTGGAGAGAGACAGAGAGAGAATATAAGTATTCTTTTGGAAGTAGATGTCAGCAAAATATTCACAAGTACTCTATTGTATTTAAACATGTAGAGCATAGGTACAAGTCATACATCCCCAAAATGAAAAACTGCTCTATTGTATTTAAACATTATAAAAAAAAATAATAAAAAAAGTCCTTAAGATATTCCAAATGGGAGCTTCAGCCCTGTAAAATAATAATTTTCGTAACTTTTTTGGACCCTTCTTGCTAACCCATAGAGTAGACATGCATGAGTACTATAAAGCATACTTCTACACTTTTGTGCTATATTTTATACTTACATGTACCAACATCTTGGATGGTATAGAATGCATAGTACAAAAGTTAACAATATATTTGATAGACATAAGGGGAGTTGAATGTAAACTGATAAGGCAGGAGTTATGGAGCGTTCTCTCCATGTATTCTGCTCATTTGTTAAAAAAAGTCCATGTGTTTTAGCGTGTTATCTTTCCCATACATTTCTTATTAAGTGTTTATGCCGATCACGTGGTGCCAGTAGTCATGCGAAGTGTTTATGCCATATGCTGACAATACATCCGGCATAAACTCTTCATGACTACTGATGCAATATATCCAGCATAAACACATATCAGTGGTCTAAAGGCCTAGACGCTTTTTGTAGCACATATACAAGTCACTAACTCTACAAAGCATGTATAACTAACCCATTCTCCAATTTCAAGCAGACAAAATAAAAAAGATTTCTTTTTGGTCTTCTACCAAGAGAAATCACTTTCTTTCACTTCTTCACACCTACCCTCCTTGCACCACACACACCTACCCTTGTAGTGATTTTCGCTGTGACATTTTTCATCATCTCTCATTCTGCTCCACACCTCCACCACATAACTCACTGGATTCCAACATCGTCACCCGATCCAACTAAATTCCACCTCAAGTTCATCCAATCAAGCCACTCAACTCCCTTCAACATACACAAATGTGCTAACACACACATGCAACCACATCAGATGGGATTCTAGCCTCGTGAACCTAGATGTGGTTGACACACTAAGATATGCCTCCTCCATGTCAAAACATGCATAAAAAATCAGCCTCCACACGGCTTTGTGCACATGATCTCTGCTATTTGTATGTCTGTTGTCGTAATCACTCAACAACCAGTGGAGCCATAAACCGTAAATAGGCACAATTAATTAAACGTTTGTATATTTCAAAGAACACAAAAGAAGAATAAGAAGGAGAAATAATAAGGACATGGGATGATGTGGCCATCTTAAGACATTGGTGGTCCTAATTTGAAAAGAGCAAACGGGAAAATGAAGATAGAAATAAAAATAACCAGATAGGTATAAATGTAATAATGATAAGACTAAGAATAATAATAAAAACAACCACCACTAGATGCTTAAGGTATGTTAGTGCATATCTAATATATCAATTCTATCATACTATTTTTAATTTGCGTGTATAAAAACTTCTTTAATGTCATTGTAAGTGTACATTCCTTTTAATCGATTTTCATATTATAATTATTTTTCTTTTGTAATTTATAAATGTGGACATGTGAAATTCTATGGAGAATATACGTGCAATTCATGAGACTTGATGCAGCCAAATAATACAACTACCTTTTCAATATTTTCCATCATAACACCTTTAACTTCCGATACTTGAGCTTTGACCTTTGCAAGCTTGCTAATCTCTTCAGGGTGATCAACACAGTACTGCATGTGTTCCTTCAATTTTGGTCTGCAATGAATTATATTACATTAGCTACCATAAGAAGACAAAATCTTCCAGCATGTATTCTTGGAATCTCAATCAGAATAAAATACCCAAACTCTTTGTTAAGGCTGTTGGCTTGAGCTGTATCAGCCTTTCCAGCACTGTATCTTGACACGAAATCATCTTTGATGCGCTCCAGAAAAGCCATGGGCACTTGTCGCCCAACTGATTCATCTGCAACAACACAATATGCTGCACCATCGAGGAACTCAGTCAAATGTAACCAGCAGAATAAGAAGATGATGAACACAAAATAAAAGGCATAAAAACGTTGACACTGGAATCTTTAAGTGTCTTGTTGAAACAAAACCAACATCAATTTTTTTTTCTTGCCAAATAAGTAAAATGACCAAAACATGAATTTTGATGCAACAGAAGCCTACTGTCCGTCCAATAACACAAATAACCCAAATTTCCTAACAATTGTAATGTTCAAATTCAATACAACAAAAATCATAATAACCCATTTTGATTCAAGGTAAATGCATCAAAAAGAGACAGATTTTAGCGGATGGTGCTGCTAAAGTTGGGTTGGCTAAGGATCCTCAATAGACAAGTCAAGAATTAGGATTAACAACGTGTTATTCTTTCGCATCATCCTATTCTATCCAAAAGTCAAACCTCTTTGTAAATCGTTAATTGACATTTCTGTTTTCACTACTTGTATTAATGCTATTTTTGGCTAACTCAACTTGTATTTTTGATAAGGTCAAAATCTGAAACTAACATAAAGACGGATTCCATGAACAACAAAGCAAAAACCCTAACATTGACTAATTTAGTCAAAATTTCCAATTCAATTTGTTGTTGGTCAGAACATTAACCTTGAATCTAATCTTAAAGAAAACGAAAATATTCAGAAAAAAAACGCAGATCACAAATCAAAGACACGAAGCATTGAAACATCATTTTCTTCAGTTTCCCCTAATTTTCGCAAACAAAATATAAATTTTCTTAGCGTTTTCTCGGGATCCAAACAGGAAATTAGCGGAAACAACAAAGAAGAAGGAATCGAGATCGGTGGGCGGAGAAAGACATACTGAAGCCGTTATCGACGAGGTAATTGAAGGTGTGTGCATCGCAGTTGTAGGTGAACTTGTTGTTGGCGGAAGGAAGCTTCTGGAGGCATTGGAAGGCGATGGAGTTGAAATTGCCGCTGAATTCGGTGTACTCGGAGAGGATCACAGTTCCGCGAGCCACGAATGCGTAGATCAAAGGCTTCTGGCTCATCTCTCTTCCTTTTCTCTGAGACTCTCAGCAGCAGCTGAAAATTTTCGATCAGAGATTTAGGGTTTTCTGAAAATTCACAGTCAGAGAGAGAGAGAAAGAGAATTGAAATTGAATTGGGGGACTTTTTATTTCTCTCTCTCTCTATTTTTTATTGTGTTGCTTAAAGCTTTTTTAATGCGAAGAGAGAGAGAAAGAGTTGTGTGTGTGTGAAAAAAGTAAAAGTGGGGGGTTTAATGAGGTTTAAAAGTAGAGAGAGAAAGCAAAAGCAGATATAGTTGAGAAGAAGAAAACTGCGGCTTTATTCCCTTTAATTTAATTTAATTGGATTTTTTTTTTTTTTTTAATTTGAGGTGGGTCATGATTCATGCTTTTGTTGGTAAAGTTATTTTCTTAAATCGAGCTAAAAAAAATTAAGTTTAAACTAATGAGTGTCTTGCTTATATTATTTTATCTATATTACCGTTTATTTGGCTAAAATTGAAAACTTATTACTGAAATATTGTAGATAAAAGTAAAAATTAGTTAAAATAGTATAGTGGGGCTTATGAATAGTACCAAAAAATACAGTAGGGTCCATAAATAGTATCAAAAATAAGTTCAATAGTAAAATAATTTTAATTTTTCATTCTTATCCTAACTCATTCTACGTATAAGAAGATTCTTCTTTCTAGAACCCTTAAACCTTAGATTTAATAAGGAAAAAAAATTTAAGAACAACTTGATAAAAATATATCTCTAACTCCACTTAAAATGTCTACAAAATAGGACATTTTCCTATTAATCCATATTTTTAAAACAAACTTATCCAAAAAAAATTTTAAAAAATTAATAATGACATTAGACCAAAAATGTGCAAAGCATGTGTGATGAGACTAGTGAGAAAATAAGCAACTAAAAAAAAAGGTTTTCTTTCATCGGCCTTTTTTTTCTTTTGTTTTATTATTTATTTATTTAGTAAATTACAATTTTTTTTTCAATAATTTGGTCATGTCATAGTTTAGTCCATGAAATTAATCTTTGACAATTTGGCTTGGTTTTGATGGATTGTGATGCTTCTAGGTAATTTCCAAGCCAGATTGTCAAAAATTGTTGAACTTGAATGTTGCTAGCTTCTTTTTTTTTTTTTGGGTGGAATTTCCTAGGTTTTTTTTTTAATATGAAGTACTATGTTTTTGTTGATTTTCTGGTTGCTGCTAATTAGGTTGTTTTTTCCGCCTCTTGGGTTGACTTGCCATTAGATTGGCATGGTGATTTCTTTAAATTTTTGTGCAGTATTGTCTGTTTGTGTTTTCTGTTAAATTAGTTGGAGTTGACCACCTAACTTGAATGAGAAGAAATACAATGAAGAAGAAGAAAAAGGGTGATAATTTTTTTTGGGGGGGGGGGGGGTAATTTTTCTACAAAATAGGAAATATGTTCACTTTGTTTTTTTGAGAAAAGGAAATATCTTCACTTGGATGGAATTTTAATAGTTTCAATTCGGTCCAAACTTTAGGGGAAACATCTAGCAAACAAAACTTTATAGACTAAATTATGATGTGACCAAATTATCATTGGATAAATTATAATTTACCATTTATTTTATGTGTAAGATAGGGAAATATTCTCAATCTCTTACTTCATTTATTTATTTGTCTGATCAATTTCTTAATCTATACTACTATAAAGAAGGAAGGTGTGATGGTTCTGTCTTTTTAATTTATTAATAAAATCCTTATTATACACTTAGAAATAAAAGGATGAACTATAATTTCTCCTCACCACAATTGCAACTTACAACGTCGTCCTGCATAAACCTTCCAATTTGAGTAATGTTCCTTCTTAATTATTCATTAGTGTTAATAAGCATTTTGCCTATATCATTAATAGTTTTACCAATTTTAATTACAAATTCAAATTGTGATATTTTTCAAACATTTTAACTTTATCAATAGTTACCACCGCACACCCTTGGTGCAATGGTCACTCTACAAGTATAAGTGCTTGTGAAGTGTGGGGGCAAGGGTCGGAGTTCAAGTCTCTAGGAAGGAGCTTCATACATATATACACCTAGATTAGGCTAGAGTAGAAATTTTATCTTGTATAAAAAAATTAAAAAAAAAACAAAAAAAAAACTTTATCAATAGTTAAGTGGTTTTTACTTTTTAAGGCATTATGATAAGATCTTAAGTTTGAAATTTCTTGCCAGCATTTTGTGAGTTGTGACCACCCAAAGAGATTCCTCCCTATAATTAATAACTTGAACTTTTTTTTTTCATTTTATAATCAATTTTTCCACATAACTAATTAAGTGTTGACTCACCTTATACATTAAAAAAAAAACAAAAAACAAAAAACAAATTAGGAGAATATCACACATCTTGAATGAATATTTCATGACAGTTTGATAAATGCGTATTGAAGAATCAAACACCTTAAATCGATTTAAGTTTGGAAGAGAAAGGTGGCATGTTAATATCATGCAAGTGCCATGCACATTTGAAAGGTGTCTTGCAGACAATACATCATTTAGGCGTAACCGACATGGCAAGTTTGGAAGAAAGGTATGTTTTGAAGGCACTATTTCACCTTAAAAGAATAAGGTGCTTGTTGTGAAATTCGATAGTACATAAAATAATTGTGCCATTCATTTAATCCCAAAGCATCAAAACCAATTTCCAGGTATGACGTTTTATGAAAAATTCAATAAAAAAAGGGGAAATCCACCATGTTTAATAATTTTGATATAATGAATAATGTTTTGATCGTGAAAATATTAAATATAATATAATTTATTTAAGGAAAATATAATATAATATAATTACAATAACAACAACAAAACTTTATGCTCCATTTGCTTCGCAGTAAAATGCTTTAAGGAAAACATTTTCAACATTTTACAGTGGTTGTTTTATTGTAAAATTTGAGTAAACTTAAAAATGTTGCTAGTTATCAATAAATACTTTTGAAAATTTTGAAAATTGTTTTTAAAAAATTGTAAAACATTTTTAAAAAAAAAAATGGTAACTCTACCCCCTTCCCATTTGGTGGTTGGGCCGCCATTCTGTTGAAGGATTGCTGATTTGATAGCTAGGAGACACTGATTTTGTTGGCTTGTGGTTGTAAATTTCTATCTCACATGCATCAAACCCTTGGGAATATTTTAAATAAAAATGTTTTCAAATGTAAAAAATGTTTTTAATTTTTTTGGAGTTGTTTATGGATACTCAACTGACTGCCTAGAGTTAGTCACATGCATTTTTTTTTTCTACTATTTTATTTTAGTCAAATTCATACTTCATTAATTGATGTCTATTTTAATTACTTTTATTAAAATTATTATGATATTTCTTTTTTAAAAATAAAATTTCTCTCAACTTAATTCAATTTTTTATTTTTTAATAAATTTAATTGTTACAATTGGAGAGAGGAGACTTAAACTATGAACATGAAACACTAGAAAATGCCAATTATACAATAGTGTTGTTGACAATTTGATTAAACTTATTTTTTTATTGTTGATTTCATTTGGTACAATTTATATATTCACCTTCATTAAAACAAGACTGCTTGAAATAATTATATATTTGAATATAAAAAGATTGTTTGAAATAATTATCTATCTATCTATGTCTATACTATATATAAGAGGATTCTCGTCTTTGAACTGGACTTTTTTGTAGTTTAAAAATATCCTCATTAATAAATGGTAACTTCTCTTAAAAATAGAGTCATAAATGTTAAACTAATCTTATATTTTTTAGGTAAGGGTTAATTTAGATCATTTATTATAATTTGGGATTACTACATTTTCCAATCACAAAAAAATCTAGGGGTGTGATGAGTATCATGTGTGGGGAAATAATTTTTCATCACACCCCGATATTTTTTTGTGATTGGAAAATGTAGTAATCCCAAATTATAATAAATGCTCTAAATTAACTCTTACCCAAAATTTAATATTATAAACATTGACTTAGTATCTTTGTATACATTAACATGCAACTAACATGCCAGAAACTATAAATTTTCTCAAAATAATAAGATTCAAAGCAATGAAGAATGTTTAAAGATACAAAACTATAATCTCACCACTGACTTCTTGCATAGCCCTATGCTCAACTGGCATATTGCGTGCCAAGTTATAGATATGTGTAAGCCGATGACTTCGTCCAGCCTCTTGATTAGGTGGTATTAGTGATGGGTTTTTTGATGTTGAATTAGAATGTACAACATCTTCTTCATTTAAATTTGTTGGGCCTCCCACTAAAATGTGATTACCACCCAAAGCTTGTTGTCTTTGTCTTGAGTAATTAGCACGGCATCTTGCCAATCGAATATTTCTGCTTTCATTGTCTTCTCGTTGTCTTCTCAAGCGAGCATAATATCTCCATCATTCTCGATGACGTTCTATGTCATTAGTATTCACTATTGCTGTATTTTGCGAACTCATTTCTACATAAAATTAAATTAAATTTATAGTGGTTGTTGTGCATACATACACAATAATCAATAGATTTTTCCTTGTCACAAATAGGGTGTATTAAAACCTCAATAAAGTGAACTAATTTTGAACAAATTAATCACATGTAAGAATTGTAATAATATGTGTAATTGTAATAAATTTTTAGTAAAATAGGAGAAATAAGTTACACTTCTTAAAATTATTAAATTCTTATTTTAGGTAGAAGTTTTAAGAATATATTTAAATTTAGATTATGATTTGTTAGATGAATATGACGGAAATATAATTTAGAAAAATGTTTACTTTATTTCACAAAATCATTTATAGTTAAAATTAGAATAAATTTGCCGTACTCATTTCACACACTTTAAAACAAAACCATGCCATTTTGGTTAATTTGGATGAGAAAATAATGTGTATGTTTGTAACTTTGTGTGTCTGTGTGTAAGTGTAAGAGGGAGAAGAAGTGACTTAGTGAGTTTAGAAGTTGAGAGTTGTGGAGGTGATGAGGAAGATGAAAGTCTTTAAGGGTATTTAAAGGATTTGAATGTACATTCAATTTCTCACTTTATTGGATATAAATATAATATCAAACAAATATGTAAAGAGGTGCCGAAGTTTGAAAAGAAAAATATTGTTGTTTTACATTAAAACTTTTTTAATCTACTCTTTACTAAAGTACCCTTAATTATCCATAAAAAAATACCCTTAATTACGTGGGACATACTGATACATGGCTTGCATTTTTGGGTTTGAATTTGGATGCTTCTACTAATTTTTACATTAGTGAGTATCCAATGAGTTTTAAATTAACAGGTCATCATTATCAATACTTATATTGTATTTTATAGGGTACGTAACATTTTCTATGGAATAGTAAATTAATAAGATTTTTGTTAAAGGAAATACTCCTAAAAAGATCCTAAAATTTAGTAACTACCTGTAGGGACATGATTTGCAGCCCAAGCCCAAAATGTATGGGATCTTGGCTCAGTGAACCCATTACAATAAATTTGTAGAGAGTGGGTCAAAAAACTAGGCCTTAGTGAATTGGACAACGGCTAATATGGATGAACTTCTTGTCCGAGGAGATAAGTGTTCATGTCCGAGGAGGCAAGTGCTCATATAAATCAAGTAAACAGAGTACAAGTGCAATTGTGATTGCTACAGTATTTTTTCTCTGTTTTCCCATCCCCTTCCTCTAGGGTCTCTATTTTCATTTATACTACATCTCTTCCTTCATCTTTACCTTACACGTGGATAATTGATGGCTTGGACTGATACTTGTCCCATCAGCCTCTTCTAGAAGTCTTTGGAGGATAGTTATAAGGCTGGAAAAGTACTGTTCAAATGTCACTTCCTCATTAATGCGGTCAGGGAATTAGTTACAGAGCATTCAATACTGTGGTAGCAGCTTTCCTTTAGATATTTTTGGGTTCTCATCTTTCTTGTACGTTTACGGTGCACGTCCCTATCACTAGAGCTTCTTAGAATGTCACTTTGATCATTAGGATCTATACCTGATCTGCGTTTAACTTATCTGAGGAGATATTCCCCCTCGGATTCGGACTTCTCACGCTCTCGGCCAAAGCCCAAAACCCAATTGTATGATTTGGGCCCATGACCCCACATGGAGTATTGTGGTAACTATTTTTATTTCAATTCGAAAATTTTAAATAAAATGTAAACAAAGGCTACTGATGGAGGTAAGGGAAGCCATATTGTTTAACTGTTCACGAATGATTTTGAATGTTTCTTTTGTAGCATAAAGCAGCCCTATCTTTGGATCACAATACCTACAACATGAAATGATAATTCATTAAGAAGTACATTGGTAGAGTATATGAAGGAACCATTCATTTCAAAATTACATTTAAAAAAAAAAGAAAAAGAAAGAAAAAATAGTTAACGTGATACACATTAAAAAAAAAAAAAATTAGAACTCAAAGAAAGTCAATCATACACAAAAGAAAACAAAACAAAAAGGAACTTGCAAAATATAGAACCTGAAAATTTGTTGGAGCCTCTAACAGTAAATGTCTTTAATCTAAAGAAAAAGAAAGGAGGATGTAGAGGTAAACTAAATGTCTTCAATCTGAAGAAGAATGAGAGATAGAAAGTAAGATAGAAACTGCAAAGCTTACGTGAGTTTGTGGGTGTGGATTTCACAAAAAAAAAAAAGTTTGTGGGTGTTAAAGTGTAAGAGTTTTAATTTACATATTTATTCTCGTTAATTGAAAACTTGTAAGTGGGTATGATGATGGTATTTTAGGCATAAAAAATGAAGAATCCAAACAGGATAAGCTCCTTAAATAGTAGTATAGATATATATACACAAAAAAAAAAAAAAAAAAATTTAGTATTTTCAATTAAAATTATGTTTGATGCCGATTTTTCATAAAATTAATAAAATTCATTTTTACCATTTTCACTGTGAAATTCTTAAAAAGTTTCATTTTCTATACAAATTATCAAATTTTATACCAATGTAAGTAAAAAATCATTCAATTGAATTAATGAAATTTTCAAAAATATAAATGATCCAAAACTTGGAGGAACAAGTTAGGTTCTAAACTTATTTGAAATTATCTTGTTTTAACTCATTATGTGGCAATTAAAAAGACATTTCATGTGTATTTTTTAGTGACAAGATTTTTTTAATACGTCAATGACTTGTTAATCGCCACATAACGGGTTGAAAAAGATAAATTCAAATATGTTTGGTGCCAAACTTTATCAAATATTTAATAGATATAAGAACACATTTTACAATAAAAAATAGAATTGCGAAAAATAAAGTTGTCTCTATAACTATTAGACAAATTATTTTTTTGAAGAGCATCATTGGACTAATTCAAATATTTGGGGGGCCAACTCTTATTTTTGTAGACTAAATTTTGAAAACATTAAAATAATTATATATATATATATGTGTGTGTGTGTGTGTGTGTTTAAAAAAAATTCAAAATTTTGGCTCCCTACCCTTCAACATAGCTCCACCCCTTTGGATAAGTTTATTTTGAAGACATGAATTAATAGGAGAGTGCCATATTTTGTAGGTATTTTAAGTAGAGTTGAAGAAAATTTTTACCGGATTGTCCTCAAGTTTTTTCCCTTTTAAACATAACGTTTAGGGGTATTTTTTTTATAGGATTTAGGGATATTTTTGAATCACATAAGAGTATTGTGAAAAAAAGAAATCATCTTATAATACTATATATCTATACTACTATTTAAGGGGATTCCCCTGTTTGAATCGAAATTTTTTTTTTTTGTTCCAAAATACCTCTACAACTTACGTTTAAGCAGGGGCAACTATGTAAAAATACATCTTTAACTCCCACTAAAACATTGCTTACAAAACAGGACCACTCTCTTGATGGTTTTCAAATTACTTTATCCATTTATTAAAAAAAAAAAAAAAAAACACACGTTTATTTGTAAAAATACATCTGCTAATTAAAAAAAAATTGCCGTTATTGCAAAAAAAAAAAAAAAAAAACTTCTTTAACTCCCACGTAAAACATTATCTACAAAATAGGACCACACTCCCAATATACTCATGTTGATTTTTAAACTGCTCTATTAAATTCCTGAGAACAACTTTTATTATTTTCTTTTCATTACTGGTTTTTTTTTTTTTTTGTTTTTTTTGTTTTTTTTGTTTTGAGTTTGAAGCTCTATCCCTCTTCTTCTTCTAGAAATATCAAACTAAACAAATCCGGATATGTATAAATTGCTTTGCTGGAAATAGATTTGATTACCTGAGCCGATAAGTATATATGAGCAAATAATTTTCTTTTACTTATCCGATTATTTTCTTCTTTTTTTATTATTTAAGTTTTCCTATTTCATATATTCAATTACTGTTTTTAAATATTTGTTTTGGTTTCTTATAATAAATGCCTCTCAAACGTGTATTTGTGATAATGAGATGTTACTATCACAGCCATGCTCTTGATCTCATGCTTCCACTAGATCAAGAAGGGCACAACATAGCTGCAATTATGTTTCAAGCCACTAGCCCCTCATGCTTTGTCAATATCTCACCAACAACCAACTAACAACTATTTGTTGAAATCCTGACTTCAGAATATGTATTTGGTTGTATCTTGCCACATGGCAATTTTTATTTGTTTGGTATTTATTTCTCTTCTTTAATGTCAAACTGTTTTTGATTTTTTTTTCTTTTTTGAATTCAATAATTTTGCATTTAATATGACAAATGAGATCTTTTTCTTGGTTCCCTTTATTTATATTTATTCATTTTGGCTTCTGTTAATGGTTGTCTAGAAAAGTTTTTCATTTTTTTTTAGTTTCCTTTCTGTTTAGAATGATGTTGTTTCAAAATGTCTCACAAGATTAAAACAAAGTTTTTATTTAAATTCTTCATCAGCATGCTAAGTGCCCAAGTTATTGAATCTTAAAAAAGTTTTTATAAAATATGCTCACCACATAGAGTATTTTCTATTAGTTTCATGTTATTCACGTATGTGAGTTTTTTTTAGAACACTTTCTTTTAATTTGAACCTATATGCCAATAGAAACTATTAGGAAATCAAAAGAAAAGGGGGAAAAAAACAAACTAAAAAGCGTATAAAAATGTGCATAGAGGGTGTGAAATAAAGAAGGCTACACATAAATGTTCTTTTGATGGTTTAGAATGCAGCTGACACATTTTGTTCATTTCTCTTTATTATTTTTGTATGCATATGGATATTTTATTTTTTGTTGATAAATATGTATATAAATATTGTACATATGTTGTTTTTCAATGTCATGTAAAAGGTTATATGATTTTGATATTGTATCAAAATAAATTGTTGAGTTTGATTTTGAATGCTTTTGATAATTTTTGAATTCTTTAATTCAAAAATTCGTCTTTTCTATTTTTTTTGGTAAAAGTTAATAATTTATATTCATTATAAATTGGGATTACTATATTTTTTAATCACAAAAATACTTAGGAGTATGATGAGTGTTTTGCATTTGTACCAAATATTAAAATCATTAACATTTTTCCATGCATAACACTCATCTTACTCTTAGAAATTTTTGTGATTGAAAAATGTAGTTATCTCAATTTATAATAGATACAAATTATTAACCTTTATAAAAGAAATTAATTAACGTGGGATAGTTTTTCCTTATTGTATTGGAGGGGTAGTTATTTTCTTTCAAACGTGAGTAATGAGAAGTTTTTTTTTGAGAAGAAAAATGGGGAAGTTTTATTGTACATGTTTCTTTTTTATGAGAAATTCTATTCAAAAAATGTAGAGAAGATAAAGACATGAGGAGTTTTTTAAGGTACTAAGTAGAAGTAGAAATTTATTAGAAGTAGGAAGGTATTTCAACGTAGAAGTAGAAATTTATTATTTTTGTCAATTTACTATTTTAACCCTATTTAGTTTTAGGTAGGGGTATTTTTTACTATAAAAAAAGTAATAACTAATTTTCTTTTGTCAATTTACTATTTTAACCCCATTTTTAAGTTGTTGGTTAATTAATTTAGAGGTATTTTTGACATTAAAAAAATAATAACCAACTTTTTGAATACAAATAAAAGAGATCGCGCGCGTATTCAAAAGCTAGTAAATTATTATAACGCGTTTGCTTAGAAGTTAGTAGATTATTACAGTCTTTTGATTGAGACATTAAAAAACAAATATAAGAATTTATAATTGTAAACAGATTTATAGTCCTACCGTAATATAAAAGGGAGTGAGAGAGAGAGAGAGAAGCAGCAGCGTAACCTTCACTATACGCTAAACTCTCAACGCAGCGGAAACGCAACGCAACGCAACCCAACGCAAGCATTCATCATCCTCTTCGTCTCTCTCAATTCCTGATTTCCAAAATTAGGGTTTTCTACTTTCATCCATCACTCTCACTCTCTCAGTTCTCTCTCTTAATTTTTTTAAGATGGAATTTGGAGCATTCCGAAACGGCGTCGTTGACTCCTCGGACACCGCCGCCGTCGCCGGAACTCGGATTCCGGCCGAGCACTCCTCCTGTTCCGGCGACGTTTTGTGAGACATACACGTAATTGGGCCATCCTATTACTATCATTCTCATTCAAATTTTTTCTGCTTAATAATTTGCTTATGCTGTTTCTTACTTGTTCTTAATTAGAATTTTGAATAAATCTTTCATTTTTGTCCAAATTTTTATGTTTTGATTCAAAATTAATATATGGGTTTGGATCATGTTACATCATCGAATAACTTTTTATTAGTTTGTATATTTTAAATTTTGGATTGCATTTTTTTCATTGTTCTTAATATGCTTACCAAATTTCTTTTAAATTGGATGTTATTTACTATTTCATACACAAAGTCATGTATTTTTTGGGTTTTATAATTTTAAAGTTAAGAAAGCTTGAAATTTAAACATTTTATGATTACACAATTATCTTGTTTGTGTTGCAATTTCTCATTGTTGGTGAAATCTCCATGTTTGATTTTAATTAAAAGAAAAATTATAAAATAAATTTTTTAGAGAATTGCTCAAATATGATGCTTTTATAAATATCTGTAAAGATTCTCTAATTTGCTCATTAGTTTAAAATTTGCTCATAGTTTAATTGCCTAATGGTAGCTAGAAGAAGTTTCATAGCATGGGTATTATTCTAGAACTATTTATGAAGGTTGCTCATAATTGTTTCTCCATTATCATCATCATACCCTTTTTTTGGTTTTAGATAGTTTTAGTAGCACCAAAAAATTAAAGATTTTTTGTTACTGCATAATCATATATATGCGGCATTGTGAGCATTCTAGGGAATTTTGGTATATGGGTTTGAGCCTATTTTTGGTGTGCAATGGGTTATGACTTGCCATGTAGTGGACTTGATGGCAACAAAATAAAGACTTTTTTTGTTACTGCATCATCATATTATGTGGCATTGTGAGTATTCTAGGGAATTTTGGTATATGGGTTTGTACCTATTTGGCGAGCAATGGGTTATGCTTCGCTGTGTAGGGGACTTGCTGGCTTGGTTGGATGGGTCGGTTTGGTAAGCTCAGGGGAAGCAATTGCTGGAAGGCCATTCCTTTGTGCCTTATGTGGATCATTTGTTGTGAATGGAACAATTGGGCTTTTGAAGGAATTAGAACAGAACGCAGAACAACGGAGCTCAAGATGATTGTTTTAAGATCTTTGTGTTGACTGAATGGTTGCAACACCTATGTACCTGAGATCCAGTTTTTTCGATTTTCTAGACTCTTGTAATATGTCATAATTCTGCAGTTATAGTATATGCAGCTTGTGTACCGGAGGTGCATTTCTTCATTCTAATAAAATTTCTTAGTTACCTATATATAAAAAGAAGAAGAAAGAAAGTTGGAATATCCTTCCCTTGCTGTGTGTGTGTGAGCACTCATTATTATTCTTGTTCTCATTTATTTTGTTTTGTTTGTTGGTGCTACATACTGCCACTCTTTGTCCGAAGATCTGTAGCTAGAATTGTCATCTAGTTCTAGACTTCTAGGGTTCTTCTATGAGACTTTGTTGCTTTGCAATGCTGTTTCTTACTGATAGCTTGCACCCAATGTTACTACCTACAGTTTCTCATTGTTGGTGAAATTGCTGTGTTAGACTTAAGAAAGGAAAATGATGAAATAAATATTTTAGACAATTGCTCCAATATGGGGTTATATAAACATCTGTAAAGATTCTCTCTTTCTCTTTTGGGAGTTTAAAATCTGCTCATATTAACAGTGTATGTTAGCTATTTGAACATGTTGATTTAGTTGCCTGATGGTAGCTAGAAGAAGTGTCATAGCTTGATTATTATTTTAGAACTATTTACAAAAGTTACTTATAATTTTTTCTCCATTATCATCATCATAGCCGTTTTTTTGGATGGTTATAATTATTTGGAGGATTCTGTGCATATAACCTGACAACCATCCTTGGGCAAATTTGTAGTTCTAATGCATTTGCTTATATATCAATTGTTTTCAAGTTGAGGTATTTGGGCAAGGAGCTGTTTATTCTATTTTATTTTATCTCATTCTATCCACATTTCGTGTGCAAATTTTTTTTTCTATCTCATTCTATCCACATTTCGTGTGCAATTTTTTTTTTCCTCAAATTATATTTTCAGCAAAGTACTTGAACCCTTCTTAGGTCCTAAAATTCATTCCTTTATGCATCATAGGACCTGAATTGAGGAAATTGTTGATGGTGTTATGGATTGAATCAATCATATCATCCTGATCTCTGTGAGCAATTAAAACTTTCAGTTTGTGCATCGCCATTTCATATTTGTCTACTCCGAAAATCCATTTCATTATCATAGTATTTTATTTTTATAGGTTATTAAAACTCTCCTTAATATTTAGTTCTTGTCTGTGTTAGTGTGTTACTCTTTTAAACATTCTCTCTCTCTCTCATGGTAAAAGGGTGCTGCACATGGTATTATTGGGTTATCCAAGGTGATTTAGTTGTGTCCAGGCCTATGTTTGTATGATAAAAGGTTTTCTTTTTATTTTGGTCAGTCGTTATGTGTCATGTTAGTGTTAAAGGGTGCACATGATGAAATATTACTGTGTTGTCCTACTTTTATTGTTGTCAAGGTTGGGTTGTTTCTCTTTAATTTTACACTAACATGCTTGCCTTATTGTACTTTGCAAGAGGATATAACTTACAACCACCTCTCTGTCAGATTCTGTTGTGGTGTTTATGGACAGCACTTCTGCACTTGTGTATGCAGTTATAGTTTAAGTTGCATTCTTTTAGTTTGATATACAGAATAGTAGGATCAGTCATATTCATATATGATGCCAATCAAGTCTGGAAAGGGGTTACGCCTCCAATGATGCAACACCTAGTCCAATTTAATGGCATCTAAAGCTTTCTCTGTTTTCTCTTGTTTCTTCGTCCCTGTTGTAAATCAATTTCAAATGAATGACCAGTTTCTTATCAAAAAAAGAAAAGAAAAAGAAGTCATATTCATATATTTGCACTAATTTATCCAAGAGTCATGTTTATCTTCAAGTAATTGCCTGATAAAATTCAAGATTGAGTTTGGGCATGGCTTGTGTGAGCCCATCTTGAACCTTAATTTGGGCTTGTAAGAACAAACAAGCTGAGCCTGAGTGTAGGTGTGTTAGGCTTGTTGGGCCGGGAACAAACAGGCTTGTCCTTCATGTTTTATATGCAAATGAAGCCATGAAGATCTTGGTAGAGTGCTCTAGGAGAAATATACGTATTAGGCAGTAAAGCTTTTATTCTTTTCTGATATTAGGATTTTTTTTTTGGGGGGTTACTCTGCTTCCATCTTATATATACAGTGTAAATGGGTATCTATATCAAATTGTGATATAAAATCTTATAGCCTCATTCATGTTGATTATCAACACCAAAATGTCTTGTTTAGGCTACTTTTGATTTTTTAAGCCATCATTTTTTCACATCAACTTTGTAAAAATAATAATTGCAAGCTCTCTCTCTCCCCCCAATGAACAAGCAAATTAAGTCCACTACAACCGTCCATGTTGGGTTGTTAAGTTACATCGGGTAAGGAATTCGAAAAGCAACACTATGAAATTGAACTTTTGATAGTGGGAGAATATTATGTGTAATCTTTCAAAAATTTGGAGAAATATTGTGTGTATGGGTTGGTGCCTGCATGCCTCCTTTCCATTTTCAATGGTAGTGTGGCTAAAGAGAATAGTTGAGAGACAGACATGACTTGGAAATAGCACAACTCACTAAATCATCATCCTCATATATAAATGATCCCCATTGTTTCTGGTGGAGTAGTATATATGTGAAACATTAATATCCAAATAATTATCACTAATAATTCTTACAATCTTGGATGATACATACAAGTTTATGAGGGGAACCATTGTACCTAAAATGCTCTCAATGATCATGAAATGGAAAATATTTTGAATATGATCCTTAAGCTTTAATCCTACTCCACTTTCCTATCCCCCACCAAATCCATTGTGTCCTAAAGTGAACTCATGATGGAGCCATCAAATTTCACACAGTAATAATAATAATATGCCTTTTGCAAGGCTAAAATGATCCTCGATGTCTCGTGTAGCTTTTGTTGTTATTTGCAAGTAGGTCACATGTAATTGAAAACCTTTTTTTAGGAGAAAGAAGAATAAGAAAGAAAGCAGCCTTAATTTTAATGGTGATGGAATTGTAGGTTTCTTGTGGTCCCTAAATTTCAATTAGATTTACGTGTTATATATATATATATATATATATTTATATATGATTCATGCAATGTACATCAAACCCTCAAATTATATGGTCCAAAGATAAATTAATAAAAAAAAAAAAAAATCATCTTGTATTGGTGTTTGATTATCAACTAAGATAAGTGTTGGTTTTTCTTGCGGACCAATTCATGTTTGGGTGGCTGCTGAAGCTTCAGAAGGCATTACTTATAAGCTGTTACACGTAATAATATTCATGTAGTATCTGGAGCTATTGTACACCCACCTTTCTTGACCATATGATATATGATAAGGTCCGGTGAAAGTGAATATTTTAATGATGATTGTTGGACTAAAAATTTGCATGATGACAAAGTTTACCCATCCTATAATACACACACGCATTGTCTTATTAAAATAATAATGCAGTCTCATCCTTCACATTTCACAAAATGGAGTGGGGAAAGGCCTTATCTATAAGTCTAAAAGGGGTTCCACTCTGATTTGACAAAGACTAGTTACTTTGAATGTTTGAATTCGCCAGCATGAGTATGACCCTTTTCTTCTCTTTTTTCTTGGCTAGCAAGACTAAATCAAATTTGAGTTAAACTTAGCTAAGGGGTCAACATGGTTATGGTGATGAGTTGGTGACACCATCTTGTGGTTAATGCAGATTCCCATGGAGCTGGGCTATCTATTTGACCTGGCTACCAAATGTAATGGGCCATATTATTCTTTCCCTATCTTTCAAAGGGGCTGTAGCTGTTCTCAGATTTGATGCTCTCTCTCTCTCTCTCTCTCTCTCTCCTAGGTTTTGAACCTCATTCACATTTGACACATCATTGATTCTAAACCAATTCTGTTATTTTAGGCAAAATTTTTGTATGCACTGCATGAGACTTTTGTCTCACTGACATTCAATTTCAATATGTCTAACAACAAAAAATAAAATAATATTAACAATAAGTTCATATAAAAAAGTTGTTACATTAATTATAATTTGTCACATTCATAAATGGTAAAAAGAAGTCGTGCATATCATTGCTACTTCCTCTTTAATATGTATAAATGCTTCTCTCGAAACTGAGAAAAGTAGAAGTCTTATCTAGAATAGTAAAGGACATTTAAATCCTCCTAATCTTGTTCAGTCCTAAATGATATTTTTCTCTAGGTCGAAATTAGTCCCCTTCATTAACTTCAATTTTTAACCTTAATTATTCCTGACATAATGTAGCAATTCCGGCTGGATGTAATGGGTACCCACTAGTCCTATTAAAGTAGAATCACAATCTTTCACTCTCTAAAAGCTAAAATAGCCACCCACTAATAAACTTCCATGTTGGGTAATTGAGTGACTTTAGGTATAAGCTAATCTGCTAGCACTAAAGGCTTTTTAAAACTTTAAAAAGCAAGACAAAGCAAAGACATACTTGTTCTACCCAAGATGGGGTCTCCATTTACACTCACTAAGATTTTTAGATGGAATAAAAAGAAAAAGCACTGTAGCAGTATGGATTTTTTTTTCCTTCTTAGTGGAAGAATATGATGTGCACGAACCAAAATATTCATTGATATATGTATCATTCGATCAACAATTTGTCAACATTCTAACAGAAAAAATTGTTTGAGTGACCCTTTCCTTTTCTTCCTTTCCATTGGTTCTTTCTTCTTCTTCTTTTTTAATGGGTTTTGATTCTATAAAGAAACTATAAAAATGGGCATTGATATAATCTCTTAAAACTTCAGGTCTACTCCACCATGCACCATATCCTATTCCTATCTGACCAAATCCATTTCCCTATTTAACCCATTTGCAGTCATCAAAATTTTCCACATAATAAAAGAAAGCAATGTGGAAGGCTATAATGATCTCTCTCCCTCTCTCTCTCTCCCTTTTCTTGTTTGTCACGAGTAGTGTGGGACCTTTATATATAGGGAAGCAACATCAAAATTTTCAAAGGTGATGGAGTAGTAGTAAAAGCTAGATACACGGACACGAGTATGGGTACGGGTATAAATACAAATATGATACAATAATATGAGTATTTTTTGAAAAATTATAATATGATGTAATAAATAGGATACTGTTATGATACGGATGCGACATGGGTACGACATCTCAAATAACCCAAATAAAATATCCGTACAACTTAAAGTAAAAGTAGCTTTGTATTGCATATTTAACTGGTTTCATAAACTAATAAATCGCTTTTGTCTATTCCATCCCCATCAAACCCCACCCAACTGCATGGAATGAATTTGGATATAATCTCTACAAAGTGGGCAACTTTTGTTACTTACCCATCCATCTCTTTCCTTCTAAGTGGGACCACACTCTAATCAAAGTTGTAAAGATTAAGGGCACAGACATGGGCCTAGATACTGGGATCGTCAATTTCAGTCAGATTATGGGTCCCAATGCAAAGAAAAAAAATTAAGAAAAATCAAGTGGGTTTGTGCATCATTTTCACATACTATAAAGTTTCATGGTGGAGATAGAGTTGGGCAAAGCATGTGGAAACATCTGATAGGTGTTGTACTGATGTGATATATAGCCTGTTAAATGTTTTGTGTCATCTTGTATGACAATCTTGTCAAAGATTGGGCTTATTATCGTTGCGACAAAACATCTCAATGTGTCTACCACGTTTTAACTAATTAAAAGACTTAGCAGAACAGCAATATAATAATAAAGCTCCCAATTGTTCAATTAGCTTCCACTCTAATACATGTGAATTTCTTTATTGGATTATATATGTTAATCCAAAAAACTGTACCCCTTCAAACAAGGGACAAAAAGAAAATGTAAACAAAGTTTATACACCAATTGATTCTGTTCATACCTAAGATTTGAGGAATATAGATTGATTGTATGGTCTTAATTAAGGGGGGTTTCTAGTAAAAGGGAAAATTTGATTAACGAGAATCTAATGGTGCATTTGGATGGTAGGATTTGGGTATGTGAAATTGCGGATTTAGATTTGGGTGATTAAAATCCAATACCTTGTTTTAATGCTTTAAAAAATGTTAAGGATTTGAATTTGACAAATCCACCAAAAATTTTAAACCTTTAAAATCCTTGAATTTAAAATGATTTTTTTTTTTTTACACGAATTTGAAATGATATCTAAAATCAATGAATCTACATAATAATAATAATAATAATAATAATAATAGTAGATAAAGTAGAGAGAAAATCCAATTAAATTTCAAATTGAATTAGAATTTAATTTTGCACCACTTGTCTCATCTAATCTAAATTTTATAATTTTGTGCCAAGTGAGTTAATTTAGTGAAAAAATTGAATTTTAATTAGAATTTAATTTTGTACCATGTGTCTCATCTAAACTAAATTTTAAATTTTGTGCTAAATTAGTTAATTTAGTGTAGAAAACGAGGAGTTGCAATATAATAAACCACAAAAAACATAATCATATAACTAAAAAAAATTCAAATTTATAAGTTATCTATATATATATATATATATATATATATATATATATTAATAGGTAAAACTTAAAGAAAGTTGAATTAGAATTTGAAATTATAATCTAATTTAGCACGTGTCTAAATTTATGTGGGGACTACACCATAATTATCCACTTAAGTATGTGCCATGTGTTTACTTAAGTTTTTTAATCTTTGTGTCAAGTGAATTAATGAGTGCAAAATACTAAGAATCTAATATTAATGAACTATAAAATTAAAAAAAAAAAACAATTACATATACTCAATAAAAATCACCACATGTTTCTCAAAAAATAAATAAAATAAAAATCACCACACGTTCTATCTTATTAATAATTAGAAAAAAAAATGATCATAAGTAGTATTAAATTTAGGTAAGAATTTTAATATGTGACTAATTATATTTACTTTAAAATAATAATTTGACTAATTAGCTATATTTTGTGATAAAAATTGTGTTTATTTTTAAATGTATCTATACGTATGCATGAATGCATGTGTTACATGTTCTAAAAAAAAAAAACTAATTATTTATATTTTTATAGTAAAAATTTTGTTTAATTTTAAACATTTGCATGAAGTTACATGCTAGTATATATATATAATAATAGGTGAAGCAGAGAGAAAATCCAATTAGATTTCAATTGGATTCTCAATTTTGCGCCACTTGTCCTAACCAAAACTCAAAAAAAAATTTAATTAGATTATAAATTTGACTTCAATTTTGTGTCATGTATCTTATCTAAATTTTCTAATTTTTGTTCCCAAATAAATGATGCATTAACATTTAACACGGAAGCCAATAAAACCACAATGATAATGCTCATTGGCCTAAGTAAAAACATCTTACCTGCACACTTTTATGGAGATTATAAATTAGACTCCAATTTTGTGTCATGTATCTTATCTAAATTTTCTAATTTTTGTACCAAAATAAATGATGCATTAACATTTAACACGGAAGCCAAGAAAACCATAATAATAATACTCATTGGCCTAAGCAAGAACATCTCACCTGCACACTTTTATGGGTGATCTCAATAGAGTCTGGAGCTCTTCTAATCCCACAACCAGAACCAAGGAGTCCAACGAGAAAGACTATAAAAGTAAAACATCATCTCCTCCTAATTCCATATCGTCATCCCATGTCTCCTCCTCTCTCAACCTCTACCAACTAGATCCACATACTGCCCTCTCCTCCTCCTTACAGATTTCTTAGAGCAAGGCCGGGTTCAAACACAATGTTCAATCCCACTCTTCCTTGCTTCACACTCTCATACATTAGCGCTTCATTGGCGCCTCCAAGAAGATTCCAAGCTCAATGATCAATTCTTATTTTTTAATAGTTTTTAGTGTGTCTGGATTAAGATTTTGTTAATTTGTTAAAAGTGACAAAAATATAATCATATATATTATATTAAGTTGAAGTTCAATTTTAGAATTCAAATTGAATCAAATTAATTTCTAATTGTAGTTTAATTTTGTGTTATGTGTCTAATTTGATTTTTAAATGTTGGTGTTAAGTTACTTCCATTCATAATGCTTAATGTGGAAACTGAATCTACTAAGATAAACATCTTATCATCACAATTGTTAATATTTCCATGCGTAAGCACGGATTACATGCTAGTATATATTAATAGGTAAAGTTTAGAGAAAATCTAATTAGAATTTATAATTAAAGTCCAATTTTGCGCCATGTGTCCTAAATTATTTGTTTTTGGAAAAAAATTTATTTCTTAATTTTGGAGTCAAATGTGGGACCACATCATAAATATCCATCCAAGTGAGTTATTGCGTACAAAAACCAAAGAATTTAGAATTAATGAACATAAAAAAATTAAAAAAATTGACAATTTACATTTTCTATCTAATAATATTCTTACAAGACTTTTTAAAGAGTTAAAAAAAATAAGAATAACTATCAATAATATTTAAATTATATATGTAAGAATTATACTATGCATTTTAATATATATCTTTTAAATATATTCATTATCCATGCATATGCATGGGATTACAAGTTAGTAATATTTACTTGTTTGAAATGCTGACATGTCAAATATATTGATTTAGAATCCAAATCCAAATTTAAGTTTCCAAACACAACCTTAAGAGATTTGAATTTTTTTTTTCTTTTACTTTTATACAAGATAGAAATCTACTATAACCTAATCTAAATGTATATGTGTGTGAAACTCCTTTCTAGAGGTTTGAATTCCGATCACTGCCTCCCACACCTCACAAGTACTTATATTTATAGATTGACTATAGCGCCAAAATTGCGCGGTGGTGATTTGAAATGATGGTTAAGGAAAAGGGAATGTATTCTCTATAATTATTTGGTGGTAACCCTTTTTCTTGAATCTCCTTACCTTTTAAGGTTGTCTTTAATGAGAAAACTGTATCCTGAAATCTTGTTGTCATAATAAATGACCACAACGGCTCAGGGTGTTACTTGTTCATGCCTTTATTGCTTTCGTACATAAGAATTGTGCCTTACTGCCTTTTATTGGTTGGTTCCAATCGAGATTTAGGTAGGTTATTACTCTTGATGAATCAGGTGCTTTAATTTGGTTCGGTTGTATAAGTGACACTCTTTCAAGCATAAGTTTTCTCTCTAGGTTGAGCATATCAGGTTAGTTGAGTAAAGCAGTCAAGTATTCTATTGGTTGAGACATTGAGTCCACCTAGCGATTAATTCTTCATAACAGCTTGAGACTTTAATTTTTATAAACTAACATTATACATGGTAGACTATCAACATTAGCCAATTAATCTCCAACATGACCACACACTAAATAATCTATCTCCTTCTTAACACCAAAATGAAAATTAAAAATTACAATACAACTTTATTTAACCATCCATTTCCGTATACAAAGCTAAAGTACACATACTTAAAAATAATAATAATAAACTTACATATTTTTTTTTTGGGTTAAAGTTTATGCTTGAACCACGATATTTGATTCTTTATGTGAAATTAACCTTAGTTTCGTTATAATTAAACTTTTAATTCATCAAATTAACATTGTTTTGGTTAGTATTGAATAATTTATTTAATTGATATTTAAATATAAAATTTCATACTTAAATTTATTTTCTTAAACCTTGATCTATATCAAGTTTGCCCTAATGATGTGTGACGCATTTAGAGGTTGATTTTAAAATTCACAATCTTATTTTTTTTTCTTCTAAAAAAAAGGAAAGGAAAAAAAGAAAAAGCCATCCTATTGTTGTTAAGCAAATGATTTTCACCGGTTAGGAGAGATCAAAAGAACATAAAGTTAAGACTTATGAGAGAAAGGGAATGGTCCACGTACATCACATAAATATGTGATTTGTGTGTGGAAATAAGACATTCATTGCATTGTTTTCCCTTTGGTCAAGAATGGCTAGAGAGCAAACCGAAGAAATTTGGGTTAGGTAATTCATAGTTTCACTCTCACCCATCCCCCCTTTACATTTTTTTCTTCTGTCCTTTTTTTTTTTCTTCTAACTTGGGGGGACACAAGGTTGTTGGCTTGAATTCTTTAAGTTAAAAATTAATGCTATTCATGTGATTTATTATTATTATATAAAATTAAAGAGCATTGAGATTAGACAGATTCATCTCTTACATACACTTGATGGGGGATGCATCATGTTCATTGTATTGTACTAATGAAATAAACTACTTTGAATGTGAAACTCCGACAATTTTCACTCACCAATAATGTTTCCAACGATCACAAAGAAACACATTAAACAAAATGGAATATTCCTCCTTAAAAAAAATAAAAATAAAAACCTTGACAACCAAAATTAATTAACTTTGGGTCCCATGGGAGAAGCAAGTGGCTTGTGACCAATGCTTATCGTGAATAATGCTCCTTCATTTTTGATTTCTAATACATCAATCTCTCTTTTGGGAATGACAATTACGACAAAGGATAAGGAAATAATAGCATAATACCAGTACAAAAGAAGGTGAAATGTAAAGGAAAATTGGTAAAGAGAATATTATGGTACATACCTTTTCATTTTTCCTTGCATATACCGGGCATTTATATAATGGTTAACCTTGTATAAATTTATAACAGGTTAATATAAATTATTTTATAATTTAATATATAATTTACAATTATAGATGAACAGTTTTATAAGCATGGTAATGGATACATTTTTTTTTATAAAAAAAAAGGAATATTATACCGTACAATGATCCAATTGATAATATGATTGACTCGATTGTTTAATTTCAACGTGGACAAATTCCAGCAAGCAAGATATGACTTCCTAATTAAAACCCTATATATAAAACCACAAAATATTAGGAAGTAGACTTTTTTTTTTCCAGTTCATCCAGATATATTGTCAAACAGGCTGAAAATGGATATAATATAGATATCTACTAAGGGAACGTTACATTTTGAATCTGAATTGACCTTTCCAGGTTACATAAAAACAAATATCTACTAGGACTCTCTAATCTATAAGTTAATGCAGTGCATGCGTAATGGTTGTTGATCAAGGATTACGTGACATAAAATATTTAGGTAATATATTAATGTATACAATGAGTTACACGCATCCTACGTAAAGTTGTTCATTTGGTATCAGTTTGCACTGCCTTCCCTAGACTTTTACTTAATTAGTATTAATTGTAGGGAAATGCTAACGGATGTTTTTAAGGTAATAATTAATAATTCATTTAAATAAAGTTTTTATGGAGAAAAAAAAATTAATATTTTGATAGTTTTTTCCATTTATCATAAAAGTGATATCAAAACTTTCTTAAAATTGATTGTTAACCATTGCCCTAAGGACATTCGTTAACAAGACCCTTAATTGTATTGAAACTTATAGAAATAAATAATTAAATGCAACTACGTGTTAGGTTTGTTGGAGAGTCAGAACTGAAATTAATCAGCATATGCGGTAAAAGAGCAAGAAATTAAAGACTATTAATTGGATTATCAGTTTGACTATATATAAAATTCAAACGAATAGTTTAAATCTCAATTTTTCTTTGGTTTTTGCTTCTTCTTCATGGTCAAGGAAGTTTCATTAGCATTAGGTGTTTTTGAAACCATATTATACATATAAAAGATTGAAAACTAGTCGTTAATTGAATCATTGTTCTTTGAAAAAAAATTAATTAAATCATCATTGAGTCAAATTGATTATAAGGTCAACTTTCCCTAGCTAGTGCATGTGTGTAATGCAGATCTCAGGCTGTCATTAATTTGTTATACATTGATTAAGGTGCATGTGTGCCTCATTATGCCGCCTGTAAACCCTAATTAATCAAAGACGTTTTATTAAACAAAAATAAAGTGTAATTAACCACTATCTCCCAAAATAAATACAATAAAGCAAGTACGAGAAAAAGAAGGGTTCCCTCTTAATCTCCAAAAATATAAGATTAAAGTAAAAGAATTTTAATATATTTAATGACAATGTATACTTGCTTTGATACTAATCCAGGGAAAACCTCCTATCTTTTTCTATTATTAAATTAATATGATTCATAGAACCTTGAAAGAATCAAAAAAAGAAAAAAGAAAAAAGCTAAGTGGGTCACTATCAAGTTTCAAAAAAAGTGGGTCACTATCAAAATGTGGCTACGTGGAAATTTAATTTTTATATCAAAACGTGTAGTTGGGAAAGATATCGCTTTGTTTTGCTAATCAAATAAAAAATTAAGAGAGTTATTATTTTTTTTTTTAATTACAAAAATTGAGGAACTTGATGAAGTGGATTCATGAATTTTCTAACCTAAAATGGAAGTTTACTCTTAATTTTAAAACTCCCAAATGATATATAATGCCGGTCAAAGAGGGGCAAAAATCAAAATGTCTCTCAATTGGAAGGGTCCCACTTTCCAAAGCCACACGACAATTTTTATTATCCAAATGTTGCTTTCATGATTTATCATATGCAACCCTAATCAATCACAATCATTTTATTTTTTTTAAATTGCTCTAAAATCTATAAATCTTATCAGGAATTTTATATATATTCGCTTCTATCTAAGTTGGATACCAAGTGCGGCACGTTGTTGTCAGAAACTAACATTTAGCTATAGCTTGGCACAATAATATAACATCACATCATTAGAAGGAGAAAAAAAATGACATGATTATGATTGAAAGATCATAATAACTTATTATTATTAATTAGGAAAAGCTTATCTAATTATCTATCTTATAAACAATGTTATAAAAGTCATACGGTGAATAAGTCGTTCTTATAATTTTAATCCTTTACGCGAAAGCTCTTGCATTATGTCATGTGGCATTATGCATGGTAAACTAGTGTGGGATTTCTCAACTATAATTATTAATTATAAATTAAAAAACACACACACATATATATATACACACAAAATATTTAAGAAAATTAATTATGAAGAAGTAATTACAAATATTTATATCGTGAAATTAGCTAATTTTTTGTGTGAATTAATTGGGTGTGGTTAACACATAAAACACAAACACTTTGTCTTCAAGTAAAAATAAAGAACTCAATAGTTAGATTCGCTAATAAAAGATTAGGCACCGGCATATCTAATCTTAAAAGCCGACACCAAGTTCATTTGTTTAAGGCAATTCTAAAAGCTGGTATTAATAAACTTGGATCGTTGGGATTTGGTCATCAAGACCAATGAGACTGCTTTTCTAACGTGCCTGCCTGAGAGTTAGGGTTGAATTAATTACCTGCTCCTTAAAATTAAGGTTACCTTTGAATTACGTACCTGTCGTTAAATTAATAAATTTACATGATAATAATAAAAATAGATAAAGGACGAAGTGCACAATAATATATATGGAAAAACATTCTCAAAAATTAAAAAGAAGAAGGCTAGGGATTTGACCTTTAAATTAGTTGTTTCTCAATATAAAATAAAAGTACAGGGTAGAGAGTGACATGTGCATAGTATAAAAGATATCATGCAGTGCATGTGATTAGGGTTTTCTTAATTAGATGGATTATTATGAAATAGACAACCACTATATTCTCAGAGATTAGGGTTGTCTTTGGAACTAATTAATTAACTGGTCTAATTTATCATAATTGTTTTTGATGGTCTGTTAACAAAACACACCATGAAATTAAAATGATAAATAATTCATATTCAACAAAGTAAGGGAGGGAAAGCTTCGTTCAAAGTAAAGAAATTTAATACTTGATCCTAGGGATTTTTAATGGTTGATCTTCAACGTCAAATTGTTGAGATTTCTTTAGCTTTAGATGACTTGTCGTCAATATGTATGTTGACGAGTCACAATTTTGTCCTCTCTGTGAAGGAAGAAAATCTAACAAAAAATTTGAAGTAATTACAAAGCAACCTTACACGAAAACACCTAGACATATATGAAAAGACTCCTTCAACATGAAAGAAGAAACCATAGAATCAATTTCGAATAATTCTACAGTTACACGATAGCTTATGATATATATATATACACACTCTCTTTAAATTGAATTTCAATTGTTGTCTAATTTTACGTCACTGTGTCCTATCTAAGTTTTTTTTTTTTTTTTTAATCTTTGTTCTAGGTGAGTTAATATTATGTAGAAGATGAAAATTTTACTATAAATAAACCATAAAAAAGAGAGTATACTTATGTGTATATCCAAAACTAAAAACAAAAATAAGAAAGAGAGAGAAAGCAAAACTCATCTATGACTTAAAAAATATGTAATTCTTACCCTATGTATAATTTGAATCCATATATGTATGTAATTGTAATTGTTTTTTATTATATTGTGTATATGTACAGATTATACACTAGTTGAGTTTATATCTAAACTCTAAGATTTATATCAATAGTGGGGTCAATGCAAGGAATTACCTTTCTAAAAATTGTAACACAATTTTTTCGTAAAAACTACCATGTGTCCAAAAAAATCTATTATCATGGTGAAAATCACCTATACAAATCTCACAAACTTGCTCTCTACAAAATCCTAAAGAAAACTCTAAACTTGTAGTCACTTTCTTTAATTTTCTTCCAAGTTAAAAAATCTATTTATTTTCCCTCTTGGTTTCACTCTCAAGATAATATTGTTGCCGTCCTAAGACTAATAATATAAAATTTTGGGTTTCCTTATCCTTTTCTATTAGAATACCAAATATTAACTGGCATCTGTGTCTCTTCTTTTGTTTTTTATTTTCAATGGGGTAGAAATCTCTCTTCTTTCGTTTTTATTTTTTATTTTTTATATTTCTACCTTATACTACATGGCCAAGAACATTACCAACTCTCTTGTTTTCTTTGCCGTTGATCCCATAGTCCGGTTGAACTTTAGACCAACCCATGTCACTCCTTAGGTGTGTCTTTGAGATCATATATATATATATATATATATATATATATATATATATATATATATTAAATGACACCAACCTCACTTGATATTTATCGAAATGACATTCTCCTCTAAATGTTTGTATAAATGACACTAATCTCTTGAAGTTTTTATAAATTCAACAAAAAAAATTCATACCCTCTTTCTTAAAGAAATATTCTATTTAAAAAATATATATTATTATACTTATTTATACAAAGTTCAAGAGAGACGTAAGTAGGAATCATTTAAAAATATAATATTTTGTTTAAAAAGTTAAATATGGAGTTATCTGTGGCATTTGTATGAATCTCAAAGAGGAAATTAAATGTCATTTTGATAAGTTTTAAGGGAAGTTGTGTAATTTAATTTATATATTGTTTTATTTATTTAATTTATTTATTATTGAAGCCTTGAATATTTTTCACTTATAACTAATTCATATTTGCCCAAACTCAACAACCTTTCTCTATATATCATTATCATGCATTAAGAGAATTCTCAAAGATGGCGAATCATGATTGTTAAAATTCCTATACTGGAACAACCATTGAAATGCTTAACTATAGTCTTAAATATGTTAGTTGAATCATCAATGCTTAGAGAAAGTGAGCAAACGATGATAAATGTGTGTGCAAGTCCAAAACTGGTGATGCAGCATAGCAAATTTGGAATAGCAAAGATAGCCTGCCAAAGCATGAGAAATCGTTGCCATGACCTATCACACATGCCAATCCATACCATACATATACCTTAAATCAGACAGTATGAGAAATTAGTCACTGATTATCAGGAAAAAAAAAAAAGAAAAAAAAATCAGTCACTCCATAAATCAGACTCTTATGTACATTGTTAATTTGTTACAGTGATGCATATAAGGTCTGGAATCACTACAAAAAAACATATATAGGATATATCGGCGTTTTTTCCCCGGCAGTTTCCAAAACCGCTGTTATAGGTCACCTACTGTGACGCTTTTAGTAACTGCCGATATAGAGACAACATGACAATTTTGAGACTTAGCAATGCAATTTGAACAATAGTTTTACACGAAGTGAATAGGGCTCGGTCTTCTAGAGACTTTAGAGCATTAAAAAAAAAAAAAAGTCTCTTCAAGGAAGAAAAATGCTAGTGTTTTGTAAGTTCTACCAAAAATAGTTTAGGGTTCATTAAAATCTCTATAAAAAAAAGTTGAAATTTAAAGCATTTAATAAAAAGTACTACAATTTATGCATGCTTTATAAATCTATAATTTTAAAGAAATATTAACTATAATTTATTAAATCTTCCAAAACCCTAAAGAACTTTCAAAGCTTTAGATCGCCCCAAAAAAGAAAAAGAAAAAGTCTAAAATTTTACATTTAAAGCTTTACTTGATACCATAATGCGAGTCTGGCTGATCAGATGGGTACAGGGTACTAGGTCAATCAAATATTGTTCTATTCGTGATTTCTCTATCACAATATCACTGTTATAGGACCTGCATAAAATTTGATCGGCACGCAATTGGCTTCCACATAGTTTTACTTTATATTATAGACAAAAAAAATGTGCTATTCACAAATGATCATGACCTTCCAACAAACAAGAAAATTAATATTAGGTAGAAAAAAGAACAGAGCAAAAAAGTAACTGAAGACTTCCTTTCCTTAACCTCAAAAATGAAATAGACCACAAGTACGGCATGCACATAGGGTTTTTTCACGTGGATTAATGCATTGGTCTCTGTTCATTTAGTTTGGGCAAATTTTCTGTCTATTTTGTAAGAAAAAACTTACTTTTTCTATTTTACACATTCATTTTTACAAAACACTTACATCAGTTTATCTATTCTACACATTTATTTAATAAAATATTCATTCTTTTTACATTTTTTATTATTTCCTTCCCTCTCCCACCTCGTCTTCTCCGTCCACACCCACACCCAGCTAGCAACCCTTCAACAAAATCCGGCCATTGATTCACCGATCTTCCACAACAACAATCACAACAACAACGACAACAACAATGATTCACCAATCTTCCACAACAACAAAATCTGGCCATTGATTCACCGATCTTCTACAACAACAATCACAACAACAACGACATAATCACAATCACAACAACTCTGACCCACTTGCCCTCCATGTCCGACCAATTCTTTGTCATCGTCTCCGTTTCCAAACGGATTGTTGGATCGAAGAGGCTGATCGGCGTTCCTAACTCACTCGTCGCTCAAACTCGCCGATTGGACTCAGTCTGTGGCGCGCGAGATCTCCGCCGAGCTATCGTTGTCTTCGTCTTTGAAGCCTGAGATTTTGAAGAAGAAGGAGAAGCTGATCGGCTTTGTGATGAAATGAGAGAGAGTTGAGATGAGAGAAAGCGAGAGCTGTGATGAGAGAAAGAGAGAGCAGTGATGAAATGAGAGAGAGTTGAGATGAGAGTCAGATAGAGAAGAAATTAATAAAATAATTATAAACGAGTTACAGTACTTGTGTAAATATACATGGGTACTATAGCTCATGAAAATATATACACGATTTTACACATTTTTACACCCACTGATGTTGGTGTTTTTTTGCTCAAAATGTGTAAAATTTGCATTGTAGTTATAAAATAGAAGACTATACATGGGCTGATGGGGATGCTCTTAACAATGCAATTTGACCAATAGTTTTACACGAAGTGAATAGGGCTCGGCCTTCTAGAGACTTTAGAGCATTAAAAGAAAAAAAAGTCTCTTCAAGGAAGAAAAATGCTAGTGTTTTGTAAGTTCTACCAAAAATAGTTTAGGGTTCATTAAAATCTCTATAAAAAAAAAAGTTGAAATTTAAAGCATTTAATAAAAAGTACTACAATTTATGCATGCTTTATAAATCTATAATTTTAAAGAAATATTAACTATAATTTATTAAATCTTCCAAAACCCTAAAGAACTTTCAAAGCTTTAGATCGCCCCAAAAAAGAAAAAGAAAAAATCTAAAATTTTACATTTAAAGCTTTACTTGATACCATAATGCGAGTCTGGCTGATCAGATGGGTACAGGGTACTAGGTCAATCAAATATTGTTCAATTCGTGATTTCTCTATCACAATATCACTGTTATAGGACCTGCATAAAATTTGATCGGCACGCAATTGGCTTCCACATAGTTTTACTTTATATTATAGACAAAAAAAATGTGCTATTCACAAATGATCATGACCTTCCAACAAACAAGAAAATTAATATTAGGTAGAAAAAAGAACAGAGCAAAAAAGTAATTGAAGACTTCCTTTCCTTAACGTCGAAAATGAAATAGACCACAAGTACGGCATGCACATAGGGTTTTTTCACGTGGATTAATGCATTGGTCACTGTTCATTCGGAAGCTAGCTAGGGCACAATTCTCGGTGAATCAATTTGATCTATATTAGTGTACTCCATCTCCAACCCCATCTGTCAAAAATTTATGGTAAGGATCAGGTCAGATGGTCAGGGCTCATGCATGGTATTTGGTGCAACAACCCAATACTTCATCTTGTCGGCAATTGGCTTTTCACAATGCACACCGACACTACTCCGGCTCACCTTTTAACTTTAGCTTAGCAACGTATTCACACACAAATGATGCTATTATGGGTTTTTTTGGTAAGAGATATACTAACGTATGTCCTGAAGAAAGTAAAGTATTTTAGAAAATATTTTATGAAAAAATGATTTATTATTTTGATAGTTTTTTCAATTTTTATAATTTTTTTATCCAAAATGGATAATTAATATATACTTTAAGGACATACATTAATTGAACTCTTTTTTTAATAGGCTACTTTAGAAAAATTTTAATATTATTTTTATGAAAAATATAAAAAATTGTAAAAATAACTCATAAACAAATATCCTTAAGACGCCTATTAACTTTTCCCAAATATTAATACTAACTACTAGAGTGTGTGCTTGGTATAATGACTATAAGTCAGTTTATAGTTTTTTTTTTTTTTTTCCTTACTGTTTGTAGGTTTCATATGAGTCTTGTGATAAAACTTTTTTTTTTTTTTTGGGGTAAAATGTAGCCAATATTTCTAAAATTTGGATTAATGTCAATTAGATTCAAAACATTTTAAAATTGATCAACTTGATCTCTAAACCTAATATAGTCCCTAAATTGTTACTCATTTTTTTGCTTTTATTGCCACGGTGATTAGGGACTGAATTAGTCAATTTTGAAATGTCTTGAATTTGGCTGACATTAGCTAAACCTCAGAGATGTTAACTGTATTTTGCATTATTTTTTGTAATAGCTAATTTTTTGGGTCCCATAATTACGATTTTGGTCTAAAAGTCAATACAATTAACTTAATGTGGGTCTCACGTCATGATTTATCTCAAAATATCAAGTACTTTTTATTTGTCACAGGTCCCAATTTTATATATGGATCATGTTAACAGGTACCCTTAAAAAAATTGTTAATAAACCATATTAAAAAAGTTTTAATATCATTTTTAGGAAAAATATAAAAAGTTGTTAACAAAATTAATTATTTTATCATTTTTTTATAAAATATTTTTAAAAATAGTTTTTAAACTACTACCTTTAGGACATTCCTAAACATTTCCGTTATATATATATATATATATATATATATATATATTTGTTGTCGTATATGCAGCCAAAAAAATATTAGCTTATTTGAAAGTTTTTAGGACCCATTTAGTAATAGTGTTTGAGTGTTTTTATTCGGTTTTCAATATTGTGAAAATAAATGTCTAAATATTATAAAAATGCTTATAAAATTTTTTTTTAGTATTTAAATGTTGAAAATCATGGTTTAAACACCGACACTTAACACCCTCAAACTTCTTCACACACTATAAAGTTTTCAGGAAAAAAAAAAAAAAAAAAAGATTTGCTAACACCCACTCAAGTATGTCGACACCAAGGCAACGTACGGGTAGTGTGAAGTTGTAGCAGTAATCAAATCAGTCCCGAGACATACCGTTATTGTAGCTAGTTGCTAGGGGACAAGTCTTCCTTAACTTTAACTTTAAAATTGGGCACATGTAATCACTCTCACATTGTTGCTCTCACTGCTCACTCTGTCTCTCTGCCTATCCCTATACTCTACACTTACTTTAAAAAGTTAGACCTATCTCTCTTTACCACAGTTTTAATCTGTGGAACCAACCTAACTCTAATTTCTCTGCAATCATTCATGTAATTGCACGGCTTCCGATCCCTATCTTGATTCTTCATCATCATCTGTCTCTCTCTCCGACAAGCTCTATTCCTATTTAAATCTACTTTTCCTTTTTCTATTTTAATTTTTGTGATTGTACAAATACCAAACTTTGATTTATGGTGAATGTGAATTTGGTCCTTAAATTTTTAATTTCAATAATTTAATAATTTATCTATCTATTAGTATTTTCTTTTAATAAATAAATTGAGTGTTAATTTGCATGATTTAAGGTGAGTGTCAATTTGCATGACTTACACCTAATTTCCATTTAATTTTAAAGTCCAATAACTAAAAATTGGCACTTACATCAAAGTGGAAGAATTATGTTTATAAAGTCTTTTTTTTTTTTTTTTTTACTTAAAAGTAAAAAGGATTCAGTTAATGTGTGCTCTTAGGAAGGATATATATTAATCATTAATTCATTTTAAAAAATTTTTTATAGAAAATTGAAAAAAAAAGTTGGTCACCTTTCCATCTTTTTTTATAAAAAAGAATTCTAAAATAGTTTCCTAGGGCATACATTAGTAAATCTCAAATAAGAAATACTAAAATATATTATATATACATATGAGATAAACTAAAAAAGAATATTTTTCTTTTATATATATATAAAGAAATGATGTTCTAACCTTAAGCCAAATTATTTCACTTCTTATCAATGAGATAACCTTGAAATATTAAAGATTGATAGTGTAGTAAATTAAACTGAAATTTTTTGGATTAACGTCATGTTCTAGGCCAATAAGTCCACTGATTATCTACTTAAGCGGTGGAATAATTATATTGAGCCATAATAATGTGAACAAATGTAATGATTCATCCATCCATTAAAATGGTGGAAAGGAAAGGTCTAACATTCGACCAAATATGATAGATACGAAAGCTAAATAGGTAATAGAGTATGAGAAATCCTATTGGATCAATTCTATTCTTAAGCTTCACAAAATTAAATGACCCATGACGTCCTCTTTAACTTGATTTGACCTGAACATACAAATATTTATGGCCGTCCTTTTTTGCCTCCAAATTAATGTCTTCATTACTTTTTTTTGTTTCCTTTTTTTTTTAAAACCATTTTAATCAAGTATATATTAATATTAATTAACCGTACTTGGTGCCTCATATTTAAATATATATGGTTTGTGAGTTTCAGTTGACTTAAATGGTAAAATTTATAATAATTGTATAAGAGATTTGAAATTTAATTCCTGGTTATACTAAAAACTGATTGATATCTTAATTTGATGATAAATAGCTATCATCAGGATTTAGGAGCGAACATCATATATTAAAACTCTCTAAAAAAAAAAAAAAATTTGTAGCTTCTTTAATTTCTATTAATTGTCTCTATCCGCGATGTTAAAACTTCAAGACAAACTTTGATGGAAAAAATTCACCCAAAAAAAAACCTTTAATTGTAACATTTCAAAATTATTAGTGATGTTTTGGTTAGGTACGTTCTTGTGTTTCTAATTAAACATGTCTTACGTATACATGTGGAAACTTTTTCAAAATAATTTTCATTATTATCTTCGTTCAATTAAATATTTAGTGACACTCCCTAAGGTTGAATAATTACCAAATTTTAATTATTCTTTATGCAAACATTGTGAACCGAATTTGGGGTTGGTGATTTTCTTTGGTGGAAAAAAGAAAAAGAAAAAGAGAAAGAGAAAAAGAATATGGGTTGGGAGTTGAAAAAGAAACTTCACTCATTAGCTTATAAATTGTTGTGGATCGGAATCGGATACCTTTGGGTCGTGAAAAGTCACAAACCTTGGTCTCTAAAATAGATCCTAAGGGAAATTAAAAAGGCATTAATATTTCTATACTCTTTTTCTTTTTCTTTTTTTATTTTTTATTAAAGAAAGAATAAAAATACCATTTCAATTTAGAAAGAATTTTATGAAGGATATCGCGATTTTCAAAGAAGGTGAAGGTGATAGGTTCCATACGAAGTTGTAATCAATCCTTATCCAGATTATTAGCCTAATTAATTATGATATTTTAGTCCAACTTGTTTTGTTTTTGGGTTAGTTTTCTTCTATCTGAATCAATTCCCATCTCACCGTCTAAGAAAGGTAGCCGTTTTATTATAATCAAATTCAAACAGCTAGCACAACTAATAACATGGTCTCATCAAGCTGATTATTTGGACCACAATTGAGAATCCCACACATAATCTAGCACAAGACTTGATTACCGACACAAATATATATATATATATATATATATATATATATGGTTGGGTTCAAGTTACATCCTAGTGTAATTCTAAGCGATGTTGCACCACCCAATAACTTGTTAATGAATTTATATTTTAAAAATTCCACAATTGTATTACATGTTCTATATGTTCTAAATATGTATGCAAATTTTCATACCAATCAAATGTTATTTACAATTCAATCCATAAACTAATCTTTTATACATTATTTTAAACTACAAAAACTGGGATTTATACAATTGATAGATGACATGACTATCAAGCTTTGATCACCATGAAATTTTGCAAGCATGGAGAATATATAAAAATAATGTAATCCAATGGTCGATTTGTCAAAATTCATATCCAATTAAAAAATATTGATTAGCGTAACATTGCTTAGAGTTACATTAGGTGTAAGTTAAACCTAACACGCGCGTGTGTGTGCACACACATACACACACATACACATATATATGCAATTCACATTTATTATCATGCTCAGCCAACATGTCCCAAAAAAGATAAATTATTAGGTCTACCGGGAGGATTGCTGAAGTAGTTTCCTGGTTTTTTTAACATATAAAATGCTTTTATTTATACAAATGTGACATCACCTAGTTGTTTTTATTTTTAAATTTTGTGTTGATTAAAAATCTGGCCCACACATTTGCATAAGTAACATTATTTCATTTATTGGGTGGACCACTTTTAGCAACCATTCCGGTGGATTTAATAATTTCTCCCCCAAAAGATCTTCTTCTTTTTTTTCCTCCCTCGCTAGTCAAAATTAATTAAGAGAATAATTATTATGGGGGTTAAAAGTTGGAACACAATTAAGTTTGATGTGTTAAAGATACTAGCATAAAATGAAAAAAAAAAAACATGATTTGATTCTCTCAAGTCTCAACCGCAACTTGTCACAATAACAAGGACAGAAGGGTTGGCTATGATCACTAATTAATTCAAAATGCTAAAACAAAAAAAAAAAAACAAAAAAAAGTGTATTACCTGTCAAAAAAATGTATGGGGTTGGGTCCCTTTCTTAGCTAATATTTGCCATGAATATATTAGCCGTGACGTGCCTCTCTCTTAGACCACAGTATCTTCAAATTCATATTTGTCAGCCAAATCGCTTTCAACCTTAGCTCTTTCCCCTACATGAACAATAACATGATCCCCCCATTTTAAACACTGGATAAACCCAACCTATACACAGTCAGAATATTACCACTTTTATGGTACCATGCATTATTTCTAGGTGAGCCCCATTCCAAGAAAGATACATTGCTTGTGAACCATTTATATGAATATATAGTATCTTCAATTACATATATTGTAAGGTCTTTTTTTTTATATCTTTTACATGTTGTGGATTATATTTGGAAGATGATGATTTTCCGCGGTGTATAATAAATTAAGTTTGTGTGTTTTAGTTTGCTCAACTGATAAAATCTCTAATAGATGAATAAAAAATATAAACTTCTGAGATTCAATTCCCCGTTACAATAATCAGAAGCGGATAAACTAGAATTATTCCACCTACCAAATATAATATACAGAGAGGGGACAATAATTGGTTACTAGCTAGCAGTAAAAACAAAACATGAGACAAGTACGTTAAAAGAAACAGTGAATAGTTTTGTACTTAGTCAAAGAAAGGGACCGTTAAAAATTGAAGAAAGAGTTGAAAAAAATCAATGTAGATGGTGTAGATGTAGTACAAATTTTTGTTGGGGTTTCCATATAGAAAAGATTAAGATGGATATATATGTACATCGATTTGAACTAAAGGCTAAAAAAGCCAAAAGAAGTAGGCTAGCTACGTCTAATTGTGAATTTGTTTTCAACTAGTATGGCGACAAAAATCATTTACATAACACATCTACATCATTAAAAGATTGAAAGTTATAAACTTTGGCCCACACAACAAATGGGTACGTAGGGTCACATAATAACGCTAAAGTACGTGACTAATGACAACACCAAAGGCAAGTATAATAGTAAAATAGAGCACGAGATGTTCGTTCACATTCGGGTTCTTCCAGCAGCCTCCAAAAGAGAAATTCCAAAAAACGAAAATGACATTATTGGCGATGATCGATATTGATATCGATATCGAATCACAATTATCAATATGGGTTCCCATTTATTATTGTTGTGTTGTCAAACAACTTTTGTCAAATTGCACAATATGTACAAATAGAATTTCGTGGAAAGCCCACTGACTACAATGTTTCAGCTGTGTATTATTATTACTATTATTATTGGGGGTCAAGATTTAATTTTAGTGACTTTTAGATATAAGGAAACAAGTTAGAAATGACTATCACATGTCTTGTCTTGTCGTGTAAAGAAGAAAAATAAAAGGTGTAATAAGAGATTTCATTTTCTTTTGATTTGATATTGGTGCAATTGGAAGAATCTTCACAACAAGGTTTTGTCTCATTTTTTTAAATTTGAATACTAATAAATTTCGAGGAATTTACCATTTGAGTGGTTGTACTCTTTAAATATATTCTAATTTACCTTTTGGAACTGTTGCATATATATTTGCACTTACACCTATGCCATAATGTTGGGACCATTAATATAGTTTCCCCACTAAGAGACATCCAAAATGATGAAGCATTGATAAATATTTGATTTGATTTGATTTTTTTTGTGTGTGTGTGTTCCTTTTCAAAAAGTATGGTCTAAAAAAAGAATAAGACATGCATGTGAGAATGGAATAAATTGGAAGTGCTAATTTTACTAGATAATGGAAAACATATACTGATTTTGGATTGTGAATTAAATTTCCATTATTATATGACTAATATGACACAAAAGGGAATCAATTAATAAACGGGTGAGCAAGTGAGGTTATCTTGGAGAAATGCAACCAAAAGGCATAGTTAGGAGCTTCACCTTAAATATGCATTCTAATAAATTCTAGGTATGGTGCCTAAATCATTTATAGATATATACCTTTTGTAATAGAATTAATAATAAATTATATATATATATATATGTATATATATATTGTATATAATTGGCTGTAAAGTTGTAATTTGGAGTGTGCATGGGTCGGGTTGAGGGGTTTTTTCAACCCAACTCAACCCAATCCACGTGGATCGAGTTAGATCAGGTTAGACTTATAGGTTGGAAATTTTTTTTTAATTACTATTATTATTATTAAATTGAGCATTAGAATAACCTCACCACAAATAAGATCAAATTTATAATCAAATAATCCTGAGTAAAACACCAAACCAACACAAACTATAAGATGAGAGATTAAGGTTTGGGTTTTATTTAGGAAGAGGGGAAAAAAAGTAAATAATAAAATCGTATAATATATTTTTAAATCTAAATATATATTAAATATAAGTGGGTTGAGTTTGGTTAGGAAAATTTGTGAATCTTATGACTTGAACCCAACCCGACCCCATGTTTAAAAAAAATCTCCCAACCTAACGCAACTCACCAATCCATACGGGCCACAAGTCAGCTTTGGCGGGTTGGTTGCACACCCTAGTTGTAATGAATGTGTCTCCATTCTCTAAACAAAAAATTGACAAAATTAAAAGCATTATTAGGAGCTTGATTTTTGGGCAAGAAATTAATGTTCAATCAAATGTGAACCCCATGACAAATTTTGAGCAAATTTAGGGCGGTTGTTTAAACTTTTACATAAGGAACAGTGAATTACACCATGGTGGGGTGGCGGCCTCCATGAACACAAAATGGTGGTGTCAAATCATTTGATCTCAATGAGGGACTTTTCCTGTAATTGGGTATTGTTTCTTTATCAATTAGGTCAATAATCACAACTTATGCGCATATGTCCCATGTATATATGTCCTAAATTTAAGGTTTCTGGAGGGACCCAAGTTCTCTTTTTAAACTTTTTTTAGAAAAGCATAAACACTTTATGAATCCATGACTTCTATTTAACTATCATTTAGCCACCCACTTAAAAAAGTTCTCCAAACTGGTACCGCAAAGTGATTCTGTTTCATCCCATGCTTACAAGATTGTGTTTTTATGTGAGATATTAAAAGTATAAAGTGAAATAAAATCCATGGAAACAAAAATAAAAAAGAAAAAAGAAAAAAGAAAAAAGAAAAAAAAAGGAGTGAAGCTAATTATTTTACTTTTGCTTATACCACTAATGATCTAAGAAGTTCAACATGATAGGGCCAGGACTTCAAGTTCAAGTTAGGTAATGTATTTTAGGTTTTCATAAAAAAGTTTAAAGATATTTTTGTTTCATAAAATATTTTATAAATGTATAGAGATGACTTTCTCAATAGTAAATTATTAATTATTGTGAAAATCAGAAATAATTTACGAACTCAATGAATTGTGTATTTCAAAAGCTATGACAATTACCTCGTACCTTTAACGCGATAATCACTTTACAAATTTAAGTATTTGTGGGATATAAAGGGACAAAAGCTAGAGTTCAAGTCCTTGAAAGAGCTTTATAGTCATATACTTTTTTGAATACCATAGGAAGATGCCAACTTATCACATTTTGAGAACTTTTTTGAATCATCATACAATCTTCCCAAGTGGTTGGCAAGAGCCTACCTTTAAAGATAAAGGCGATTATAAAAAAATAAGAAGAGAAATAGTGGGCACTTAGTGCCTCTTGCCAATTCATGATGCCTAGAAGAAACACTTTCTTTCAAAAGGGAGGGTCAGCAATTCTCAGATCTTTTGTATTCCATTCGGAACTTGCGGGATATTATTTTTCTTCATATTATTATATGTTATCATAGCACACTAGGACATGTGATGAATCTGAACACTTCGTACATTCATGTGTTAATGATGTTACACAATAAAGCAACCAAAATGTGTTTTGACAGGCAGTGTTTGGGAGTTTGTCATATATGTTAGACGACAACTTTGCTGAAGTTGCTTAACACCTTCATTTTTAAAAAAAAAAAAAAATGTTCTTTACATGTTTGAAGCACATACTTTCTACTTACTCTAAAATATTCAACTATTGGTTATATATGCAAGTTGATGCATATATTTTATATTATAAACTGATGAATTGTGAGTTTCCTAGGATATCTAGCTATAGATTGCCAAGCAATGCGCATACTAGCTTAATAATATATATATATATATATATATATATGTTTGTAATCTTGAAAGTGCAATATACAATTAACCTATACTTGACTTGTGTCCTTCATGTACATTTTTATATTTGTTAAAGTAGTTTGGTTTGGTTCTTTGTTTTGTTTTTGAGGTGGTGTTAAAGTTGAGAGTAGCATATAGGGTTTATTGAAGGATGTGGAAAATTTAGGAAATGATGGAAAGTGAGAGCAATAATAGAGAAGATGAAAAAGAGAGATGAGAAGTTGATGATGATGACGATGATGAAGATTAAGGTGGTGGATGTGGGAATCCATATATATCATCTCTGTCTACATTAAATTTTGCACACTTCTTTGGTGGACACTCATTTTCTTTTTTTTTATAAATTTGTATCATCTATCTCTCTCGCATTTACTATTTAGGCTACTACGTACGCTTTTTTCAATTGTGCGTGTTTGTGGGGCAATTTATTAAAGATGATGTTAGATAGTCTCGGACACGGCAAGCGCACTGTTCCATCTGACCCAATTTTTTTTGGTCAATAAACTTATCATCATTCTTACAAGATTTGTCCCTTCAATTCAACTTGGTGGGGACGTGGGGTAGTGTGTCCTTCGGGGACCAATTTTAGTTGCTGAATTTTTTGACTTTTATTTTCTACTTTTATATTGCAGATTTTTCCTTTCGGTTTTGGAATTTATGTAGTTCTTCTAGAGGTTTGAATCTTTATCTGTATTTGGGCATTATCATACTACTATCATGCTCGCTAGGTTCGGGATTTACAAGAATTATTGATGGAAGTTGCTGTGTCGCATCAATAAACTTGTTTGGTTAGGATATTTGGACAACAGTTTTGAGTGTTTAAATATTGAAAACTAAGATACTACATATATTTTTTTTCTTTATGAATATTGTAAACATGTCACATGTGCTTTCACAACACTTTTTAAACCATAATTTTCATATCATTTTAAACAACGATATCAAAAATCTCCAACCTAACGGATTTGGATTAGTTGCTGAGGTTAAAGCACTATTTTGATAATTAAGATGATTGCTTTTTTCCAAATACATATTCATTCATACATGGAAAATGGGGCTCCTTAGGGAATTATTCTAGACGATATCAGGTTTGGACATATCCCAAGCTTCAATTCAAAACATTAACTTCAAAAAACTTGAAATTGGAACAAATTTCAAGCTGCCAATCCTAGTCAAGAAAATTAATAATATTTTATTTTTATTTTTTGGTAATGTAACTCAAGTTACTTTCATATGAAGAATTCATATATATGGTTTGTTATACGGTCAAATTAAGTTGGTGCAGATAATCTAATATGCATGTCTAAAATAGTTTTTGAAATAGACTATTTCCCCTAGTTTGCCAACTTAGATTGCCTAATAAAAAAGGAATACCCAATTGAGTTCCAATTCAATTAGGTATAATAATTAGGATTAAACAGCTTATCTGAAGTTGATCTCCAATACAATTCAAAATATAGGAACGGGATGACAAACTATTCTATCCAAATCTAGCTAATTCAATCTAATATTCTATTACCATACACGAAACACGGTCCTTTTCAATTACATCGAAATTGTTGAATTCTCAAGACAAAGGCTGCACGCAGTTTCAATTTCAGAAGGGTCCTTCTTCTTACTTTCTTTCCCTTTTAATTTCTTTTCTTCGTTTTGTGGTCAATGGATGAAGAAGCAAGATCTGATTGTTCCGTTTTCCCAACTTTTTGATTTGAAAGAGCTTTTAAATTTGTGACTAATCACTTTCCTAGAAAATTCGTATTCCTAGTCTTCTAGTTTTATCGCATGCACAAGTACCCCGAATATGTTTTTTTCTTTGGGCCAAACCTTGCATGTGTTGACATTCCAACGCATGCTATAGTTTCTTGTATTCCATGGCGTGTGATACTTTCACTTTAATAATTGTTGCCCCCACACACTGCTTTCTGCACTTGCCTTGAACCTTCAAACCTTGGTGTTTTTTCTTTTATATATATATATATATATATATATATATATAAACAAGTGTTTACCATATTTACTTCAAGAAATCATATTTAACTATCATTAGGGTAGTAGGTTTGGACTAGCTTACTCATAATCTAAACATTTTTAGAGAATTCAAACTTTCCCAATTACATTGACATTGACAGTAAAAGATCCTTAGATGATATGGCACATTATAGATATGGCAAACAAGTTACGTCGAGAGACTTCAGATTTGACTTGATCGAATACGGATCACTAACTGGCCAATTAAAGACATGTTATATTGAACCCAAATTACTTATTTAAGGATAAAAAACTTTGCCAATTATGTTAATTAGAACTCATGAGTATTCATTTAATTGACCACTCAAGATTGTGGCACAATTGTTATGGTTATGATAAGAGATAGGTCCAAAATTTGAATCCTTAGAGGCAATGGGGGCGATGCTTAAGGACTGAGCTATGGAGTTGAGGGGGAAATTGCCCTTGGCCCTTCCCAAGATTAAAAAAAAAAAAAAAAAAATCATTATTCATACTTAAATTTTTTTTTTCAATTCTTTAAATGTTGATATATCTTTTATATGCAAAAATTTATTAATAAAACATAGAAAGAAATCTATTTTACAAATGTTTTCTATGTTTCAAAGGTTATAAAAGAAAAATAATGGTAGAATAAAAAAGGAAAATAAATAAACAAAAAAGAGAAAAAAAAATTACAAAATAGAAATACTGTTACCTTTCGAAGGTGTTAAGGGCTCAAATTTTTAATTTAACAATTTATTATTCTTCATAAAAATAAGTTAATTAGTAATAAAGTTTCGGAATAATTATATATAATAAACTCTATAATCTGGTATTATTTTTAAAGTTGAACTCTAAAGTTTTAGATGCATAAATGGTTACTATATAATTTAAAATTGATATACTTAATCATTTTATAAATTAAAAAAAAAAAAATTTTGACGCAAGCTACGGTATTACCTAGTTACTGAAAATCGTTATGGGAATTACAAATAAAATTTTTACTATAAAATAAAATTCTAACAAGAATTATATATATAAAAATTAAATCATATCCTTTTAACATTAGAAAACCATTTAATATTCACATGAATGATATTTTATGTCTAAATTGGGCTTAAGTATTGACATTAGTGGCATCTTAAGTTTAGGGTTGGATTGAGGGCTGATCTTTTTTAACAAACACATACGTCTTCATGTATATGTGATGATAGGTATATTTACACACATTATATATATAATATTTAAGATAAATTTGGACAATAAAATGCTACTCATGAGAATATTTTTCAGTATTTTAATGTTAAAAAACCCGTAAAAAGATAACATATCCATTATATTTTCTTTATTTGTTAGGTATTTTTTTATATAAATAATCTATGTTGTAAATTTTTTATAGTAATTATTTTCATGAAAAGAAAAGGATCATTATATAACAAATCAATCTCTTAAAACTTTTGAAAGTTAATGGTATTTTTTTATTCAACTAAAACTTTTACTTATTTATTCTTTCTTTTCATTTTATAACTTTTAAATCTTTAAAAATATTAATAGAATAGGAAATTATTTTCTTTCATTTTATTTGAAAGAGATACATGAACAAAAAATACCTAAAAATGTGAAAAATAAAAGAGAAAAAAAAAAAAAAAGAGAGGAAAAAATTGGGTTAGAATGGGTGTTTGGTGGGTTCAAGTTAGGCACAATTGTTCTTCAACCACTAGCGTCTCTCTTATGTGTACCTAAGTTTATTCATGTGTTGTCAAATCTTGATTTCGTCATTGATTACATTGGTGTGGTTCAAGTACCATTATTTCCCATGTCCTTTCATTTTTTGGAAACATTATTTCCCCTGTTTGAGTGTATAGTACCTTAGGTTGGATTGAGGTTAGATTATTGCTCAATATATGAAATAGTGTTTTTTTTTCATGCCCAACTTGGATCTTATGCCTTTAAAATTTGGCTTGAGTTTAGTGTACTGAAGCATTAAAGGAAAGCTTCATCCTAAATATAACCTTAATTAGAAGTGATAATGATTATATCTAGATAAGATTGACATGAATTATGCACATACCCTTTTATTTAGAAGGGAAAAAAACTAATCTCTTTATCCTATAGTGCAAGTTTTGTATCTAATTTCATTTAAAAGAAAAAGAAAAAGAAAAAGAAAAAAAGTATTGTAATTTGAGAGTTGCCAAATATAAATATATTATTAAAAGTTAATGAAGGTTGCAGCATTAATGACTTTTAGTTTCATAACTTAGACTTTACTTTGTTTTAAATACAGGCATGCATTAAACTTGGAAATTAAAAAAAGAAAAAGAAAAAAGAAAGAGAGTAAAATTGTGGTAAAGAGTAATTAGTGAGCCTCACACACCCAGATATGGAATACCCTACAACTACAAGGTACTGGCAACTGAAAAATTATTTGGTATTTTTGGATCTATCATAAATTAAATTAATGAGGTCTACTATTCAAGTCTGAGGAAATAATCCGTATTTATGGTAGCATAGAAATATACAGTAATTTCTCCTGAAAACTGGAGAGTGGGACCAGACCAGACAAATCAAAGTTTGCAAAAACGGAGAAAATCCGCAATGGAACAGTAAATTGGGTGTGTATCTGTGTCCCCTTTTGTCAGTAGGACCCCCCCCCCCCAACCCACAAGTCCACACTTTCAACACCACCCCCTTAAAATCTGTGGGTCCCTCCAAAACGTGGTAACAGGGTCACCCTCTGCCTAATAAGGTTGAGTATAAATAAAGTGGACCCTCCACTTCACACGTGCGACAAAAAAGTTGACCCCACCATAGTGGGGTCACGTACACAACGAGAGTCTCGTAGTGTGCATGTCAGCATGCGTGGCAAAAATAGTGGGGAAGGAAGTCACAACCACGAGGCTTTGGGTCACACGTGGTACATATTCCTCCCCCCTCATCCCCATGTCATTCACTCACTGCACGTTATCTCTCTCACACGCACACAAACACTTTTTTTTTTGAGAAACACACAAACACTTTATATTATTACTGCTGCAAAACAGTAAAGCCTAAAAATTTGTACACACTACCTATACACTACTATTCCCTATTCCAATAGGGAGAGTAAAAAAAAAAAAAAATACCCCTACTACTATTAGATTTGTATAGCCTGGTTTGGTTTCTTGGTTACTAAGATTAAAAGTTTTAGACAACTTTTACTCCTAAAATAAAAAGTTTTAAGACAATGAAACTAAGTAATTATTAAACCCCTTTATTATTATTATTATTTTGATAATAAAATTAGCACCCTTTTAAATATAGAAAAAGCGAATCCAAGAACCAAATCTGCAATATCCCCAATTCCCCCACCTAATAGTATAGTAATATAATTCCTTTTTGATATATGTATTTTTTGTATTGTAGTAGTAAAATGACTTCTCTCTCTAGAATTCTTTTTGACTTTCCCTCTCTAAATCACACTCACGACTCACAAACCGACGCCTTAAATAAAAACCAGTCCCCCCCTCCCCACTTCTCTATTTCATAATCTTCTGCCTCTCTTTTTATAAACTTTTCTCTCTCTCTCTCTCTCAAAACTACAAGAAAGCCAAGAAAAAAAAAAAAAAAAAAACCATCTTTCATGGCAGTTGAAGCTCGGCATATGAACCTGTTCCAGTCGAAGTTCATCACAAACAGGTACCATAACCCTCTACATCTCTGTTCCAGTGCTTTTTTCATGATGGGTTTTTTTTTTTTTTTTTTTTTCTTTTCTTGTTTTCTCTATGAAATCCTATTTTTTCTGACTTGGGTTTGATTTTCTTGCAGAGATTTCGTGAAACTCAATCAGGGAAATCCCAACATGTACAATACCCAGATGGATTCTATGTTGCCTCAGGCTGCAACAATGCCTGAAACGCTTCCACCTTATTACCAATCTGTTGATTGCGGCAATCTGGGTGGTTCAACCAAGACCTTCATGAACAAGGCTGATAGTGGACTCACCTATGCTATCCCTGTCCCTGATCAGCGAAAGCGTCCTAGAGATTCAATCAATGACTTCAATGCTATACCAATCCGTCAAAAAAGCAACAAAGTCTCAGGCTTGCCCTCTTTTCTCGACCAGGACATTATCCTCCAGGTTCATCAACAACAATCAGAGATCGATCGCTTCCTTGCCCAACATGTAAGTAATTCTTCACTCTGTCTTTTCTACTTTTTCTTTATATAAAGTTTGTGTTTTGTTTTTTTTTGTTTTTGGAAAAATTTATAATCTTTTTGTTGTAAAAAGTTGATGACAAATCAAATAAGTATGTGTTCTTAATTGGGTCTTTTTTTCTTTCTTTAATTTCTTCATTATAAGATTTGGAAATTTGGCTATTTTATATTGATTATATAAAACAGTGATTTTGAACTGAAAAGTTTGCATATTTTTTTTTGGAATTTTATGTACTGATTGTTAAATTTGGATCGATATGTTTACAGGCTGAAAATTTTAGATTGGAAATTGGGGAGCGAGAAGAGCGGCAATCAAGAATGTTGGAATCAGTATTCCAGGAAGCAATCATGAACAAACTGAAAGAAAAAGACGAAGAGATTCAGAGAATGGGAAAGCTGAATTGGGTCCTTCAAGAAAGAGTGAAAAGCCTATGTATAGAGAATCAGATTTGGAGAGAGTTGGCACAAACTAATGAGGCCACCGCCAATACTCTACGCAGCAATCTAGAACAAGTCCTGGCCCACGTTGCCGAAGACCGCCACGTGGCAGCCACGGCGGAGGACGCCGAATCGAGCTGCGGGAGTAACGACTTTGGGCGGTGCACGCCACCACCGCTCGACGACGGTGGCAATGAGGCGGTGAGTGGCGGTGGCGGTGGCGGTGGCAATAGGATGTGTAAGAATTGTGGGGTTGGGGAATCAAGGGTGTTATTGCTACCATGCAGGCATCTATGTTTGTGTACTAATTGTGGCTCCACTCTACGCACTTGTCCAGTATGTCATTCTGTCATGACTGCCAGCGTAAATGTTAATTTGTCTTAGGAAAAAAAAGAAAAAGAAAAAGAAAAATTCATGTTAGGAAAACAGAAAGTTGATAAGCCATAGAAAATTTTTCTATTTTAGCATCTGACTTTTGGTTATTATTTTGATTAGTTTCTGATTTTTTTTTTTTTTTTTTTGGGTAAATATTTCATAATTTGGAAGATTTTTGTTTTATTGGAATTAATGTTTACCATTTGTTTTTCTTGACTGTTATATTTGGCAATGTGGTCAAATTTCATTGTTATCGAGGAAATTGCCATATGAGGCTTCATATGCAATTGGTATTTAATTTTTTTTGTTTTAACTCTTTAACCAAACAAAGAGAAGTCAAACTTAATGCCAGCTAAAACGGTACAAAAATAGTGACAGTTTTACTGGTTTTAATGTTTTCTTTAAAATGTTAAAAACTCCAACAACAGAAAGTGTCTTATTATATACGTGTGCAAAGTGCAACAATTTTTTTTTTTTTTTTTTAGAGAAAAAAAAAAGTGAAACTTTTTTCTATTTTGGCATTCTTTTTATGGGAAAGGCAATTTGAGTGGGTGTAGTGTGGGTGTGGTGGGATGTGATTGTGAATGAATGAATGAAGGAACACGAGGAATATGGGGGGCATCAGTTTCGGAAATGCCTCTCAGTGGTTTTTTGTTTCTTCTCTCATATCATTCATTATCATTTAGGCAAGTAAAGGCAAAGCGTTCAAAGTTGAGGCAGACCTAAATTTTTCATAAAGGGAAAAAAAGAAAAGAAAAAAGTGGGTTTTAAAATATTTTGAAAAAAGATAACGGGCATTTGATGCCATCATGATCATACCCAAAGTGTTAATGTCAATTTATTCATTATTGTTCTTTTGAAGGACCATAAATTTTCTTTTTTCTATTCCTTTTTATATTCCCTTTTTTTTGGGTGGGAGGTAATGATAAATACTAGATTTTTGACAACCTCAAAAGAGTCATATATATAGTCTAGTAAGTTATTGCCTTATTTTTTTTTTTGGTAGATTTCAGTTAATTCAACTGATAGAGTCTCTGATAATTGAATAAGAGATTTGAGATTCAATTCTCATCTATACTAAAAACCGACTAGTGTTTTGGTTTATGTTTTGATCTAATAATAAAGAACTCTTATCAATAACGGAAGCAAGTTGAAACTCTCTTAAAAAAAGAAAAAAAAAAAAAAAAAAGTAAGTTATTGCCTTTTGATTTTATTCTTTTATCTAAGATGAAATTTTTTTACCCAATGAGCACAGTGAATTTTACATATAGCTTGGGGAGCCCAACTCAGCGAATTTATTGCTTACAGGATCATAGGTTTCCTAGCCCAAGCCCATACGTTATGTCTTATACTCTTATTAAAGACACTTTCTGGTTACTGCAGCGTCCAAAACTCATTTATTATTTACCGTTTCCTCTAGGTAATTAACAAAAATTACTCCAATGTAACTTGTTATAAGTTATATATTAAACTTTAGGACATTGTGGCCTAAGGCTGGAGGGAGGGGAGGTCGGTCTATGCACACATTTTTGACACACCCTTTTCACTACTTATTGAGATAAGTATGAATGATAAGGCAGTGTAAAGTGATATTAGACTAATCACAGTCTCAAATTGACTCAAGTAGGGCCAAAAACCAAAGCTCTCCCCCACTCTAGAAGATCATGATTTGCCAAGAAGATGATATTCTAACTCAACAACCCTATACTTGAATCCATCGCCAATTTGTGTCGAGCACTATCTCCTCCATCATTGTCCATTACCTACTCTTGGAAATTTTAGAAAACATGTACTCTTTGAGATAAGTCTTCAATGTAAACAAAGTTTCCATGACTTTATAAAAAGTTTTTATCTTTACAGGCTTAAGTGATCACCGATGATATGATTATGATGGCAAAATCCAAAGCACCTATGGAAAGGATACTCTCATTTACCTTGTTATTTTTTTTCCAAAGAGAAATTAGTTGTATTATATAAACAAAAATTAATCATTAGTTTCCTAGTGGTCACACCTGTCATGAAAATTAAAGTTAACCCTATGATTATAGGTGTACTTCTCAATTTGTGATAAAATGATTGCAAGGTTCAATCCTCCCCCTTGTCAATGCTACACTTTACAAACCTTTCAACAACTTTCATTTTTGACAGTAATTTGGAAATGTTTTGAATAAGAATGAGCGAAATAGCATTAACTCTTTCATTTTACCTTTAGACTCATTTATACATATACCTCATAATAGAAATTAGGATATTTTCAAGTTGCTCAAACAATAAGTAATACCAGACGAGAAGGTAATAAATTACTCATGCTTTAGCTAGACATGAACAATGCCCAAGTTTTCTTCAAAGATATTTATTAGTGGATATACCCCATTATTCAAATCAATGAAAATGAAGTTTTCCGTACAAACAAAAAAATAGTTGCACAAACGTTATGTTCTCTAGACTGTGTTTGCTATGTGGGTGTTTATAATTTTGTTGGTTTTTGTTATATTAGGAAGTTTTAGAATATGGGTTTGTGTTTTTTAGGTTGTTGGAAGAAAAATTGGGTTTTTATTTGTTATTTTTAATGTTTGAATTGTGAATTAGCTCATGCATGACAAGAAATTTGATGGGTATAAACCTATAATTGGAAAATTTTGTTAGGTATCTTTTTTTTCCTGATAAGAAAAAGAGTAGGAGTGAAATTTTTTGTTATGGATTAGTTCTTGTATGAATAAGAAATATGTGGATTTTCTTGGTTTAGTTTTTCCTCAAATTTTGTTGATAAACAAACTCTAAAAATATGAAAAATATTTTCCAACTTTCGTCGAACCAAATACAACCTAAGTAACAATAATTATCCCCACAAATATGTTTTATTTTATGTTCTATTATATGATTGGGAGAAAACTACCAATCAAGAACACACTATTTGCGATACAGAAGAGTTGTGCAAGCTTCAAGGTAATCTTTGTAATTTTGTGTTTCGATGTAATTCAGTTGTAGGTTTATCTTTTTTTTTTTTTTTGATGGGTAGTTGTAGGTTTATCTTTTTTTTTTTTTTTGATGGGTAGTTGTAGGTTTATCAAGAACCCACATTTAGGGGCCTTTTATTTTTTAGAGCAATCTATAGTAAATTTCAATTCCTAGGGTAAATCCATGATAAATTTCAATCAATCTCAGCCATAGAAATAATTTTAAAATATATTATCACGGAAAATTGATCTTGCATTAAAAGAACTAACTTGTAACTTCATGCATATGTAGGAATATATTTAAAATATACACATTAAGATGCATAGTATAATTCCTATATATATATAATTTAAATACTATTGATATATAATCATATTTATATTTTGTTAACTCTTTAAAAAAATTTGTAAGAATATTATTAGGTAGAAAATGTAAATTGTCCATATTTTTTAAAATTTCTTTTTATTAATTCTTAATTTTTGATATTGTGAATCACTTTTTAATTTTTTAATTTTTATTGTTTATTAATTCTAGACTCTTTGATTTTTGTACTCAATAATTCACTTGGATGAATATTTATGATATGGTCCCACATTTGGTTCGAAAATTAAGAAATAAAACTCTCTAAAAATAAATAATTTAGGATACTTGACACAAAATTTGATCTCAATTATAGAATCTAATTGGATTTTCTTTAAACTTTACCTATTAATATATATATATATATATATATATATAGATTTCAGCGATACATACATTAACTTGACTTGAAAGGATCAAGATCCTTTGATCTTTTAGGATAAATCATCGGTAATATAGGTGATCAAGTGTTTAATGATTATCTTCTCGAAAAAAAAAATAGTGTTTATTATGTTTAGTAATTAAATTATGGTAGTTTTTATATATAAGAAGTAGTACTAGTATATGACATAATTATGAACACACAAAATCTATTGAACCAACTAAGATTAACCAACAGTGAAATTATAAATAAATAAAAAATTTGCAAATATGTTTAATAATTATATTAAAAGGGAGATATTATTGTAGAAAAATCGCAAATGAATGACAACTATTAGGTTAGATTCAAACACAAGAGTGCATAAAACTGATACAAGGTAGGTGTTCAGGGCTTTCAGGATTTTTTGTAAAAACTTTCACAAGGCATAATGATGCTTGTGGGCATGGCTTCCATGGTGTAATTGTTTGGAATTAACATCTGGAATGAAAGGCAAAATAAATAAAAAGACAAAAGAAAATTTCTGAAGACCTACATATTGATTATGGTAGCTTCAAAATTCCTTGATTTCTCCATCAATTTTATATTGTTTCCCTTCCCAGACTTAGCTCCCTTTGTTAGATGAGCTGTGTTAAGAGAGTTTTTTTTTTTTTAGTCAGTTGAACGCGTATCGTGCTTTGATAAGTTAATATTTTGAATTAGTACCTTTTGCCGAGGATACGCAGTTTAGTATGAAACTCATGCAATGGGTTACCTGTTGACCGTTATCATTGTGCTTCTCTTAGAACTATAAAATAAAATAAAATAATGAGTAGAATAAAATAAGAGGTGGTGTATAATATAAGGAAAAAAGCTATTAGATTATAAAGCATATGGTAGCAATAGTGAAGAATTCAATGCCAGAATATAGAGAGGTCTAATAATTTGTTGTGCCTAGCTAGAATTAATCTTGGAGCACATTTGAGGTGGTTTTGAATATATCACAATGTGGGCAAACTTAGCTATTCTACGATTGCATGTGCAAAAATGCTATTTCTTGTTGGAAGGTGAGATTATGTATGCATTTTGAAATAATTAAAGACCTTTTTTTATTTTATTTGGGGATAAAAAATTACAAATCCACCTACGACCCTTGGTTGTTGGGTGGAATTTTTTTATTATTTTATTTTATTTTTGTAGAAAAAAGAATGCTTCTTTGATCGAGGACTTGGCTCAATGTCCTAAACAGGAACAGGGTATCTGGGGGTTGATGAAAGAGAAAAATTGGTGTGGCTTGAATCAAATTCATTAAAGTTATTTGTGTATTTGGAAACATCTTATTTAGCCGAAATGAAAAAAATTTTTTTTTGAAGGTATTGTAGATAAAATTAAAGGGTAGTTAAAATAGTATAGTGTAATCTACGAATAGTACCAAAAAGTGCAATGGAACCCAAGTAAAAATAAGTTGTATGGTAAAAAAAGCTAAAATTTTAAGCCAATATCAAGTGCAAACTTTAGTTGCCAATTCCCTTGTATGTTGATAAGCTCTTATGCTTTCAAGGAGGTTTCCATGACCATGGCAAAAATTTTGTATGCGTTTAGTGCAAGAGATACCTTCTCATGACCATAATTAGAGTTAATAAGAAAAAGTTTAGGTATAAATCAACTGGGAGTTATCTTCTTTAAAATTACAATGTGGGAATTTATAATATTATTGTCTATGCATGATTTTAGTTGCATGACTTTTTAAATGTATGGTATGACTCGTTTTAATAATGTTAAGGATAAGGTTGCTAGCCCAAAATAATGGTGCCGTGTAGCTGTGATGTAGCTGCATAAATTCAAATTTAAATCAGATCCGTGTGGCAGCTGTAGATAGATATTTCAGTTTTTGATTTGAATTGTAACAAGGGTTTTAGATTGAGATATGATAAGATAGGATAGGATAGAGATATTTATATTTTGAACTTCCTTTGTATTTGAATTTGTATAGTTGTATAACTATATAAATGATAAGTCCCAAATCAGATTGGATTGGGTTTGCAAATTATATCAGATAACTATTGTCTTTACAAATAATATATATGAATAGTCTTATAACATGCCACATTAGATTGGAGAAAATAACTCGAAATTGGTTTGGGAGCTAAACTATATCCAATGATAATGTGTTTTCTCCTTAGTTACTCTCCATCTTAGCCTTATTTTAGGATCTCAGTTCACGCCGAGATAGCTTTCTGGGATGGTCGGTGGCATCCAAACTCAAGTTCTAATTAAAAAAATTTATGTTCGGTACTTGTGCCCAAACCAATTTCGGACCTTTTCCAGAGTCTCTAGGCTAGATTAGTAAGGATTGATAGGTTATTTTGCAACAATACTATGCAATTGGCCACCAAATGAGTTCATCAATTAGAGATGTTTTTTTAAAGAGGTTCGAGTTGTCGAGAATGGTGCACCACCATTTAGGTGCTCGTCCCAAAATCACTCACCTGGGATCCTATACTAGGTTTTGACCTATTATTTTATTAACACTAGGTTTTGACCTATTAGTTTATATAATTGGTCTAGAAAATAGATTGGTTACAAGACCACGAATTATTTTGTAATTTTTTATCACAATTTTGATTTAAAAGACTATGAGTGGTTAATCATCATTTATACATAGACCTATTGTTTTTTCTTCATCAATCACACACTGCCATGTTATAGTTGTTGGGAAGATAAGTACTTTGGAGAGCTTCCTTGAATAATTAATATAACATATAAAGACACTTTAATCTAAAAAGTTTAAGTCCAATGGGTACGTGCTCAATTATAGTTGTTGGAAATATAAGCACTTTGGAGAGCTTCTTTAAATAATTAATATAACATATAGAGACACTTTAATACAAAAAGTTTAAGTCCAATGGGTATGTGTTCAATTATGTTATATTAACTACTCATTTTTCTCATCATTATTCAAAGTGGGGTTTCACTCACATGTGTATACCCAATAATCTCCCCCCAGTCTCTACCTCTCAGTGGGCTTCAAGACCTCTCTATGGGTCATGACTAAGTCTTACTCGTTCCTCCTTGCCTAATGAGATTTTTCCTTCACTAGTGCATCATTTATGTGCCTCCACGCATCAACCCACATGTCTTTTATCTTATCCTCCATAGGAACCTCGCATCTTATTGTTGTTTGGCACCATTGGAACCTCCATAACATTGCCACTTTTATCTCACACCACCATGAGCTTTGATGCCACTTGTTTGGGAGATAAGCACCTTGGGGTTTTTTTGAATAATTAATATAATATATAAAGACGCATTTTAACCCAAAAAGCCTAAGCCCAATAGGTATGTGCTCAATTATATTATGTTATATTAACTACTTATTCTTTTTATCATTAATCATTATTTAATGTGACATTTCACTCAAACGTGTATATTGAATAATAATTATAGCAAAAATTGTGAAAAATTCTGTCATCAATTATAACAAACGATTGCGACCCTTCCTTGTACGGTAGAACTAAGAACTTATTCATTTAAGCCAAAGACAGGTTGGTTCCAACTTCCAAGTAGGTGTCCCAATGACAATTACATACGTTAAAATGGAGTTTCATTCGTGACAAAAGTGTGGGGTGAGGCTTACCATATTCCCCTAATGTTATCAACTTAATCATCAATATAATGTCATCCGTCTCTTTCAATATAAGATGGAACACAGCTTCCTTTGAGATTTTCTTATCTTTGTGAAGTATTGTACACGGCTATCTTTTATCTCCATATTCCATATCTTTATTTTGTGTTTAATTGACATTCACTTGAAGTGCAATTATCTCTCACTTTTCAGTTTTCACTACTTTTTTTGAGAGTTATTGGACTCACGGGCATGCACTCCCATATGTCACTATAGCTACTTCACATCTAATAGATAATATTCTCCTCAAATTAATTCTAATTTGATTTTTTTTTATTAAATAATGTGTTTGCATGAGGTATTATAACATAAACAAGTAGTTTTTATTAATAAAGAAAAACTAATTAATAACGGTGTAGAATGATCTTATTTTGTAATGATAAATACTTATTTTGAAAGTTACTTTCTCACATATTGTGTCACAAAATTACGGGTCACACTGCATACACTTATCTTTTTGTGAATGACATGTGAGGTTGCCCCCACCTTACCCTTAGCATTTTACTCTCATGGTCGTTGAGTACTTAACCAGTCACAAAGCAGCATAATTGATAATTGGGTCCTATGGCTTACTTGCATTGCCGACAAATTGGGACAAATAGACCGGCGTGGAGTTGGTGTAGTCGTACAAATTTTGGGTACTGGGGAATGGTAACCCACAAAGGCCATGACTCATTGAGAGAGAGAGAGAGATTATAATCTGCAAAATTTAAGCTGTGGGGTTGGGTTTTGGTTTGTGAGTGTATGTCTCATCAAGTTTTTTATGTCCTTTAGAATACAGACAAATGGTAAAAGTTTGTGTCACATTTTCATGTCCCACCAACTCATCGTGTTGTTTCATAATTAATAGCTACCCCTCCCTTCCCATATAATCCAAAAAGGGGTTTTTCTTTGGAGGTCGGTCTTTCAATGAATCATCAGAGTTTTCTGAGGGAATCTTCTTCATGTATCTATGAAGAAAAAGTGGCTAAGTATGAGTACTGCGTTGTCTCCATAGGCCCTTGCTGTTGGTTCCTTATAATGTAACGAAAATGACAGAAATGAACTCTCTATCTTGTCAATCGTAAAGAATATAAAAAGAAGAAAAATTTTGTTAAACTTCCTTTTTTTTTTCATGATTTGGTTTGTAGTGGTATGTGTTCCATGTGGATCTGTTCTGATTGTCTTGCTAGGGCAGTGATTTTTCACCGGGGAAGGCTTGTGTCCAGTGAATTTTTTCACTGGACACGGCCAGATTTGGATACGTGTCCACTCTTGGACACGTATCCAAATCTGGCCGTGTCCAGTGAAAAAATTCACTGGACACAAACCTTGCCCTCACCTATGCCTATGGTTGAGGACAATTTTGGCACAACCAAGGCCTATAACACATTAATATGGCTCATGAAATTTAGCCCAAACCTATTGGTGTAGCCCAAGAAAAGAGAGAGTTTTCTTATGTGTATTGAAGGAAAAATGAAAGTTATAAATCAGCTAAAACACCAAGCCCAATACAAATTAGCAAGAGGACCATTTTTGGTCATTTTCTTCTTCCTTCTGCTGTATGGACCAAGCTCAATACATAGGAGCAAAAACAAATGAGCTTATGGATTGGAAGGCAAAAGAGACATTTAGCATCCACTTGGACCCACTCAAAAATCCCACAAATGAGCTTGGAAGACATGTGAGACCATTGAGTTTGAGATTGATGCCATGTTTAAGTAAAACAAAGACAACTCGTGAAAACAAAAAATATATATCTATCGCGTATAAGTTTTTACCAAACACACAACCCCTTTTCAGTTTCACCATTAATGCAAGACTGATGTGATCCCTTAAATTTTTATTTTCTTCTTCCTTCTGCTGAATGGACCAAGGTCACTTTCTGGTTTGAAAAAAAATGGAAAAAAAATTAACATTCCATTTTTTCTTCCAATGTATTGTGATAAGCATGTTGATGAAATTTATTAGGGCTATGAAGAGTAATTAGTAACAAGTGAGATTGGTACGTACAAGACTTGACCTTTACCTATTTTGATAATTAATGGATATTGGATAAACACTAAAAAGAAAATTAGGATTGATTGAGGAATCCTTGATCTTTACAGATTACTCTGCATAAATAATTCTTATATGATGATTTTATTCAAATAAACTACTTTTCTTTTTATACAAGATAAGCCCTGCATTTTAGGAACAAACTATCCTAATAAAACTCAAACACTAGCTCCACTAGCCGTTACCCCCCAAACACTTAATAAACAAATTCCCTTATCCTACTAAAATGCAAATACAAATGCAATTAATCCTAATATTATGTAACAACTTATTATGATCCTAAAATTAAGCAAACATCCAAATATTCTGCAGCAAGCATAATGTTAAAATTTGTAACAGAAACTCCACTTTTTTTGCACGTAACAGAGATGAGTCTTTTGTTTCCTTTGTGCAGTGTGAGATACTCTTGTTCCTATCTGTTTTTAATTCTTTCTTATATCACAAACCACCTCAATCACCGCAATTTATTTTTTTCTTTGAAGAGTTTCAACTTGTGATATTTGCTTTTGTGATTTTTTGTTTTTTATTATCATACTAAGATACTAATCGATTTTTGGTGTAGATAGAGATTGAACTCCAAATCTTTTATTCAACTATCAGAACCTTTACTAATTAAACTAACTAGAACCCACATATTTCTTAGATAAAGGAAGAAAGCCAAACACCCTTAAGTCTCGTTCACATTCATTGAATAATAAAGAAGGATAAGGTCAATAAACTAAGTTTAATCTTCGTTGCATCCTCTCTTGTCATTCTTGGCAAAAGGAAAAACAAACCAAAAAGGCTTCTTGAGATAGCTGGCTAGAAATAGAATCAAATCTTTATGTCATATGGACCACTTAAATTCATTTTCTTTCAAATCATTCGCAGTCATCAAATAATAAAACATTAATGGGAATATGTCTCTTGGTTGAAAAGGATCGAATACTTTAGAAAAGCAGTGTGTGCTATTACATGCGTTTATATAAAATAATTAGAATATGAAACAGAGAAGGTAACGTGGTGCACCAGAGTTGTAGAAGTTGTATAAATTTTGTATTACGAAAATTTATTGACTTGACATAATTAGAATGAAGTAGTTGATACTTGAGATAGTCTTTAACGTAAAGCAATAAATCAAAAGAAATTCTGAATCAATATCAGAATATGATTCAAGAATGACTGCTACGGGATCAATTTGACAATTGAAATGCATCTGTCAACAACTTTGGAAGATATTGGAGTACGTACAACCTATATTGGTGCTCTATACAATTGCTTTATTGGATAAATTTATCGTCATGTTTTGAGAGGTTATTCCTTTTATAATAAGTTTATTGTAGACATAATGGTGCTCCATTCACTTGATTATTGAATGAATGTTTCATCATGTATTGTCACAATGACAATTAAAAAGAAAGAGGTAATTACCAAATAACATTTTTTGATCTTATTTTCCTTGATTTTGTATGTTTTGGGTCGAGAGAGACATAAAATTAGAACAAAAATACATATTTGTCTTAATTTTTAATAGAGATTGGTTACAACAGGCAAACGGAGCAAACCTCAAATGAGTAAAGTGATATTTTTTAAACCACAAGTAAAGTGATTTAAAGTCAAATCACATGTGATTTTACTGTAATTACCCAAAAAGAAAATTATCAAGAAAATTGACAATTATTGGGTCAACCTTGCCAACATGGTCTTTCTTAGGCTATTAGGACAACCTATTTGCTTATCCCCATGGACAACAGTATGAAAATGATTGACAATCCCTAAATTCAATTACATATTGTTAGACTAATACAAATTATTTGTATTTGATTTTTTTTTTCATTTTAAACTTTAGTTATTTTATAAACAAAATCAAATAAATACATGACAAATAATAATTGGTGCTACATAAAATGGAACACAAAATTTATAATTATTGCCTAATGCATAATTTGTGCACGTGCACATCCAAAACCTAAACTCAAACTAATAATTTTGCACAAATCTTAGCAAATTTATCAAAATAACTTGAATTCATTACAACAACAAAAAAAGAAAAGAAAAAACCCTTTAAATTCTTGAAGAACAAGCATAAATACTCACTCAAATATTAGGGAGATTAACGAAACAAACCCAAGCCATAGGAGACATTGTGTAATTTCTTCTTGTATTTTACTATTTTTATTTTCAAGGGGATGATTCTCGCCTTATAGAAGAGAGATGTTTTTTTTATTTAGAAACAAACATACACATAAGGGAGAGGGAAATATATTCTAATATAAAAACACACCATAAGTCCACTCAAAAGCTATAGAAAAGAGATGTTAAAAGTAAATATTTAAAGATACTTCAAAATAAAAGCTTTTATTTCCATAAAAGACGAAAGTTCAAGTTTTATCCATCGACAAAAACAACTAAATAAACTAAAAAAAAAAAGGTTTTGCGCTTCACAGTCACACTACCCTTTTTAAGCCCATTTTGCCAACAAGGACATGCCTCCAGCACCAAGAAGAACGGCAAGAAAAGCTAGCATTTGAAGCGTTACGTTTTGTTGCAACTTGGACCCCATGAAATCAACAGCAAGGAGATTAACCAACGCCATATAGTTCAATATACCCGCTGATGCTGCGTCCAATACTCCCACCACAATAAGAGCTATCGGGCTGTTCTCACTATAAATGTTTGATAGGCACAGCCCAAGAGCGATGCCAAATGGTGTAGTAATCGAGAAAAAGAACACCATTATCATGTTCATCTTCAATTTATAATCAGCCTGATCATGTATTTATATAATGCATATTAGAAACCATGTAATTGTATGATTTGGATGGGAAAAAAAAAAATTAGTAGTGTACGGATTATCAAAATTAACCTGTAGTATGCATCCTCCAAGACCCATTCCTTCAAAGAGCTGATGGAAGCACATAGCAATAATGAGTGGTCTGATCATGCATGGATTATGTGAGGCACCCAATGAGAGCCCAATCACCACCGAGTGCACCACAATCCCCACCTCTAAAACCTGCATTCAATACAAACACTTTGTTTATTGTTGAATATTGTTTGATTCTAGCTATGACACATTATTAAGTTACAAATATATTAAGGCTAAGAATGACTATATGAATATCGGAGTTTTAAATTCTTACACAAATGAATTAATGAAATGGAGCAAAGTCGAAGTTAAAAAAGTAATTACATTTAAAAAAAACTTCAAAATTTGATGTTGGTATATATTAACAAATGTATATATATACCTGAGCGACTACACGATGCCTTAACAATTTGGTATGACTATCATTGTGCACCAATTCGCCATTCCCAGCAGTGGTGTGTAATTCAGTGGTGGCTGCTGCCTTTTTCAAATCACTGCTGCTTCCAAAATCCGCACGAGCTTTAGGTTTGGCTGTGTGATAAGACATTGCAAGTGAGTCTAGCATTAGGGTTAACAAGGCAGATACCATAGCCACAAATGTTGAAAATGGAAATTTTTTCCAAGGGTGACGAGGCAAACAGTCGGACTGTAAGCAAGCGAAGGAATCAGGCAAAACATGCATGTAGCCAGTAGCGAGAATGACACCAGAGGCAAATGCTTTGATGATAGAAAATGCTTTGGAATCAGGGTTAAGAGCTGGAAAGGATTGTGTGAATAGTGGAAGGCACACACCAATCATGCTAAAGATTAAAATGGCAGCAATAGCAATGAGATTGAGTTTTAACGCCTTGGATTTGTCGTGACAACCATGTGTAGAATCGGCCACACATTGAGAATCCTCACCGGAAACAACTTGTAATGCAAAAGATAGAAGGAGGATGAAGAGAAAGAATGCATGGAACTTAGTGAATAATGCTGCCATTGTTGGCTAGAGATAATGACTGAGAGTGATCAGAGTGAGAGTGATAATTCACAATGACTAGCTTTGTGTATCACAGTAGTAGTAAGGTGGGGCGGTATTTAAGGAGTGAATATTTGAAAAAGTTACCTCTAGCAAATTAGGAAGCTTTACCATTTGTTAAATTGAGGCGTGTGCTTAAAAGTGTAATACATGCGGTGAGCACAGGGTAACACACAACTTAATTCACACATGGCATGTGAGTCACACACAAATAAGTTAAGTCACATCACACTCCAAACCAAATAATTAATTAAAGCCACTTCATCACACACACCGTCATTATTACCATAACCAAACAACCACAAATCTGCTACATATTTCATTTAAATTATGAATCTATTCAATTTAAAAGGGTTTTGAACATTTGATTATTGGGTTTTTTATAAATATTATTATTATTTTTAAATAAAGATGTAATGTCTGTTGCTAATAAAATTTACTTTGCTCTCATTTAACGTCATAGAGTAATACCAGGACTCATTGATTCTTTTGGTTAAGATTTGATTCTGCCACAACTAATCGCCAAAACTACTTCTAATGCCAGCACATTAATTTGATATTTATATATCTTCAATATTTTTATTGAAGAATTTCGGAGAATCAGGTACCTTCGAAATCACAAAATCCTGATTCAAATTTGTATTCCAGTTATGCCGCAAACTCTATCCCCCTTTCAACTTCGAATTCAAATTTGAACAGACACCCACATACCGAAAATTCTGAGATGAACCCAATCTTAGTGGGAATCAATTCGGATACTACCCCTACTGAGGTTAGTGATCTAATCAAAACCACCCCGATATGTATGGAGAAGGAGATGTTTCCTGAGCCACAGTGGTGGAAAGTTGGTTGATATAGTGTGACGTTGTAGCAGTTGTAGATATCCTTTTATTCACATTAAAGACGGTTGTGAATTTTGGGTAGCTTAGAATTTTGTATAAAATGATGCATTCCAAATTTTATAATTGTAATTACCTTCACTGGAAAGTGTATAGAATATTACTGCCGGTACAATCCTAAGCTTTACCTTAAAGTAATGTACTTTACAGGGTTACTGTTATTATTTACTGACAATTGATACATACAATTTTAGGGTAATACACTCTTAGAGCAAGAAAGATGATGATAGTTATGAGATACGACCAAATTCAGAATGTTAATTTGGCTTGTCAGTGGAGAAATATATTGATTAGTTTTTAAAAAGTTTCAACTATTAAAGGTTGTCCAAAATGATGTACTAAATCTGAGTTTTTTATCTTAAATATTATTTTCCTATCAAATCAATGCATTTTTTGTTCGTTAGAAATGGATGCTGGCATGCACTGTACTTGATAGATTTTGTCACACAAACAATGAACAGAAATATATATTTGCATATTGTGATATTATTATTATTATTATATTGTTGTTATTGTTGTTACGATTATCTATGATTCTATATGAAAAATATCGTTGAATTTTCCTGTACAGGTTGTTATACAAGAAAACCATAAAGATGTAATTTTTCTGATAATCATCACTAACCCCATTTCAACTCTTTCACAGATTCCTCTGTTTCTCTAAATTTAAATGGTCCTCACGAAGGCAAAATTGGTGCTTGCAGCAGTATTTTCTTTTATTTTCTATGTTCAGCTATTTTTCAACTCTTTATTAATTTTTTCCCCGCACTTTGAAAAAAGTAGGTGTCATATTTTCTTTTGGCACAATGAACTCCAGCCCAAATAACACCTTCCTCTCTTGTAAAATCATTGTGGAGGGTACGTTTGTGGGTTTATGACCCATTGAGTGTGATTGTAACTTGTCAATAAAATTAAAAGTTTGAACAGTGTGCTTACAATATGGTTCATCTCATTATGTCATTTGCAAACACAAGTGTTTGTACAAAGTTCTGTAAAGTCAATAGGCTGTTATTTTAAGGTGGTCAAACTCTGATTTCAAGTACCTCTCTTCATTTCAATTTAAGCAGAAAATTACTAGGACCACAACAAATGACACAACTCACCCATTTGGACAATTGTGAGTAATAGTGGGTCAACAACTTGTCACTCACAATTCACCATGTGGGCAAGTTGTGCCACTTATTGTGGCACTAGCATTTTTCATAAGTATGTACTTATAGAAAAAGTAGCTTATTTAATAAAATGGAAGCATAAACATGCTTTAACAGCATGTGGGATGTCAAGAATATTGCAAAGGGTTTTGAATGCTTCTGCAAGGTTAACAAAAAAAAATTCTTAATTTGTAAGTGCATTTCTCAGCTCTCTCTCTCTCTCTCAATTTTTTTTATTGGAGTTCTATTTTCTTATATGAAGTTATCCAATCAAATTTCTAATCGATATATCCATTTTGAATAAAGATGTTTCTAATCTTTTCATTTCTAGATACAAGAATCACTCTAGTTAATATTGATTTTGGTAATTGTTGAGATCAGATCTTTCTTGGATTCTTAGAAAATTGTCATGCCTATTGTGCTTATACTTTTCTTCTCCATTTTACATGCAGTTGTTAAGGATCTTAAGTATCTTGACTCTCATGAGTGGGTTAAAGTTGAGGGGAATTCTGCTACTGTTGGTATAATTGACCATGATCAGGATCATTTAGGTGATGTTGTCTATGTTAAATTACTGGAAGTGGGGGCTCCTGTATCACATGGCAGCAGTTTTGGTGCGGTTGAAGTGTTAAGGCTACTAGTGTTATTTAGTTTAATCAGCTTTATTTTTTTATTATTCTTTTTGATTTTGGGATTTTTGAATTTTAGGGTTTAATTGGAGAAATTGCGACTGCCATCATTAGGAATAGATCTTAGCGAGTCTCTGTACGTTTGTGTCTGTTTACAAGGGCATTGCCTCTTATATCATCTATGTCATCAAATTGAGTGATATACTACCATCTTGCAATTCCCAACATCAATATTAACCCAAAGCCAAAGCGAAAGTTGTTCTGAATCAATCGCAGAGATTTGCACATATTGAGGGCGATGGTGATGGTCTCCCCTTCCTTATATTTATATATCAATTAGAAAAGCTGAGATTTGGATTTGGATCTCTCATTTATGTATTAGTTAGTTAAAATGGTTGATCTATGATTCTTTGATCAGAATATTTCGTTTTTGGAAATTAGGTTGGTTTGTTTTTGTCATTGGCATCATATTTACCAAGTTTTTTTTTTTAATTACTGCTGAGGTCAATGGGTTCTTGAATTTGGGCATTCATAAATCAATGTACTGTGTGCATGTGAAAGCTATACTTATTATATTGTTGTCAGTTTCTTGTTGTGTTGGAATTGTGATTAATCTTAGGTCAATTGTTCCTATAATTTTTTTTTTCTTTTTAATGAAAAATGAAACCTAAGCCATTGTCTGTCACATATAATTTGTTGAAAATTCAAACTCAAGTGTGATTGTTTGGAAGAAGTTGCTGTCAGTATGGACAATGATCTGTGCTACAGTGGTGGAAAGTGTGGTACATTTTTGTTTAATTAAATCATATGAAATATAGGATGTGTGATACCTCAAATGTAATATGATTGTTGAACACACTAATTCCATGATTATTATTTGACTTATTCAACACACTTCTTTGAGATTTTAATTTTTCATGGGACTACTTATCAAAAAAAAAAAAAAGAATCATGGGACTAAGATACTAGTGGCTCATTTTTTAAGAGAATTTCTAAGAACAAAGAAGGAATTTTATAGATGTAAAAGGGTTTTAAATGCTTCTGCAAGCTTAACACGCCAAATTCTTAATTTGTCAATGCATTGCTCATCTCTCTCTCCCTCTCTCTCTCAATTCTTTTATTGGAGTTCTGTTTTCTCATAGGAAGTTATCTGATTTAATTTCTAATTGATATATCCATATGGAATAAAGATGGTTCCTCCCATACAAATGATAATCTAGTTCATTGATTTTGTAGTATGCAGCAATATCTTTTCGTTTCTAGATATAGAATCACTTAAGGGGAAGAGGCTTTACTATGGAGTGGTGTTGTGTGTGTTGGTGTAGTTGAGAGGCAGTGGATCACTTGTTGGTTCATTGCAAGGTTGCGTACCAATTGTAGAGTTTTTTCTCTGAGATCTTTTTGTGTCTCTTGGCCTGAGAGAGTGGTTTACCTTTTGTTTGGGTGGTGCAATTGGTTGGGGAAGCACTCCTCGGGTATTAGGAACTTGCTGCCATTATGCATGATGTGGACAATCTGGAGAGAATGAAACAAGCGTACTTTTGAGGATTTGGAGAGTATAGGGACAAGCTCATTGCCTCATTTGTAAACACTTAGTTTGATTGGTCTCATCCTTAGGGATTCACATCTAGTGACTCCATTCCCATGTTTTTAGAGTCTCTTTCTTGCTGTACATAGCTTCTGTTTTTTTGGCGTAATTATTTTGGCTACTTTATGCTTTCTTTTTTTAAATAAATTATTCTTTTCTATCAAAAAAATAATTGTTGAGATGGGATCTTTTTTTGGATTATAAGAAAATTGATCTTTTTTACAATTTTACAATTCCAAACACACCAAAATGCTTTTTATCACCAAACTTCTTCATATTATTTCTTATATTGAGTCTCCAGACTTTTTTGCAGCTCCCTTGAATCTTTAAGGCACTGCTTCATATATTGCGCAATACTGACTTTTTGATCAATGAACCATGCAAGTTTTATAGTATAGAGAACAGATCTGAAACAACTAAAAATCTATAAAATAAAAAATTGTTTTTTTATATCAATTCTTTGGTTCGAAGGTTTCATAAAATACTTGGCAAGGCGCAATAAAAATATTGAAGATATATAAATATCAAATTAATGTGCTGGCATTAGAAGTAGTTTTAGCTAAGGATATATTGTGGCAAAAACAAATCTTAACCAAAAGAATCAATAAGTCCTGGTATTACTCTATGACGTTTTTTTATTTTTATTTTTTGATGTACATAGATGACATGTTATATATATATATATATATATATATATATATATATATATATATATATATATATAAAACCGAAACTTTTAAACCTCTCACAATTTTCTACGTCGCCACTATTTTCTTTTTCTTTTTATTATAGATTCTTTTTACTTAATATGATAGAGCTTACTCATTTGCATTATCACATCAAACTTCGCAGTGGAATATATATGACTTTGATAATAATGAGAGCTCAACACTTTCTATTAAGTTGCAATTAACACGAGCACGCCATAAATTTTTTGAAGGGCCAAACTAAAATAACAAGACAAAATTCTCTCTCTCTCTCTCTCTCTCTCTCTCTCTCTCTCTCTCTCTCTATATATATATATATATATATATATATATATATGTAGTGGGCCTTTTTTGGTTGAATTGGGTTGGGCTACCTCTTGTGGTATCGGGCCCAAATATTTTGAGTAAGGGAATTGAGACCGGTCCAACTGCAACTCAATTTGGTTCGGTTTATGCGCAAACTGTGCCCCGTCTACCAGGAGCACGTTTACGGCAGGCAAAATTGCTTTAGATGAGTTGTGGCAGGCAGATATGATAATAATAAAATAAAATGAAGTACTTTGATATCTTTATTATAGTAAGCAAATAATCCTTACTTAGGGAAAGATAATCACAGATTAACAACAATTATTTTATAAGAAAAATAAGGGAAACAAGTGGGTAATATATGGATTGATTGAAAGAGGAAAAGAAATCAGATTAAATTTGATCCACAGGACCAAAGCCAGAGAGGGAAGAACGCTTCTTCTCAAAGTGAATAATCTCCCAGGGAGATCCTGCCGTGGAAATTAATCACTTTGAGAGAAACGGACCTAAATAGTTGGTGCACAGGAGATCCCTTTGTTTCTGGCAGAGAGCAGGACTTTGAGAGAGAGAGAGGGAATCAACCTATTGGTACATGTCTGCTACTCTAACTCTCTATCTTTCTCTTCTCTCTTCTTCTAAAATTCCATTTTCTTATCTTTTTTTCTTACTGCTTTTTTTCTTAATACTTGTTTTCTATTTTCTGGTTTTCAAATCCCTAAAACCGTAATGCTTTTTCCTTTTTGTACACGGCAAAGACCCCCCTTTATATATAGTGCCTGTCGTAACCGGATTTTACTATTTTGGTCCTCAACAACCTCTATCTAGTCTTGGTGTACTTGTCAACCACCACTGGTCCGTTTGTGTGCCACTTCCCTTCGCTAGACAAAGGAAAACTATTTTATTTGTTTGTCTGTCGTGGCACCCTTTCCTGCTATGGTCTAGGTGCCTTCAATCTCCCTATCCCTCATGGCATGCACCTAGTGGTTCTAACACAACTTTGCTTCTTTTGGGTGGTATGTCATCCCAATAGGACACTTCTCCCAAAAGAACCCAACCAAGAACCTCAAAATAGGTCTTTCCCCTCTCCCCACCACCAAATCATGCCCTCTTACCTCTGACCCATGACCTCACCGTGTCTTATATTGGTGGTGAAGTCTGGGCCTTGCGTGTGCCTTTCTTCCATGTATGTCCAAAATCTGTCTGCTGCTCATGCGTTTGTCGTGGTTGGCCTACATAGTTTGCCATCCATTTTCTACTATATTCTAGTTCCCCTTTCCTTTATGGGTTGCCCTACTTAAGGACTGGGCCTTGCATAACGATGGGCTTTGCTTTTCTTCAGCCCACCTTTTTCTGCTACACTTTCTTGCCATACCATTCTATCATTCCTGCTGTGAAGTTGTTTGCCTCAATCTTGCTGGGCCTCTTTGAGCCTGTTGTTTATTCTTCTCCTAACGGCCCAGTACGGCCATTGGTTCTTTTATTACATTACTGGCGAGCTCCTGTGTCCCATTTGTTTTCCTTTTGGCGTCCCGGGCCCATTTGCTTTCCTTGGGCTTCCTCGGCCCTTTTCTTAACTTTGCATTCTCATGGGTTTTTACTAAATTCTTTGGTCTTTTATGGCCCAATTACATTATCCTTTATCCTTGGGGCTCATGGGCTTGCCATCAACCCTTTACTTTCTTTACTTTCATTACTTTGGGCTTGCCGTGGCCCATTCTCGCTTTTCCACATCATATACTACCTATGGTTTGCTTTTTCTCTCTTTCTGGGCTCCTTTAAGCCCATTTACCTCCTCAAGGCCCATTTGTTTATCTCATGGGCCTGTGATCCATTTTTCCTGTCGTTTGGGCTTAATGGGTCCATCAATCCCTTACTTTCTTTGTTTTCATTACTTTAGGTTTACCATGGCCAATTCTCGCTTTTCCACATCATATACTACCCATGGTTTGCTTTTTCTCTCTTTCTAGGCTCCTTTAAGCCCATTTACCTCCTTAAGGCCCATTTGTTTATCTCATGGGTCTGTGATCCATTATGCCTGCCGTTTGGGTTTAATGGGTTTTCTATCTATTTGCCAAATCTCTTTTATGTCCGTGTTGTTGGGCTTCTCCTTCCCACTTGGGCTTCCAAAATGGCCCTCAACAATATATATATATATATATATATATATATATATATATATATATATTTATATTTTATATAATTAACATTAACTCAATAAAGTTGTACTCTTCCCTCTTTCATGGTTATATAGATCTTGAACTAAATTTTTTAGTAATCTTTTTTTTGACATATATAGTTAAACAAATACTCAAAAACTCTTTCCCAAAAACTCAAAAACTCTTCAACCCTTTCAAGTAAAGCAAGTCCATTGCACACAAAAAGTTACTTTTTTCTATTTTATACACCTATTTTTACAAAACATCAGTTTATTTATTCTACACATTTATGCAATAAAAATTTATTCTTTTACAATTTTTTATTATTCTCTCCCTCGCTGCCTCCTCTCCCTCATAGACCCAACACGCAAAGGAAAGTAGCAGTTGTTTTCGTTGGCGTGCGAGCTTCATTGTTTTCGTCGGCGTGCGAGCTTCATTGTTTTCGTCGGAGTCCAGTTTCGACGGTCTGGTGATCGAAATGGCTTCGCTTCTTGGATCGGTCTTCTTATGCTCCGCTTAGCACTGAAGATCTAGGTCCTTCAAGCCTTTTTTGTTGTTAATTTTCTTTATTTCTTGTTTGGCTGGTGAGAAAGTGATGGCAAAGAGTAGAAATAGAAAGAAAGACGATCGGCAACCAAAGATCTGTTGATTTTCTTTGTGTTTGTTTTTTTTTTTTCTTGTTTTCTTTGTGTTTTTCTCGGCAACCAAACAAATCCTGTGTAATACTAATTTCTTGTTTTACTTGATTTTGGAAGAAATATTTTGATGTGGTGTTCTCTGTTGATGCATGGTGTGGCGTTCTCTGATGATTAACGGCAATGAGAGTGAGAGCAACCAAAGAGACAGAGAGAAGGAGAGAGAAAAAATCATTAAAATATTAAATGCAAGTGCTATAATAACCGTGCATATATGCATGATTACTGTAGCAATTATGCATAAATGCACAATTTTACACCCATTGTTATGGGTGTTTTTTTGGCCAAAATGTGTAAAAGGAATAACTTTTTTTATTTTGCAGTACTTTACACAAGCTAATGGGGTTGCTCTAACTTCTCTTTTTTAGGCCTATCACGTGCACGTTCTTTATTTCTGCAAAAATAAGTCTTTGTATGCCTCAGTATTAGTTCATTGAATTAGTCAATAGATAAATGCATATATTAACTATCCATTGTTGTACATTAATTATTTATATTAAATGAATTTATATGATTATTTTTATAAAATCTATATAGAAAATAATTTTTAGATGGAATAATAATAATAAATTTAGAATATGACATTCTTACACATGTTTAGTTGCTTTTACAACAATTGTCACAAAAGCCATAAAAAAAATTAAATATTTGTCAATTCACTAAAATTAATTTTAATCTTTTAAATTTCCTAACTCCTTTGTGTGTGCCTATGGAACTAACACTGTAGTATGTATTATATGTAATTAGAAAGATTACTAATATAATAAATATGTTTATTTTGTAAATTATATTGATTATTTTAAGTATAATGAAATTTTAATATAATTTTTCTAAGATTTATATGAGAAACAATTGGTTTTTTTATGTAAGAAACAATTGATTTGAAATATGGCATTTTTACTCATATTTAGTTGTTTTTGCAACAATTGAAACCATGTCCAACAAAAAGGGGGGGGGGGGGGAGTTTAGTATCACACAATCAAGAATGTAAAAAAAAAAAAATAATAATAATAATTGAAGGATATATGCATTTTTTAGTAGGCATATGAAACATGCCTATCTATATTAGCTACTATATCATGAATTTTCAATTTGTAAACACATATATATAGTATGATCAAATCACTATACTACTCTTAGTGTATTTCTATTTTTTCTATATATAAAAATAACTAAATATTACATTTTTTTACAATGAAATTTATTGAAACATCTTTTTTATACATCGATAGTTGGGGTGGGGATATGAATCATGAATGTTTCTATTGGAAATTGAGGTGCCAATCAGTTAAATTACAAGAATTTTTTTACAACTTATTGAAATATTGGAGAAAATTAATAATAAATTACACCGTACATCGTGCGGAAACTCAACTAGTTATTTCTAATTATTCACCCAAAATAAAATGATAAACCTATTATCATGAAACAATTACTTTTCAATCAAAATTCTGTTTTTATCTATTAGATAAAAATATAAATTTATTAGCTGATGCAACTAATGAGCATTTTTAAATAGAATATCACATGCATGTAGCCAGTAGCAAGAATGACACCAGAGGCAAATGCTTTGATAATAGAAAATGATTTGGAATCAAGGTTAAGAGCTGGTACGGATTGTGTGAATAGGGGAAGGCACAAACCAATCATGCTAAAGATTAAAATGGCAGCAATAGCAATGAGATTGAGTTTTAACGTCTTGGATTTGTCGTGACAACCATGTGTAGATTCTGTCACACATTGGGAATCCTCACCGGAAACAACTTGTAATGCGAAAGATAGAAGGAGGAGGAAGAGAAAGAATGCATGGAACTTAGTGAATAATGTTGCCATTGTTGGCTAGAGATAATGACTGAGAGTGATCAAAGTGAGAGTGATCATTCACAATGACTAGCTTTGTGTATCACAGTAGTAGTAAGGTGGGGTGGTATTTAAGGAGTGAATATTTGAAAAAGTTACCTAGCGAATTAGGAAGCTTTATCATTTGTTGAATTGAGGCATCTGCTTAAGAGTGTAATACATGCGGTGAGAACAGGGCAACACATGCCTTAATTCACCCATGGCGTATGAGTCACACACAAATAAGTTTAGACACATCACACTCCAAACCAATTAATTAATTAAAGCCACTTCATCACACACACAGTCATCATTACCATAACCAACAACCACTTTGCTACATATTTAAATTATGAATCTGTGCAATTTAAAGTGGTTTTGAACATTTATTCATTGGGTTTTTTTTTTTAAATATTATTTTTTTTATATAAAAAAAAATGTAATGTCTCTTGTTAGTAAAATTTACTTTGCTCTCATTTTAATCTTAAATTTCCTCAAGAAAACTCCAAAAAAATAATAAAATAAAATCCAATTGATACAAAGACCCAAAAAATAATAGCATCTATTGGCATCAATATCTCCTCTGATATTTTTTTTTGGGATAAAATCCTCCAAATCCAAACACCAAAAAATCTATATCAAATTCCCAAATCAGCTAAACAGAGGAAAAAAATAAATTAATCCCATGAAAATCAGGATTCCTTTAAATGCAAAAAGATTTATAAAAAAAAAAAAAGAATTGAATATAACGAATCTTCCCTTTGATGAAGTAGTGCTGAAGTAGTGCTGTAGTAGTCTGGTAGATGATGCCAAGAAGTGTACCACAGTACACAACTACTACAGTGGGTTAGTGACATTTATTTATTATATTTTATATACTTTGTGCTTATTATATGTTTTATTAGTGGTTCACATGCAGCTTGCCCTTTTTATGTTCTAATATTTTATGTCAAATTAAAAATTTATAAGCGTTTTTATGCTCTGTTATTTTATGTCATATTTAAATTTAATAACAGTAGTTTCGATCTGTTGAGTGTTTGTTTATTTGAAATTGGTTTAAGTAATTAAAGTTTGTAATTGTTATATGTTTTTTTATTACATATTTATACTCCATCAAGTAGTACTTGTGAGTAAGATAAAAGAATGAGTAATTCAATGAAGGAAATCATTCACAATTTATGCATATTTTTTATATAAAAAAAGTTCAAAATTTGGAGATTATTGTTCAAAAATACTGAAATAAGTTAAAAGATGTGAACTTAAAAAAATAGATATCACTTTAATTGAACGTGATCATAAATAATGATAATATATATATATATATATATATATATATATATATATATATATATATATATGTTAATGAGTTTTTGAGTAATTGTTTAACTATATATGTCAAAAAAAAGATTACTAAAAAATTTTGTTCAAGATCTATATAACCATGAAAGAGGGAAGAGTACAACTTTATTGAGTTAATGTTAATTATATATAATAAAAAAAATTATATAGAATTTTGTCTTGTTATTTTACTTTGGCCCTTCAAAATATTTCTGGCGTGCTCGTGTTAATTGCAACTTAATAGAAAGTGTTGAGCTCTCATTATTATCAAAGTGATATATATTCCACTGCGAAGTTTGATGTGGTAATGCAAATGAGTAAGCTCTATCATATTAAGTAAAAAGAATCTAAAATAAAAAGAAAAAGAAAATAGGGTGATGTAGAAAATTGTGGGATTTGGTTATATATATATATATATATATATATATATATATAACATGTCATATATGTCCATCAAAAAAACAAAAACAAAAAAAAGGTCATAGAGTAATACCAGGACTTATTGATTCTTTTGGTTAAGATTTGTTTTAGCCACAATATATCCTTAGCTAAAACTACTTCTAATGCCAGCACATTAATTTGCTAAGTATTTTATATATCTTCAATATTTTTATTGCGCCTTGCCTAGTATTTTATGACCAAGTCATGCTAAGTGCTAACCATTCCTAAAAGAGAAGAGAAACCTTGACTATACTAAGATGAAACCTTTGAACCAAAGAATTGATATAAAAAAACAATTTTTTATTTTATAGATTTTTAGTTGTTTCAGTTCTGTTCTCTATACTATACAACTTGCATGGTTCATTGATCAAAAAGTCAGTATTGCGCAATATATGAAGCAGTGCCTTAAAGATTCAAGGGAGCTGCAAAAAAGACTGGATACTCAATATAAGAAATAATATGAAGAAGTTTGGTGATAAAAATCATTTTGGTGTGTTTGGAATTGTGAGAATTATTGTTGATTTTTAAAAAAATTTATATTATATCGATTATATAATTGGTTTACACAAATGCATGTTATGAACCATTTAAGAAATGTTATTAATTTTTTTGCACATTCCAAACCCCACAATACATTTTCTAGCTCATCTTCAAGGTCACTGTGAAACACAAGAAAACGTATAATTTTTTTTTTCTTTTTTGATTAAAAAAACTTAGACTTATTGTTGTTTAAGGAGTTTGGAGATAGATTATTAGATAGTGTGAAAACAAACAACAAATTGATATTGTGCTGCCTTACCAAATACGGTGAAGGCTCTTTGCATTTATACACTGATCAGTTACAGAGTTTCTGTTTTTGACAGATGTACATGAAGAGTTTGAATTTAAATATACAACAGCTAAAATGCTATCTGTGAGCTGAGTTGTTGCCATCTTGGCTGTTGTTGTAATCTTGGTTGTTATTCTCCAGTTGTGTGATCTTGATATTTGAATTTTGAATGGCAGAGGTAATCTTATCCTTAATAGATAGTAACCAAAATCTGAGAATTTTATGTCTCTATGTAGGACAAGATTAATTCTATTAGAACCGTTTGACAAATTACTGTACCTTGACACTAAGAAATTACTGCACTTATTAGTAACTTAATTAATCAATCAATAAATCAATATATATATATATATATATGTAAAAGCAAAAACCTCATATTGGAGAGAATGAGGTTGTGCCATATGGCGCATTCCTTGAAGTTCTTTGTATTTAGTTTTCTATTTCAACGAAATTTGCATTTATATTAAAGTATTAGTTCATTGAATTAGCCAATAGATAAATGCATATATTAACTATCTATTGTTGTTATATTAAATAAATTTATATGATTATTTTTATAAAATCTATATAGAAAATAATTTTTAATTGGAATAATAATAATAAATTTAGAATATGACATTCTTATTCATGTTTAGTTGCTTTAACAACAATTGTCACAAAAGCCATAAAAAAAAAAATTAAATATTTGTCAATTCACTAAAATTAATTTTAATCCTTTAAATTTCCTAACTCCTTTGTATGTGCCTGTGGAACTAACACTATAGTATGTATTATATGTAATTAGAAAGATTACTAATATAATAAATATGTTTATTTTTTTAATTATATTTATTATTTTAAGTATAATGAAATTTTAATATAATTTTTCTAAGATTTATATGAGAAACAATTGGTTTTTTTATGTAAGAAATAATTGATCTAAAATATGACATTTTTACTCAAATTTAGTTGTTTTTGCAACAATTGAAACCATGTCCAACAAAAAGGAGGGGAGAGTTTAGTATCACACAATCAAGAATGTAAAAAAAACAAAAAAACAAAGAAAAAAAATTGAAGGATATATGCATTTTTTAGTAGGCATATGAAACGTGTCTATCTATATCAGCTACTATATCATGAATTTTCAATTTGTAAACACACACACACATATATATATAGTATGATCAAATCACTATACTACTCTTAGTGTATTTCTATTTTTTCTATATATAAAATAACTAAAGATTACAATTTTTTACAATGAAATTTATTGAAATATATTTTTTATACATCGATAGTTGGGGTGGGGATATGAATCTTGAATGTTTCTATTGGAAATTGAGATGCCAATCAGTTAAATTACAAGATTTTTGGTACAACTTATTGAAATATTAGAGAAAATTAATAATAAATTACACCGCACTTCATGTAGAAACTCAACTATTTATTTCTAATTATTCACCCAAAATAAAATGATAAACCTATTCTTAGCTATTATGATGAAACAATTATTTTTCAATCAAAATTTTGTTTTTATCTGTTAGATAGAAATATAAATTTATTAGTTGATGCAACTAATGAGCATTTTTAAATAGAATTTCACATGCAACAAATTGAACAATATTCTCAATTCTCAACCCCCAATTTTTCTCTCTCCTTGATTTTCTGATTGTTAGTTGGATCCCCAAGATTTTGGAATATTCCAACTATAGACTGAATGATAATATTTGTTTGAATAATTGTTTCGAAGAAAAATAGTAGATGCCAAACTTAAATACCTCCCTATACTGAGAGAACATCATCACAACCAATTTCCCTATTCTTCAAGTCCCTCAGCACAATTAACTATTAAGTTCAATATTGAAAAACTGAATTAGCAATCCATTTTAATTATATAATCCACCATTCTAGCCATATATATTGTCACTAATGTCAATGAATGGATTCTATGATGGAGATGTGTTATGAAGCTGCAGTAGTTCTATTGAACAAACGTCAATTGGAGTATATATTGATATTGTATTTGACTTTCATATTGTATAATCCACCATTCTGGCCATATATATTGTCAATAATGTCAATGAATGGATTCTATGATGGAGATGTGTTATGAAGCTGCAGTAGTTCTATTGAACAAACGTCAATTGGAGTATATATTAACATTGTATTCAACTTTCATATTGTGTGTATGAATACTCATTTTTTAATCAATATCAAAGGTTGGAGAGCACCAAATTTTTGTGAAAAAAATAGTTTAATTATGTTTGTCTCAATCTAAAAAAAATATACTCCATTTCTATATATAGCTTCTGATTTTCATTATCAAAAAATTAATAGGCATGAAAAGCTATAAAATATTGGCTTAAAGAGGACTCATAAATTTTATAATTGTGGACGTATACAATAGAAAAAGCTATTCATTATATCCATTTGACATTTGAAATAATGCATAACTTTTTTTTTCTTAGCAAAAAATAAAAATAAAAAGAAATAAAGAAAATTTCAATTAACAATTTATATATATAAAAAATAAAAAATAAATAAAGCCAAAACAAACTAAATACATTTTAAAAAATAAAGTAAAAGATCATACACTTCATATTCAATTGTAATTATATCATCTTAAAACGCACCAAGATTAAGCTAAAATGTATTTTATATATATTTATTGTATTCAAAGATTGTTGGATTAGTTAGCTTCAATCACTCTCTCTAGGAGAGCTCTCCCTTTCTCAAAGGCTTTTTGCCGGCGTTCTACATTCTATTTTCTCACTCTTTTCACTTACCACTACACCTATCACTTGTTACTACCTTTAATTCTCTTCACCACAGCCGTCTTTTCCCATTATTGTCAACCACCTTTTCTTTACTCCTCCTTGTACTTCTAAACCACCCCATGCATGTGAAGCTTGTGTCCCTGTTTTCAAGCTCCTAGTTTTTCTTACTTTCCTATCTCCACGTTTTAGTTTTACCCTTTATCCATCTGTTTGACTTCTTTCCACACTTTCCTTTTGCGGGAGGGGCTTCTGTCCAATGATCAGTGATTACTGGATTCGTTAGGATACGGACACGTGTCCAATCTTGAACATGTGTCCACATCGTAACGTGTCCAGTGCTCACTGACACTGGACATAAGCTCCTCCCTCCTTTTGCTTTTTCACTTTTGTTCCCAACTCAGGTCAACTTTCCTTTCTTTCTTTTGTTTCCCTCCTTGCATGTAACCTTCATATTCTCTTATCTCCTGTGGTCCTCATGGCTGACCCTGTCAACGTCAGAGAATATGGGTGGGTTGAAAGTAGCGACTCAGATGTTACTGCAAAGTTGTTTGCAAATGAAGTTGAGTTAGATTATTGATCCAGCGAGGAAGACGAAGTACCTTTTGCACGCCATGGCCCCATAGTGGAAGCAAATTTGGAGGAATTAGCGAATCAGAGAGAGTTTTGGAACTCCTGTGCTATTGGTTTCATTTTAGATTATAGAAAGTTCTCAATCAGTCATCTCCAACACATTCTTAATGCTGCATGGAGGCTTAGAGGGTCAGTAACCATTGTGGGTAGGGATTTCTATTTCTATCTGCTACATTTTGACTTGATTGAGGACTTGAATGATGTATGTAATGATAGCCCTTGGGCTGTTGAAGGTGCCCTATTTGTAATGGAAAGGTGGCGGTCTAACTTAGTGCTTGAACGCCTACAACTGAACTTTGTATCCTTGTGGGTTCAACTACATGGACTACCACTGGAATATTAATATCCAGAAATGGCTGAGACAGATTATGGGGATTGTAGAACGAGTGGACTAGGAAGACCTTATGCCTCGAAACATACGTTTTATGCATATCAAAATTAGAGTGAATCCATGGATGCCTGTGGTTTCAGGATTAATTATGCTAAAGTTGGACAATGGATCAAAAACATGGATACAATGTAAGTATGAAAGGGTTCACAAACTTGCAACAGATGTGGGATGATTCGTCATATGCGAGGACGGTGCACCCAAAGCATGGAGGATATAAAGATGATGATATTCCGACAACAATACCGAATTCAAAATTTACACCAGGTTAGATACAGTTTTGATGCACTAGAACCTCCGTTTAGTAATGATTTGAGAGCCTTCTACAACAAAAGAAGGAGATGGACTACTAGGCCTAACTTTGGTAACATGCAACACCAATCTCAACCTCCAAATTATCCTCATCACCCACCCCATAGACCCATGCATGTCCCAACATCACCATCTAGCTCATCCAATATACATGCAACAAGCTTCCAAAGATATCCTAACCCTAAAACACCCCATTTTCCCAACCCTGTTCCACCTATATCTTTACAGAGGAACCCACGTAACCTACTCCCTTCACATCAGTGGCGACTCCAGAAATTTTTCTCAGGGTGTTCCTGAGTGGGCTTGCCCTGTTACAATTTTTTTTTCTTCAAATTCTTTGTTACAATTCTTTCTTTTTTAGATTTTAGTTCAAATTTTTTTTTTTAGCTTTTTCTTTTTGCTTGAAAGCAATGTTATGAATACCGTTATGAATACCGTTATGAATACCGTTTTGGACCCTATTTCGGTTTGTTTTGTGAAACGGAATATTTTGGTACCGATCTATTTCGACGTACCATTTCAAGGTGTTTCGGGTTTTCTAAAAAAAATTAAAAATAATATATATTTATATTTTCTTATACAACATAAAATTATTGATCCAAATAAGTAAACCTCAAATAAAACAAATCATTTAGTTTTTCTTTTTTGACACTCATATCATTTAGTTATTACATAACAATTACTATTTTAGAATATTAAAACATAAATATGTAATTAAAAAATGAAAAACAACAACTAAAAATAGTGCAGTAAAAGTGCATATATGTATATCAAGTATCAACCCACTGCAAAACTGCTTTTTGTCTTTTATAATGTGTATTCACTTACTTTTAAGAGACCATAGACCACTACCCCCAATTCAATGCCACGGCCCGATCCACCCCCACACTAAGAGACAAGAGCCGATCAGCAATTTCAACAAAATTACATATTTTTATATTTATATACACTTACACAAACAGTAAAAAGCTAATCAATTTATATTGTCAAAAGAAGACAAACAGTAAAAAGCTAAGCAATTTATATTGTCAAAAGGAGACAAAAGCAGAAAAGCTAAGCAATATATATAATTATATTGTCAAAAGATAAGTCTAAACACACAAGTCAGACACTCAAACTATGAGAATTGAGTATGAGAGAGAGAGAGAGAGAGAGAGAGAGAGAGAGAGAGAGAGAGAGAGAGAATAAGAGCGAAGATGAGATAGGGAAAATTAGAAAAGGAAAGAGAACTGAAATACCGTCGCCAATCTCACTTTTGCCGTCTCCAATCTCCGCGTAACGGTCAAGCTAACGGTCCAGAACCGTTAGGCCAAGGTGTCCGTGGTGCCCTCCGCCGCCGCGTTAGTCATCAAGGCGCTAAAGGAGCTTGAGCGCGATCGGAATAAGACGAAGAACATCAAGCACAACGGTAACATCTCGCTCGACGATGTCATCAAGATCGCTAAGGTGATAAAGCCTAGGTCTATGGTGAAGGATCTTAGTGGGATTGTAAAGGAGATTCTGGGAGCTTAGGGTTTGCTTTAGCCTTTATTGGGGTATGGTTTTTTTTTTTTTTAGAATCTGTGGGTTTGCTACTGTTGGGCTTGCCATGGGCTTGATGTTGGTTGGGCTTGCCATCTGTTTTTTTTTTTTTTAGAATCTGTGGGCTTGCCGTTTGCTCTATTACAATTTTTTTTTTTTTTTCAAATTTTAGTTCAAATTTTTTTTTTGGGCTTTTTTTTTTCCCTTGAAAGTAGAACAAATAAATTTTTTTTTTTTTTTTTTAATTTGAGGGTGTTCCTAATTTTCATTGAGAGTGTTCCTAATTTTTTTTTTTAAGGGTAAACAAATAAAAAAAATTAATTATTATATATAATTTTTTTTTTCAGGTCAGGGTGTTCCTGGGAGCACCCTGACCATAATGTGGCATCACCACTGCTTCACATGAAGTAACACTCAAGCCTCCACCCAAGCCACCATTAACCAAGCCATACACTCCTTGCACATAGGCAATCCTTCATACCCAAGTACTCCTTTTAACACTCCAGTCTCATCCACCCCACATTCCACACTTGACAGGGCTTACCCAAACCAACCAATTCCACCCCCTACCAACAATCAAACCTCATTACCCATTTTCACCCAACGTCCTCTAGGGTTCCCCACAAGATCGTTGAATTTAAGATGGACAAGATTGAAGGCACTGGTCCATTCATCACCAATGGAGAATTGAGAGAAACAGAGTGTTTAAACTCAGATACAAAGATTGACTCGGTCACTACATTGATGTTTAACCTCGATTAACCTGAATAAGGAACACCCAGAAGTATTACCAAATTCGACTTGGAACAGAGGGCAAATACCTGAATCACCTAGCTCAATGATTGAGACATTGGTATAGTGAGTGGATAAAGGTAGATTCAAGTTCGAAGTAGGGATTCAAGCAATGGGCCACAATTAGTTCGAAATAAAGCCTAATCCATTAACCTAAGTACTCCACAGGATACGTTGGCCCAACATGCTAAACCAACACATACAGAACATGGACCTCCTACAGGTGAGATGCTTGGGCCTTGCCCAGTCAAAGATGCAGGTTTACACACTCTAAGCAACCCGAGCCCAATATCTCTTAACTCTGATATCCTTTCCCCCATCTCAGTGAGATCAGACCCCTACCCTTTACCTTGCTTGAATGGAGAAAAGAGATCAGAACCTGTTACTAACCAACATGCTAGGAATAGGTCATGCAGGAAATGATTACACATGGAGTTTGGTAGATTAGGGAGAAACATTCGCCGAAAATTATTGTGTGGCCTCTACCAGAAGGAATCTACCAAAGACAGTCACTTTGAAGGTATAGAGATTGGTGCAAGAGTGGTCAGTGTTACAAAGGTAGAGGATGAATAGCAGATAAGACAAGAAGGGAATAATGCTGAAAATGGGTTCTTGGAAGCTGACCCACATCAGCTTCCCCAGCAACCATGAAAGTCCTCCATTGGAACTGTAGAGGTTTGGGCAAATCCTCTGCAGTTCTTCAATGTTAGAAAATTGCCCTCAAGTTTAAGTCAGATATTCTATTTCTAATGTAAACTTGACTAAAGAAGGATAAAGGTAGAGAAATTTAGGATAAGTGCAGTTTTTCTAAAGGATGGGAATACCCGAGAGAAGGGCTCAATGGGGGTTTAGTGCTTGTCTAGACTCCTTAACAAAAATTACACATAGTCCATGCCTCAAAGCATCTTGTACATACTGATTTATAGGACAACAAAGGCAATCCGCTATCTATCACCTTTATCTATGGTCACCCTAAAGTGTCGAAGAGAGATGAGGTTTGGATGAAATTAAGGAGTTTTAAGTTGTTAGCCCATTCTAACTGGTTGTGTATTGGGGACTTTAATCAAGTCCTCAATGAAGATGACAAATTTTCTTTCGATAGGGGTACTGTTTCTAGGGCAGATTCATTTCAAAAACTAATCTCTGACTTAGGCTTGTGTGAGGTGATAACTTCTAGACAGAAATTTACTTGGATGAATAGGAGGGATGGGGAAGATTTTGTAATGGAATGACTTGATAGGGCATTTGCTAGTGTGGATTGGGTGAATGCCTACCCTGGTTACTCTCTTAGAAATCTTCCTATTGTTCAATCAAACCATGGTCCTATTTTGCTTGATTTTGAAATCAACCAATCCTTCAGGTGTAGACCCTTCAAATTTGAGAGAATGTGGAAGACACATCCTACATGCAGATGAGTAGTCCAGAAAGCTTGGAATTTTCAGGTAGTTGGTTCTAGGGCATACCGACTAAAGAACAAACTATCAAGTGTGAGGAAGAATCTCATCAGTTGGAACAAGCAAGTTTTTGGTAAAGTTGAGAATGACATTCGGCTCAAACAAGCTCAATTGCAATCCACCCAAAATTCTATTCTCACAGTTGATGATGTTAGAAAGGAAAAATTGTTTAGAGAGGAGCTTGAAACACTTATGCACAGAGAGGAAGTAATGTGGTCTCAGAAAGCTAGATGCAATTGGGTGATTCTAGGAGACAAGAATACGAGGTATTTCCAAACTATGGTGAAGCAAAGACGAGCAAGGAGTAGGATCTTACATTTGAAAACTAATGATGGTGAAGTAATTGAAGATTAGGGAGGAATTGAACAACTGCTCTTACAACACTTCAAGCAATCTAATGAGAGGACCACCACAACTAATGTTAACTATATTCTTGAGGAGATCAAAACCTTGCCTATCCCACAAATATCCAACCAACAAACTTTGGCTCTTACCGCACCAGTGACAAATGAAGAGATTGAATTCACTATCTTCCACCTTGGAGCTTTCAAAGCACCAGGACCAAATGAAATTCCAGCCTTTTTCTATCAGGAATATTCGAACTTGGTGAAATATGACATCTTTAACTATGTTTAGGCCTTCTTCCATTCAGGTTCTTTACTCAAAACACTTAACCAAACATTGATTACTCTAATTCCTAAAAATTCTTGCCCTGATAATGTCAACCATTTTAGGCCTATTAGGTTATGCAATGTCATATACAAAGTTATTTCCAAAATTCTAGTTAATAGGTTTAAACCCTTCATGGATTACCTCATCACCCCTTTTCAAAATGCCTTCATTAAAGGGAGGAACATCTTTGATAACATTTTAATTGCACATGAAATTTTTGACATGTTAGGCAAAATGAAGGGTAGGAAAGGTTGTTTTGGAGCTTTAAAGATTGACATCTATTGCTCTCTTTTTTTTTTTTATTGTTGCAAATCCATATAATATTTTGCTATCTACCATCAGATTTTTATAAACTACTACAAAATATGTCACTTTTGTTGTCTCTTAATTCACTAATGGGAAGCATTGATTTAAATTTTTAATCAAATTTGTATTGCCTAGGTATGAGTTCCGGAAATACACAAGTGCATCCTATAAACTAGCTTCTGAGCACATGTGTAACGTGCTCAAGTGCTCTACTATTTTTTAGATAAATTTTAATAATTTGCACCAATTATAATTTGAGATTAATATATTTTTTAATCATAAAAAAACCTAGGGGTGTAATGAAAAAAATATTTCACCCACAAATGCATAATACTCATCATATCCTTAGACTTTATGATGGAAAATGTAGTAATCCTAAATTATAATATATGCAAATTATTAAAATTTACCCAAAAAATGAAAGAGTCTTTGAACACGCGTGTGGGCACGTGCTTAAAGGATAGTTCTAGTTATCGCAGACATCTAGATTGCCATACAACAACAAAAAAAAAAAAAACCAAATCCCTCTCAATCAGGGGCGTAGCCAGGAATACAGACTTGGGGGGGCCGGGTTGCAACAGAGATATACCAAATATAATTTTTAAGTCTATTGGATACAAAATTATCAACTTTCTTATATTATTGTATACTTGAACATGTTGGGAATTCAACCGAAATTTCAAACCTGTGAGAAACAAAAAAATAAAGAAAACAAAACGCCAAAAGTAAAACAATCACATGCACAAGATAGTATTTACGTGGTTCGGCAATTTGCCTACGTCCACAGAGTTGCAGGGATTTCACTATTATCAAAGAAAATTACAATGTGTGGCTACAGTGTTTTTCTTTCTCAAAAACAACAACAAGACAAAACCCTAATCACAAAAAAAAACAGCTTTTATATCCTGCGCACAGGATTCACAATGGGTTACAAAATGGGCCAAAAAATTTTTGTCGGCTCAAACCTCCGCTCCATGGACTAAGCCTCAGTAAATCTCCCATTATTCGGGTCAAGTCAGGTCATCAACCGAATCAAATCATGTCTGCCGACGATTTTTCATGGAATAAAATTCATCCATTATCATCTCTATAGTGAAATTCCCTGCAATTTCCTTCTCTATATAAACTATCATATTATCTGCCAAAAGCTCATCCTCCATTCTATTGCGAAGTCTTGCTTTTAACAGTTTCATAGCTGAGAAAGCTCGTTCTGTAGTTGCTGTAGAAACTGGAAGGGTCAACACAAGACGAATAAGTCTATCAATCAAAAAATATATTTTAGACTTTCCTGAAATTTTTAATCCCCTACATAGCTCGGAAATTGTACTCATATTCTGAAAATCTTGATGTTTTATCACATCAAGCTCATAATGTCGCAATTGAGACTCCAAAAGTTCTTGTTCATGTTCAGTGAAATCTTGAGGATAATATTTCTTAACCAAATTGCATATATCAACAATCTTGAATAATCTAAAAGTATCCTTGGGATTTAAAGCTGAACTAAGAATGACAAGTTCCGTTGTTAGCTCACAAAATCTACTTTTCAATTCTTGCAATTGAAAGTCTATTGCAACTGTAAATATGCCAATTCTAAAATGATGTTCCATTGTTAAATCGTCATCTTGACGACGATATCTACCTCGACCTTTAGTGTAACGAGCATTCATATCAGAAATATCAATTTCATGTTGCTCACAAAATGAGATAACACTAGCAAGTAAAGGCTCCCATCCATCATCTCTCAACTCTTGAATAAGTGATTTTGTAGTTGAAACTAAATGCATGGCATTTAAAAGGTCTTGAGATTGTTGTTGCAAAGCTTGGCAAAGAACATTAGTAATTCCCATTATCTCTTTCATCAAATGCAAGATTAAAATAAATTCAAATGATGTTAATACTTGATAAGCTCCCTCGGCATCACCGCGTTGTTTATAATTAGCCCCTTCCTCAGAAATAGTGTTGATAACTTTGCAAGTAGCATCAAACATTTTAATCAAACTACAAATAGATTGAAAATGAGATCCCCACCTAGTATCTCCAGCTCGTTGCAAAGTACCAATCTGGTTTGCACCTCTTCCAGTCTCAATTTCATTAGAAGCAATCATATTCTCAACTTGTTCTGCTTGAGCATGTTGCAATTCATCACTGCGCTTACTAGAACCAACAACAATATTGATAATATTGACCAAATGATCAAAGAATTGATGAACATCTTTTACTTCTCTAGATGCTGTAACTAGAGCTAATTGCAACCTATGAGCCATACAATGTACATAATAAGCATATGGGCAATCTTTAAGAAAAAGAGCTTGTAATCCATTCCATTCACCACGCATGTTACTAGCCTCATCATATCCTTGACCTCGAATATTTTCAATGTGGAGGTTATAACGAGAAAGGACAGCACATATCTCATTCTTTAAAGTCAATGCAGTAGTGTCTCTAACATGCACAACATGAAAAAAACGTTCTTTAATAAAACCTTCTTTATCAACAAATCTCAAAATGATGGCCATTTGCTCTCTCTTCGACTCATCCCGAGCTTCATCAACAAGAATGCAGAATTTTGCATCTCCAATTTCTTCACGAATAGCATTTCGCACATTATTAGCAAGAATATGCAAAATCTCCTTTTGAATTGTGGGTGATGTATATTTGGCATTTCCAGGAGCATTTTCCAAGACAACACTAGCTACTTTGTCATTGAAAGTTGATGTGAATTTTATCAATTCAATAAAATTTCCTCTATTTTTTGAATCAAGGCTTTCATCATGACCTCTAAAGCACAAGCTTGGAATGCTAGCCATCGAGCACACTCTATTGAGGTTTTGAGCCGCAACCGATTATTCTCTAATTCTTTTGACGTTTGTTTCTCAATTAACTTGTCAATATGTCGTGAATAATTCTGTAAATCCTCGCAACATTTCACAGCAATTTTATGTGGAGAGTTTGGTTCTTTCCCTTCATGACGAATTAAAGGACAATTCATTCCATCTTTCACCTTTTTCCAATTATTAAAACCTGTTGAAATGAATACATCTGATCCGGGACGACCTGTTGGTTTCTTACTAAAAAGGTAGCAAGGTAGACAATATAATGCATCCGTTGAAGGCGAGTATTCCAACCAATCCTCATGTGAAATATACCATAAATGTTGAAATCGACGACGATGAGTATCATTATTGTATGGATAGACTATATCTTTAGGTTGGTATGGACCATTTATGAGATAAGCTCGTCGGATTTCATCTTGTTTGTTGATAGGAAATTCACATATTTGTTTACGTGTTCCTGGATCACGATCTATCTCTTCGGATTGAAGTTTTGGACATTTGGAGGGGTGTTCATCAGGCATCGAAGTATTAACATTTGTTTCTACAGCCACAGGTGTCCTAATTTCTGAATTGCTAACATCTTTTTTCTTAAAGAATGCCTCAATTGTTTTTCGTTTGCTCATAATTCTTTTAACTTTAAGAATATGACTCAATTAACCTGAAAAGAATTTTAAAAAATAAAATTTTAATTAGAAATTTTTGCTTAGTTATATGAATGTTATTCATACTCAAGGAAAAAACAAAATTTTCACTATAATTTAAACAGTCAACCCATTTTTAATACAACTTTAATTAATAATAACCTCTCAAATAATTTAATTAATTTATCTTTTATAATGTATTGGTTAATTTAATTATATAGCTTTAATTATTATTGTTTAGCATAACAATAAATTATATTGCTTTAATTTATTTGTCATTAATTATAAATGCTTTAATCTTAGTTGGTAATTACGAGTATGTTACACGTAAAATATGCGTACATACGTAACAATTAATAAAACGTAAACAAAAAATATAACAATAAAACGCGTACATACGTAAACACTAAAACACATATCCTTTGTTACAATTCCTAAAATATAACAATAAACAATTAAATAATTCTTAAAAAATTGCAATAAATGATAGCTAATAATTTAATTATTAGCTTTTAAATAAATATAAATTATTATTTAATAATGTTGGTTTACACTAAAAACCAACACACTAATCATGGACCAACAAAAAAGAATAACCGGATAAGATAAAAGACACAAACAGAAAAAAAAAAAAAAATAAAAATAAAAAAAAAAAAAAATAAAAAATAAAAAAAAATCAACGAATGAGGCTCAAATGCTATTAAAGTTAAAAAGAATAAAAAGAGTAAAAGACAAATCAGATATAAACCAATGAATGAGGGCCATGAGGCAGGCTCAGATGCTATTAAAGCTTAAAAGAATAAAAAGGCAGATTTCAAAACATTAAACATACGCATTTGGTCATTCAGAGAGAGAGAGAGATTGAAAAACCTGAGGGCCGGACTGCCGGAGCCGGAGCGGAGAAGCAACGAGTCAACGGACAACGGCCGTCGGCAGATCTCCGATGACCGATCTACCGCTGCGTCTACTGTCTATAGATCTCTGACCGAGCACCGGAGCGATGAGAGGCTGATCTCCGATCTGCGATGACGGGCGAGCGTCGACGGCGACGACGAGCGAGCTGCGGCGTCGCGGCGACCGGGCGACGTGACCGTGGGTTTGCTGGGGTTTGATTTTTATTTGTGTATTGGCGATTTCTTTTTTTTTTTCTAAATAAAAACCTCTGTTTCTCTGTGTTTCTCTCTGTTGCTCTGTCTCTGTGTTTGGTTCACTGAGTGTTGAGTTTGGTTTGCTGTTGAGTGTTGAGTTTGATTTGCTCTATAGGCAGTCTCTATAGGCAGTATCGGGCATTGGGCAGACTGCCACCGATTTGATTTCTCTGCCACTGCCAGCGACGTGATGGTTAGATTTTCTCAATCTCGGTAATTTTTTTTTTTTTTTTTTTTTCGGTTGAGAATGCGTGGGCTTGCCGTGGGCTTAGCTTGTGGGCTTCTCTGTAAATTTTTTTTTTTTTTTTTCAGATTTTAGTTCAATTTATTTTGGGCTTTTTTTTTTTTTTTTTTTTTTGCTTGAAAGTAGAACAGATAATTTTTTTTTTTTTTTTTTTTAATTTGAGGATGTTCTTAATTTCTGATTGAGGCCTGGGAAAATGGGTGAGAAATTGGTGGGGGGGCCGGCTGTCTAAGGTTGGGGGGGCCTAATTATTTTTTCTTCCTAGTCTAATGGGGAAAAAAAATTTTTTGGGGGGGCCAAGCCACTATGTGGCTCCGCCCCTGATCTCAATCAGTCGAGTAGTATCGAGACTACAGTCAGGCTTAAGTGATGTTGGATCGGTCAAGTGCGCAATTGAGCCTGTAATCGAGCTTGCAACTTCAACTTGATTTTCAACAACAAATTCTAGCTAGAACACAAAAGACTTTCAACTCAAAGTATAATAGGACATGTTTTAGATACAATTTACCATTACTAAATTATACAAAATATGACCCTAAAACTTTCTTATTTTGTGAGACCAGTATATCGCATGACATCTTAGGTCAGTACTATAAAAAGTAAGAACATATGTAAACAAAATATTTGCTACATGACATCACTTAATTATCATTATGAGTAATAAGAATAACACAAAGTAAGGGTAACAATTTAAAGACTAAATTGAAAATTCGATAATTCGAAGATGAAATTGAAATCTATATAAAATTTAAGTAAAAGTTGCATTCTGACCCTTTTTATTTTATAAATTGAAATCTATGTATTAGATCTAATACATCCCCGAAGGAAAATGGTAAAGGAACACAGCTTAAGGAAAAATCCTTCACAACGTCAATAAAATAAAAGATGGTAAGAAATTTATAACTTTAATTGAAACATTAATTAAAGAATATGCAAGTAGCAAATGGAAACCATATTCCTTCTTTTTAAAACATTGAGCCCTTTGTTCCTTTCTTAAATCTTCTTCTTTTTTTTCCTTTCTTTCTTTCAAATCAAGTGGCTGCCTGACAAACACTCAAGCCGCATTATTTCTCCACAACGTAATCTGCCAAGCAATGCTTTAGTATGCGCACTTATAGATGAAAATGGCCCTCGCTGGGATGAAGACAGGGTGCGCTCTGAATTTTACCCTCATGAGGCCAGAATAGTCTTAGGCATCCCTCTCAGTTCACGGCTTCCACCAGACAAGCTCATATGGACCGGGACAAAACCTGGGAGTTATTCAACAGGAAGCGCATATAAACTGTTGGCAGAAAAACCCAGCTGTGGCCCATCGGATCCATTAGCACATAGCAGGTTTTGGAAGTTCATTTGAGAACTGGAGGTCCCAAACAAAATCAAACACTTTATCTGGCGTGCATGCCGTGAATCGTTGCCCACAAAAAAGAACCTATACTCCAGGAATGTGACACGAAACAACACCTGTGACCTTCGCCAAGAGGGGGTGGAGGACGTAATCCATTCGTTATGGGGCTGTCTAGTCTTGAAAGGAATTTGGTGGGAAGAACCTTGCCTTAGACCGCAGCTCTACACTCAGTTTGTGGATTTCAGAGACTTATGGTTAGGTGTCACAAACATTGAGGACCAACACTTAGCGGAGAGATTCGCTTTTGTAGCGTGGAGTATATGGCACACTCGCAATGCTAGCAGAATGAAGATCCCTTGCTTACCATACGCGAGACTGTATCAGGACCCAATGGATCGGCTTCAGGAATACCTAGCAGCCCAAACACTCGATGAACCAACTGACTCACCTGTTCTGGACCAAGAGATACACCAAGTTCCTACCAAATGGAGTCCACCATGTAGTAACATCTACAAAGCAAATTTTGACGGAGCAGTATTCCAAGAGTTACAAAAGGCTGGCGTCGGTGTGGTCATCAGGAACTCGAACGGTGAGGTAATCGGTGCACTCTCTGAGAGCTACTTCCTACCAGCAACAGTGGAAGATGTGGAGGCAATTGCATGCAGAAAGGCAATCTCCTTTGCAATAAATCTCGGCTTGGAGAATGTGGTCTTCGAAGGCGACTCAGAAACAATCATCAAAGCCCTCAACTCTGCCTTTACGTGTCTTACTTCTTTTGGTCATATTATTGATGATGCCAGAACCTTGGCTTTGTGTTTTGACACCTTTTCTTTTATACATGTTAAAAGAAGTGGGAATGCTGTAGCTGACAAATTGGCAAAGCTAGCCAAGTACTCCCACAGTCAGGTTTGGTATGATGACATACCCTATGATGTGAAACAACTTGCACTGGTGGACAATAGTTTCCATTAAGTTCGAATGAAAGTTTTGTCTTGTTTCTCCAAAAAAAAAAAAAAAAAAAAAAAGTGCTTAAGCCTTGTAGTTAACTTAGAATCTTTTTAGTAAGACCTAAAATCTCAAAAGGATTTAAGATTGATAAGATTTCGATGGTTAGTTTTCATGTCAAGTGGGTGCAAGAATAAAATCAAAACGTTTTCAAAATATAATAGTTTACCCCTTTTTATTGAGATTTATGGTTTCTTTATCACCTTATTGTGACTTGTCAAAAAGTAGTTAAGATTTTCTCAAATAATAACTCAAGTTTAATTTCAAAAAAGTTAAGATTTTCTCAGATAATAACTCAAGCTTAATTTCCTTTTGAAAGAGGCAAAAGCCACTTTATGGTGATTTTTTTTTTCTTTTAATCTAAAGGTGAACATGACACTATTAACAATCTCATCCCTATAAATTTTCAATTCTAACGCACTAGTTTACGTTACCATTACCTTTTTTTTTCTTTTTTCTTTTTTGAGAAAGCGTCACCATTACATTTAAGAACATCAAAACAATCATGTTATTAATTCATATATAATTGAACCATAGATAAATTCATAACACCCATAATATTCTAGTATTATATGGATAAATTTAGCTTCTTTATATATATTTATTAAGAAGAATAACAATAACTTTATTGAGAAGCTCCATGAAATGCTAAATAGCTAAGCCCAAGAGACCAATCTTGCAGGACAGAGTGAATGGCCATTTCACTTCTCAAGCTCATCTGGATCCATCGCTCCACGAAATGCTAAATAGCTAAGCCCAAGAGACCAATCTTGCAGGATAGAGTCAATGGCCATATCACTTTTCAAGCTCATCTCCATCTTCATGATCATACCACAAACCCTTTCGGAGTCCAACCAATACAATACAGAATCCAAATCTTGCAATGATAAGGCAATTAGAGCATTACCCCTCAAGATCATACCATTGTGTCCATATTAGTAACTAGCATGATTGGCGTGAGCTTGCCTAGTGTTACACGTTCAGTCCAAGCCTTACAGCCCGATCAAGATCTATTTATTATCGTTAAGTCTTTCGCCCGTGGCATTATACTCGCAACCGGGTTCATGCACGTTTTGCCTGACTCTTTTGATATGTTGAGGTCTAATTGCCTCAAACATAACCCATGGCACAACTTCCCCTTTTCAGGCTTTGTGGCTATGTTGTCTGCAGTAGTAACACTAATGGTGGATTCCATGGCCACTAGTATCCATAGCCGGAATTATTGTAATGCCGGATTTATCACTGCAGATAAAGATAGTAATGGTAGTAGTGTGAATGAAGGAGAGCAAGTAATTGCAGTGGCGAGCACGGGGCATTTACATTCTCACCATCAAGTAGTTATAAAGGCAGGAATAAGTACCGGGGGCTCCCAACTTTTACGTTATCGTGTGGTAGCCATGGTAAGAATATATTTAGATTCCTTTAAATTAACTATTCTTATCACCGCATACACTTGACGCGATGATTACTTCACAAATATAAGTGCTTGTAGAGTGTATGGAGTATGAATCGAGGTTCAAGATTATAAAAGGATATTTCAAATACATATATACTTAGTGTGCGTTTGATATTGGCTTAAAAAAATGTATTTCAAATACATATATAACAAAATTTTATGAAGTGGGATATAAGAAAAAAGGCATTCGATTAACATAAAATTTAACATGTATATTAAAACTAAATTAATAAAACATATAATTCCCCTAAAAGATTTTTAAAATATTGATACAATAAAAAGTTAATAAAATTTGTAACAAAATATATCCCTATATTTTATGCATATATAAGATTGAATTAAAACTCGACTTTAGCATTTTCTTTTCATAAAAAAAAAAATCTATTTAACATATGCAATGTCCAAAGGATTTTTTCTTTAAAATATGCCGGAGGTAGAAGACTTTCTACTTTATTATTACAAGCAAGCAGCTTGTATGTGTGTTTAGATACCTTACCAGTTACCATTTTGAATACAAAACACTAAAAACAAAGGCACCACAGATCCCCTCTCGAGACTCGATACAATTTACATAAACCTGTAGATTTCTTCAAAAGAATATGTTTTTATTATAAAATGAAATGCATGTATTAGAACTGGGAATTGTTGTTCATTCAGTTGTGATAGGGCTTTCATTAGGTGCCTCAAACAATACCTGCACAATAAAAGGTCTTGTGGCTGCACTTTGCTTCCATCAAATATTTGAAGGGATGAGTCTTGGTGGTTGCATTCTCCAGGTCCTTCAAAATTCTATGCTGTCTATCTTATTCCTTAATTTCATATACTTGACCTATAAAATACCACTTTCAATCAAACAATTCTCTTTACATAATTGTTCTTATACAGGCAGAATACAAGCTATTGAAGAAGGCAATTATGGTGTTCTTCTTCTCAGTGACAACTCCATTTGGAGTTGCCTTAGGGATTGCGTTGTCAAAAACGTACAAAGAAAATAGCACTAGTGCTTTGATCACCGTTGGACTACTTAATGCATCATCAACTGGCCTTTTGATCTACATGGCTCTGGTTGATCTACATGGCTCTGGTTGATCTTCTTTCTCCAGATTTTATGGCTCCAAAGTTGCAAGCTAGCATTAAGCTCCAAATTAAATGTTTCATGGCTGTTCTTTTGGGTGCTGGTGGCATGTCTTTGGGTGCATTTGTTTTGGCTGAAAAGGGTTTTAAGAAACCATTTTACACCCCTCTGTGTGTTTGGTAAACACAGAAAATTCGGTCAAACGGAAATCAGTTTCCGTGTTGACCGTAAAATATCCCTCTTTTGGCGTAAAACCATTTTAGGTTCTATTTTACCTTCTAATCAATTACACCCCAGGAAAATAGAAGAGAGAGAGAGAAATAGTAAGGAGATCGCACTAGAAGCCTTCTCTCATCGCACCCAACACCGGCCCCAACCCCAGATCGCACCGCCTGTAGCACCGGCGAGATCACACCCCAACACCGGCGAAAAAACGCACCCATAGTCGTCGTGGAAGCTCATCGGCACCGCCATCTAGATTGTCACCACCCAAAACCGATCTCGTCCTCGACCCACCTAAGACCGAGCTCGTTCTCGACACACCGATCTTGTTCTCCCTCTTGCTCAACGTCTCCTATCTGGCAGCCACCGACCACCAGCCCATTCCACTCCACCCCCAAACCCACACGATTTGGCTGTTGTCAGCCTCCACAAAACTATGATCTCTCTCTAGCCGCCACCGATCTATCTCTCTTTCATTCAATCTGTCGCTCTTTCTCTCTCCGATCTCACTTTCTTCCTCTGCTCAATGTTTTTATTTTGATTTTTGGTTGTGTTAAGCGTATATATTGAAATTTTCTGTAATAAAATTTGTTTGGATGCTAAGAAAATGGCTTAGAATAACATTTTTAGAATGTTACCAAACATCGAAAATCATTTTCTGGACTATTTTCCATTGCACAACCAAACACTCGGATTTTATTTTCTTTACGAGAATTCACGTACCCCTGCATTCATTTTACACTCAGAATTCGATTTACATTGAACCAAACACACCCTTTGATGGCAAAATGGGCATGAGATAATTAATTATATATGGATAAAATAATGTTGAGAAAATCTATGTAACAAATTGAAAGATACATATGTGTTCAATAAAATGTGTAAAGAAAATAGTTATCTTATATAATTTGCAAACCCAATCCAATCTGATTTGGGACTTATCATTTATAGAGTTATACAACTATACAAATTCAAATACAAAGGAAGTTCAAAATATAAATAACTCTACCTTATCCTGTCTTATCATATCTCAATCTAAAACTCTGTTACAATTCAAATCAAGAACTTAAATATCTATCTACAGCTGCTACACGAATTTGATTCAAATTTGAATTTATGCAGCTACATCACAACTACACGACACCATTATTTTGGGCTGGCAACCATATCCTTAACAAAATGTATTATATTTTGCTTATTTTTTGATAAGTAAGTCTTGTGTCACAACAATTTCCACTATTTTTGCCACAATTTGTCTAAGTGACGAGTTGTAAGTAGTGGAAATAAAATGATGGGTCCATGTGAGTCCATAATTCTGCTACTCACAAGGTGCCATATGGCAAAGTTGTAGCAAAGTTGTGAAATTAGTTATGGTACCAGACTTACTCTTTTTTTATCCTAAAATCAACCGCAATTAATGACATCATGATCAATTATCTAAGCATGCTATACAATGACATTTTCTTCAATTATAGAATTTGATAGTTACTATAGGGAAGAAAGAATTTGAACTTTATACATCTTTATTGAAAAGACTAGAAAGTTTCAATAGACTACAAAACTCTTGGTAATACAATTAATAACTTTTATGAAGGATTGACATTCTTATGACCCCCAACATTTGTTAAATCATGGATCTAGTCAATATCAAATGGTTAGATGGTTTCAAATCAACTTCTAACCTAAGCATGAGTGAGTTAGGAAAAAAAAAAAAACCAAACACCCCAATTATCTCTCTTTTCGCTCCTACCAAATAAGTGGAAATAGTCTTTTATCCATTTTCTCCTGTCTTTTCCATCATTTCTAAAACCACTCCTACCAAACACTCTTATTAAAGATGATTTCATATCTAGCTATTCATGTATGTATGATAGAAATGTAAAAAATATTCAAATAAGAGAAAATAATGAGATCTCATTAACCCCAGAGAGAGAGAGAGAGAGAAAGAGTTGCAACGGGATTTGTAAAGTTGTTGCACGTGTGACTTATAAGTTATAAGGTTTTCTTTTCATTCTTTTATATAATTATTGAATTATTAATTAGTCCAAATTCTACAAATAGATCAGAAAATTATAATGGCTGAGATTTTTGAAATATTAATTGAAATCAGTTAAGCAACTTACCTTCTATTTTTAACAATTAGTTGTGAGGGTGTGAGCCAAAACCAAAAGGCAGATATTTTTTTTTTTTAACAAACTTTATTATCTAATTTGTAAGAGTGGTTTTCATCATTTTTTTAAATAAAAATTTTAATAGTTGAAGAAAAGAGATTTGAACCATTGATGTCTTTGTTAGAAACACTAAAATATGTAAGTTGAGTTACAAAGTTTTTAGCCGATCCTTCACCAATTGAATGACTTGAATTGTCGGGGAAAATACTACTATTTTATGTTATATATGGTCCTATAATCCTATCAATCTTGATATTGTTTATCATAGCATAGATTATTCATACCAACCGATTAAAAACTGCAAGTTCATTCTAAACGCTGAAATTTATAAATAAATATAAATAATAATAAAAAATTTCCCGGTAATCCAATTATTTTCAAACTAAACTCATTTGCGAGTAATAAATACTAATAGTAATCTAAAAAGTGTGCAAACTTTGAAATACTACTCCAATACTAAACATGAAGTAACCCACAAACAACCATTATCAATTGTGAAAAGCCCGAAGACTTGTCGCCCAGAAACATTACTTAATTTATAATGTGCTTGGCCCAATTCCATGTCCATTGTCTCCTGTTACTTTCTTCATTTCATCTTATTTCATTCCATTGGTTGTTTTCCCTTGTTTCAACTTTCAAGTCGACTTTTTTTCTTTTTCTTTTTCTTTTTTAAATTCATTGTTACAACAAAGGGAGAGGAAAGATTTGACAAATCCTTATTCTCTTTACCACTGAGTTACTCGGCGCTTAGCTTACTAAAAACACATTGAACCTACAACTACATAAATAAACAAAAGTAATCACTTCAAATCTCTATCCTTTAACCCTTCCTTCTCTAGTAAGATTTTTTATTAGACGTTTTTATTTGGAAAATACCCAAAAAAATCTATATTATTGAAAATAATTGATACTAGAGCATTTTTAGAAACGCAAAAAAAAAAAAAAAAAAAAAAAAAATGAAAATGTTTTTGGCTGAAAATATTTAATGATCAGAAATCATTTCACGTTGAAACAAATGCAACCTTGAAAAAAATCCAAATGATATGAACCACAGACCACAGTGCTTACTACTAAGAGTTAAGGAATTTATTTATCAGTTTTGAAATTTAGGGAAAATCTTGCAACTGTACCATAGTTAATTAGGGGAAAGTGTATCTCATATACAATAATATTATACAAATTTGTTATTACACGTCCTTGCAACCAAGTACCATCTCCTTGATTGCTCCATGATGACAATTCCTTATTCTATAGGGTCTTCAAAGCAAGATTCTTCCCTAGGGAAACAATTCTCGAAGCAAAAGACTCCTCATCTGCTTCATATGCTTGGAAAAGTATTCTAAAAGGCCGGGACGTTATCGTACAAGGTGCTCTTTGGAGGATAGGCAATGGGAAAAGGGTGAGGATCTGGGGGGATAACTGGCTGCCATCAAAAACGTCAGCCAGAGTTGTTTCACCAGTCATACATGGGCAGGACAACTCAAATGTGGAGGCCCTAATTAATCCAAGGACTAGGTGTTGGAGGAATAATATAATAGACCACGTCTTTATTGTGCAGGAGGCTGAGGTAATTAAAAACATCCCACTTAGCTCAACAACCCAACCGGACATCCTTATTTGGCCGTTCACCCCTTCAGGTAGCTATTCAGTAAAATCGGGATACCGGTTCTTGCTGGAGAACTCTGCCCAATTCCAAAGCTCAGACCATGATGAGGAATACTGGGAAAAATTGTGGAGTCTGGAGGTACCTAGTAAAATAAAAAACTTTGTGTGGCGAGCTAGCAAAGATGCATTGCCCGTCAAGAAGAATTTGCTGTGTAGGAGGATTTCTCAGGATGGACAATGTGAGATTTGCAAAGCAGGAGATGAGGACTGTGTACACACTTTGTTCCTCTGTCCAGAGGTGCAAGCGATGTGGATCACTGATCCTCTGAACCAAATTCTATTATTATCAAAGGACAGAAAAATAGAATTCCAGCGCATTCACCCAGCCAAGGTAACGCCTCAGCACAGAAACCATACTAGATGGAAGCCGCCGGAGCAAGGAGTGTACAAGGTAAATTACGATGGGGCAGTGTTTAACCAACAGAACAGAGCAGGTCTCAGTGTAGTGATCAGAGACAATGAAGGAGTTGTTATGGCTTCGATGTCGCAGCAAATTCCACTCCCAACAACAGTGGCCCAAGTCGAAGCTCTCGCAGCCAGGAGAGCTGCTGCTTTTGCTTTGGAAATTGGTATTAATAAGGCGATACTGGAGGGCGATTCAAAAACTATCGTCAAGGAACTCTTGGAACCAACCCCCTCGCTGGCGCTGCATGGTCATTTGCTTCAGGATGTTAAGAGTTTGCAAAACTCCTTTAATTTCCTTAGCTTTACTCATGTACATCGTCAAGGGAATAATGTTGCACACGCTATGGCAAGAAGGGCTATTAAGCAGCCTAATTTAACTATCTGGATGGAAGATGTACCACTAGATATTCGCCAACTTGTAATGGCTGATTCAGCCACAATTTGATTTTTAATACATGTTAGCTTCTTTCTCAAAAAAAAAAAAAAAAAAGTACCATCTCCTTGTTCTTAAACTATTTTCTCTTTATTTTATTTTGACTAAATTATAAATCACACCATTTAACTTTGACATGTTTTTAATTCAGACATTTAAGTTTGATTTATTTTTCCCTTTTAAGTCTTTTAACAATTTCAATTATATACTTCTATTTAGTTCCATCCAAATCTTGCAATTTTTTTTAGTATTTTGTTCACTTTCATAACGACATCATTTTGGCATACTTAATGCTGTGGATTTTCTTAGTGTTTCTTTTTTTTTTTTTTTATGAATGATTTTTTTAGTGTTTTTAACGGAGACACATCTAGGAATCTAAATCCTCCCACAATCAGCTATTGAATTATCAAAAAAAAAAAACCGTTGTGTATTGAATAGAATAAATTAATTAAAGGACTACATAGAAAATGAATAGAAGTTAAAAATTGAAATAAGAAAAAAAAAAAAAAATATATATATATATATATATATATATAAACTCAAAAGAACTAAATTAAAAACATAGCAAAGTTAGAATTTGTAATTTAATATTTTATTTTTTCTTCTCCTTTCAGTTTTTCATGTATCCTTTTTAACAAACAGTACATCTTATTTTTCAAAGTTAGACGTTTCATGTTTTCAATTTATTAAATGTCTTTTACTTATTTGTATATTAATAATTTTTAACCAAGTTAACAAAAGTTTGCTCAGCATTTTACTTGAAGGAGAAAAGGAGATTTAAACAATAAACATATAATAACTTTACAAAAAAGATGTCATTTCGACTATCGCTTCGACACCTACCTATCCACTTTCTTAAATCTAATGTAATGAAACATTACCAATGTTTTTTGTTGCCCAGTCAATTTTTGATGGCAATCAATCATTAGAGTCCTTATGATTCAATTCATGAAAATCATAGGATTCCTGTCTTCATCACTATTATATATCCTGATTTCATATTCCAATTAACCACGTTACCTACCATACCCACCCTACCAAAAGATGTGAATTAAACAATTAATTTCTATTGATAATGGGAATGGCATTGGTAGGTTGCTCAAGAAAGTGACTTGAATCCAAAAGATGCATCAGCATCAGCTCAATTCTGCTTTAATAATTTAGGTTGATCATTCAGTAGAGCAACAAATACCAATCCCATGCTACATTATTATGATCTAGACCACAGAGGTTCACTGGTTAAAAAATTGTTGACTCTCAATCTTTCTTTCTTTCTTTTTTTTGCTGAATGAAATTTTTTTTATTAAAGACAGAACATAGCACATTACAAAGCAGCCTGAGTAATCTCCTTCAAGATTAACCTTATGTTTGGATGGAGGCTAACCTATTTCATCTCTTTCCATCTCTCACCATTTCAAACATATATACCCTAAAAGTTAACAAAACTTGGAGGGCTAAAATCCCAGAAGTAGTTAACTTTTTATTCAAAGGCAATCGTGGAATTGTATATATTCTCAAATCTAATTGACTAATTAATACATAATTTAGATATAATAAAAAAAATAAAAAAAGAAGAAGAAGTGGCCAAACAAACAGGGGTTATAGACAAATAAAAGAGTGTACCAAAGAATGACTTTCCAAAAAAGAAAAATAAAAAAATGCTGCCTGACCTTCCAACAAAAACACATTCATATTTTGGCTTGAAATTAATTTATATTGAATAAAACTAGGAAACATTATTTTGACATCTTGGATTGTGTGTGTTGTTATTTCATGCTCAAGAAACGTCGATAATTATTAAGTATTCTTAAAGTACCGTTAACATAATATTTTAAGTCAATAAAAAGAAAGCATTAAAAACAAAACAAAATGACATAAGCTCATTACTGAAAGGGGAGAAACATAAGTAGGTACTTGCATTAACATAAACGTGTTATATGGATCCGTTGGACAAGGGAATATTGTTTGGTTTCTCATAGGTGTTACTATAGAATAGAATTCCTGATTATGACACATTCATATTTATAGTGGCAATTTGTGAGACATGGAAATGTCATTAAAAGGTAGATTCTAAATGCAAGATACATATATTTTCTTTATGAAAGTGCAAGATATATATATACACATACAAGAAAGTAAATGATTAATTAATGTGGAATTGGTCTTATCTTATATAGTTGTATTGATAGTCCAAAACATCCAAATTGGTGGGACATAAGAGACAAGAAAAAAACCTCTAGTGTTCACACTGCTAAAAGAATATAGAAATGAGATATCAATATATATATATATATATATATATATTTTTTTTTTTTTTTATTAAAAAAAATAGAAGGAGACAGTGAGCAATCATTATTGTCTCATTTTCCGACCTCATTGTCAGTGAGATAATTTTTTATTAAAAAAAAAAAAGGAAATGTTAATGGCGTTGAAAAGTAAAAAACAAAGTCCACATATTTTCCTCCAATTAGACAGACAATGATGAAAAACCCATGTGATTGTGCAGCATAGCATTGGTTCTCTTAAAGCCAAGCTTTCTGACTGAGAATCTAACATTATTATTTTGATTTTAACGCCTTTTTTTTCTTTTTTCTTTTTTTTTTGTCCTCCAATCGAAGTTTTATCTTGGTGATTGAGGGAATAACTTGGATGGCGCGTAGTAGTTTACTATACATTTAATATTTCAACCCTATATGCTTGTTGTATTGTACTGGCTTTCAAACCGGTTCAACCTCTACAGTTAAAGACCAAGTGCATCTCCTATATTTATAATTCCATATGGATTTTTTTTAAATAGCATAGATTAATAATTTAATATCCTCTTAATGATCAAAGCTCATTCCATGGATGGGATGCCATTTTTACACACACATCAATATCATATCATATACTTATACTAATATAATAAAAGTTAGGTTTAGAAGTTGTGGTTGCGCCAAGTGGCTGCACTAAATTACAGAAATTTTTTTAAAATTTAAAAAAATTAAATATAATTTTTTTATACTTATCTTCTTCTCCTATAATTTCTAAATTGATAAAAATCTTAATTTAATTAGAATCCAAACTCTTCATCTAATCCTTTTATTATTATAATTTATAAGTTGATTAATTTTTTTTAATTTGATTACAATTTAAACTCTTTATCTAATCCTTTTTTTATTTAAACTATATTACTACGTGTAAAAATAATAATAATAATAACAACAACAACAACAACATAGTACACGTAAAAAAACAAAAAACTGTAACAATCTTCATACATTTCTTTTTCTTTTTTTAATTATATTACTCCTTGTAAAAAAAAAAAAAAACATAATACCATTAAAAAAACAGCTAAGTATCTCTTCACCCATGACTTTTTTTTTAGACAATTAATGTTCATACTGATTTACGAAAAATGTTTTTGGATAAAGTTAAAAAAAAATGTTGATGGTTCCTTAGAAATCAGTAGGTTGGTGAGTCTCGAACACTGATGATCTTAATACCTGATCCTGAAAATAAACAATAAATCAGAGGAGACCGGTGGGGACCGGCCAAAAATCCTTCGATGATGAAGTTAGCGAATTTCAGTAATTCCCAGTAATGAGAGAAAAACTTTTTTCTTTAAAGTAGAAATGTCTGAATCAATCTTACCTTCTCATCGAAGAGTGCTTATATAGCATGTGCAAAACGGTTATTTGTTTAGTAACCGTTCCTATTGTTGAGGAATCTGGAGGATTTGGGGGTAACCTCCATAACTACCACAGGAGTTACCTCAATCGTACTTCTGTTCCATAACAATCAATGAAGAACTTGGTGCATAGTAGTCCTAAAGAATGAATTCGTCCATTCTTTATTAGGGATAGACGAGATTATCATGGACGGCTTTGCATGTGTTCTATATCTTTGTAGAGTTCGTCTAAGCAAACAATTATGATGGACAAGTTTTCATGGAACCTTGCTCGTCCATGGACGAACGAGTTAATCAAGGACGTTAAGATAATCAATGGATATATTTACCTCATCCTGAATGGCCTTTCAATGGACGAGCCATACGGACGAAGATAGGACTAGGTGCTTTTTCTTAACACCATCAGTTCCCCCCTCGTCCACATGGGTCATCCAACAAATTGGGTATGCTGCCGACACGTCCTTTGATGTATACAGCTGGTGTTAATAGATTGATATGCCACATGTCATTTTTGTATTGGCAACTAGTCTCGTCAATTTAGCTTTCCGAGGTAGGTGCCACGTGTCAACTTTTCATTGGTGGTGTCATTTTAAATGCTTAGGTCACCATCCTATAAATAGTGGAATACCTTGCTTATCCTCTCTCATTTCAGAGATTTTCTTCCTTGACATCTCTCGTCTAGAGCCTCGTTTAGGAATTTCTCCGCGTCTAGGGTCCTCTTTCGTCTAGAGCCAGGTACTTTTCTTCTCTTCATCTTTAGGTTTTCAGTTTCTGTCAAAAATTTCAGTTGCTTCTTCGTCTACTGATAGTATTGACAGGGCCATAAACGAGTATTGTGAAGATACTAGTGATAGGTCTAGTTCTAGCAGTACTAGTGACTCTAGTGGAGGAAGTACAAACGAGAACTATTCTTCTGGGGCTCCTGGGTTTCCTATTGAGATCATCCAGGAACAACTTAGGAGAGCTTTTGGCTCTCAAGCTGGTTCCCCATCCAATGTTCCCCAGTCCAACCCGATGGACGAGGAAGAAACCATTTTTAGTTGTGCAGTAGGTGTTCATTCCAAGACGAATGAACAAAGACTTAATAATCTTAAATCTTGGTATCAAATTTCGAACGAGTTCAACCCTAGGTTACTTGTCCGTGAAGAGTGGTGTTGTAATCCTTGTTTTGGTATAGGTGGTCTTAGATTTCCATTAAATGCATTTGCTAGAGAGTTGTTAGTTAGATTGGGTTTAGGTGTTTGTCAACTCAATCCTAACGCATGGAGATTAGTTATCTCCATGCAAATTTTATGGAAGGAAGTTTTTGGTAGGGATCGTCCTCTTACTGTGGACAAGTTCCTTTATCGTTACAAACCTTCCGAGATAAGTCAATCTGAGGGTTTTTACTAGTTCACTGCTAGGGGGAATGATTGTAGGCTGATCTAGTCCCTAGCTTCGTCTGATAGGAGATGGAAGACGGAGTACATCTTTGTCTCCAGTTTTTGGGCAGGGAACCCTGTGGACGTTGGCAGGGATCCCTTTCCTCCTTATACTGGGAACTTAGGGAACCTTCGTCCTAAAAGTACGTTCCTTCCCCTTGTTTATCTTTCTTCTTCTATTTGATTTATTTGCGATTTCTAACTTTTGTTTACTCATTTCATTACAGCTATCAAACGTCCATCTTTAAGTAAGTTTCATCGTGACCGCGTCCATAGAGCTCGACTTCACGTAGACAGGAGCTTTCGTTCCCTAGCTACCCTTAGATGTCTTGCTAAGTGGGGTTTAGGCCCTGAGCCATCAGATGAGGCCATTGCACACGAAGTTACTGTGCGTAGAAGTAAGTTGTATATTTAAAGGTTTTTTTTTTTTTTTTACACATTCTTGATCTGTTTATTATCTTGTTTTAGGAATGTCAACAATGAAAGAGAATAAAGGAAAAGAAACAAGTGAGGGGAAGCGTCCTGAGACTCAGCCTCAGGATGAACCTGAGATTCAAACGCAGGGTCGTCCTACGACTGGGGACAAAAGAAAGTCCTCACCAAAAAATCTTGATTTGGAAGGGCTCCCCAGTCGTCAAGACAAAAGAGCTAAGCACAGTTCGTCCAAAGTGGTTAAGTTCAAGCCTGCCCAGTTTCATCCTCCCATACAGGTAGTTGATGTGGATTCGTCCACTCCAGTTGAGTCCAGCTCGTCCAAAACTCCTTCGTCTAAGATTCCTTCATCCAAGTCAACTGCGTCTGGTTCATCCCAGCCTTTTGAGAGGACCTCTAAAAACATTATTGAAAATGAAGATCTTGCTTGGGAGCATTTTCAGATGGCTATCTTGGACAAAGACATTAGCACCTGCGAAGACATGGGTTTAAAAGAGTTTGAACACTCTGGCATGCATGACCTCTTTAAGGTACGTCCATATTCTATTCTCGTCTCTGTTTATTTAACCATTTTTCTTTGTTTGACCATCCCCTTCTCTTTTCTTTTTTATAGGCCATGTCAAAGTTTATGGCGGCGTCTAGACAGGCGACAGAACTGGACAAGACGAGGATTCAAGAAGTGAACGCTGATTGCAAAAAATGGGTTGGGCTTGCTGCGAAAGCTAAGGACGAAGTCACTGAAAACAGAAAGCTGATTGAGGAGTTAAGGACTAATGCATTGGAGAAAGACACTCGCATTAATCATTTGCAAAAGATGAACGACGAGCTAAGTACTCGTCTCTCCAAAGCAAAATAGGACGCTGTGGCTGAATTCAAGTCGTCCAAAGCGTATAAGGACGTTTTGGATCGTAATTATGCAGCTGGTTTTGAAGACTTCAGAATGGTCGCTATTGAGAACTTTCCTGAAGTTGATTTTAGCTCAATCAAATTGAACTTAGCTGCTGCCACTAGTTCTCTTATTCAGACTGGCTCCGATGACGTTAATGTGGAAGATGATGCCAGCACTCAGCTAGCTCAGGACGACCCCAATGCGAATGCCCCCTTTTCTTAAGGACGAGACTTTTACTTGTAATCCGTGTGGTTTTCTTCTTCTTTTGTATTTTCATTTGGTCCTTTGTGTCAGGACCTTTCTATGTAATTTAAGTACATTTGCCTCATCCATAGTTTTAGGACGAGACCTTAAACAATTAGTATGTTTTGATTTAAAAGGGTTTTTGGACATTGGAGGTCCACCCTTTAGCTAATGGACGAAAGTTTATCTTTGTGGATGAATGTTGTTGTTTATTTCTATTTTGGCTCGTCCATAGTAGAGAAGACATATATTTTTCATATTATGTTGGTCTAGCTCATCTTTACAGGTGGTACTTTTATTCAGCTTTATTCGTCTTAAGACTTGTGAGCTGAATTCATGTACTATCCTGTTTTTTTTGCCTAACTTTCACTCGTCCAAAGATTGGATTGTTATAGTTGGCCTTTGATTCTCATCTTAAATTGAACGGAATGTTTTACGACTTTTCCTCGTCTACGAGTTGGACGAGTACATTTCTCGTCCATGAGTTGGACGAGTATACTTAAGTTTTTTCCTTATTTTCTTTAAGAAAATTTAGACGTTACATCTCTGCGTCCAGAGAATTTACTCGTCTTGAACCTTTAACCTCCTTACGTGTTAACTTTGAACGAAAAAAACATGGAGAGTTAAAATTCACATTTAACACAACATTTTGTACATAACATAAATATTGTTCACAGATAAGGCATATACATGCTAATGCCTTTTTATTTAATTAGTACAAACTCCATAACTTCGTCCATAATCACAGCATAAATAAACATAACACAAATAACATAGTAGCAGTATTAAACACAACATCTAACATAAGTAGAACATAAGTACCAACTTCCAACTCGTCCATAGTAATACTCGTCCAGGTTTACTTTTACTGATAGTACCTCCTCAAGTGCTCCATATTCAAAGGGTGCTCCAATTTTCTCCCGTCCAGGGCCTCCAAGTAATAAGACCCTTGCCTTTTATAGTTGATAATTCTGTAGGGTCCTTCCCAATTAGGGCCCAATTTCCCATGAGATGGGTCCTTGGTTGCCAAAGATACCTTCTTCAAGATGAGATCCCCTATGTTGAAATGCCTTGGCTTCACCATTGCATCATATTGCCTAGCCATAAGGTTTTTGTACCGCCGTCCTATGCTCTGCATCCATCCTTACCTCATCTATAAGATCAAGGTTCAAACGGAGTTGCTCAGTATTATCCTTTTCTTGATACATCATCACCCTGTGATTGGCCATGTGCATTTCTGCAGGTATGACTGCTTCGCTTCCATATGCTAGCTTGAAAGGAGTTTCCCCCATAGGGGTTCTCACTGTCGTCCTATACGCCCATAAAACACCTGGTAATTCATCTGGCCATACTCTCTTTGCCCCCTCAAGCCGAGTCTTGATGATTTTCAACAAGGATCGGTTTGCTACTTCAGCCTGACTGTTTGCTTGGGGATGGGCGGGTGAGGAGTAATGATTTTGAATTTCGAAGTGTGCACAAAAGTCTTTGAAGGGTGTATTGTCAAATTGTCGTCCATGATCAGACACTAACACCTTGGGCACTCCAAACCTGCACACAATATTCTTCCACACAAAATTTTTAACATTCTGTTATGTGATAATTGCTAACGGTTTAGCTTCCACCCATTTGGTAAAATAATCAATACCCATCACTAGAAATTTCATCTGCCTAGTTCCGACTGGAAAATGACCTAGGATGTCTAGGCCCCATTAAGCAAAAGGCCACGGGGCCATCATCGAGGTGAGATACTCTGATGGTTGCCTTGGGATGTTACTAAATCGTTGGCATCGGTCACACACCTTGACATAAGCCTTCGCATCTGCTTGGACAGTTGGCCAGTAATATCCTACACGGACAACCTTGTGGATGAGGGATCTGGCTCCCAAGTGATTTCCACAGGCTCCTTCATGAACCTCCCTCAACACATAATTCGCCTCATCCGGAGCTAGACACCTAAGATAAGGTTGAGAAAAACCTCTTTTATACAGAACTTCATCCATAAGGACATACTTGGCTGCTCTAACCCTGAGTTTTCTAGCTTCATCCTTCCCTTCCGGAAGCTTTCCATCCTTCAAGTATGATACTATTAGGGTCATCTAGTTTCCTCTGTCTTCTATTTGCTGCACTTCCAAGAGATCTATACTTGGGACGTACTGAACTTCATCGAACTCATCCATGGCTTTAGTTGCTGAGGCTTCCTTCGCTAAAGCATCTGCTTCCATGTTCTCCTCCCTTAGAATTTGAACGAAATTTATTTCCTTGAATTTCTTCACAAGACGTAATACTTTTTCTAAGTATTTTTTCATTCGTCCTTCCTTTGCCTCATACATCCTATTTATTTGACCCATGACCAACTAAGAATCTCCCAGGATAAGTATTGACCTTGCTTCCACAGACTTAGCCAGTTCCAACCCTTTAAGAAGGGCTTCATACTCAACTTCATTGTTAGTCGGTTGGTATTGCAGACGGATCTTATAATTCAACTTATCTCCTTCGGGGGATTGCAAAACTACTCCTATTCCTCCTATATGTTGTGTGGATGAACCGTCCACATGGATGACCCATTTCTTACTATCTTCCATTCTCTCTATGTCACCGTAGCTTGGTGTGAATTCCGCAATAAAGTTTGCTAGGGCCTGAGCCTTTATAGCATGCCTTGGTTGGTATCGGATGTCAAACTCACTCAGTTCAACTGCCCACTGGATCAATCGTCCTGCGGCTTCCAACTTGTTCATGGTTTTCTTGAGCGGATGGTCTGTCATAACATTGATTACATGAGCTTGGAAGTAGTGCCTCAACTTTCTGGAAGCAGTGATAAGGGCAAAAGCTAGCTTTTCTATCAGCGGATATCGTCCTTCCGCTCCTCTCAATGCCTTGCTAGTATAGTACACCGGTTTATGTACTTTTCCTTCCTCTCTTATCAATGCTGAGCTTACAACATGTGGAGTCACTACCAGGTATAAAAACAATTCTTCTCCCATCATGGACGGACTCAGCAATGGTGCCACAACGAGACACATTTTCAAGTCCTGAAAGGCTTTTTGGCACTCATCCGTCCATTCAAATGCTTTCTTTAAAACCCTGAAAAATGGTAAACACTTGTCAGTAGCTTTGGAAACAAACCTGTTGAGGGCAGCAACTCACCCAGTAAGAGACTGGACTTCTTTAATATTCTACGGAGGCTTCATATCTAGAATTGCTTTAATTTTTTTCGGGTTTGCCTTAATCCCTCTGTGTGAAACCATAAATCCTAGGAATTTCCCTGATTCTACTCCGAAAGCTCATTTGCTGGGATTCAACTTCATATTGTACCGCCTGAGTGTATCAAATGTCTCTTGCAAGTCGTCTAGATGTTTCCCCTCGTTCAGGCTCTTCACCAACATGTCATCCACATAGATTTCTACGTTTCGCCCAATCTAAGGACGGAACATATGGTTGACCAATCGTTGGTATGTTGCTCTAGCGTTTTTCAATCCAAAAGGCATTACTTCATAACAAAATAAGCCTTGACTGGTAACAAAGGACGTCTTCTCTTGGTTCACCTCGTCCACCCTTATTTGGTTGTATCTCGAGAATGCATCCATGAAACTCAGTAATTTATGACCCGCGGTAGATTCCACCAATTGATCAATGTGGCAATGGATAGTTGTCCTTGGGGCAAGCCTTGTTTAGATCAGTAAAATCCACACACATCCTCCACTTGCCATTCACCTTTTTGACCATTACTACGTTAGCTAACCAATTTGGATAATACACTTCTCATATAAACTTCGCCACCATTAACTTCTGAACTTCTTCTTTAATAGCATTATCTCTCTCAGGAGCAAACACCCTTTTCTTTTGTCGTATTGGCTTGAAGGAAGGACATATGTTTAGACGATAGGTGATGACACTAGAATCTATACCCGGCATATCCTCATGACTCCAAGCAAATACATCAATGTTTTTCTTCAAAAACTGGACGAGATCCTCTTTATTCTTTTCTTCTAGATCTGCCCCAACCTTGGTATACCTCTCAAGGTTACTTTCATCCAAGGGAATATTTTCCAATGCTTTGATGGGCTCTGCTACAATTCTCTTTTCTTCAATATTCATGGTTTGAACTTGTTCGTCCATGGCCAGGTAACATTCTCTTGCCGTTAGCTGGTCTCCTTGTACTTGCCCTACTTCGTGCTCTGTTGGAAACTTGACTGACAGGTGGTAGGTAGATGTGACAGCTTTCCAACTACTCAAAGTTGCCTTTCAATTATGGCGTTGTATGAGGACGAGCAATCTACCACAAGGAAGTTCACACTCTTGGTGATTTGTTGTGGGTATGCCCCCACTACCACCGGTAAGGAAATAGTACCCACAAGCTGTACCTTCATTCCACCAAAACCTACTAGGGGGAGTTCACTGGACGGAGCTGATCTCGTCCTAACTTCGTCTGCTGAAAAGCTGGATAATACAAGATGTCTGCCGAGCTTCCGTTATCCACGAGCACTTTTCTGGTTGTGTAATCAGCAATGAGCAAGGTGATGACAATGGCATCATCGTGAGGATGGTGAATTCTCTCAGCATCTTCGTTTGTGAAAGTAATCGCCTGCTCGTCCATGGACCTTGCCCTTGGTGACCGTCCAGAGAGTTGAACGCTCTGCACGACCTTAAGGTATGCCTTCTTGGACTTGGACGATCGGCTTATTGAACTTCCCCCTATGATAACCCTGATTTCTCCGAGTGGCGGTCGTGACTACTCTTCTGCTTTTCCCTTCAATTTCTCATCCTTGTGGTCTAGTCCAAGGAAACTTTTCAATTTTCCTTGTCTTATAAGATTTTCAACCTGCTGCTTTAAATCAAAACACTCGTCTATATCATGCCCATGGTCTCTATGGAAGCGACAATACTTATTCCTATTGCGCTTGTTGGGATCTCCCTTCATTTTCTCTGGCCACTTCAAGGATGGATCATCCTTGATTTGCATAAGAACTTGCTCAAATGGCACATTCAATGGGGTGTACTGTTGATTCTGTGCTGAAGGGCCAGACTTCTTATTATCTCGCTTTTTCCTTTCCTCCGTCTGTCCCTTCTTTGGACGAGGGCCCTACTCAGAATGACGACTGGGGTTTCCTTCTATTCTTTCAGATCTCTTCCTCTTCTTAACTATGATGGCATCTTCTGCATTCATGAAATTTTGAGCCGAATAAACGAGCTCCGCCATGGACTGAGGCTCTTTTTCATAGAGTTTATGAATAAATAAGTTAGAATTAACCCCGTTGTGGAAGGCTGCCAACAGAAGCTTATCATCCACTTTGTCTACAGTCAGAGCTTCTCTGTTGAAGCGAGTGATGAATGACCGTAGACTCTCATTCTCTCCCTGCTCTATGGTTAACAAGCTGGACGAGGAACGCTTGTGTCTTTGTCCCCAAATGAAATTATTAACAAACAACTTGCTCAACTCTTCAAAAGAACTTACAGAATTCGAAGATATTTTGCTAAACCAGACTCGTGTCGGACCTTTAAGGGTGGTAGGGAAGGCTCTACACATAATTTCATCTAGAACCCCCTGAAGATGCATTGTTGTCTTAAAAGTAGCAATGTGATCAAACGAGTCACACGTTCCATCATACGAATCCAGAGAAGGCATCTTGAATTTTGGAGGTAGAGGGTGGCCATTGATGGAAGCCGTGAAGGGTGAATCGGTTCTATGGACCAAATATTCTATAGGATTCGCCCTTCTCATATTTTCTTTCATTTCTTCCATGACTTTCTTCATTTGGTCCATCTCTTCCTTCAAGTGTGGTACCGTTCGTGAAGTGGTGCCTCGTAACTGACTTCCAATTTCAATATTTTCTCTATCATCATGACTCTGTGTTTGTCCTCTTCCTTCACGTTCTTCACATGCCTGCCTTCTCAGATTAATCTCCATTCTTAACTCTTGATTTTGACAAGTCAACTCCGCCATTGCGACTGCCATAGATTGCACATTTGGGCAGATGATGTCTGCATGACCGGTGCAGATTGGGGAACACGATGAGGGTTGCCTGAAGCGTTTCTACTTCCCTGATGGCCTGGGCTAGTAGCCCTCGATCTGGTTCGAACCATCAACCTTTTGTCACGGAAAAGAAAACTGCAAAAGAATCTCTTTCCCACAGACGGCGCCAACTGATAGTTCCTTAGAAATCAGTATGTTGGTGAGTCTCGAACACTGATGATCTTAATACCTGATCCTAAAAATAAACAATAAGTCAGAGGAGACCGATGGGGACCGGCCAAAAATCCTCCGATGATGAAGTTAGCGAATTTCAGTAATTCCCAGTAATGAGAGAATAACTTTTTTCTTTAAAGTAGAAATGTTTGAATCAATCTTACCTTCTCATCAAAGAGTGCTTATATAGCATGTGCAAAACAGTTATTTGTTTAGTAACCGTTCCTATTGTTGAGGAATCTGGAGGATTTGTGGGTAACCTCCGTAACTGCCATAGGAGTTACCTCAATCGTACTTCTGTTCCACAGCAATCAATGAAGAACTTGGTGCATAGTAGTCCTAAAGAATGAACTCGTCCATTCTTTATTAGGGATAGACGAGACTATAATGGACGGCTTTGCATGTGTTCTATATCTTTGTAGAGTTCGTCCAAGCAAACAATTATGATGGACAAGTTTTCACGGAACCTCGCTCGTCCATGGACGGACGAGTTAATCAAGGACGTTAAGATAATAAATGGATATATTTACCTCATCCTGAATGGCCTTTCAATGGACGAACCATGCAGACGAAGATAGGACTAGGTGCTTTTTCTTAACACCATCAAATGTAAATAAGGTCATAAGTATTTGAGTTTAAAGTAAACACCTTCTCTTTTTTCTCCAAAATAAATAAATAAATAAATAAATATATATATATATATATCTACATACAATAAAAATTTATTCTTCTAAAAAAACGTTTGTTTTTTTTTTTTTTTTTGTGTTATAAAAGAAAAGTTTCCTTTTTTCCATAAAAAAATGTTTTTTTTTTCTTTCTATCCATATGAATTCCACTTTTATGGGATTTATGAGATAGAAACAAACAAATTGATTATAAATCTTAATTCCAATTGGATTTAAATTCTATATCAAATGAAACTCTACCTATATATTTGATGCGCGACACAATTTACTATTTAATTATTGTAATTTATTATTTTTGGTATTTTTATGTAAAAAACGTTATTTTAGATTTAGGTGATTTATTTCCTTGTTTTTAGGTGCATTTAATGCTTTTTAGGTCAAATTTGATTCCTAATATGGTTAGGTATCAATTAGGAGTTATTTTAGAATATATTTTCTTGTATGTCAAGTTTTATGGAGCCCTTAAATAGGCCCCTAAGTCTGTAAACGTTTTGAAAGAAATTATTGAATAAAAATAAAAAAAGGTGAGGCTTTGCTCTTTTTTTGGTTCTTCAAGAACTGTGAACTTATCAGGGATTCTTCCTTGTGGTGTTCAAATTTTATACCTTTGGTTCATGATTCCATTATAATCATTGGGTCAAGGTCTGTTACTTATACCTTTGGTTCGCGTTTCGCTTGTAAACGTTGGGTCAGGGTTTTCTATCAAAATCTGAATTTTAGCTTTCTTGGGCAAGTATTCCAATATTTTTGTTGGGTCTCAAAGCGTGTCTATTGGGGTTCGCATCATTCCAATATTGTTTGTTGGGTCTCAATGCGTGTCGATTGAGGTTCGCATCATTTGTGGTATCAGAGCCTCAATCGACACGCATTGAGACCCAACAAACAATATTAGAATATGATGCGAACCTTAATTGACACGCTTTGAAACCCAACAATCAATATTGGAATACTTGCCCAAGAAAGCTAAAATTCAGATTTTTGATAGAACCCTGACCCAACGTTTATAAGTGAAACGCGAACCAAATGTATAAACAGACCTTGACCCAATGATTATAATTGAATCACGAACCAAAGGTATAAACAGACCTTGACCCAATAATTACAATTGAATCACGAACCAAAGGTATAAAGTTTGAACGCCACAAGGAAGAATCCCTGATAAGTTCATAGTTCTTAAAGAACCAAAAGAAGAGCAAAGACTCACCTTTTCTGATTTTTATTCAATAAATTCTTCCAAAACGTTTACAGACTTAGGGGCCTATTTAAGGGTTCCATAAAACTTGACATACAAGAAAATATATTCTAAAATAACTCCTAATTGATACCTAACCATATTAGGAATCAAATTTGACCTAAAAAGCATTAAATGCACCTAAAAACAAGGAAATAAATCACCTAAATCTAAAATAACGTTTTTTACATAAAAATACCAAAAATAATAAATTACAATAATTAAATAGTAAATTGTGTCGCGCATCAGACCCCTCCTCTTGAAACAAACTCGTCCTCGAGTTCATCTTTGAAATCTGAAATCTTCCGCTCCAAATAAACAAATACTTCGAATGTTTTAATAACTTGATCCGATTCTGAAACTTGAATCCTTCATAAAATGTAGCGTAAAATTTCTTCTCATCTACTTTCAATTTATTTGCAACATCAATCAACACAGGGTTGATAATAAAATTAAAATTTTCTACTCCAAGAAAATCAACATATTGTATAGTCATCTTCAACAAATCAACTGAGACTTGGGGATTGTGAGTTGTGGACTCATCCTCATATTTGACCTCAATTGAATCTTCCACAATGTTTTCAATAATTACCATCTTTTTTTTTTTTTTTTCACTTTTTTTTAACTTTTTTTTTAACTTTTTTTTTTTAATGATAACAAGAAACAAAAGATAAAAGGGATAGAAAACTGATTTTAGAACCTGTGCTCTGATACCAAATGATGCGAACCTCAATCGACACGCATTGAGACCCAACAAACAATATTGGAATGATGCGAACCCCAATAGACACGCTTTGAGACCCAACAAAAATATTGGAATACTTGCCCAAGAAAGCTAAAATTCAGATTTTGATAGAAAACCCTGACCCAACGTTTACAAGCGAAACGCGAACCAAAGGTATAAGTAACAGACCTTGACCCAATGATTATAATGGAATCATGAACCAAAGGTATAAAATTTAAACACCACAAGGAAGAATTCCTGATAAGTTCACAGTTCTTGAAGAACCAAAAAAAGAGCAAAGCCTCACCTTTTTTTATTTTTATTCAATAATTTCTTCCAAAACGTTTACAGACTTAGGGGCCTATTTAAGGGCTCCATAAAACTTGACATACAAGAAAATATATTCTAAAATAACTCCTAATTGATACCTAACCATATTAGGAATCAAATTTGACCTAAAAAGCATTAAATGCACCTAAAAACAAGGAAATAAATCACCTAAATCTAAAATAACGTTTTTTACATAAAAATACCAAAAATAATAAATTACAATAATTAAATAGTAAATTGTGTCGCGCATCAGACCCCTCATCTTGAAACAAACTCGTCCTCGAGTTCATATTTGAAATCTGAAATCTTTCGCTCCAAATAAACAAATACTTCGAATGCTTTAATAACTTGATCCGGTTCTGAAACTTGAATCCTTCATAAAATGTAGCGTAAAATTTCTTCTCATCTACTTTCAATTTATTTGCAACATCAATCAACACAGGTTTGATAATAAAATTAAAATTTTCTACTCCAAGAAAATCAACATATTGTATAGTCATCTTCAACAAATCAACTGAGACTTAAAGATTGTGAGTTGTGGACTCATCCTCATATTTGACCTCAATTGAATCTTCCACAATGTTTTCAATAATTACCATCTCTTTTTTATTTCACTTTTTTTTTTTTTTTTGATAATAACAAGAAACAAAAGATAAAAGGGATAGAAAACTGATTTTAGAACTTGTGCTCTGATACCAAATGATGAGAACCTCAATCGACACGCATTGAGACCCAACAAACAATATTAGAATATGATGCGAACCTCAATTGACACGCTTTGAAACCCAACAATCAATATTGGAATACTTGCCCAAGAAAGCTAAAATTCAGATTTTTGATAGAACCCTGACCCAACGTTTATAAGTGAAACACGAACCAAAGGTATAAACAGACCTTGACCCAATGATTATAATTGAATCACGAACCAAAGGTATAAACAGACCTTGACCCAATAATTACAATTGAATCACGAACCAGAGGTATAAAGTTTGAACGCCACAAGGAAGAATCCCTAATAAGTTCACAGTTCTTAAAGAACCAAAAGAAGAGCAAAGCCTCACCTTTTCTGATTTTTATTCAATAAATTCTTCCAAAACGTTTACAGACTTAGGGGCCTATTTAAGGGCTCCATAAAACTTGACATACAAGAAAATATATTCTAAAATAACTCCTAATTGATACCTAACCATATTAGGAATCAAATTTGACCTAAAAAACATTAAATGCACCTAAAAACAAGGAAATAAATCACCTAAATCTAAAATAACGTTTTTTACATAAAAATACCAAAAATAATAAATTACAATAATTAAATAGTAAATTGTGTCGCGCATCAATATTACTCCAGTATATATATTTATATATATATCCTTTTTGAAATCAAGTTTATTCCAATATTTGAATGTTTAAATCTCATGACAGGTATGCATTATTTTTTCATTTTGTTTAAGATATTTTTTATTTAACTTCAAAAAAATTAATAAAAACTTCCCACATACGTTTTAACCCAGTTCATAATATTGAACTTTTGTACTCATTTATTCTCTTCTACAATAATTGATTCAGGTTTTAGTTACATACTCACACTTTCATCTCTCAAAGTGATAGAGAAAACAAACAAGTTTATTCTTTTTTCTTTTTTTTTTGTAAATTTATATCATAATTTATAATTTGTGTTAATTTCTTAATTTTAAATTATGACTAAGTTTTATTATATTCTTTATATTGAATGTACATTGTTGTTTATAGGTTTTTGGTTGTGTTATATTCTTCAGGAAAAAAAATAAAATAAAAGAGTTTATATAAATTTGGCAACAAAACTAAATAGATAAGTTTAAGAAATGTTTACTAATAATAGTTTTACAGTAACTTTTTATTAACATGATTAAAAAAAAATGAATAGAGAGATAATTTATTAATGTGATTTAAACTCTACTAAAACTTTTTTAAGGGATTGGTTTAAAAAAATTTCAAAGTAATTTTCTAATTATTAACTACTATGCGCTAACTTCTTACTACCAAAACCCACAATTGAAATACTAATCTGTATGAGATACCACTTCCAAAAATTAATATCTTAGCTATTATATATTATACGTTGACTCTTTTTTTTTTTTTTCAAAAGAAATGTTTCTCTCTCTCCTTGCAAAACAAAGGGATTATAACAAGAATTAACTAAACAGGGGTAAGACTACAGTCACTACACCCAGGGGCGGAGCCAAGGGGGGGCGAGAGGGGGCATCTGTCCCCCCCTGACTCCTCCCAAAAAATCTCTTAGGTACTGTTATTCCTACCTAATATGGTAAAAAAAAAAAAAAAAAACTCCCTTTAGAGAAACAAACCCTAACACCAACTTGACAAAGGAAAAACAATCTCCCTCACGTATCAAAGGATTCAAAGCATGTGGCTTTTCACCCACTTCACTATTCTTTTAAAGTAGCTTATATCTTGTGACAAGATTCTTGTCTCATGTTTTCACCCATTTCACTGGTGTATTGTTTTGTTTTGCTTTTTTTTTTTTTTTTTAATTCACTATTCATATAACTTTTCTTGTTAAGTAATGCTAGAAATATTACAAATTTTACTACATTAATCTTATAAGATGATGTATTACTATCACAAAAAATCAATTATATTTATTTATTATTTTGTCTAGTGGTACTAATCACGTTCTTACCACATCAATTTGTTAGCTTTTTGTAATAAAACTTGTAGAAATTTTAGTATTTTTTTGTCTCAATTTTTTTAAAACTAAGATTCTATATCTTGGCTTTTTCAATGTTTTAAACTTCGTTTTTATTATAAACCCAAATTTGTTCACAATTGTTTAATTATTTTTTATTATTATCAATTAATATTTTTTAAATTAATTTCATTTTTAATATCAACTTTTAATCTTGCCCCTCCTAGATTGAAATCCTGGCTCCGCCACTGACTACACCACCTCTTTTCTACAATAAATGTTAAATTTAGATCATTTTTCATGCATATACACACGCAACACAAAGGAATTATAATAAGAATTAGCTAGACCAAGGGTAAGACTACACCACCTCTTTTCTATAATAAATGTTAAATTCAAATTAGTTTTCATACATATACACACATATGTAGCATGCAACGCACTTGACTTAAACTTGGTAGGGTGAAACTCACTCAAGTTTTAGTGCCTTCTTTCATGCTCTCAAGAACACAAATTAAATTCTCATGTGAGTCTCTCTCTACTTCAAATTTTTAAATGTTTAATAATTTAAATTGTTCTTAATTATTGAATTGAGGTTTCACTTAAACATGATTTCAATTATTGTTTTGGATAGTTTTTAACTATTAAATTCAAGGGTTTTCCATTTAAATATATGTGATTAATTGAGCCTTAAAGTTCAATATATTATTGAAAATCATTTTATATATATATTTTTAGGTACCTCTACCATCTTCCAATCAATTATATATATATATATATATATATATATATCCATTTTATGATACCTTAGTCTTACACAACATGCATTCATTATGTAACTTAAAAGTAAAATATTCATTTATTTTTATTATTTATTTTAAGTAAATTAATAAAAAAATTATTTACATATGAAGTTTGATTAAGCCGTGCATCGCACAGGCATAATGCTAGTAAATATAAAAGTAGAGATCTTATATGGAAAAATATGAGATTTCGCCAAGTGGCACATTTTATGCAAAGAGAATTAAAATATTCTCAAGTGCCACATAAGAAATAAGAACAAATTCAATATTGACTTTTTGTTTCATTTGGTTCAATGTTTCAAAACTTTTCTAATTAAAAAATAAATATTTTTTGTATCATTTGGTTCAATGTTTTAAGACTTTTCATCTCTCATACATACACATAACATCTCTCATACATACACATAAGTCTCTTTACATTTTAATTCACAATTTTCACCTCTTAGAGCAACCGCATCAGTATGTGTAAAATTTATCTTCTAATTTAACATAAAAACCTACTTTTTCTATTTTACACGGTCACTTTTACAAAACACCCACATCCGACTATCTATTATACACCCCTTTTTATTTAAATATTCATTTATTATTATTATTTTTACCTTTATTTTTTTCTATCATGTTATCTCTTATCTCTCAGCTCTCTTCTCTTCAAAGTTCAGACCACCACAAAACTTCCCTAACTGAACCTCCATAGCCAAAACTCAAATAGCCACCACAAAGGCAAACCTCCATGGCTGGGCCTCCATTTCCTTCATCTATTGTTGTTGTTGTTTGCTGTTGTTGTTGTTGCTTATTCAATGCTTCTTCTTCTTTTTTTTCTTCTTTTTTTTTTCCTTTTTTTTGGCTTATGCTATAGCCGCTGTTTCTTCTTCTTTGTCTTGACCACTTCTTCTTCTTTAATGATTCACCTATATTTGTATATGGGTTTGATGATATGGTTTTGTAAATGGGTTTGATGAGTTTGAGATTTAGATTTAAGAAAACCATATGGGATTGATGAGTTAAGATCTAGATATAGGATTTTGTTTGATGATTTTGATGGAATTGATGATTTGTATAAAGGAGATGGAGATGGAAGAGTGTCAGGTGGAGAAGGGAGAGAGAGTTGACAAAGAAGAGAGAAAATATGACTTGAGAAGTGAGAAAAAAATTATTAAAAAAATAAAATACAAAGCTACAGTAACTGTGCATATATGCACGGTTACTGTAGCAAATATGCAAATATGCACACTTTTAGAAGCACTAATGTGGAGCATTTTTTAGGCAAAATGTGTAAAATTTGTGTCTTTTTGTATTATGCAAAGGTTCACATCCGCTGATGTGGATGCTCTTACATTTCTACTTCTTTATATATACCTACCCACAGCCTTTCATTTCATCTCATGTTAAATACACAAACCAAAAACGATGTCATTTACCTTTAATCTTTTAACGACACCTACCTAACTCTAACATTGTTGTTTCATCTAATCCTAACTCATATGAGTTTGTTACAACCAAGGAAAGGGGGATTGTATTTTATATTGAGTAACAATGGCAAATACGATTTTGATGTTAAGGTCGAACACTGCAAATTTGTGGGTTCTGTAAATGAAGTGATTGGTTGTGGATATTTACGACGTATATTTTGTTTTAGAATTACAGAGAAAGAAAAAGATGCATTCCATATCAATTTTTTATTTTATAATATTCCTCTAAAGGTTTTTTTTTTTTTTTTCTCATTATTTCAGTAGTATAATTATAATGGATATGTGTGTACAATTTATAATTACCACTTTTTATGATGAACTTATTACTAATAAAGTTCTATAACAATTATACTATAATACTTATATAACACTCCAAAATCATCTTACATAAAACATTACAACATTATCCATGTATCGCACAGATAACTTACTAGCATATATTAATCAAAAGCTAAGGAGGAGGGCCTTGGACCATCTCTATCTCTAAAGTTGAAAACCTAAACTAGAACAGATGGAATAGATAAAGGTCAATCCCAATTACAATGTGCGCCCCAACAAGCAAGGCTATAGACTAAATAATTAAAGTTCCTGTTTACAAAACAAAAATCCTAGCATGAAACAAATTTTATAGCTAAAGAAACAAACAACATAGCAGAGGAAAGAAAATATGGAGCAATGTTGGGAGGAGATTGTAAGTTGTCAATCACTGATTTAGAGTCTCCTTCAAACTAAACAAACTTAAGCTGGTAATGAACTATCAATTTCAAAGCTAAGAGGACAGCATTGACTTCACCAATGATCGGCTGAGAATAAGGCAATATGGAGGTTTGAGCTAAAATGATTTCACCAACATCATTTTTGCCGATCGCAATAGCTATGGAGAAAGGTCTAATAGTCACGTCAAAATTAATCTTTACCCACCCTAGTTTAGGAAGTTGCCACTAGTGAAGCTGGGAGAGATTTTAGTGCAGATGAAGCTGCCAAGTGTTCATGATAGGCTCTACTTATATTCACAAGAGCCATCTATGAATCAAGAGTAAGACCTACAAAAATAGTTTGATTTTGAATCCACACAAAATATTATTAAAGATGATAGTATTGATTTTTTTTGTGACCAATGAAAAATAACTTCAATAAGGCTAAAAACATTTTTGAAACATTACATACTCAACAAACCATGACAAAAAAAGAACTCTACTATTAACTTCTTTTTACCCACTTTTGATTGACTATTAATCAGTCGTTGATGTGTGTGTGGGTGTGGGTGTGTGTGTGTGTGTCTCTCTCTCTCTCTCTCTATATATATATATATATTCCTAAATCATATATTTTGCTTAAAGTAGTTGCTTTCTCCACATAAATTTTAAATTGTTCAACTCTTTAAGTAATCTCATGAATACGGTGGCTAGTTGTTTACTTATGGAACATTTATAAAAACAGTCACAACAATTGCAATTGCAATTGAGTTATTCTTTTTATAGAAATATTACTTAAATTTTATCAAATCAAGATGAAAAATCTTAGTGAAAGACTAGACTACAATACCATTTAGCTAATTTATAGGCTACTAGATTCACCTCAAGATAAATCTAGCTAAAGGATAAAGAATCAAGATCAACAAATGCAAAGTTAGCTACCAATACAAAATAAAGCAATCTCCATGGTACTTGATAAATAGGAGCCCCTATAGAATCTATGCATACAAAGTGAAAGGCATGCAACTTAGTAGCAATATGATTATGATGTGCCAAAATAATTGTCTTGGCCGTTGCAACTCTGCTTAAAGAGGGATATTGGTATTTACCTTCTTTGAGTGAGCAAAAACCAATTTCCCTCTCCAGTCTCTAACTACCACAACCATGGAAGAAAAACTTTGCTTAACTACAGCATCACAATTAAGCATGACTTGGTTATTTTCCTCGTTGAACCGCAACATATATGGTGGGTCAAGTAGCATTTCAATCAACTAAGATATAGATGATAATTGTAGGTTGTCCCATCTAATACCCCATTAACTCCAAATCAAAGTACTCTCACAAGATGATATTAGGTCTCAATTGTTTAATTTTGTCAATTAAAGTCCCAAAGTTATGAAATCATTTCAATTTGAAACATCCATCTTTTTTTGTTTTTAGTCTTTGTTATTTTTAACATTAATTGAATATAGAAAAGTGGAAAATTGTTGATAAAACTTTGCATTTTACTTAAGGCTTGTTCATAACTCAAATTAGTACCAAGGTTGTCAAAATTGGGATCCTACGTAGGATCGTTAAAGGTAGGTGGGATCGTAAATCGTAGGATCAGATCGTGAATTGTAAGATTTTACATATTTTCATATTTAAAACAAAAAACACATTAATAATAACTTTGTATGTTGAATAATCACGTAAATTATAAATTCATCCATAAAAAAACTAAGATTTGCATCATATGATGTAATTTGCATATCATACATCGCTAAGTCTATACTAACAAAACAAATATATTTAAGTTCTAACCCAATGTATCTAAAAGTTCAATAAATATTTAATTAGCAACCAAATACCAAAATATTTTCCAAGTTCTAAGTTCCAAGTTTGAAATCCATAATAAGTTAGCAAATGGAAACTAGCTAATTACAATATGAAATCTAAAAGCAAGATGAATATTAAGATGAAGTGAATATTTAATTATTCTCGTTCTAAGGTTCTTATAACCACCGTTCTAAATTCCTCATCATCATCATTCATTTCATCATCTATGTAAATATTATATATTTGTATACTAGAGTTGCAAAAGACATCAAGATATAATTTCATACTCAACTATTCAAGTTATATCACCCAACAACAATTAAAGAGCATGCTCAAAAAAATCAATCAATCAATCAATATACAAATACAAGCATAATTAATAAAATTATATATAAAAAAATATTTTTGTAATATTAGAACACAAATTAGTATATTGATTAAACAAATTTAACAACATTATAACTTAAAAGGCAGCAAAGCCAACATCAAATTCTTCATTTAGATATGATGAAGCATTCTTTCATTTTAATTACAAGTGAACTATAAACTAGAAAACATTTGTTTAGGTTAACATAATTTTATAAAAATAAAATAAAAAGTCATACCATCACAACATGAAAAAAAAAAAAAAAAAAAAAAACCCTTAAAAGTTTCATCCAAAAAAAAAATTCCCATTAAAAAAAAAAAACCAAAAAATTTATGTTTTTGATAAGATCGGTAGGATCTTATATGATCCTACAATCCTACCATTTTTACAATCCTAATGCAATTTTAAACGTTTTGGCGAGGTGGGATCGTAAAATTGTGCGATCCTACGATCTAGATCATGATTTTGACAACCATGATTAGTACCATTGAACATAGGGTATAAAGAAAGAAAGCTCCACTTAGAGAGAGATTGCTTCATTTAGACTAAGAAAGTGAAAATAAATCTTTTATGCCATAAGATGCTAATTACTTATAGATTAAATTTTGTAAAGATGTGGTGTAAAACTCATGTTTTATCTATCCAATCTCAACATACTACATTATTTTATTACATGTTTAAGAATAAGTATAACCACACTCAATCTCTAATACCCATATATAAATCCAACCAAATTAAGAGTTTATTGAAATGTTATTAGGTGTGGCAAGATGCATTGAATTTTAAGTAAAATGCTGATATAGTAATCTCTTATTAGATTGTGTAAAACATGAGTTTTACACCTAATCCTTACCAAATTTGAACTCAATTACTTATGTGAAATGCAAAGTTTTATAAAGTGTTTTCATTATTTTCTATACTCTATTACAACTGGAATAACAAAGATTGGGATTCTAATTGGGAAGATGAAAAAGAGTCCAATTTTTTTTTTTTATAGAAAAAAAAAAGTATGAATTTGGTAAGGATGGAGTATAAAACTCATATTTTACACATCTAATAAGAGATTATCACATCAGTATTATACTTAAAATTTAATACATCTTACCATACTTAATAACATCTTAATAGACTTCTAATTTAGTGGGATTTATATATGGGTATTAGAATTAATTGGGTATTGTAAGGACCAGATTTGACTTGGACCTAGAACAGGAATGGACCTAGACCCAAAAAGCCCGAACAATAAATTTGTAGAGAGTGGGAGAAAAAGTTAGTCTGAATCTAGGATAAAGATATTGGTTTATAGTGTTAAAAGGAAAGAGTTACACGCGTACATATACAGAAAGTATCATTGGACAAGCCCTAATACTATGACTGAGAATACTAAATTCTTCCTTTTTGCTGTTGTATTTCTTCAACCTTTTTGTTCTTTCTCTTTCTTTTTTTCTCCAGTCTTTTTTTTCTGTCTCCCCTCCTTTTTCTCTTTCTTCGTATTATATACTATGGTTTTTTACACCATTTCCTCCATCCACGTGTGGGTCAGGTGTTGGGAGTCCTTTTCCTCTGCTTCCCTTGCCTCTTCTTGAACCTTCCATTCTTAGCTGTAAGGCTGCTTGTTCACTGTTCAGGCATCATCTCCACATTAATGCGGCTAGAGAGTTAGTTGGGCAGCATTTAATGCGGGGGCAATAGTACTCCCAGATATTTGTTTTCTCTCATTCTTATCCTTTATTTGATATTTTCTCATCCCCTTTGTTGTAAGGTTTGTCCGAGACGTTACATTAAGAGACTAATAAGTCTACTGGCCACCTCGGACAGACGTTCCGAGGTGGTCGTTGTCCTCGAACACGATTAAATCCTACATAGGCATTCTTTACCTCTTTTCGGAGTGCAATTTTCATCTCTTCCTTTACTGGTCGTCCTCGAATACTCTCTTATCCTCGGACTGGGTATTGGGCCCAACCCTTTCTAATGTAATTTGAACATATGGGATCAATTGGCCCCCATAGGTATGATTGTGTTTATTTTTAAATATGTAATAAGATGATATAACATGTTGAGATTGACGAGGTAAAACATACGTTTTACATCATATCCTTATAAAATTTAATCTCGCTATATGGATCTAATATGAATTTTCCAATTTTTTATTATATTATATATATATGATTATTCACTTTTTTATATAATCAAAAAAAAATTTGAGAAACTTTTTATATAATTAAATATGATTATTCACTTGCTAAAAATATATTTATTTATTTATTTTTATACTCGGGAAGAGAGGTGATTAATTTAGTAGAAATGTGGAGAATTGTACAAACCCAAACTGTATGTAATGAAGCACATAGAAGAATGCCAGCAAAGCAGAGAGAGAGACAGAGAGGACCTCCCTTTCCGCTTACGCCAATTAACAACAGTAGTAACTGATGATTCTCTCTCCACTTCCTAATCTTAATCTAAACTCTGAACTCTAAACAAAGAGGAAAAAAAAAAAAAAACAACAACAACATTTTGGTAAGGAAGCTGATACTGTTCTTTACTTGTCAGATTAGGGTTTTCCTTTTCTTTTTATTTCCTCACACTTTCACACACACACACACACACACAAATTGCAGATTGGGTCAAAGCCACCATGGTATGGAAGCTTCACTTCTTGCCTTTCAATTCAATTTGCACACTTTTATATATCAAATATATTATTTTCCTGGAATTTTTTTTTTTTTTTTTTTTTGCCCAGAAGTTTTGGGATTAATCTGTTTTGTCATTTTTTTTGTTGGGGATAAATAAGCTTAAATATTGAATTTTGGATTGATTCCTTGATGGGTTTTTATTTTCAGGTGTTGATTTTGTAAGAGGAGCTTTAAGATCACTGTTTTGATATGAATCTTCCTTTGTGATTTTTGGAGGAGTTTGCAGTTTTGGGTGGACTTTGTCTTTGATGGGTTTTTCTTGTATATTAATCTAGAAGTAGGGGCTGAAAGATCACTGCTTGACAAGGATTTTTCTTTGTGATTTTGGGAGATATAGTTGCCGAAATACAGAGTTTCAGATCGATTTTCTCATGGGTCAAGCTTAGATTTTGATAAAAGTCACATCTTGAAGTATAAGCAGTTGTGGATTAGTTGAGAGTTGAGAAAGTTTTATTGGAAATGGAGAATCAGGCAGTTCATGTGAATATCGTCAGGGAAGAAGATGAAGAAGATTTTTGTAGTTGTTGTGAAGATGAGGAAGTGTGGAAGGAGACTGAAGAATTGGTGAAGGAAGAGTCAAAAGAAGATCTTGATGAATTTTCAGTGAAGATGTTCTTCAAGGGCATCTCAATATCTGATGTTGAGGACTCTGGTTCTGGGATTTCTGGAATTGGAGTGGTCATGGAAAGATCAGCCAATGTTCCTGTTATTCAGGTGCAGAAAAAGCTTGATCTTTATGTTGAGGAATCTGTGGCTGAATACTTAGCTCTAATGGATGGTCTGGTGGAGGCTGCCCAAAATAACATCAGGAGGGTATATGCTTTTACCGATTCCGAGTTGTTGTTTGACCAGGTGAGTCATTCATTCATTCTGAAATTGGCATTGCTCTTCCAAAATTCTTAAAAATTTCTCAATCTCAGATGATAAGGTTTGCATAATCAAATTTGAAAATCGTTGCCATTGTTGATATAAGTTTTGCATGAGGTTTTAGAAATTGGCATTGTTATATGAGTATATTGCCATTGTTTTATCATTTTATAGTTTGTCATTCTTCAGAATTTCTTGATGCAAAACATAGAATTTTATTATTTTCTTTTTCAGTTTTGTTGCTTTTTTAATTTCTATCCTCTGAAATTTAATTTTGTGTGTGTGTGTGTGTTTTTTTTAAAATTAATTCTTTTCATTTGTTATAAGGGGGGTTGTTTCTTTCTTTGGAGGGACAATTTTACGGGTTCATTACGAAATGCAATTTCAGCATTATGTATTCCACTTAAGAAAAATGAGACCAGTTTATATTTTTTGTGCGTCTATAACTTTCCTCTAATGATGAATTGCCTTGGTAAAGTTGTTCCTTTGGGTTGTAACTTGTAACTCCTATGCTTCTTGGGGGCAGAAGAATAGTGGATAATCTTGTAAACACGGTTCTAAATGAATCTCAGCATTAGCTCTTACTTAAAGGACAATATAAGAAGGAATTTGCGATTTGGTGACAAGGGATGGCAGGGAAAGTATCGAAGTAATCTTCTGGCTTAATAATTGAATCAGTCGTTGTCATTGACATTTGAACTGGAGAATTATTTTTTAGTGAAAAAATGGTGCAAAAATGAACCTTTAGAACCAAGTATGAAGAGAAATAATCACAATTATCTCTTTCTGGATTTACTTGAACCCATGAATTATGAACCTGTCATTAACATCGTTGTTAAGCATGAGCTTCTTTGATTAGGTCTGGATATGAAGTTGTTAGTATTTATTAATCTAAAAAAATTAATAAACAATGGATTTTCTATCAATCCATAGTTGCATGAGGTATATATTCTCCGGACAAATGAAGATAGCACTACAGCTTGCTCACAAATGGTTAAACTGGCACTAAACTTGATCTTTTCTAATTTGGAATAAATAAGATCATATGTCACATGGAGCCTACTACATTAATACCAATGGTTGTCTCTAATGGAACGACAATTTTGAGACAAGAGGCAGAGAGGGGATGTTGATAAGATTGAAAATTTAGGGAGGAGATGTAAAGTCTGAAAACTTTAAAGTTTTGGTTTGCTAGATAATTTTTCTGTTTCTGGAATAAAAGATGGTGTCATGTCATTGCTTATGGGGAATTTCTTGATTTTACCTTACATGGATTTAATTGCAATAATGCATTTTTCAGCATGATTGTTATTGCATGTGATTGATAGCTAACAACACAAATAATGTGTATATATATATATATATATATATATATATTTTTTTTTTTTTGAATTTTTAAATGTGATTTGGTGATGTGGTGTGAATCTCTTTCAGTTATCACACGAGGAAAAGCTTGAGATCCCGCTTCTGATGGCACTTAGGGAAAGGATTCTAGAACATGCCAGTAATCTTGAAGCTTTTGATTTGAAACTTGTTCCCAGTATTGATCTTGAGCAGCCTTTGCAATTAGCCCAAGTGGCAATTGGGGTTGTTTCTTTTCCTTCCCAGGGTGATAAATCACTTGAAAACTGTTTTATCTGTCGTGATGACAAGCAATCGCTGATGATGATTACTATGAAATGTTCTCACAAGTTCTGCTCAAATTGTATGAGAACCTATGTTGATGGGAAAGTGCAGTCCTCTCAAGTCCCAATAAAATGCCCTCAGATGGGATGCAAATATTACATCTCTACCTCTGAGTGCAGATCCTTTCTTCCAGTCACTTCCTTTGAATCTTTAGAGAGAGCACTTGCTGAAGCAAATGTTCTCCATTCAGATAGAATCTACTGCCCATATTCAAATTGTTCTGTCCTGCTTGATCCTCGTGAATGTTTGTCAACTAGAGCAAGTTCATCTAGTCAATCAGATAATAGCCGTGTTGACTGCCCAGTTTGCCATAGGCTTATCTGCGTGGTATGTGGTGTTCCTTGGCATTCTTCGATGAGATGTGAAGACTACCAAAACCTCCCATTGGAAGAGAGAGATGCTGCAGACATTACCTTGCATCGCTTGGCACAAAATCAAAGGTGGAAACGATGTCAGCAGTGCCGTAGAATGATTGAGCTTACTCAAGGTTGCTACCACATGACCTGCCGGTATGGGACTTTCTTTCTACTTTTTTTTGAGATTCTTATTTTAGAGAAGTTCATTTATTGAATGATGTAAAGCTGATCAGACCATGATTTATTCTTGGAAAATCTTAGAAACTGATTTTTGATGTAGTAGCAGTGTGTTTTAGATATTGACCTTAAAAATTAAATGCATTGGTTGCCTTAGACAAACCTACCTTTATTGATGACAGAACAAATAATCTATTGCCTAGATCCAACCCAAATAGAAAGTGTTGTGACTGCACTTACAAGTTACAGCAACAACAAAGGCTTAGTCCCAAATTTTTTGGAGTCAGCTATGGATCCTCTACAGATTAGTTAGGGTCAGCCACATCTATTCTTTTCCTCCATCTTATTCAATCCAGCCATGAAATACAATATAATCATTCTCTCTCACCTACATATCCCTTACCATCATCTTGTACTTGTATAGATTATATTATTATTACTAAAAAGTATCCTAACAAAAGCTGAATAGATAATAAGTAAAATATTAAGTCAATTTCGAAACTCTCAATGTTCATGCAGTCAAAGCTTTAAGAATAGAATTTTCTTTTTGTGATTATTAAACTTCAGACAATGCAACAGTTCCTGCAGGGATTTTAAGGTATCCAGTGCAGCTGATCCAAATATCTGTCCAGCCAATTAAAAAATGATAATCAATCTTTCTTGATAATTAAATTTTTACTCCAGGTTTGGTAACATCAGATCTTTTCCACAAATCATGTATAAATTATAGTGTTGGTGTTCCGTTTATAATAGTAAGAGAACCAATGTGCCTTAGTCCTATTGAGCCCCAATTTGGCATCACACATGCTTAGGATTTTAAATATTGGCCTTAATGATGCTCCACAACCAAGAAAGGAATTGAAAGCTGAGAGAGAGAGATGTGGATTTTTCTTGATGCGGTGAATCTAACTTCTCAAGTTCTTTTGATGCCCATATTTTTCTTAGCTCTCTGGATAAGTGATTGGATTAGAAAATTTAGATACTAATTTTTAAGAAAGTTGATTTCTATGTACATCATATTTGCCTTTGTTTTTGTTAAGTTTAACCTGGATTCATTTTGTTCTCTTTCTGCTGGGAGATGACACCTGGAGTGAACTAAATTTAGATCTTTACTAGTTGAATTTCCTTCCCTACTTGGAAGCTTTCTTTTAATTTAACAAATGGAGTGGAATTATCTGTTGACTGCATCTTATGATTTGATTAAGATGGGAGTAAGCTGTTGATGATTCATGTTAACACTTAAAGCACAACTGCAACCATAAAGTTCAAAATGTTTATTTCTTATAATTAAACTCAAAATAACCCAGCCAAACCTTTATAAAAGTGTAAACTAAGTATGATGATTTTTTATGGTAAAGACAAGTGTAAAAACTAACTATTTTGATTCTGGTACCTTAGGAAAGATTTAGGATTGTTATGTCACTTTGCTCGGAATTCTTTCAATATTTTGTATGCACTAATGCACTGCATTATAGTGCTGAATTATGGATTATATTTATATTCAACTTTGATGGCATGATTTTAAGTTGCCAGAGACAATTTTGTTAACATCTCTCATTTTCAGGTGTGGACACGAGTTCTGTTATTCTTGTGGTGCGGAATATAGTGAAGGCCAACAGACCTGTCAATGTGCCTTTTGGGATGAAGACAACTCTGAAGACTTTACCCACTCTATGCAAGAATCGGAACAATGGGCATGGGAGACTTTCAATTCGCTCCCTATGATTATGGATGCATACTCGGAGCAAGAAAGATCACAGCTGGCATTGATCCAAAGGTTCCTTGCCGGAGGTTTTAGTCTGAGTGACCATCACCCTTACCAATCCCCACCCCGCTGTACAGACTCCTACGTAGATGCTTTGAAAGATATCCATCAGCTTCCTTGGCTTGAGAGGTTTGTTTCTGTGATAAGTGACAACTACTATGAAGACTATATCCAATGAAGCAAAGACAGGATTCCTCTTGAAATTAGGAAAATAAGTTGCAGCTTCCCAACAATGCCTAAAGGGAGGGAGAGAGTTTCTCACTCTACTCACTCCAACTTCATTCACACCCCCATGCAGAAATTGGCTCTTTTCTTTCTATGTAGTTTTTCTAGTCATTACATACTGGAAAATTGTGATCCTGATGGTCCTTGCATAAAATTGAGAAGAAGAATTTATGCTTGATCCAGTGCTTTCTTCTCGAAAGAAAAGGAAATAGAATAGAGAACATTTCTTATGTCAGTGAACTGAGAATATTTACTATGTCACTGAATTTGAAAGTAAAGCTAATGAAACATATATTTCCATTTTAAGATGAGCAATGTTTTGGTAAATCATTCAAAACTGGTGCTCTTCTATGTTATCTTATAGGAGTTGCTGAAATTTATGACCAGTTGTTTTGGACCAAATGGCATCAGATGGGTGTCCCAGTTGTATTTGCTAATCAGTTTAGCTTGGTGGTATGTTCATTTACAGGTGTGTAGCAATATCATGCTCCGTTTGAAATTGTACATTTTCAAAGTAGCAACTTTTAAAAACTTCATATTTGGAATTTTTAATATAGGCATGGCTTTTTCAAACGGCCAATGTTTAGAAGGCCGAAAAAACAAAGGGTGTAACGAGGGTGATGATTATTGTAGTGTTATTTATGCAAATTTTTGTGAGTGAATTTGGGGATGATATGACTTTGCTTGCATTGCACCACCATATTCTCGTTATCGAGTCCTATAAACAGGCTATAGTTCATAACCTGATATACATGTGACTTCAGAAAGAATCGTGCATCATTTGATGAAAATCCAGCAATTATTTCTGTGGCTGCAGTGAAGTCTTTGCGAGTTACGCCCAACGCTACTACTGGATTCCTACTTGTAGATGCTGATTTGAAGAAATCATGAGACGTGCTTAACAAGTAACAACAACCCAGAAATTGCCAATTACAAATAACCAGACTGCAAAGTACAAATATTCATTACCCAATTCCTAAATACAATCTTTATTATTAACAAGCAAGTCAAGAGAGTAGGGTGGCTACAATCTAAAACATTAATCACAAGCTCGGGGCCTAAGTATAGAATATAGATACTAAATACAGAGGCAAAACATTGGATACCCGATCTACAACCTCCATATTCACATCATAATCTTATAGTACGTACCAAGTATTTCATTTCAACGGGTTATCCTAATTCCTAACACCTCCCATTGACTCCCACTCAATAGCTTCCTTCAACAAATATATACATAGAGGTCAGGTACTACTTTAAAAGGCTGAATAGTCTGGCATCACTAACCCAAAGAAAACATGCAATTGCATTTATTGGCCTTGAAAAATTGTCACGCAGGACATTGGCCTTGAAAGTTGAAGCTTTTATCAAAAGGCTACACCTACTAACAGACAAAGAAATGGATTCCATTATTCATGAATTATGCTAGGCACACAAATTTTTTCACAACTGTTAAATGGAAAATTGTGATTAAAAAATCACTTTCACACTGACAACACTTTTATTTGCACTAATGACGGTATGCCAAAAAAATGGAATCTCCATCCTGTTTTGTGTTAAGAACATAATTGAAAGATTCTTATATAATATAATCAGCAAGAAACACAAAACAATTGAAGCAGAGAGTAGACTCTAGTACTTTACTCTCCCAACTAAAAGTTCATTCAAATAGCTTTTAGTACTAATCATTTCAAGTATGATGTAAACTAATTAGTAAAAGCCTAAAATTAAAGGCCTGGTTGACTGGTTCAGTCTTATACCTACTACGTTAGGACTGCATTTATTTTTTATTTTTTTTATTTTATCTGCAGTCATGTCATAAACTGCTCTAGTTAAATTATTCAAGCCCCAGTGTTGACATTTAATGGAAGAGTGCGGCTATCGTGACCTCAAATTTAACTAAAAAGCTAAACAAATAAATGCTCATAAGTGATGCCTGGTTCAATTATGAGAACAGCCTGATCAGAGCAGCTACTCAAGATAAATAGCAAGACACCATTAAAGTCCACACTCCACATTACCTAAACTTCTGAGCAGTAAATGTTTTCCACTTCCACTCAAGGAATCTAGGATTATCTAAATGTTCGGTAAAAGCACTAGCCATAAAATAAAACAAAGAGTATACGCCAAAAGAATCTATACATTTGACTATCAGGAGGAGACCATAATTCCTTAACTATTGTGGAGGTGACAAAGTGGGTGACTGGCTAAACCTTTTCCTAACTGCACCAACCTTCAAGTAAAAGAAAGAAGGAATAAAGAGGAAGAGAAAAGCTCAGTAAGAATTTAGTTTCCAGCTGTTTGACTGTTTGAGAAGCTTTACTTGGAGAAGTTCACGATAAAAAGCAGAGGATCATTCAGAAGTAAGCAACCTGGAGATCCCCCATATTCCAATTGTCATTTTCCTGAACTCCTATGATATGATTTTCTCAATTAAATACAAAATATATACTAGACTCTTTGATTCACCAAGTCCTTTATCAATGAAAATGATGGCATAAATGCAACATTACTCATACCATTTGTAATAAGAGATAATTACGCATAACAAATGTAATTTAAAAATGCAAAATGAAACGCATAACAATTTATATATGCAAGTTCAGGAAATTTGCAAATGCACGATCAGGGAAATTTTGCAACTTTATAAGATTAACTTTGACTTTTATTATGCAAGAACAGAGAAAGATGTATTTCTCTTATGGGGCCTAATTTGCATGTGCAAGATCTGAGAAATTTTGCAACTTTATAAGATAAACTTTGACTTTATTGGGCAAGAACAGGTAAAGATGACATTTTGCATATGGGGTCTAAATCTAATTGCATGTGCAAGATCAAGAAATTTTGCGACTTTATAACATTAACTTTGACTTCCATTGGGCATGAACAGGTAAAGATGACATTTTGGACATAGGGACTAATTTGCATGTGCAAAATCAGGAAATGTTGCAACTTTATAAGATGAACTTTGACTTCCATTTGGCAAAAACAGGTAAAGATGACATTATGCATAAGAGGGGCTAATTTGCATAATTGCATGTGCAAGATCAGGAAAATTTTGCAACTTTAAAAGATGAAGTTTGACTTCCATTTGGCAAGAACAGGTGACAATGACATTTTCTAAATGAAAGTTTAGGACAAAGATGAATATAAGTACCTTAAGAATCAAATCCATCAAGAGTAAAAGTTGGATCCTCAGCACAATAGACTGCCTCTGAATGTCAAATTAACTATGAAAATGAAGGTTCTAAAATGGAAATTAGAAGGAAAAAAAAAAGCAGGCGCCAGGCGTGGGGGGGGGGGGGGGGGGGGGGGGGGTGGAGAGAGAGAGAGAGGAAACCCTGTGTTTGAGTTCTTGGAAGATCAGCAAACTGAGACAGACCTAGCATACCAGTGCCACTCAATTCAAATTTTCTTTTCATTTCCCTCAGACTCACAGTATTGCCCACAAACAGAGAAATAGTTAGGACGTTTGTTCTCTAAATAGCAGCCTGCACAAAATTTAAGGCTCCCCAAGATCATTATAATTACTGGGATCCAACTTTTCCAAAAAGCACAACATATTTACCTTCAACAACATAGAAAATCCAACAAGTAATGTGAAATCTGAAGGGATCTCTATTACTGAATAATAAATGTATATGTGATTACATTAGTGTGCTGTAGGAAAATCTACAAAAGATGTAGCCACTGAGTTGAAGAAAAAAAAAAAAAAAAAAAGCAATACACAAAATTACATATAGGCAAAATGTACCAATTCAGTATCAAACTGCTATCTGGACATTATCTATCACTGATTTTGTCTACAAAAAAAAATAAAATAAAAATCCCTGTTAACTTGTAACTATACCAACCAATTCTGCCAGTGTATGACAGTGTAACTATCTATATATTCAAAAAGGAAAGCAACCTCAATAACTCCATCAAATGGGAAAGATTGCAGCAGAATCACATACCATGACCATCAACAAGAGATGTCATTAGAGCCATAGCTAATAGCTTGAAGGCTTGAATCTGTCATATTTGTCATCCAGCTTCGAGGGCCCTTCGATTCCCCTAATATGTTATACGCATATGATGACCACTTTACATGCATCCCGCACGAGCTTGTGACGCCCATTTTGATCATCTTCTGTGTTCTATCAAGAGCTATGAGACTTGAAAATGTAGAAAAGCTGTTGCCAACAAAGACATCAGCCCTTAAACACACTTCATAATCAATTGCTGATTGAATGAGATAGGGATACTTCTTGTAAATTCCATCAACACCCAATTTCTTCTTCTCCAAAGGAAGCAAGCCTTCCTTCCAACCATTCAATATAGAAGAATCTTCAAGAAGACTATCAGCCACAGCAAGGTAAACTACAGTTGGGGTCTTCAGGCCCACAATGTTTCCCACTCTTTCAATAATCTCCTCCTTGCTGCTACAAATTTGGCTTATGTTTAATCTCTGCTCTAACTTCTTACAGTGAATCATCCAATCTATCTCTATCCTCATATGGACAGCTACATAAGGCACTAACTGCAATGTAGACCCCTCAGAATTAGCCCTATCTTGTACAGGCTCGGTATTGCTTCTCAACTCCATTACTTTCTCTCTAATTTTTGTAACAACTTTATCTGCTTCTTTGGTAATCTCATCCACCAAAACTAAGCACTCAAATACCTTGGCATAGTCCCTAACAGGCCAATGATCATGCCACAAAAAGGGGTTCTTCCCAACTATGTGTATTACCTCATATCCATCAATAGGGTCCTCTGTGTGCTGTCTCAACTGATCTAAATCTCTCTCAATTGTCCACTTCCTTCCACTTCCTTTATGAAGCTCAAACACTCCGGTCTGATTCAAAAGATCTGAGTATCGACCCAATCGAACAAATCCAGCGCAGAGTGAATTGAACTTGTCAAATTGGAACACTTTATCCAAGGAAATTGGTTTCAAGAGATCAACTTCTTTGTAAAACAAGGAAGCACTTAAGCTAGGCATCAAAAGAGTTCGGTTCAGCATTCTAGCAGTTAGACAAGCTCTTGCAAACGCAATCTTTTGATTGTTCAAACCCCATACAATCTGAGGAACCTCCAAGAACTTATCTTTTCGAATTCCCAAGTCAGAATTCACTGACAAAGAGCGGTTGTGGAGTAAGACCAAGCTTTTCTGCTCAATTCCACCAGAGCCAGAGAATGTAATGGTAGGAAGCAGAGCAGCTCTAATAACCAGAGAAATCACAACCAAAATAACACATTTGCATGCTATGGAATTCATATGCCGGCCAAAGAATTTGGATTGCTTACAATTAGACGATGATATGTCCATTTAAGATTCACTTGTAAATACTCAATCCTATGGGTTCAAGTCCAACACCACAAACTTGAACGCCACAAGAAATCCACATCAATCCAGAGAAAAGTTGCACACAATCGGCCTAACCCTGAAAATTAACAGAACCATAAATCAATAAAAAGATCCAAAGAAAAAAAGGAGTTGATCTAGAACAGGACTAGGGATGAAAAAATTGACAGGCTTTGCATTGCACCTTAATTCAAATGGGAAATGAAATGGGTGAAAGAAGCAAAAGGCATCCAAACCCAGATGCCAAACTCAAGGCAGAAAGCGCCAAGAGATTCCCACGTGATACTCTCATCAAACTGCGTTCAAGTAAAGCACCATCGAAGGATTCAAACCCATCTTTTTTCAAAACACCAGAATTCATCAGAAAACAACAACAAAGTACTAGAAAGAGAAAGTAACGCGTGCAATGCCAGAGAACTTCGAGGTGTCACGAGAGAGAGAGAGTCTGGGTGTGTGTGTGTGTTGTTGTGTCTGTGTTTGTTTCCAACGAAAAATGAAAAACCAAAAACTGCAACAACAAAAAAATATTACCTTTTAAGAACGAAATACCTTCTGAACCCAAATTAGCTTATGAGAAAAAGGAATCTGAATTTTTTTCTGAATTTTGAGCCAAAACTCAGAGACCCAAAAAGAGAAAGAAAGAAAATGACAAAAGAAAACTTATCATGCATGAAGAAAAGGAATCCACAAAAGACTGGATTCACGCAAACCAAAAGCAACCAGCCAAACCCATCAATGTCAAACAAAAAATCAAAACCAATAGATAAAGACTTTAAATAACAACCCAAAAAATCAAAATTAAATCTTTTCTTTTCTTTTTTTAAGTAAAACCCGAAAAGAAATATTGGGATGATGAAGACTAAAGATACTTATACGGAGGAGGAAATAAAAAGAAAAGTAAAGGGGAAGTGAAAAGGAGTCAGAAGAAATGAGAGATGTGTACAGATGAGAGAGAAAGCAGAGAGAGAGAGAGAGATTGAAGGGTAATTGTCTAATCAGGGTGAGGCAAAAGGACATATTTTTTGAACGAAGGCAAAAGGACATATTGAGATTTCATTCACAGTCACACAGAGGAATACCTGTACCAGTCAAGTCAGTCCCACAAAACTTGACAAAAAGCCAAAGTTGGAAGGGAACCGTGAGCTCCTAACAATGAGTTTTTTTTAAACAAAGCAACTACTCCTATAAAGTATTGTAATGTATTATATGCCCAAAAAGGTGTCTTTGACAGTTGGTACTCACTTGGCCACTTGAGGCAGGTGGAGCCTGGCCCTTTTGAGCTGTTGAAATAGGCCCTAATTACATTTCTCACTAAAATGTAATGGATTTTACCAGTGTGTGTCTTTAGGATATACATTAATTTTCATTTTTGAAAAAAAAATTTTTGAAAATTGAAAAAATAATGACAACTTTTTCAATTACCGAAAAAATATTTCTAAAAATAGAAAGCTTAATGCGTGCCTTTATGGCACACATTAACCGAACCCAAATATAATATATGGTCCCTCTTTTGCCTTGAATTTGATGTTCACAAGTATATATCATTTTCGATCTACACGTTTTCTTAATTCTCAAATTCTCTAGGAAGCTGTCGTCGTAATTGTCCTTTTTTTTTTTTTTTTAATTAATTAAGCAAAGAAATAAGGGAAATGCTAACTGATATTCTTATAATAATGATCAACAACCTTTTTTTTTTTTTTTTTGAGAATCCGTCTTCATCATATTAAAACTGAAATCAGCCAAAGTCGGTTAAAAGTACATCAGAAACTTGTGGTAGAATATCCTTCATTCATACTAAAAAAACCATCAATAGTTTTCACAAGTTTTGCTAAAGAATGAGCAACTGAGTTCCCCGAGCTTTGGGTATGAGAAAAGGAGATGCAATTACAATAAACTAAATAGTGCTTAATGGAAGAAATCAAATGGCCAAAAGAAGAGAAAGATTCCTCCTTATTTCTTAATCTCCCTTGACAATAAAAGAGGGTAGATTGAGGTCCATAGCAAGGGTGATAGCTCGAACAGTTGCAAGTGCTTCAACTTCATTTGATGATGATGGAAGCCTGATCTTTTCCACCAAAGAAGCAAGCACCTTTCCTTGAGAATCACATACAACTATTCCCAACCCAACTTCCTCTGTTTCTTTGAAGACCGCACCTTCAAAATTAATTTTGATGAACGACGGAGGAGGGGGCTCCCACTTAGGCCGAGATCGTTGAGGAGGAAATGACTACAACGTAGTTGTTGGTTGCGCCTCTGCAAACTCGTGAAGCATCTGCTTAGCTGAAGGTATGACATGGGCTAACAGGAAGGGCTTGTTGCTGGTTCGGAGTTGATTACATTGAGACCAAATTGTCCACATGATCGACGCAAACAGCTTAGGATTTCTGTCTTGTTCCAACACGAATCTGGCAAGCTCAAAAAAATTTGAAAACTTTTTAGACCTACAAAACAACCCATTTAAAGAAAGCTTTTATGAATATATATATATATATATATATTGATAAAATATTATGCCATGTTGCTATTAATTATGCTCATTATTCTAGATTATTAGCTATCATTATTTGGGAATATTACTCCTCTCGGTATGGAGCTGGTATCTCATGCGCTTGAAGTATGAGATTTATGTCTCACTAATATGTGTAGGGCTTACATGTCATGAGACATAAGTATCATAGGTTGAGCTCCTACAAAACTTTCGCTAGGGTGTGTGGAATTTGAGCTATTTCAAACCAAATACGTGTCAGTTCCAATGCACTAGAATTGATACGATATAGACACATATTTAATTTTTGCTAAGTGTTTGCATTGTGTGGAGTACTGAAGTTAATCCCTACACAATCCCTATATATACATACCTTGATTATGAATAATAAAATTTACTGTTGTTTTCTAAATTTTTTTTTTAAAAAAATGAAGATATGAGATCACCTATAAAATCAAATGGTTTTTATGGTTTTTCATATAAAGTGAGTTTGTTATTACTATTGAGAGGGTTGTTTTTTGGAAACATATACTCTTAGTGTGGAAATAGTGTTGTCGAATAGATTTGGAGAAATTTTAAGGAGATTGGAGTAAATAACCAAGCTAATATTAACATTTATATATATATATATATATATATATAATAAATAGAGGCAAACTTACTGAAATTTTTAACGCTTTGTTTGTTTCAGTATTAACGATTTTTGAAAAATGGTTCATTTTCCAAAGAACATTTTCTAGATAACTATCTCATTTTTTGGTGTTTGGCAATAACCTTAAAAATGAACTTGAGAATGTTTTCTAGTATTTGGTATGCAATTTTATATATATATATATATATATATATATATATATATATGTAGGGTCACAAATTGTAGCCCACACCTAGACGGAAACAGGAGATGGGCCCAATAAGCCCAATACAATAAATTTGTAAGAGAGTGGGTCAAAGAATTGGGCTAATATCGATCCTTACAACAGTTACTGAAGATTAGGTACTTGGCCGAGGAGACTAAAACACATAAACAAGTTAAGATCTCATGTCCGAGGAGTAAGTTTTGGACTAATTAATGGATTCGAGTTAGGTCCGAGGGGTATGCTCTTGGATAAAATGCTTTTCTTTGGGTTGTATTTTTCCAGATGCTACAGTAGTTATTTCTTGAGGTTTCTTCTATTTTTCTCGTGATGCCTTCTTCTGGAGGTCTTACTCCATTATATAGTCCTTCATTGTTCGATCCTATCGTCCACTTGTCTGCCATCTAGCCTGGTACTTGAGTTTCCCACTTCCTCTCCCACAGCTTTTTGATTTCCTGGGGATAAGGATGATTTAGAACACTGTTCAGGGGTCTTCTCCACATAAATGCGGCCAGGAAAGCTGCTGTAATGCATTTAATGCGGTGGCAGCAGCTTTTGCTCAAGATATTTCTGCATCCTTATCCCTTCCACATGCATTGGTAATCTATCTTCACCTCTGGAATTTCCTGGAAGGTGGACTAAGGGGAAGCCGAGGCCCCTCTCACCGACATATGCCAGACCCGAGGAGGGTATCCCTCTCGGATCAATCTCCCTGGACACTTACGCGTTCTACTGTTAGTTACAAGGGTTCCCTATAATTTCTTCTCCTCGAACGTATTGTTGATGAAAAGTTGTACCTGAGCCCACCTCATGGGCCCAGGTTTTACTCCCCCACAATATATATTTAACAGGAAAATACATCTTCAATAAATACAAATAACAATAACTTTTAATTCTTTACTCTTTTTCCTGGTACACTAATTGTCTACTATGGTCAACCACAAGTCTTCAATATCACTCTAAATTATGTATTTACATAATGTATCTGCATAATATATCATCATTGCATAATGTATTTGCCAACAAATGCAATTCTCCTAAAAATTATCATACATTATATAACAATATTATTAATTTACCATAAAGATTGTCCTATGTAAAAACAATTTAGAGCCATATAGACACTATGTTTAAAATTTTCGTCTTCTACTTTTATGTGCGAAAAAGAAGTAACTTCTACCTGAAATCCATCAAACCAAAAATTTCTAAGAGAAAAAAGAAAATCAAGCTTGAAATTTGAAGTAAAGAATTGGGATTTTGGTAGAGATGAATGAAATAATTACAGCTGCAAATATGTTCTCCTTTGCAAATCAGAGCTATTGACTAATCAATGAGGGAAGGGGGAATCTAATAAGAGAACTGTGTTAAAAAGGGGAAGAGAAACATATATAGAGAGAGAGAGAGAGAGAGAGAGAGAGAGAGAGAGAGAGAGAGAGAGAGAGAGAGAGAGATAAATGGAAGAGGAGAGACCATAGTTAGTGACAGTGAGGGTGTGAGGAGAAAAAATCAAAGGGAATAGAGAAAAAGTGAGAGAGATTGTTTTCCAAAAAAAAAAAAATTTGGAAAACAACTTATAAAAAATAAGCTTTATATTTATTAAGGTTTTCCGTTTTCTAAAGATAGTTTTCTGTTAACTAAGTTTTTTTTTGTGCTACCAAACACTTTAAAATGTGGAAAACTATTTGTGGGGACGTAGGCCTAAATATGTATTGGGCCTTGGGCCTTGTCTGAAGAGGCACAATGGTCCGAGAATAGATCAGTAGCCAGAAAGATGAAATACCTCGAACTTCACAGGTAGACTATGACCATAATGGCTGGGAGAGGTTATTCGAAGGGGAATGTCCCCTCAGCTGAGTGCAATGAATATCAAGATGTACCTCCTGTCATCCATGGTGATGGCCTAGGAGGCTCTATTGATAAAGACACACACTATGAACGTACTAGAAGGATGGGAGCTAGGAAATACCTAAGGAAAAGCTACTGACACCGCATTGAATGCTCTACAACTAACTTTTTGGTCGCATTTATATGGAGAAGACCTCTAAATAGTGTTGTCTTGGCTACCCCAACTCACAAAGGGCCAAAGAAGGTATTTGATGGGATAAGTACTCAAGTAATACCCTAGATGATCAACAATTGGAGGGCCAAGATTACTGAAAGGGAGATATATAATGGAAGAGACCCCTGAGGAAGAAATAAGGGAGAAATTGGGAGAGAAACACTGTAGCAATCAGAAAATAGACTTGTAATCAAACTTATAAGAAATATACAAGAACTGATCTCTTTAGACCATACCGAGGACAATTCTCTTTGGATTGATTCAATCTACTTTCCCGTTCTTGTCAATTGAGCTTACTTTATTTGTTATCCAACTCATTTTAACCCAGTTTTTCAACCCACTCTCTACGAATTCATTATTTTAGGATTTTTGGGCCAAGGTCCATCCATTGTCTGGGCTAAGGACCCAAATCCGATGCTTACACTATTTTTACAGAAGGTTTTCTAGCAAAACAAACAGAGCAAAGTAACAAATAGTAAGCATGTCTATTTACATATTTATTAAAAATGAATAAAAATAGGATTATAAATAAAAAAATGAAGTTTTACAAAATTATAAAGTAATTAATTAAAAGAAATGAGATAGAGCAAATGCATAGTAAGAAATGTTGTATTTACAACTTTTTCACAACAAATCATATGTGACAGGTTGTTATCGATTGTTATTGATTGACAAAAAAGTAATTTTACTTGTAGATTTAAATTAAAACCAATAACAACTAACAACCTATTATGAATTATTGTAAAAATGTTATAATTGTAGCACTTTTCAATACATAGTTACAACAATTCAAGGAAGGGAAAGGAATTCTAATATGCACCAAAATAGTGAATGACTTATCAAAACATATGTTCCTGAATCCAATAACAGGAAGGGAAATGAATTCTAAAATGTACCAAAATAGTGAGATGGATGTTTTGCAATGGTCACACATAATCTCATATAGTCGAAGAGGGCTGAATAGCAAGAGTTCTATACCTCCATGACATTGCAATTGCAAGTTTCGAATTCATCCATCCCTTAAAATAATGTGAGCATGTGATTATTATTTATTTTATTGTAATAATTAATTGTTAATAATAATAATAAATAGCTACTTGCACATGAAAAAGGACATTCACAGATCACAGCCGGGTTGCTGTGCTGTCCCTTGTGATGTAGGGAGGTCAGTTTATGAAGGGGAGGGGTCCTTCACGTGGATTTCCACTGATACACCTTTTGACATTCTTACCTTAAAGTTTACAAAATTAAATTTTTAACCGCTATTTATTGAAGCTGGTACGTGTTTATCTTATCCTACTTTCATGCAAAGTTGTGAGTGATATATTATTATTATTATTTTTTTGGTTAAAATGTAAAATTGGTATTTTAAGTTTTTTCAAATTTTATTTCAAATTTTGTTTGTTTTTATTTATTTCAATTTTCTAATCTTCAAGTTTATTTAATTAAGGTCTTTTTATTAACATTTGCTATATTTTGTGGCTAATTTTTCAATCTTCAAGTTTTTTCAAATTAAGGTCTTTTTAATTAAGGTCTAACATTTGCTACATTTGCTATATAAAAATTGATAAGAAAACCTTAATTGGATAAATCGAAACTTAAAAAATCAAAATGAACAAAAATAAAGTTAGAAAACTGAAATGAAATATGAAAAAAATATAATCTTATTTTATTAAAAGGAAGATTTAGAGATTATTTGTTGTCAATGTCATCCCTCATCAATTTGCAAGTTGGAAAGTTATTGGACAGGTAGTGGTTGCTTTAATAAAGGCAAACTCAGCACTAATCAATTTGTTGGAAAGTTCCTTTTTTTATGAAGGCAAACTTATAAATTTCAAAACAACAGAGAGAGAGAGAAACAATTTTATAGCAGCACAACTCAATATATGATGACTGATTTGATTACACAGTTGCAATAATATCCTCAAGACTTATGCTCATCTCAATTCTTTTAAATTACCTTAATTACTTGATGATGTATATAACAGTCTATTTCCTTCTCTTAATTATAAACCCCATTCACCCAGTTAATATAAGACTAGTACATAGCGCTGTATCTCGTAGTTGGAGGAATATCCTTCCCCAAAAGACTGGATCTAAGATCTAATAACCCAATGCCATTATGGATCACATGAACTTTACATCTCTTTCTTCTTGACAAGACTAGACTATTGTTACCTGTAGAGGACGGCCTAGCTAGGCCCCCTTCTAAACCTTAGATCCACCGTTGTCTACCTCAACAATTTGTAGATATTTCGGGTGTTTGGTAGAAGAGTTTGAATAATATTATTTGAGTATTTTTAATATACGTATGGGTGTAAAAGTGTGTGAAAATGTGTATAATGTTGTTCAAAATGCTCAAAAATGTGTTTGAGATTGATGAGTTCACATCAAAGACTTTCTTTTTTTTTATTGAAAAAAAAGGGTTGAACTTGAATTTTGTATGGACTACATGAAGTTCCTAAAATAACATATCACATTATTTCGTTTATTGTTTGCAATATGATTCGGAAAATCAAGTAACAATGTGGGCAAAAAATCACTTCAAAAAACACCACCACTTTGCTTATTTATAACTCAATCGAGGAGCACATAAAAAGAGGTAGTTATTATTATTTTTTAAGATGATTATAATATGCTACTAACTCAGCAGTTCATATCATTTTCTCCTAGGCTCTCAAGTACTTTATGCATGAGAATGTGTCAGTTCAGCTACAAAGCTCTTGACAATCAAGATAGTTAGTTAAAGCCACTTCCAAAATAATCTTACTTTCCACTTGTATCGAAAAGCCCAATGAATTAGATGGGTAGCTAAAGTTGTTTTAAAGGAAAGTTATAGTATATTAGGGGATTCTAAATTGTACATGGATCCTTAAAATAAATCAGAACATTGAGTGAAATTGGAAAATTGCATCCGTCCAGAAGATATCTATCTAGATGATCTCAAGCTTTTGTAGATTTAATGTGAGTTTAGCTAGGTTGAGAGCATTTCCAGCGGTCTAACCATATTTTCATCCAATCTGGAGAGTAATTTTTTTTTTTAATGTTTTGACCACCTACTCTTTTCACTTTCCAACAAATACTCTATCATTTGATTAATTTCTTTATTGTATTTAAATATTATTTATTTATTCTTACTTTAATCTCCCATTATTTTTTTTTTTATTTTTAATCTTTCTCCATTCTTTTGAAAGGAGAGAGTGAAAGAGAAACTAATATTTTAGTTTGAATTCAACATTTTTATCCTGGAAAATTATTTTGCTAATGAACATTAACTTTTGAGACCAAGAGAGTGATTATTCAGGAGAAAAAACTTTTTGCAATTTAGAGATTCTATTGGAGATGTATTTCAAGGGTTTACTCTCTAAAATAGAGAAAACTTTGACATCGATTCAATTGAGAATTTTCCAGAAAGAAATTATCTTTAGTGATGGAAGTAGGTAACCTGATACTTGCGAATATTTGGGTAGTTTGAAACTCCAAATTGTCATGTACCTAATTTCTACTTAAATTATAAATTCTATTTATAAAAAAAATAAAAAAATAAAAAAATACTCATATAATTCCTCCTTCACTCATAATACTTTCTTTCAAATTTTGTATAGATTTCACTTCTAGATTATGTTACACTTTTGAAAGAGACAATCCGTTGCTTTGTTCCCCCTAACATGGAAATTTAAAACTCTTTAAATACCTATTTATACTTTGGGTATGTTTAGTCCCATCGTTCCATGTTGTTGTGAAATAATATGTTTACATAAGGATTAAAGAAATAAAAGGAGAGATGGGTTCTAATTAGCTCAATTGATAAAGTCTCTGATGATTGAATAAGAGATCTAGAGTTCAATCTCCGCCTACATCAAAAACTGATTGATGTCTTAGTATAATGATAAAGAGCTATCATTAGAAACGGATGCTATAAGTTGAAACTCTCTCTCAAAAAGAATAAAAGGAGAGAAATCAACACATATAATAAAAAATGTTTTATTAGTAAGAGTTCGGTTAACAAATTCCAATTATTAATAAGTAATTTTATAAAATAAAATAAAATAAAAAACTTATAAAAAATTTAGTTATTCTTTCAATTCTTTTATAAAAAATTTACTTTATTAACAAATGCAGTCACCCATTAGTAAAATCTTAGTAGTATTTGAACAGCATGCACAAGCAGTCAGATGCACATAAAAGTTGGAAGATGGAACCAGTCCAGAAAAGATAAGGGAAATGGGAGGGAAAGGGTACCGTTGACGGCATGTAAAAACGAGAATAGCCGATCGAAAAGGAACAAAAGTATGGTGTCAGAAATATAATATGAGACAATGAGTATCGGGTGAGTGACAAATGCTACAGTATGTGGTCCATGCCATTATGCTAAAGACAAAGCCACTGCCACATCACAATCGCAATCAAGCCCACCCATCTCACGTGTGCTGTACCTGTATGTGTTATTAGGGAATATGGAGCATTGTATTGTAGGTGTAGGGCGGGGTGTTCAGTCATCACTGTTGCAGTGTTGCGAATCTCACTAGTTATAATAAAATAAAAGATCACGGATCGCAAATTTTGCCATAAAAGCTGTGGAGTTATATATTCGTTATTTTTATTCACACGACAACTTGTCACACGAGGAAGGAAGTTGCGATAAAAATGATAATTTTAACATTTTTCAAAATAAAAACTGACAAATACAGACACAGTAGTCTCACTTTGGGGTAATTCTTTTCTCTCATTTTGTCGTTTGTGCTCTCTCTAGAGCAATTTCCAACCCAAAAGCCAAAAGGGCCAAACCCAAACAGCTTTTACAGGTGCTTTTCTAGCTTACGAACCTATGTTAATGCCTTTGGAGTTTAGACTTATATTGAAATGTCCTAAGCATCTATGCGTGACAGTCAATAAAGTTTCTACCAAAAAAAAAGACAGTCAATAAAGTTGAGTACATATAGGTATATCCGGTTCTCCACTCTTGGGACTTGGGAACCTGGCTCTGGCTGCTTCCTCCGCTAGAGATAAAATCATAAAACTTAAAGAAGATAACAATTGTCTTCCACCAATTCATGGAACACCAAACTTAAGGTAAGAGTTTTTTTTTTTTTTTTTTTGGTTATGGTGCAATGGGGCTCTCTCATTCTCATCTCCAAATCCCTATGCTATCTTCATATTCATGGAACACCAAATTAATGGATCCACCCTTGATAAAGAAGACAACAAGTATTGTCAATTATGTGAGTGTTTGGATTAAGCTGATTGTTGCGTTTTCAATTTCACACTTTTTTTTTTTTTTTTTTTACGCGTGAACAGTAATCTCACATGGGTTTACTGTTCATGCACTGTTCACGTACTGCTTACGCATTAAAAAATATTAAAAATAGGTCTCACGGTACTATTCACACATTTAAAAATTATTTTGCTACAATACTTTCAGTTTTTAGTTTTCAGTTTTCAGTTTCAGTAACAATAAACTCAATCCAAATGGACTCTATATATGCAAAGGAAATAGAGGTTCTATGATGTTACATATTATTAACGTCTATTGACTCATTTTGATTAGTTTTAGTCTTTAAGTGGTTGTTGCCAACTCTTAAGCTAAGTTTGGATTAAATTTGAAGTAATTTTGTAGATTAGGGTTCAAATAAGGTAATATTGATAAACTAAAGTGCTTGCTCTTTTGAATCAATTTTATTAGGCTTTTATGGATGTATTTGGGTTGAATAATTTGAATAGTGTTATAGTTGGGTATGATTAAGAGGTGATTAAAGATCATAAGGTTTTGATTTGCTCAAAGATGATGAGTTAATATGATCTTTTGTCTAAATCAAATTTGACCTAATTTGAATTTGAAATGAGAGATACTTGACTGTTGAAATTAACTAAATTATGTCATTGAGAGTTCCTTCAAATCTTAGTAGATGCTCACTCAAACAAAAATTGTGACAAACACTAAATTGACATTAAAGGCTTGACGACATAATAGTAGATTCTTATAAACATTTCTTATAGTGAATTCATTATAGGATTGGATCATTGGAGTGGATTTATTTTGAAGATGTTCTTCATTGGTTTTTCACTTCGTTATTTCAAATTTTCATTATTATTGTTTTAGATTTAGTGATTGATTATTGTGGTTGAAAATTTGAAATACTTGATTGGATTATATGTTTGGAACACCCTTAATTTGTTAAATAAATCAATTAATGTTGCATAAGTATTTGGGGTCTAAACATTATTTTTCAATTGATATCATATCTTAGAGCCTTATATGTGACTGATAATTGGCCTTAAAACTTTGGAGGGTCATCCAACATTGTATTAAAGAGCAGAGTGGTGATTTTTTTTTTTTTTTGATGATAGATCTACCGTCTCCTCTAAAAGGATTTAGAATAAAATCTAGAACATAAGAGATGGGAATTATTCCTTGAAGGTTACAAGGGAGGACCACTGAGGCAAAGAGTGGGGAAGAGGTTATAAATATAATCCCTTGGTACATGCTTAAAAAGACAAAAAGAAAAAGGAACTACTAAGGAATCTAAATGTCCTCAATAATGAAGTAGTAAAAACTAGAAAGTAAATATCAAGTGGATGTCTCATTCTGCTGCCTGGTTTAAGCTAAATTTCCCCTAATTTTGTAGTTTTTTTTTTTTTTTAATCCCCCCATCTGCTATTTGAGACTATTATGTAATGGATAATTCATTAGTGTCGTTTTCTGTCTTGTTAAACAGAAAGAACAAAAAACTAGAAAGTAAAGATTAAAGGTACAAATTGTACCAATGATATTTTCCAAGTCGGTGTAATAAATAGATGTGAATCATAACTCTACAATCCCTACCGCCCTCTACTCTCATCCCATTCCCACAGCCCTAGCCTTGACAACACCTCAAGAAATGACTCCATCACCATTCACATCAAACACTTTGGTACTTTTTTGTTTTGATATGGAATGGAATCATCATAAAATTGACAACAACTACCACTCATTATTAGAGGCCCAGCCTTGCCTTGGCTTATTTGTTTTGGACTCCTATTTTTTAAGAAGCCAATTAGCCCAATCTCTTCCTAGATATCATGAGACCTTGTGGTCCAAGAGTTGATTGGGCTGGACCCATGTATGCAAATTCTAGTAGTCTTCTTCTCAATCTTGGGTACCTCTCTGACTCTCTTTCTGGCAAAGACAGAAACAAAAGAAAGAAAGAAAGCAGTACTTAATGCTTATATAGAGAGAGAACCAATTAGCCCAATCTCTTCCTAGAGATCATGAGATCTTGTGGTCCAAGAGTTGATTGGGCTGGACCCATGTCTGCAAATTCTAGTAGTCTTCTTCTTATCTTGCGTACCTTTCTGACTCTCTTTCTGGCAAAGACAGAAACAAAAGAAAGAAAGAAAGCAGTAGTTTATGCTTATATAGAGAGAGTATGAGTATGAGAAAGCATTGGCAATTTACATACCAGCACTACCACCTAACATTTAGACATTGTTCTCACAAGCATCATGCTTTCCACTTCCACTCTTCTACCACCTTATCACCACCACCTCATCTTCTGCAACCTCTTCCACGCCGAGCCAAAAGCCACCAATTTGCCCACCTTTTGCAATTGCCAATACCCCCATCACACTCACACAACCCCATTTTGTATTACCAGACACTTCACGCTCAACTTGTCGTCTCTGGCTTTCATAGTCAAGTCTTTCTTGCCAACATTCTCCTCCACTGCTACTCTAAATGTAGTCGTCTACGTGATGCACGCTTGTTGTTCGATGTAATGTCTCAAAGGAATTTGATTTCTTGGTCTTCATTGGTATCTATGTACACCCGACATGGTTTTAATCAACAGGCCTTCATTGTGTTTACTGAATTTCTCGCAAGTTGTGATGAGAATCCCAATGAGTATATTTTAGCTAGCGTTTTTCGGGCTTGTTCGCAATTGGGTGGGGTTTATGAAGGTGCCCAGCTGCATGGTTTTGTTGTTAAGACTGGTTTTGAACAAGATGTCTATGTGGGTACCTCTTTGATTGATTTTTATGCTAAGAATGGTGATTTGGATGAAGCAAGATTGGTTTTTGATGTTTTGGCAGAGAAGACTGCGGTTACTTGGACTACAATCATAGCGGGGTACACGAAAAGTGGAAGAGGTGAAGTATCTTTGCAGTTGTTTGAACAAATGAGAGAAACTGATGTTGTTCCTGATAAATATGTGCTCTCAAGTGTTTTGAGTGCGTGTTCAATGCTTGAGTTTCTTGATGGAGGGAAGCAAATTCATGCTTATGTGTTGAGGAGGGGAGCGGAGATGGATGTTTCGGTAACTAATGTGCTTATAGATTTCTATGCAAAGTGTGGCTTAGTGTATACAGCACGAAATTTATTTGATCAGATGGTGGTCAAGAATATGATAGCCTGGACCACAATGATTGCAGGGTACATGAAAAATTCATTCAATTTGGAGGCCATGAAGCTGTTTGCTGAAATGGCCGGATTGGGTTGGAAGCCTGATGGATTTGCTTGTACTAGTGTTCTCACTTCGTGTGGTTCACTTGAGGCTTTAGAACATGGGACACAAGTGCATGGTTACACTATTAAGGCAAACCTTGAGTATGATAATTTTGTGAAAAATGGTTTGATTGATATGTATGCAAAATGCAATTCATTGACTGATGCAAGAAGAGTTTTTGAAGGTATGGCTGAACATAACGTGGTATCTTACAATGCTATGATAGAAGGATACTCAAGCGAAGAGAAGTTGCATGAAGCATTGGATCTTTTCCATGAGATGAGGCTTAGATTGTTACCACCAAGCCTCTTGACGTTTGTAAGCCTTCTTGGTGCATCGGCTGCACTATTGACGTTAGAACTGAGTAAGCAAATTCACAGCCTGATCATCAAGTATGGGGTCTCCCTGGATGTATTTGCTGGTAGTGCTCTGATAGATGTTTATTCCAAGTGTTCTTGTGTAAGGGATGCTAGGCTTGTATTTAATGAGATAAATGAAAAAGATATTGTAGTATGGAATGCAATGTTTTTTGGATATACTCAACAGTTGGAAAATGAAGAGGCTCTCAAACTCTACTCAGAATTACAGTTGTCACAGAAAACACCAAATGAATTCACTTTTGCTGCATTGATCACTGCAGCCAGTAACCTAGCAAGTCTCCAGCATGGTCAACAGTTACATAACCAAGTCATAAAGTTGGGAGTAGACTCTGACCCTTTTGTCACAAATTCCATCGTGGATATGTATGCTAAGTGTGGATGTATAAAAGAGGCCCACAAAACTTTTACTTCCACATTTATGAGAGACGTTGTGTGTTGGAATTCCATGATCTCGACATATGCACAGCATGGAGAAGCAGAAGACGCTCTTCAGATGTTTAAAGGGATGATAGATGAGGGAGTAAAACCCAATTATGTCACATTTGTGGGTGTGCTCTCAGCGTGTAGCCATGCGGGGCTTGTAGAAGATGGGCTTCGTCACTTTGAATCAATGGCGCATTTTGGAATTGAACCGGGAACAGATCATTATACTTGCATAGTTTCTCTCTTGGGTCGAGCAGGTAGACTCACTGAGGCAAGGGAATTTATTGATAAAATGCCAATAGAACCAGCAGCAGTAGTATGGAGGAGCTTGCTCAGTGCGTGTAGAGTTGCTGGTAATGTTGATATTGGGAGATATGCAGCAGAGATGGCAATTTCAGTTGATCCAACAGATAGTGGATCATATATTTTACTTTCTAACATTTTTGCATCTAAAGGTATGTGGGAAGATGTCAAAAGGCTGAGGAAAAGAATGGACTTTAATGGGGTGGTAAAAGAACCAGGAAGCAGTTGGATCGAACTGAATAAAGACGTTCATTCATTTATTGCAAGGGATAGAGCTCACAGCAAGGCCAATCTTATTTATTCAGTTTTGGACAATTTAATTCTGCAGATCAAAGGGGTTGGTTATGTGCCTGACACTTTTATGCTTCTCATGATTGATTAAGAGGAAAGATGGTGGTAATTAACACCCTCAAAAGGCCAAGCTTTTGATCTCCTGAGCTATTTTAGGATGAAGTGCTCCATCATGCAGCTTATCAGAGTGATCCTGAGCTTGAAGGGATCAGTATCCTGAAGATGTTTGTATCTTGGGCTTTTGTGGACTATCCTAGTGGAAAGAGTAATAACTTATGCAATAACAATCTAGCTGAATTGTGGCATGGTATTTACAGCTTAAGAGGGAGACCAAAGGGAATGTACATGGCAACATGCACATTTAAAATGGATTTCTCCATCCACATGCAGTTTGTAAGAAAAGAAAGTTTATACACTGAGAACTCTAAGCTACTTCATGTCAAAGTCACAAAAGCCCAACTTGGTCCCTTGTAATGAGACAACGTTTCTGAATCTTCTACATTGCAAGATTGGATATAAAGAATTAACGATTAGAGGTGTTGGATTTGCTTTAGATCATATAAAATGCAATGAGTTCATGACAGTGGTGTAAGGCCCTTTGGAGTATTTCTGCTGGTTACTGGATTTGATGACTATAGGCCACAATTATACCAGGTAATGTTTCCCTGATATGCTTTAAATTATAGTTACCAACTGGCTGCAATTTATGTCTAGATCATCTAATAGGTTGCACCTCTGAACTTGTTGGCATACAGAAACCTTCTTTTGCACTAAATTTATAAAATTCTTTTGTCTTTGCCTTGTCTCAATTTCAATATAGTTTACTCTTTAAGAGATTAGTTTGATGCTGTTAGTGAAGAATCTTTAGAAGGGTATTCATAAAAAGGAGCTAAGGAAAATTGTACAGCCTTCATCCTCTATTATTCACTTATTAGGAGAGTTAGTTACAAATGGATAAGAATATTCTTGGCAGTTGGTGGAGACACCTCACCACTAGAGTATTCAAGACTCTTTTAGAAGAGTACAAGCCAATAGTACCACTTATACAATATTAGCTCTCTACAGATGCCTTGTCATATGGCTGGCTGAGTTACAATTTGATCATAGCTGGATTGTGAGAGTTTACTGTTTAGCAAAATCTTTTTAGGGGGATTTTTAATAAGTAAACTAATTTGATTCAATCAAAAATTCAAATTTTAATCAATTTAAGCATTTTGGCCAGCTGTAACTGTGAAATTTCCACTCAGGTTGTAGCATAAAAAGAGAGTATAATTATTTGATGAAAGTAAAATTATATCTTTTCTTCTAGTACTTTGGCATATAAGTTAATTCTACAGTTGTTGATTGTTATTATATATTTTTCTGTAGATGGATTCCTATTTCTCATGGAAGGCATTGGCAATGGGGAATAATGTTTCAAACCCAAAAATATTCCTAGAGAAAGGTATTTGATTTAGAATTTTGTTGCCACTTACATTTCAAACTGGTTTAAGAGCTGTTGCTTCCTTATTCTAAATTTTTTATGTTGTTAATATTAACAATAAGTTGAGATCAAAGAATGTAATCCTTTCACATGCACTCAGTTTGAGACTTTTTATGATGCAATCACATGATCTGGTTCTAGGAACATTTAGCCTTATATGCATGCTGGACCGAGTACATTCATCTAGCAACATGGTTTTCCAGAAGATAAACATTGCACGTGCTATACCATTTTCTTATTGATCCATCATAGAGTTAATATATCGACTTGCATTGATATATTTATGTGTTTTGCAATAACCGATGTACGATATTTTCACTTAACTTTATTATCTGTCAAAAGAACTCCCACCCCACTCTTTACCCCCAAAATTTTTTTTGTTTAGTTTTGCCAATTCTTCTGTCACTTGAATATGAAGTTGACTATGTTCCCCTTTCCATTATAGTACACTGTACATAGATGACATGGAGCTTGATGATGTTGTGCATACGGCTATTTTGATGCTGAAGGAGGGGTAACTAATTGTTAAGCTTCTTTCTTTTTGAAATAAATATATTTAAAAAGCTTGGTGGGGAACGGCTAGAATGGTAAAACTTATGGCATTCTTGATGTGAATATGCTTATGGGGTGATGCTTGTCAGAGAAGATGTGGATGATGATTGAAGCTGAGAATCGCTGAGTAATTTTTTGGAATGCTCTAACTTCATGATGCGATACGTTGATCTAAAACATTGACTTCTTGGAGAAACCAATTTGCATTCCTGCCAGAATGGTATTACATAGAGCCAATCCTGGAAAAAGGAGATTTCCTTTTGTGGTTGTGAGTTCTCTTAAATGGAATGGTTGAAATGCAACGGTTAGTTGCTTAGTTTATAGAGAGGAAATTGAGATAGGAATAATCGAGCTCTGAGCTTAGGACTGGCTCGCTTGGGCTGGTTGATTCAGGTGAGAAAGCCCATGACTGGTGCTAGAGAAGTCCGAGCCAGGCCTCAATTTGCTTTGGGCAAGAATGGGCTTTGTTGAGCATACCTTTTCAGAATGACGATGAATGCTGCTTCTCTGTCATTACCAATTTAAGAATGGCAACATAAGCCTCTTTTCCTTGCTCTCCTATCTAATTAGCCTCCTTCCCTTCAAAAATTATCCTTTATGTTTCCTCAACTTATTATTGATACTGTCCTCATTATATTCAGATTTTTCAATCATTTCGAGTCCTTTATGATTCTCTGATTGTGAAATTTCGTTTTTACTGTGTAACTGATACTAATAAATCTGCTGTGCTTGCTTTTTGCAGAGTAGGAACCCCAGCTAAAAATGATGATTATTTAGCTGAAGTGGAGTAGCTTGCTGCTTGCTCTTGCCAAACAGCTTTGAAGAGATATTATTAATCAAATTAAAAAAAAAAAAAAAAAGAGGTTGCATTCCTTCACATTGTAGCAGGGTGATCAATTTTATGTATGTTAATTGATTTTGAATTGATTGGATTAAATTGCCAACCTGTCTGAATTGGAGAAGCAAACTGTTGAGCCAATTGACCGGTTTCCCTTTTTTCTAGGACTGTAAATGAACCAAGCTGATCATGAACAACTCGGGCTCGGTTCAATAAAAAGCTCGTTTATGTTTGCTTATTTAAAAATAAGTCAAGCTTGAACCTTAGTTTTAGGCTCGTTTAATAAACAAGTTGAGCTCAAGCAAAAAATTTGTTCACCAACAAGCTCGTGAGTTATTAGATTTGATACAAAACAATTCAAGTGTAGACTCATTTATAAGTTTATATGTGTTAGTTAAACATACTCATTACACATATCTTAATAATGATATGGCCAACATGGGATTATTACCCATTACCTTAAATTTTTTTTATCCTTCTAAACTGACTAAGAACCACTTTAGACTATAGTTACATTTAAAAATAAGTTAATTAACCAAGTGGGCCACGTATGATCTTTCCTATTAATCATCTAAAGTAAAGTTATGAAACATGTTAGTATTTTCTTATTCATAATAGTTACAAACAAGTATTTTTATAGTTCTTCACCATCTTACGTGCATGTAAAAATTGTATTTTGAACAATTTATGAAACTGTAGGCAATGAATGATGAATGAATAAATTTAAATATGTAAATTTTTAATATGAATAATGACTAATCATAAGTAGAACTAGATGCATAATAAAATGAGTATATTATTTTCTTTTTCTTTTTTCTTAATTTTAGAGATTTAAACATTTGATAATGTAATTTTTTTAGATCTCAATCTCAAATGCTAGACTTAAGCTCAAGTTTGAGTTTGATATTAAGCTTGACTAAATAATCAAGCTAAGCTAAGTCAAGCTCAAGCTTTTTGGCTTTTCTACGAGCTCAAACTCAAATACTATTTTTAAACTTGTCACAAGTTCGAGCCAAGCTTAAGCTTTTAAATTTTCTTAACGAGCCAAGTTTGAACATGCAACCCTCTACAAAGTTCGGCTCATTTATGGACCTATTTTTTCGGTGCATTGGAGACTATTAAATTCCTTGTCACCCAACACTATCATTAAGAACAGCAGAAGCTGACGTTGGTATGGTTTAATACTTTTACTTTAGTTTTGAGGGGATTTGTAGGATGTAAGTTGGAATTGGATAGGATAGGATCATAAGAATGACATAGGATTGTCGGATTTGGCGGCCTACACTACAGTTCTTATCTGATTGTCTAGTATGGAAACATGAATCATTTTTAAATACCCAAATCTCTAGTTAACAGCCTTAGAAATAGAGTTAGATGCAAAAGCTATTGTTGACTTGTTAGCTAATTCTAAATTTCTCTAATAATGCTGTCTCTTCCATTGTGGATGATTGTAGGTTGTTGATTTTATAGCTTCCCCCATATTCGAATTAGTCATTACATTTGCGAAACAAACATCTGTGTTTATGGTTTGGCAAGGATGGTTGCTAATCAAACCAATAATTTTGTGATGTATGAATTTCCTTTTTCTACCAAAAAAATTATTATAATAATAGAATGCATGGCATGACAAGTGGATAATGAAATAGAGGAGAAAATAAGGAGAGGTTGTCAACCTTATGCAACCAAGACTTGTATGAAAAAACTTTTAATATAGTTTACTAAATTTAGATATAAGTTAACATAATATGTAATTTTATTATGAATAACTTAATAGGTAATTATTATATTTTTTCACAAACTTTTATCTAGTAAAAAATTAGAGATCATTAAATTTCACATGGAAGGATTTTTTTTTTTTTTGGTGCTTGGTTTAAGTCACAATTTATTTGAATTTCTATTATATTTAGTTAATAGACTCAATGAGTTTATGAATTTGAAGGATTTTAAAGTCTTGTTTTTAATTGGATTATTAAAATTTAGTGTTTAATTTGCATCAAAGTAAATTTTCCAATTTTTTAATAAAGAGTAATTACTTTTTATTTTCCTTGGAATAACAAATAAGTGTAACCACTTGCTATTATGGAGATAATCACATAGGAAGACATGTCATGGGATATACAAGTAGGCTGGTTGTACTACCTCTTTATGCTTGTGACGAACTCTTAGTTATGATTCTGGTGCAAGCATACTCATTGAGTTATAAAACTCTTATAAGTTCTAATTAACTTAATTGATTCTATTTTTTATGGTTAAATAAGAGATTTGAGATTCAATTTTTACCTACACCTTTTCAATCATTGAAACTCTAAAAAAAAAAAAAAGCTATAAAACTCTTGAAGATATCAATATAATTCATTGCATGAAAAGTAATAAAATGCCACATATTTTACCAAAAAAAGAAAAGAAAAAAGAAAAAAGAAAAAAAAAAAAAAAAAACGCACATGAGTGAACAGAGTAAAGAATAACTTTTGCCGCAACGTGAGCTAGTGATGGGTCGACAACTCCATTGCTTTCGACTTGCCGACTAGGTTGACATTAATCACAAGCTGTCCATCCTTTTTTGCGTGTCTACGATTCAATACGGGGCCAATTAAAAGAGAGTTTGCAGTTAAAAGTTAAAAAGTCGAAAGCTATATATATATTCAAATTGAAACCCTCTTTTTCTCTCTACTGGGTGTGGTTTCTACCAAAATTCAAATTGACGAAATAAGAAAAGAAAAGAAAAGAAAAGAAAAGAAAGCGAAATTTTGATTTTGAAACGCGTCGCGGTCAAGGTCACCAGGTTTTCCTCAATATTTTTATTTCTCTTTCTCGCTATTAATTAATTGTTTTATTTATAAATTTTGATTCCATTCCATCTCATGCTATCTATCAAAATATCTATATATATATTTTTTTTTTTCGATTTTTATTTAATATTTTTCTTGAGTGTCTGATTAGTTGTCCAAATTTGCTATGGACGAAATGATGTATGTTATAGAAAAATGAAAAATATTAAGGCGTCGGATGATGATGATGAGGAAGTGAGTTTTCATATTTTATTTACGAAATCTGGTTTTCAATATCGTTTGTTGCACATACATTTTACCATGCAATTTTTGTCAAATTCCCTTTTTTGTTTGTTTGTTTGTTTGCTCATGTATATGTTTTCATCAGATTAAAAAGGTCATTCATGCTGCTTTTTGTTATTCTCCATTATGGGTTATCAGCGTTGGTCCAAGCTTTTCTTAATTCTGTAGAAAAATTTGATTGCAAAATGAAACAATTCGGTTTTGCTATATGCATTTTGGAAAGGGTCATCCGTGTTCATTTTTACTATATGAAAATTGTAAAATTGTTTATATTGAGCACACATTCAATTCTAGAGAGAGAGAGAGAGAGAGAGAGAGAGAGAGAGAGAGAGAGAGAGAGAGAGAGAGGCCTGTATGTATATAGACACAAATCTTTTAGGTCTTATAATGCTACTTCAACAAATTTACAACAAGTACAACAGGCTTGGGCCCATAAGTGGGCTTGAGCTAATACAACTCGAACAGCCCCCCTCAAACTCAAGGTGAGTTTTACTGACAGGATGATGAAATCGGCCTGGCGGATAACAAGCTCATTCTAGGGGGAGATCGAACAAAGCTATTGAGTGCCTTGAAGTAGATGATGTGAACAAACTGAAAGTTGATCTCAATATGTATTGTTCGCTCATGAAAGACGTTGTTATGGACGATCTGATGACAATTCTGCTACTACAATGCACTATAATGGCTGAAGAGAGAGAGAGAGAGAGAGAGAGACCTATATCCTACAGTAGCTAGTGAAACTAAAAAAGTTTAGAGGTAGTAACAGCTAAGGCTCGATACTCAGTCCCAGTGTTAGAATGGGCAACAATCATTCATTTCTTTCTACACCAATAGATAAGAGATTCAACAAGGAGGAAACAGAGCCCCATGGTGGAATGGCAATTGAAACAATTTACGCTTGACATAGATGAGAATACAGAGAACAATTGCAAAGTGTGTGGAGTGAGGAACTCCATAAATTGACGGACTTGATGAATGACATAGGATAGATATCAGCTCAAGTGACAATATGATACACAAGGTTCCAACCAGTTGTTGGCACAATGTGACATCTTGGAGTGGTTTACCATCATGAGTAGTGAGGCATGCGTTAGTCTTTATCGGACTATCAGCAATCTTTCCATTAGAGAGACATGCATGAAAAAGTAGATCTAAGGCATACTTAGTTGTGCTAGATAATATCCAATACTTAGCTGTTTTAGATAATATCCAATCAAGGAGGAAGTAATTTCAAGTTTAAGAATGTAAATGAGAGGGCTAAGATCCTTCATTCAACTGTATAGAGAGAGACCTACATATATAGGCACATTCAACTGTATAGAGAGATCTACATATATAGGCACAAATTCCTAGGTCAAATAATGCTAGTACAATATGTACAAGGGTAGGATGTAAGTTTCACAGGCTTGAGCCTGCAAGTGGGCTTGGGCTATTATAACTCTAAATGAAGCAGAGTAGAAAGGATAGGGAGCAAGGTAACTTAAAGGATGTAAAGCTTCCATGAAAACATGAAAATGGAATAATCCATGCAGAGCGAATTTGAAATGCAGTAAAATGTAAAATTATTATTATTATTATTATTATTATTATTTTTATGTTTAATGTCCATGTGTATACTTGTCTATTCTTGTTTCCTCTTTACATTTGTGTTAAAAAAAGACTGTGGTAGTGGCAAAATAAAAAGCTTCCACTTCATTTGGGAGGGGGAAAGGTGATGCAGGACCGTTAAGAAGTTCAGCACTATACTAGGTTTCTTGATGAATTCTTGAATAAGGATTATTTTTTAAGAGTTTAGGTTAGAAAATTATAAATGTTGACGGCTGTTTGGGGCTGAAACAGGGGATAAACGTAAAATAACATAAATAAAACACTAGGCAATCACACCTAGGTCTTCCTAAGCATCACACCTAGGGTTCCTTGGCATCACATCTCGGAGAAGTTTGCATCACACAAACAAAGCTTAAAATAAGCTGCTGAATTTTATTAATGAAAATATTATGAAAAAACATGATTACAAAAGAGCCTTTATATAGAGGCTATAGTTATCCTTTTCCTAGTAGGACTTGGACTCTAAATAACCTATTCCTAGAATGAATAGAAATACTAATAATAATTAAATAAAAGACTTAATAATACGTAAACATAAAATAAGACTCATGGGCCTTTGGTACGGCCAAAGACAGCCCTTTCCAGATTTCTGGAAATTACCAAATTTCCCTTATTCTAATAGAACTTAATTAAAACTGATCCAGAAGCTTCTCAACCTAAAAGACTCTACTAATAACTAAAATGACCTATCAAAGGTGCAAAGAAGGTCCAACATCAAAACTAGACCACAATTCTTGAATCTTTGTATATTTAATCTTCCTTTTCCTTGAGCTCTTCCTTGTCCTCATCAAAAGGGGGGAGGGGGGAGGAATGGAACAAATTGGTGTCGGATCATTGTCCTTTGCTAGTGGAGGTAGGTGGTATGTCGAGGGGGAAGAGTCCTTTTAGATTTGAAAATATGTGGTTAAAGGTGGAGGGTTTTGTGCATAAGGTTTGTCATTGGTGGAATGGTTATCATTTCGTGGGACCTCCAAGTTATGTTCTAGCTTGTAAGCTGAAAACCCTTAAAAGGGATTTGAAGCACTGGAACAAGCATGTTTTTGGAGATGTAGCTTTTAGAAAAAAGAGTCTTTTGACTGAGCTCTTAGACATTGACATGAGAGAAGGAAGGCAGGTTTTGACTCAAGAGGACAGGGCTAGAAGATTGGTGGTTAAATCAGATATAGATTTTCTGGCTTCTTTGGAAGAGATTTCTTGGAGGCAAAAGTCCAAGGCTTTGTTTATTAAAGATGGTGATAACAACACATGGTTCTTTCATAGAATTGCCAATTCCCATAGGCGAACCAATCAGATTAGGGGTGTGGAGGGGGATAGCGTTCTCTTTGAGGAGGAGTCAGATATTACAGATCAAGTGGTGGATTTTTATAAGAGATTATATCAAGAACCGGAAGCTTGGAGACCTACTATTGATGGGTTAGAGTTCGCTTGTCTAGACGAAATATGTTAGAGAGAGAGTTTGAGAAGGAGGAGATTATTGAGGCTCTTAAGGAGGCAGAAGGTGATAAGGCCCCTGGGCCAGATGGGTTTACTATGGCGTTTTTTCAGAAATGCTGGAGTGTTTTAGAAGGGGATATATTGGCTTTTTTCAAAGATTTTCACAACCAATGTGTTTTTGAGAAATCTCTTAATGCCACGTTTCTATGTTTGATTCCTAAGAAGACTAATGCAGTAAATATCAAAGACTTTCGTCCTATCAATCTTGTGGGTAGCCTTTATAAATTGTTGGCTAAGGTGTTGGTTCATAGGCTTCGAGGAGTGTTGGATAAATTGATATCCGACTCTCAAAATTCTTTTGTGGGAGGGAGACAAATTCTTGATTCGGTTCTTATTGCTAATGAATGCTTAGACAGTAGGTTGAAGAGTGGTATTCTTGGTGTTATAATAAAGCTGGACATTGAGACGGCTTATGATCATGTGAATTGGAATGCACTATTTTACCTTATGGATAGGATGGGCTTTGGGGCAAGGTGGAGTAGGTGGATTAAGGCGTGCATTTCTATAGTTAAATTCTCAGTTTTGGTTAATAGATCTCCTAAAGGTTTTTTTGGTAGTTCTCGTGGTCTTCGCTAAGGGGATCCTTTGTCTCCGCTTTTATTTCTTATGATTACGGAAGTGTTGAGTAGACTGTTGAAGAGGACAGAAAATGGTGGTTTTCTTAGTGGATTTAAAGCGGGGTCGCATAGACGTGGGGGTATACATATTTCTCACCTTCTTTTTGCTGATGATACTATATTGTTTTGTGATGCTTCTTGGGAACAGTTATTATACGTGCGGATGGTGCTGATCTTCTTTGAAGCTATTACAGGCTTGAAAGTTAATGTAGGCAAGGGTGAGATTGTTCCTATTGGCGATGTTGGGGATTTGAATGGTTTGGCTCGTATTCTTTGTTGTAAGGTGGGCACTTTGCCTATGAGATATTTGGGCATGCCTCTTGGGGCACACTATAAGGATTCATCAATTTGGAATCCTATTATTGAAAAGATGGAGAAATGGCTGGCTAGATGGAAAAGACTGTATCTATCGAAAGGAGGTAGGCTTATTTTGTTAAAAAGTACCCTATCAAGTCTTCCCACCTATTTTTTATCGTTGTTTACTATCCCTCAGGCTGTGGCGGCAAGAATTGAAAGAATTTAGAGGAATTTCCTTTGGGGGGCCTCAGAGGATGTTTTTAAATATCCTTTAGTTGCTTGGGATAAGATATGATTGCCAGTTGAGTATGGTGGTTTGGGAATCCGAAGAGTTAGGCTGTTTAACAAGGCTTTGCTTGGGAAGTGATTGAGGCGGTTTGGGAAAGAAAATCATAGATTATGGCGTCAGGTTATAGCAGACAAATACGGAGAGGCAAGAGGTGGCTGGTGCATTAGAGGGGTAAGAGGTGCTCACGGGTGTGGGATGTGGAGGAGTATTAAAGAAGGAATAGAGAAGTTCTTTAGCCAAATTTTGTATAATGTGGGGGAGGGTAACCGTGTTCATTTTTGGCATGATCCATGGTGTGGGCCTACCTCTTTGAAGGAACTTTTCCCTTCCATGTATGATTGCTCTGTTTCTAAAGAAGCATGGGTCTCTGACTTGGTTGTTTCAAATTCAGAAGGAGGTAGTAGCTGGAATTTATTGTTCCGTCATGGTCCTCAGGATTGGCAGGCAACCACTGTCTACTCATTCTTTGAGTTTATTTATTCGTCTATGCCGAGGGATGAGGGGGATGATCAGTTGGTCTGGAGATTGACTACATCTAGTATTTTTGATGTGCGCTCTTTTTATAAGCTATTAGCTAGTCCCACCACTAATGCCTTTCCTTGGGAGGGTATATGGCGTACTAAGGTGCCTAGAGAGGTGTTTTTCTTCTTATGGACAACAGCTAATGATGGGATACTTACCATTGATAACCTCATTAAGAAAGGTCAGTTTTTGGTTAATAGGTGTTGTTGCGATGGGGAATTAGTGGACCACCTTCTTCTTCATTGTAAGTTCTCTCATGCCTTATGGTATGAAGTTTTTGCAGTGTTTGGGATTCAATGGGTAATGCCAAGGTCAGTGAAAACCTTTTTCTTTATATGGAGAAACTGGTTTGGAAAGCATCTTTCTATCATTTGGAACATGGTCCCGGCATGTTTAATGTGGTTAGTTTGGCAAGAACGTAATGCCCGCATTTTTGAAGACAAGGCGAGAAATTTGGAACATTTAAAATGTTTACTTTTTTGTACTCTGTTTCTTTGGGCTCGTATTTGGGGGTGTACGAACTGTACTGCTGTAGCTGATTTTTTAATTTCTATTTCCTTTAGCTCTTGATCTTCTTGTATTTGTTTCATTGTTCAAAGTGTTCACCATCGTGAACATGATGTTCAATTTTCTTCAATAAAAGTCTTATTACTTATAAAAAAAAAAGAATATTCCTTCCAAAATCACATTTGAGAGTTTCTAAAGAATGAAATGGAAGTCCATACCTTATTTGAGAGTTTAAGTAGGAGGGAAAGGAGGGGAATGGATTACTGATACTTGAAATTTTTTATCTAATTCCTCATGATGCCCCGTATATTTTGCCAAATTTCCTATATTATCCATCTGAACCCAAGTCCTGCCCTATAAAAACTTAATACATAAGGTAATTAGAAACAAAACAAAACCAGAAGCAATACAAAATAAACATTATAATCACAAAATTAGCATTTGGGACAAGGCTGAGGTTGATAGAATTGAACACAAATCACGAAGAGAAAGGCCCACCTGAATCATGCTCTATGAATGAAAATGGAAAAACCCAGTCTGCACATTGCCACACCAACTCATTATGAAATGAACATGAACCCTGACCATAACTGTATCAATCGATAAATACCTCCTAAACATTATTTTTGCTCTTTTTGATAGGTTTTTATTGATTCATTCTAGAACAGTATTAAGTATTAAAACTCAATTGTGTATGACGGGCCTTTACCTGAATAGCAAAGGACTCACAAGTAGATTTTTTATACCATTCTAAGCAAGCTGTGCGTATGCCATATCTTCACCTCAACTTGAGTGGAGTAGTGAAATATATAGTCCAGATCTTATTTAAATTTGCAATTTTTAACCCTTGTGGGGGTTCATGCGTAATTTGCATACTATGATTTGAGTATAATAGAATCGGTGTTAGGGTTAATCAAATTAACCTAACACAAGATTTTCTCCAAAATATAATATATATGAGGTTTTAATTTGGAGGGAACGCAATTCTTGAACGTTTGAAGATATTGAGAGACCTGTAGATCTTTTGAAGTCTTTGCTAGCTAAGATTTTGTTTGAGTGGTCTTGTATTTGGGGTTTTACGCATTGTATTTCCATGTCTAATTTCCTTATTTTTGTTAGCTCTTCCCTTTGATTTGTTTGTATCTGTTTCAAGTGCAGTGGGTTTACTATTGTAAACACATTGTACTTTTCTTATCAATAAAATTTTTATTAACTATAAAAAAAAATAGGTTGGACTATAATGCCAAAGGATTATAGAGGAATAGTAATAGAAAGGAGAGGGAATACAATTGAGTCCATGAATATAAAGATCATTTCCTAGAGTGTAAGCGGTCTGAATTGTGGGGTTGACAGTCAGAAACCTACCTTAAAGAAGATTAAAATAAAATTAATATAATGCTCTTTCTATGCTCTTTTCATTGATCTTTACATGGACAAGATAATTTGTGACTGATCCAAGGATATATTTATTTGCTATAATCCTTGGTATTAACTTAAAATGTAATGTTATTATTCATTTTTTGGTGCTCACCTTGAGTTTGGGCCTTAGTGCAATGGCAAGTGCCTTTCACCCAAAGCACTTGTCGAGGGTTTGAGTCTGAAATCAGCCTTTTAAAGAAAGAGATAAGGTTGTGTACCAATTATATCTCCCAAAACCTACAGAAGCGGGAGCTTTGTGCACTAGATACGATTTTTTATTTTCTAGTGCTCACCTCTCTCTCTTTTCAAATTCTTCTTGTCTTTGTTTACATAGAATATTTGTGTGAGTGTAGAAACTTTCTATATCATTTTGAAATGCCTTATTATTGTCAATTCTCAGTAATGCATAAGGTACCATCAACCTTGGGATATTGAATAGGATCTTCATGGGAATTAAACTGGTCTGTAAGTAACCCTTAAGTGCCCCATAAGTTATATTTTAGTTCTCGTACCATCTTAAATTACAGTGAGATGCTTTGTGGAACTAACTCTTTTTTGGGGGGAAGGGGTGGCAGATATTTATGGAGTTGTGGGATGAAATAGTGGTTGTTTAAGATTGAAAAAGTTAGAGACCGATAAGAATGATTTATATTCTTTGTTCTTGTGATGATCTTTTTGATAAGTAATAAGTTTTATTGATATAAAAAAAGGACACCCTAGAATACAAGGAGTGTACAGGGGTCAACAAATCAAGTACAAAAATTACAAGAATCAAGAAAATAAAAAAAAGAAGAGAATGATTGGTTTTGCAAACTAGAAAATTAATCCAATAAAGTTCTAAAGAAAAATAACTTGAGGTCTGGTATGGATCTCTCATTATCTTCAAAACACCTACTATTTTTTTCCCTCCAGAGACACCACATTAAACAATGGGGAACAATTAACCATATATGACTATTTCGATGATGTCTAAGCCTGCCTTGCCAACAAGTTAGGAGCCCCACAATTGACTACGGCATAACTCAGCTTACTCCAAATAAACCCAAAACCATAGACCACAAAGCCATAGCAACTGGACAATGAAGAAAGAGATGGTCAACCGATTCACCATTACACTGGCACATATAATACCAATCCAATATCCAAACCTTCCTTGTGATGATCTTTATCTTCATGAAGTAGTAGTAGGGGGTGTAGACAAAGTCTAATCAACCAAAAGAACGAACCAAAGAAATGCAATCATGTGGTGGTGAACCTCCCATTCTAATTCAGTGCTCTGGTGGGTTCCCTTAACCAAGCCATTGCCTATGAGTTGTCGGCTCATTCTTCAACAGGCAAGCAGTCAGAGCCCTTGGCTCCTCCCACTGCTTGAGAGCTTACAGTTTTGTGTTCTATTTTATTCTCTGATGGGGGTTGACAAATAAATAATCCAAAACTGAGAATCTTGGTTCACTTTGCGGTATACAGAATTAAGAAACTGAGGGGTATCCAACCAATCAACTGCCACATATCTGTGGGTGTGTCATATTGTACATTAACTTTGAATTTTGAAGGTCTTATGAGATTGGCTATGAATGTGGTTAACTGTGCATGTTTCCATTCAATCCTTGACATAACCTTTGGATATTCACCTATTACTTGCTCCATCTCTTTGCCTCAAGTTCTCTCTTCTTAGTCAAACTGATGGAAGAAGTATGTTTGCTTTTTTAACTTGAATAATTAGACAATAATTAGTTGTATACTTTCTTAGGTAAATTTTGTAGATTTTTTTTTTTTTTTTAAAATAAAATTTTTATATGTGTGAATCCATGTAAGTTTTAGATGGTGTTATTAGGGAATTATTCCTTGTTTATGTTTTTATTTTAAAAACGTTTATGATTTAGTCCTTATTTTCTAGGAAAGGGAGAGAAGCAATTTTACTAGTTGGACATTCATTTGGTGAGCGTTTACGCATCTTGAAGTGGTTTATGTTCTCAGTATTTGATTGGCTATCCCATGTTACTATTTGACTTTAAAGTGCTTATCTTCCATGCTAAACTGTTGCACTTCTTGTCTGGCAGAGGGTTACTGATTTGGACTTAGTTTGGAGAGGCTAGAGATATGGTGAGGTTAACCATGATAGCTCGTGTTACTGATGGCCTACCATTAGCAGAAGGGCTGGATGCAGGTCGGGATCCACAAGATGAATTCTACAAGCAGCAGGCTAAATCCATATTCAAAAATTTGTCAAAGGGCCATAACGAATCCTCAAGAATGTCGATAGAAACTGGTCCCTATATATTCCAGTATCCTGATTTTTGTTGTCACTTATTATATTGTTAAAAATTTACAAGTTGTGTCATATGGATGGAACCACCATCCCTTACATTGTCCATTTTCTTGTTTATTTTTCTAAACTCTTTTTTCATTCTGATTTCAACTTAATTATCTGTCTTAAGTGTCTTTTCTATTTGCTCTGAAATTGCATGCCAGTCAAATATAAGGATGTTCTTTACCAAGAATAGAATATCTTGGTACTAAGTTGGTACTGTAATGTCTCCACTTGTTAGAGTCTGGCTTTTTTTTTGTTGAAAAAAGGTTTGCAATGGTTATGACCTTTTAGATGCCAGAGCACAATTAGAGGGGTGTGAAAGGAAATGGTAAAATCCCATAAAGGGTGGGGTGGAGAATACAAACTGTGCTGGATTCCTTCCAAAGGCTACAAATTTCTATGAAGTTTTGAGAGCTCTAGTGAAGGCTCCGCATTCCCGTGGAAGAGTATTTGGAAGACCAAGTCTCCTATGAGAGTGACTTTTGTTGCTCAGTAGCATTAGGGAAAATCCTAATCCTGACAATCATATAATAGTGATAGATAGGTGCTGCAGGTGTAAGAAGAGGGGGGAAACCTCTAATGATTTGCTCCTCCATTTTAATGCAAACAAAGAACTTTGGACATGATTCTATGTTTGTTTGGGGTGTGGTGGGCTATATCTAAAAGAGTGGTGGATTGTTGGCTTTGTCGAAAAGTATTGTTTGGTAGTGGGTTGGGCTCAGCGGTTGTACAGTTTCCTTGACAGGTCAAAACTGCCACAGCATGACGATATTTTCTATTAAGAACATGTTGCCTTTTAATCTATGAAAAACCCATGACATTTAGTTTTCTAAACATTTGAGTTTCATGAGATTATACCTTCTTGCCTTCTATACCATTTGTAACTTGGACACCTTGACACAAGTATTCAGCTACATCATTGAAGGCCGTGTTTGTTATCTGACTATGTGTGATCGTTCTTATCCAAAAAAATTAGCTTTTCAGTACTTGGAAGAGCTCAAGAATGAGTTTGAGAGAGTCAATGGGGATCAAATTGAAACTGCAGCTAGACCTTACGCATTCATTAAATTTGGTATTACTTCAGTGGAAACTAACCATGTTTCCTTTCCTTAGTATTATTTTTCTAAGTTAAAATAGTTCTTCATGAATTTGTATATGTTTGTTTCTAGATATCTCTTCCTTCATCTCTAATTTTATTTATTTATTTATTTTTTTGGGGGGGGGGGGGGGTGTTATTAGATACATATATACAGAAAATTAAGAAATTGTATTTGGACACCCGCTCTCAACGGAATATTGCAAAGTTGAATGATGAACTCTATGAAGTTCAGCAAATAATGACCCGGAATGTGCAGGAAGTTCTTGGTGTTGGTGAAAAGTTGGACTGTAAGTTCCCTTGCTTTCTTCTCTCTCTCTTACTATGAAACTTCCTGTTTATATGATTAATGTTGAAGCGAGGTCTTGTTCATTACTAGGTTGTTGGTTGACTTCTTTTTTCCCCCAACATGGACTGCTGCAGTTAATAAACACTTGGTTAAATTTGCAGGTTGTGCCAAATTAAATGAAAAACAATTTGTATTGCATTGCATGCGGCTATGATTTGGCAAGCTTTCATCATAAAGCAAAAAATTGTTTTATTGAACCCCATGCACAATTTGCTTTTGAATCTTAAAACATTTCACTGCCACTTTTCTTCTTTCCTTGATGAGTTCTTGGACCTGACTTTATTTCAATTCTCCAGCTGGCCTTTCCCTGGTTATTTGATTTGTTCTCCTGATAAGTATTCTCAATCTCCCTAAAAGATGCCAAGGTGACACAACCAGTGATGTAGGGAAGCTTTTTGTATTTATTTTTCTTGAAGCTTTGTATCATTCAGATTATGGATGTTGTACATAATAATAAGTGGTGGGTTATGTTTTTAGAGGAACTGGTTGCTGGAAATTTCCTGGCAGCAACAGATTGGGGGTTTTAAGGTTGGTTTGGAAGAGTTAGTTGCTGTCAAAAGATTGAGAAAATCTTTTGAAGAGTTTTAAAATGTATGAGAGAAGGGTTGTGGTTTGGGGTTGAAAAGGATGGAACTGCTGGCATTTTTAGTCTTAATTTTTACTTGTATCAACATGGAAGAGCAAATGTTGCACTTGACAATTTATATTTGTCACCTTGAAAATAATCTAAACAAATATGAGAAGAGAAATCCTGGCTCATAATAACTAGCCAATTAAGGCATCAAGGCCCTCTGGTCTCAAAGGAAGAGTTGGTTAGAACTATCCTTAATGGGGTTAGTTGGAGAACTGGTGCTTTCATTCCTGAGAAATGTTCTGCTAGAGTTAAGAAGCTTTGTACTGACTTGAAAATTAACTTAAAGTTCTGGGTGATTTGGGCTGGTTTGTTCTGTGTGTTGACTGTAGGTATATTTTTGTAGTTGGGTTGGGTAGTTTCTGGTCTGGTAGTATGCTGTCTCGACCAGTGTTGATTTTTTGGTTTCCTTGTTAGCAGCTTAGCTGCTTGTTCTGGGTTTTGTGCTGTATTGTATATCTTTGGTAATGAAATCATCTTATTCTTGGAGTCGATATTCTTTCTAGGGCATGCCTAGTTTTGTGCTAGCTAAGAAGTTGAAAGCTTTGAAGGAAGATGTTCGTTGGTGGAATATAAGAGAAATTGGAACTGTAGGGGTGAATAAGAAGAGGTTGTTGGAGGAGTTGGTGAGGCTATATGAGAAGGATGGGGTTAATGGGCTCACACTAGCAAAGAAGATGGAAAGGGATGGAGTGACATCAGAAGTGAATCAGTTGGCTTCATTGGAGGAAATATCATTGAGATAGAAATCTAGAGTTTTGTGGCTTAAGGAGGGAGATAACAAGAAGTTTTTCCATTGGATGGAAAATTCTCATAGAAGGAATAACCATTTGGGTAATTTAGAGGCGGATGGTGTGGTATATGAAGAGGTGTCAGAGGTGATTGACCAGGTGGTGGGATTTTATTAGAAGTTGTATATGGAGATAGAGACATGGAGACTAGTGGTGGATGACTTGAATTTTGATAATATTGGGGTAGTGGAGAATGGGTTGCTTGAACAGAGATTTGAGGAGGAGGAAATTCTACAAGTTATGCATGATATGGAGGGGGATAAAGCTTCGGGACTAGATGGGTTCACAATGGCATTTTTTCATCATTGCTGGAGGGTCGTGGAGAGTGATATTTTAGCTCTCTTTTGAGGAGTTTTACGAATATGGTAATTTGAGAAGTCCCTGAATGCTTCATTTATTTCTCTTATTCCAAAGAAACATAAAGCCTCTAATATAAGAGATTTTAGATCAATAAGTTTGGTGGGTAGTGTCTATAAGATCTTGGCCAAGGGCATATTGTTTGAGAGGGGTTGGATGGCCTCATTTCTGAATTTCAAAATGCTTTTGTGGGTGGTTGTTAGGTTTTGGATTCAATTTTGGTTGCAAATGAGTGTGTTGACAGTCGGATTTGGAGTAAGATTCTGGGTGTAATTTGTAAACTGGACATAGAAAAAGCCTATGATCATGTAAATTGGGAGGTGTTGCTTTACTTGTTAGAGAGGATGGGTTTTGGAGCTAGATGGTGGCAATGGATACATACATGTATATCTTCCATCCAATTTTCAGTATTAGTTAATGGTTCTCCAGCCAGTTTTGTATGTAATATGAGAGGCTTAAGATAAGGGGATCCTTTTTCTCCTATGTTATCTCTCTTAATGATGGAAGTGTTTACTAGAATACTTAGACGGATGGAGGGGGCTGGCATTATCAAGGTTTTCAAGGTGCATGGAGTGGGAGGTGATGAGTTATGTGTATCTCATCTATTATTTGCAGATGATACTATACTTTTCGGTGATACCAGTGTTAGCACATTCTTCATATTAGGATGTTGCTGACTTGATTCACAATGGTTACAGGGCTAAAGATTAATGTTAGTAAAAGTGAGATGGTTCGGATTAGTGATGTGGATAATCTAGACACTCTGGCTGATATATTGGGCTGCAAGGTTGGGAGTTTGCCTATGTCATACCTTGGTATGCCATTGGGAGCTTCCTATAAGTCATCCTTTGTTTGGAATCTGATTTTGGAGAAACTGGAAAGACGGTTGGTAAGATGGAAGAAAATGTATCTCTCTAAGGGGGGTTGCCTAACCCTCCTTAAGAGTACGCTTTCGAGCATTCCCACTTATTTGTCTTTGTTCACCATTTCTACTAGAGTGGCTAATAGGATTGAGAAGTTACCGAGAGATTTTCTTCGGTGAGGTTTAGCGGATGAGCAAAAAATTTATTTGGTAGGGCAGGATAAGGTGTGTTATCATGTTTCCCTTTTGATATCAATATATTACTTATCAAAAAAGAAGAAGGGATAAGGTGTGTTATCATATGGCTGATGGTGAGTTGGGTATCAGGAAAATTAATACCTTTAATAAAGCCCTTCTAGGTAAGTGGTTGTGATGGTTTGGGGTTGAGGAGATGCGTTTATGTGTGTGATAGCCTTGAAATTTGGGGAGGAATGGGGGGGCTGGTACTCCATGTTTCAAAGAGTTTCACATTGGTGTGGTTTATGGCAAGTTATACGGATGGGGTGGGAGAGTTTCAGTAAGTTCACTTATTTTGAGGTTGGGTTGGGGAGTAGGTTTCGGTTTTGCCATGATTGCTGGTGTGGGGAGCAGCTGTTGAAAATAACTTTCCCGATTTTATTTGAGATTGCTACTTATTGGGAGGCTTTTGTGGCTGATATGTTGGTGAGTCATACAGTGAGGAAGGGCAGAGAATATACAGTTCCAACGTAGTTTTCTTTCATGCTTTGGAGTCACAGAATCCTCCAAATGAGGATGGGGATAGGATGAGGTGGGGGTTGAAGTCAAAGGGGGATTTTGACACACAATCCTTTTTTGGTGCTTTGAGGGGTTCTAACTCTACTACTTTTCGTGTCCTTTGAAAAGCATTTGGGGTGTGAAGGCCCCACATCAAGTGTCCTTTGTTTGGCCAGCTGCATGGGGGAAGATTTTTACAGGTGATTATTTGAGAAGGGGTGTTCCAATTGTGGTTTGGTGTTGTCTATGCTGGTGTAGTGGGGAGAGTGTTGATCACCTTTTGTTGCACTGTGGTGAAGTTTCTTGGTTATGGAGTCTTGCTCTTAGACTGTTTGGTGTTGCTTGGGTTTTACCCAAGAAGATTATTGATTTATTAGCAGGATGGAAAAACTGGTTGGGAAGCAGTGTTCGAATATTTGGAATTTGGTACCACATTGTGTGATGTGGATTATTTGGGGGGAGCGCAATAGTCATATTTTTGAGGACATGGAGCTTAACGGGGATCAGCTTTTAGCTTTATTTGCAGGGACCTTGTTTGATTAGTCTCATGCGTGCGTTTTACTTCTAGTGAATCCATTCCATTGTTTTTAGATTCCCTTTCTTCTTGTACATAGTTTTTGTTTTGTTTTCTGTTTCTTTTCTCTTGTTTGAACATAATGAAGTAGTCTTCTCTTAATACAAGTTTTCTTACCTATTAAAAAAAAACACACAAAAATAAAAAAAAGGAAGTGTTGGCTTACAACCATGAGCAATATTATCTCTTGGTTTGTTTAGCGTTGGATGGAATATCTTACCATTCCTGTTAAAACTTAATTTAAGAAGAAAGCCATTAGTATGATTTTCAAGGTAACAAAGAGTATGGATTTGGACAGAATACTATGGCATAAAAGAATATATGTGACTGTCCAAGGGTCGAGGGAGGGGGGCCCATGACCCCTGGCTTTTCAAATTTCTCCCTCCCATCTATTTTACTAATAAAAGTTTTAGAATTTGTGTAAATTTTACTTGATCCTCCCCTTCATATTAAAAGAAAATTATACAAGCACTCATTTAAAGTATTAATGTTTCATTGTTTCTTTTAATATTCACTTTTTAGTCATATATAACTCATTAACTTTAGGAGCATTAAAAGTATATGTTTCCAAAAATATATGAGTAAATCTCTTTAGTAAAAGCTCCTTTTCTTTTCCAAAAACAAACTATTTTTCATTTTCCATTTAAAGAGGGATATAGAAAGGCATGGATAATGTGTTTGTGTTATTTTGTGGATTTAAAAATTATTGATATGTTGGCTTTTAGCACACTGCCTGTGTGCATTGTTTTATTTTTCCCTATTATTGATTTTCAATGAAGTTTATTACTTATCAAAAAAAAAAAAAAAAAAAATTATTGATATGTTTGGCTCCTAAAAAACTTTTTGTCTCTGCCACTGGCCGATGCTAATACTTGATGTTTTTCTAATATGATTTTCAGTTATCATTTGATGTTCCCCAGTGGTTCCAGCACCTCTTGTGGTGCCTGGGCACTGGGGTTCCCATCAGCACCCCTCTTTACCTAGCCAAAAAAAATCAGTTATCATTTGAAGTATTAATTATAATGCATACCCTGATTGTATGTTTTTCATTTTCTAATTATGCAGATGTTAGTGAAAAAAAAGAGTTATCATTTAATGTACTAATTATATTGCATATACTGATTGTATGTTTTTTTTTTCTTCTCATTATGCAGATGTGAGTGAGATGTCCAGTCGTTTGACTTCTGAATCTCGCATATATGCTGATAAGGCAAGAGATCTAAATCGACAGGTCAGTCTTTTCTTTATTGCTCATTTTTCCCATTTGCTGCTACACAAATACCAAGTTCTAATTTTTCATCTTTTATTGGTAGTTTTATTGTGACAACATAGTAGTACTAGTACTCGTGCTACCATTTATGTTTCTTTAATGCTTTTTTTTTTTTGCACTTAGTTTTCCACTGTCTCTGCTGTTCACGGGATTAGTAAGGATTCACCCTGGACTTAGTCTTGTTGTTTCTGTCAAAGCTTGTTTAACTTAATGAAAAAAAGGTTCTTCTAATGCATATAAATACCTTCTCTGTGATAAAAAATTAGGTTATGTTTGGTAACAGTTTTTATTTTCTATTTTTAAAAACTTGTTTTTGGGAATACAAAGAAAGAAAAAAATTTCTTGTATTTTTGAAATAAAAAACATATTTGGTTAGTTGAAATTAAAAAAATAATTTTTTGAAGAAAAAAATAGAAATACTAAAATATGTTGTTACTAGGATTTGAACTCTAATACGAACTCATTAAATGAGACAGATTCAATAAATCAAATGCATGTTTTCATTGACTTTTGAAGACTAGAAATTGAAAACAGTCTTTTGCATGTTTTCATTTTTCTTCACAAATTGAGTTTTAAGAACGGCTTTTGTTTTCAGTCCATTTTAGGTTGCCAAACAAGTTTTTTAGTTTCAAAAATAAAAAATTGTTTTTAAAACAGAAAATAAGGGAGAAAAAAAAGTTACCAAACATACCCTTAGTGTTTTCTTGTAAGATCAACAAGTTCTGGAAGTTGTGGACCATGCTTGGCATGTGAGTAATGTTTTCAAAAGTTTTGAAATAATGGAGTTTTATTCTTTGCAAGTATTTGTGGTGTGTCATCAACACCAAAATAGCATAGTCTAGTGTCTCCATTAAGAACTAATCTGTTACTAATTTTCACTCGCTTGAAGTTGAACCTGTTGAAACATTGCCAATTGAAATAAACTATGAGTTTTTTTTTGGATGAGTATTAAGACTTTTATTGAAAAAAAATTGAACATCATGTTCACGATGGTGAACACTTTGAACAATGAAACAAATACAAGAAGATCAAAGGAAATAGAAACTAGAAAATCAGCTACAGCAGTACAGTTCGTACACCCCCAAATACAAGCCCAAAGAAACAAAGTATGAAAAAGTAAACAAGTTGAACCTGTTGAAACATTGCCAATTGAAATAAACTGAGTTTTTTTTTTTTTTTTGATGAGTAATAAGACTTTTATTGAAAAAAAATTGAACATCATGTTCACGATGGTGAACACTTTGAACAATGAAACAAATACAAGAAGATCAAGAGTTAAAGGAAATAGAAACTAGAAAATCAGCTGCAACAGTACAGTTCGTACACCCCCAAATACAAGCCCAAAGAAACAAAGTATGAAAAAGTAAACATTTTAAATGTTCCAAATTTCTCGCCTTGTCTTCAAAAATGTGGGCATTACGTTCTTGCCAAGCTAACCACATTAAACATGCCGGGACCATGTTCCAAACGATAGAAAGATGCTTTCCAAACCAGTTTCTCCATGTAAAGAAAAAAGATTTCACTGACCTTGGCATTACCCATTGAATCCCAAACACTGCAAAAACTTCACACCATAAGGCATGAGAGAACTTACAATGAAGAAGAAGGTGGTCTACTGATTCCCCATCGCAGCAGCACAAACAACATCTATTAACCAAAAACTAACCTTTCTTAATAAGGTTATCAATGGTGAGTATCCCATCATTAGCTGCTGTCCATAAGAAGAAAGACACCTGTCTAGGCACCTTAGTATGCCATATACCCTCCCAAGGAAAGGCATCAGTGGTGGGACTAACTAATAGTTTATAAAAAGAGCGCACATCAAAAACACCAAATGTAGTCAATCTCCAGACCAACTGATCATTCCCCTCACCCCTCGGCATAGACGAATAAATAAACTCAAAGAATGAGTGGACAGTGGTTGCCTGCCAATCCTGAGGACCATGACGGAACTGCCAATCCTGAGGACCATGACGGAACAATAAATTCCAACTCCTACCTCCTTCTGAATTTGAAACAACCAAGTCAGAGATCCATGCTTCTTTAGAAACAGAGCAATCATACATGGAAGGGAAAAATTCCTTCAAAGGAGTAGGCCCACACCATGGATCATGCCAAAAAGGGACACGGTTACCCTCCCCCACATTATACAAAATTTGGCTAAAGAACTTCTCTGTTCCTTCTTTAATACTCTTCCACATCCCACACCCGTGAGCACCTCTTACCCCTCTAGTGCACCAGCCACCTCTTGCCTCTCCGTATTTGTCTACTATAACCTGATGCCATAATCTATGATTTTCTTTCCCAAACCGCCACAACCACTTCCCAAGCAAAGCCTTGTTAAATAGCCTAACTCTTCTGAAATTTTATAAGTAAAGGAAATTTTATTCAAAAACTTAATAATGAGTCACTCGAGTATACAAGAAGTATATAGCTGGAGACCAAAATAACCAAATACATAAATTACAAGCATCCATCAAATCATAGACCGAAAAAATAGAATGACATCCTATGATAGACATCCAATCCAATAGAGTTTTAAAGAAGAAAAGTTTTAAATTAGTTATAGTCCTTTTAGAATCTTCAAAACACTGGTTGTTTCTCTCCCGCCTAATGCACCATATCAAACAATGAGTGACATCCATCCAAATAACACAATTACAATGATGACCAAAATTTCCTTGCCAACAAGCAAGGAGCTCAACCAGAGTCTTTAGCATTGCCTAGTGGATACCAAACAAGGTGAACACCATAGACCACAACTCATAAACAATAGGACAATGTAGTAAAAGATGGTCTAACAATTCTCCATTACTTTTGCACATATAACACCAATCTAGTATCAACACCTTCATCTTACGTAAATTATCAATAGTCAAGATAGTTCCTAAAGTTGCAATCCAGAAAAAAATGCAACTCTGGAAGGAACCTTTTGCTTCCAAATACTTCTCTAGGGGAAGGATTGAGTACATACACCGTAATTGCTTACCTCAAAGCCCTTGCTCTTAATAGGTGTCCAATACATCTTATCCTCACCAATACCTCTCAATGAGACTCCATATATAACCTATGAAGCATGGGTGCGTTTCCGGATTCGGGTGTGGGCGCGGGACTCGGCAATTTTTGAAAAAGTAGGGAGCGGGTGCTGCAATTAAAAAAATTATTAAAAATATTTTTATTTATATTTTCTATATATTTTTACTATTAAAATATTCTTAAAAAACACATTACTATGGCCTTGGCTCACAAAACAAAGAAAGAAGAAGGCAAGAAACACAAAACAAAAAAGAAAACACAAAAAAAGCAACAAATATTCAGAATAAAATTGAGGAAGGACAAATTTAGGATGTTTGGGTCTCATTCAAAGCTGATTTCAGCTGTTATGGCATGATTCAAGGCCAATTCAGTCAGTTTCGGCTACCGGCCTATACAAACCGATTCTGGCCATATCATCCCGGTTCGGTGCGAATTAGCCCGAATCGGCGTGAATTGGAGCCGAGTCGGCGCGAATCCTAAAAAAAAAAAAAAAAAAAAAAAAAACTTCAGACGCGGCACCGACGTGCGGGCAGTGGTGTCAGTTGCCGCACCTCGTGTTAGGCTGCATCAGACTCCGCACCCTCCCAGCCGCATCGGTGCTTCCTAGTATATTACATTCCAAAAAACAAACAAAGAATCTGATTCCCTATCATGAATTTCCAGTTGGAATTCTAAGTCCCAAAAAAGAACCCCGTTAGGAAACTGCATGAGATCAGCCACATAAGCCTCCTTATCATTACTGATTCTAAATAAATTTGGAAAACATGTACTCAAAGGATTATCCCCACCCTAGACATCATGCCAAAATTTCACTCGTCCCATCTCCAATTTGAAACTGAATATAGCGAGAAAAAGTAGACCAACCACTACTAATAGTTTTCTATAAACTCTCCCCATAGGAGCCTGGAATAGAATTAGAGCACCAATCTCCCTCCTCAACTCCATATTTAGCCCTTATAACCCCTCTCCATAACGCTTCTCTCTCATACCCAAATCTCCACGATCATTTTCCCAACAGTGTTTCATTAAAGTATCTCAAATTTCGAATTGCTAGACCCCCAAATTGGATAGGAGAGCATACCTTGGACCAATTCACCAAGTGACGTTTGGAATTTCCCAAACCACCCCAAAGAAAATTTCGTTGAAGTTGTTCTATATGGTATGCTATATCTGCCGTAATTGGGAAAAGGGAGAGGAGATAAGTAGGTAAATTGGATAAAGTACTTTTTATGAGAGTAAGTCTCCCCCCTTTGGATAGATACAATCTTTTCCATCCTGCTAACCTCCTTTCCACCTTCTCAATGATGGGATTCCAAACTGCTCTATCTTTCCATTTTGCACCCAATGGAAGACCGAAATATTTCATAGGAAGTGAGCTCTGCTTACAACCTAAACGCATCTACTAGCATCTCAGAATTTGGAACCACTTCCACAGGAACTAGTTCAGACTTGTCCAAATTAATTTTCAATCCCAATACAATCTCAAACCATGAAAAAATCAAGCGCAAAAACATCTGATCAATATCAACATCGCACATAACCAACGTATCATCTGCAAAGAGAAGATGAGTTACCTGTAAGTGATCACCTGTGGAGGTACCCACACTAAATCCAAACAATCGACCTTCTATCACCGCCTTATCCAAAATATGAAATGTTGGGTAGTAGCAACGCATTTGTGCAATATTGTCTGTATTTTGGGATTGAGTTTGTACTTAAGAATTAGTAATTCTGAGGAGATACTTTGGAAGTTTACGCGACATCGTTACATTGATGTTTGGAAATTAGTGCCTCATTGCTTGATTTGGTGCATTTGGCGTGAAAGGAATGCTAGAAGTTTTGAGGGGTGTGAACGTTCTTTGCTAGAGCTTAAGTCCTTCTTACACACTCTCTTTGAATGGAGTGTGGTCTTTTCCCATTTTTCTTGTTCTTCCTTTTCTTTTTTTCTTGACTGTTGTTCTTTTGTTTCCTGATTTCTGCCCCCATAGTACATCCCCAATGTACTCGGCTTGGCAATTTTTCTATTATTAATAATATTCTTACGTTATTTATCAAAAAAAAAAAAGTTTAATTTTAGAAGTAAAAATCCCTTGGGATTTAAGAAATCTGAAAGTTTTCATGGATGGAGAACCTTTTTGTGAAGTAATTTTAGCACTTAAATAAAAAATTGGCGATTTTGGTGATTTCTTCTTTTTAATTGACCATTTAGTGAGGTACTTACATGTTTGACGCACAAAATAAGCCTTAATGAGTTTTGGCACCAATTTTGATATAGGACCTTTTTTGAGTTCAACATTAAATTAAGGTTCTTGATGAGGGTTTAATGTTTAAGAGTTTAGGTATAATAAGATTGAATCTTGTATTAATTTTGTTAAATTACCGAATGTCATAAAAACTTAGTTAAATGGGTGGTAGAGTAAGCCAGAGATCGAACTCAAAATCTCCTGCTCTGATATAATTTAAATTATCGATTGTCCCAAGAGCTTAAGATGTTAGGAAATGGTGAATTTAATCATTTAACCATAGTTCCAATAAGTTTGATGGCTGTTTAGTGTTAAAATAGTGAATTGAATGAGAAACAAAGTAAGATAAATCCTAGGCAAAAATACCCAAGTTTTCCTAATCAATCAAACTAAGGAAGGAGAATGTGACCACACACTTAAAATAAGTTGCTGGAATTTTATTAAAATCATCTATATGTCCTTTATTGAGTACATAAAGATTCTTTATAGACTATTTCCAATTCTAATCCAATAAGGACTAGGACTCGTAAATAGTGTTTTCCTAGAAAGACTAGGATTCCTGATAACGAATAAAGTTGGTTAAGAAATTCTAAACCAAATAAAGAAAGGACCCAAAACAGAAAATAAAACTCACGGGTCTCCGCTAGTACGATATCTGGTGTGATGGGGAAGCTTCAATACCAGATCATATGTTGTTTCATAATAACTGTGTGCAATGGGCTTTGAATTTTATGAGATAGGTACATGACAAGGAGTTGGAGGCCTTATTTTCTTTTTTGGATTTAATTTATTGTACTTCAGTGCAAGGCAGTGGAGAGGATAAGCTTTGTTGGAAGCCATATGCACAAAAAGGATTTGATGTTAAATCATACTATTGATTTATAGCATCTAATGGCAATATGAGTTTCCTCTAGAAATGCGTCTGGAAGCCTAAATTTCCAAGAAAAAGTTGTTTTCTTTTTGTGGATTGCTGCATTGGGGAGAATCTTAACAATAGACAATATGAGAAAAAGGAATATCATTGTGGTAAGTTGGTGCTACATGTGTAAAAGGAATGGGGAGACGGTTGATCATTTACCCCTCCATTGCTCTACTGCTAAAGAATTGTGGACTATGGTTTTCAGTCTTTTGGGGTTCAATAGGCGATGCTTAAAGGTGTTTTGGATTTATTAGCTTGTAGGCAATTTTGATTTGGTAGACATTGGAATAGAAAATTTTGGAAGGCAATTCCTCACTATTTAATGGGTATGTATCAATGTATGCCAAAAAAGGAATAGTAGAAATTTTAATGGGAGCGAAAGGACCATCTTAGATTTCAAACTGATGTTCTTTAGAGCCTTGTTTGAATGGATGACATCATTAGAATTATTTACTATTTCATAATCACACTTATTAGATTTGATTTTTCATTGTAATTTTGCTTGATTTTGGGTGTCATTGTAATTTTGCTTGATTTTGGGTGTGCCTATTGTATACATCCTGTATACTTGGGTTTTATGCCACTTTATTTCAATAGGATATTTTTACTTATTAGATTTGATTTTTCATTGTAATTTTGCTTGATTTTGGGTGTGCCTATTGTATACATCCTGTATACTTGGGTTTTATGCCACTTTATTTCAATAGGATATTTTTACTTGTGTATAAAAAAATAAAGTAGCCTATGAAAGGTGCCAAGAAGGCTCAACATTGAAAGTTTGAAACTAGGCAATAATTCTTGAATCTTTTGGTATTAAATGTTGTTCTTACTTATACTCTTCACTATCTGCATCAATGTTAGAAAGGGAAGTTAGGGAATCCTGTTAGTGGAAAAATTTGGAGTGCAGTTCCTAAATGCTTCATTTAAATAGATGTATTTAAAACGAGGGATTTGAATTTGAATTTGAATTTTTAGTTTAAATGACATTCAAAAGTATGAGAGGGAATTTATTTTTTTGATATTGATGAAATTAATGGATGGATTTGAAATCATTAGATGAAAACTATTATTTCAAATTCCAACATCATGAATGTTTTGTTGGAACATAATCTCCAAAGCTCAAATAATTTTCTGGTGTGAAATTTATATAAAGCAATTGATATTAGCAATTGTTCAAAGTCCTTGATTTTAAACTATCATATTCCAATGCAACCTTATGCATTTTGTGGATTTTTGGATAGAACAAAAAAACCACAAATTTAATGGTGTTGAACTTCTTTCCAATTAACTTTGGTCCATTTTTGTAAAATCTTTTTAACTGAGTGGTTGTTTTAGGAAAAATCTGGTGTTTGTTGCTTTTATTATTATTATTATTATTATTATTATTAAATATTTTGTAGATCTCCTTAATTTTGGATTGTAACATTTGGAGATCTCCCTTACATATTTTAATGAATGTGTTACTCGTAGAAAAAAGAGAAGGGAAGTGTAGATATTTTAGTTTTAGAAGCAATAAAGCGACTGCATTCTCTAGAAGTAGCAAAGAAGTACTTAAAGGAAGCTGAGCATGTTGTTCCAAAAGAGAATGAACTGGACTTAGGTCCGGTACCCGGCTGAACCTGCTGGTCTGGTCCGGTCCAGTTTTTAAAACTATTTTAGCAACTCAGCACAGCATGAATTTAAAACTTTTAAAAACATGCACTGGAATTTTGTTTTCATGAACAATTTTTTCTGCACAATCAATTAGTGTAGTATTATATTTAATATTTTAAAACTAGTTCCAATTTCCTTGATTTGATTTATTATGTCATGCAAAATTCTGTTCCAAGTTTTAAATGTGTTATACTCTTTTGATGTCTTTTGAATTCTTGAAAACAAATTATAATGAGGGATTTGGCTTCTAGTTGTGTTTTCTTATCCCATTCTATTGATCTAATTTTAGGCATTGATCCGGAAGTGGGCACCAGTTGGGATTGTCATTGCTGTCGTTCTTCTCCTCTTTTGGGTAAAAAACAAGATATGGTGATCCTTTTTGCTCGTGCATTTCAGCTGGCATCATTGTCACTTATCACTCGCCGAATGGAGCAAGTTACAGGATTGTGCAGAGTTTTGGTGTGGGGTACATATCCATACTAAGGAGGAGCAGTGGATATTATCAGGTGGGCAAGCCTCAATTATATAAGTTGATTGAAGGGAAAAATGTACTTGGTAAAATTTAGAAGAGATCGATCCTCTTGTTGTTATTACTTTTATAATATAACTAAACAAATTAGGCTCATAGTTCATACAGCAATGTATCTACTCGGATTCGATGATATATTCTAAAAAGGAGAAATTTCAATTACTTTGTTTCTTTTCCTCCTCGTACTAAATGGCCCACCAGAAATGATTTATTTGTTGTCCATATCTTTGGATTCTCATTGATCTCTTAAGTTTGCACATAGTGTATTAAAAATTGTGGTGAATTTTTCATTTCCCTCTTGCTTAAGACAATTTTGAAATTGTCAACAGCGAAGGTGGGTGGGGACAAGAGAACATGGGAAGACTATCTACGTGAACATAAAGTTGAAAATAGGTTGTTCTTTCTGTTAGTTGATTCTGCAGCTGTTTCTAAAGGACCACTGAGAGAAACAACTAATACACTTGGTTGGAAATACCAGCAAAATGACAGAAATTCAAAAGATATCATAAAATGTATCAGCAAGGTTATTGGTAGAAAAATGTGATAAAAAGATTTGAGATAGTATGGTTGGATAGAGCAGGTATGCCAGGTCATCGTAGCCAATCAATTATTATGCCAATGAAGCTTTTGATGGTGACTAATTTTCAGAGAGAAATTCTATGAGGAAAAAACACTAAGATGATGAAGTCCAGCTCAACCCAGCACTTGCATATGGCTTTTACAAAAATAGTGGTAGAGAGTTATTGACATCCTTAGTTTTGAACCTCAACTACAAGATGGTCCCCAAAAATCCATTAAGCTCTTTATATATGGATCATCTATAGGTTCATAGAAAACTTGAAAATGAATTTGGGAGAGAAAATCATGCCACACTTGGGCACTCGCAAAATTCTATTTTGGTCATTTAGCCTTGGGTTAGTTGTTAGTATTTTATAACACACCATATGATTTTTAATATATGATTAATACATTTTATTATTTCGATATATATCATTTATCATCAAACCGAGACACTAATTGGTTTTAAGTGTAGACGGGGATAGAATCCTAGATCTCTTTTTTGACAACAAGAGACTTTATTAGTTGAGTTAACTGGAATCCACTCGATATATATCTTTTAAGTGTACTGTGATACTATGCAATACATAATACCGGTATCTTGTTGATCACTCGATACATTTTAACATACTTGATTACATCATTTTTATTTACACTTTTTAGAAAAGATATATATTTTTAAAATTGTTTTTTGGGGGAAAAAAAGCACTTCCCCCCTAAATCCATGGGGTATTTCACAATTCCTCTCTAAACTATAGAATGCAATATCCCCTTAACTATTGAAAATAAGCAAATACCCCATGATCGTTTGATTGCTAGAATATTCCACATGAAAAAAAATTTAAAATTCCCTTTAGGGGGATATCAAATGACCCAACGTTTCTAGATAATGTCATTCAAAGAACCCACAAGATTTTATTTTTATTTACCACAACTTAAAAACTTTCCTCTAAAATTCTCATCCGTAAATGCTATATTAACTAGAGCTTGATACAGATAGTAACATTATTTTTGCTGGCTTATACCTTTTACTTGTGGCGGAGCAACGATTCTGATTCAAGGGTGGCAAGATTTATGTGCGCACACACACACACACACACACACATATATATATATATATATATGAAGACAAAATTAATTCAAATTTTTTTTAATTAATAGAAGGAAAAATAACTTAATTTATTTAAAAAAAATGATTAACTTAAAAAATATAATGTAAATGTAAGTTATATATATATATTTTGTTTTTTTTTTAATGCTTGATTTCAATTTATTTTTTCAAGCCTAGTATTAGAGTTAGTACAATCAATGTTACACCTAAACTTCTTCATTAATTAAGTTGACTATAAATATATATTTCAAATAAGTTAAAAAAAAAAATCATTAATATATTAATTTAAAATATTAATCTAAATATAAGATATTCCAAAAAAAAAAAAAAATCTTTTGAATACTTAAAATTAAAAAAAAAAAAAAAACTTAGAAGTATTAACAATATGATCATATACATGAAAATTTTAAAATGTCTTATGCTTGCCTTGATTTTTCAAAGACATTATATAATGTTTTTATTTTGAAGTAACTTAAAAATATCAATATATATATATTTTTTTTCTATCTAAAATTTCAATTCTAACTAACTGATTGTAAATGACCTTAAAAAGTATGTAGTCAAAGATTTTATTTTATTTTATTTTTTAAAAAACATATTTAAACCGCTATAACTCACACTCATTTTCTTTTAAGAATACTAAGTATTTTAACACACACATGGGGAGAGAGGAGAAGATTTTTTTTTAAAAACTTACAGTGATGTATATCCAAAAAGGCATAACTCTTGGATACACAACTCTTGGATACATAACATAGGTTTTAAACCTCTGTAACTCACACTTATTTTTCAATGTGGGTTTAACCCACTGTTTTTTCTTTTGTTTTGGGAATACTAAGTATTTTAATATACACACGGGGATGTATATCTAAAAGGGCCTAATTCTTAGATACACAGTACAAGTTTTAAACCGCTATAACTCACACTTATTTTCCAATAATCCCATTATTTTTTCTTTTGAAAATACTAAGTATTTTAACACATACACGGGGAGAGAGGAGAAGATTTTTTAAAGAAACATATAGTGATGTATATCCAAAAGGGCCTAACTCTTAGATACACAGTATAGACTTTAAATCTCTATAACTCACACTCATTTTCCAATAATCCCATTATTTTTTCTTTTGAGAATACTAAATATTTTAACATACAAACAGAGAGAGAGGAGAAGATTTTTTAAAGAAACTTACAGTGATGTATATCCAAAAGGGCCTAACTCTTGGATACACAACATAGACTTTAAATCTCTATAACTCACACTCATTTTCTAATGTGGGTTTAACCCATTGTTTTTCCTTTTATTTTGAGAATACTAAGTATTTTAACACACACACAAGGACCTAGCCAATAGCACAAAAATTATACAAGTTTCTTTGGGAATTACTTCGCCAATTACAATTCCACCATTGTCATTCTACCATATTATCACACCCATGTCTCGTTTAAGTTCTTTACAAGTATGTACAACTACAGCTCTGATCACTTGGAATCTTTCCACAAGTGTTTTTGGTATTTGGTACTGCTTCCTTGATTGCATCAACAATAACATCACCTATATGACTGCGTTGTCAACTTCTAGCTCCTATGGTTCAAATACATCTTCATCTAAAGATACTAGAGTGTGCAGTTTCACTATTATCTGGATAATTTAAGTACGTAATTTTTTCTAAGATATGCTCCAGTATACAAAAATGGAGGAAAAGGAAAAAAGATAATCCTAATGTGGAAATATACTGCACACACTACCATACAACCCTCATAATCTTCACCACATACATTTTTTCTTAACGAAGAGATAAGAGATTCAGACATTGGTGGATGTCCAGAAGAGGGCAGTTTAATATTTGATGATTTGCTTGCATTTCTGTAATCGTCCAATACTAATGTCTCCAGCTACTTGGGATGATTGACATAAGCTCACTAGCTGTCCATGTCACTAGGGAAAGATTATGGAGATGGCCGAGCAACTCTTTGTCGTATGATGGGAGCATAGAAACACATTCTGTTTGGAAAAAGTGAAAAAATTAGTAATGAGAGAGGCAACCAACTGAAGGTACTCAGCTAATCAGAACCTCAGATATCAAAATATTGATTTTAATGCCCATTTGTAAAGAAACTTGAAAGAGTAATGACATCTAGTCAAATTTATGATCCAACAGTAAAGCTGCTCTAAAATTGGCTTGGTTTGCAGGTGTAGAATCTATGTTGTATCACCATTTAGAAGGGATACTAGGACTTGGGTCTCTGTTGGGTGGGGCATCAGATAAAAATTTTATATAAATCAAAATGTGGGAGAAATGAATGAATCGTTTGTCTGCTTGGCTAGTCAAACATGTTGGCCAAATTAGCTGCCCCTACAGTGAGGAGAAAGGATCATGACTTAAGGTTTCTGATACAGAAGTAACATTTGGTAATTCCCTAGTCTTAGAAGAAAGACGTTTTTAAGGAGTACAGATACCATTTTGTCATTCTTCTTAAAAGTACATACAAAGATGTGAAATATTTCATACCCGAGCTCTTCATGAGACTCAGTAGTGAGTATGAAGCCAGCACTCTTTCCTCGAGATCTTTTTCATAATTCAAGGATTCTAGCAACTGTGGCGTGAGAATTGAGCATGCCATTGACCTCAAATTTTCATCTCCAACTGAATGGAGAAGGCTGGTCATCCAAGTAACAGTAATGATACTTGCTCGTGCTAACCTTGGGATGCCATTGGCTATGCAATCTGAAAGGGCGACTAGCAATCTCTTGTTCCCACTGTTGAACAACATACTAGCTGCTTTCCTTTGCCAGTTTTCTGTTGCTTCTTCCTCTTCATCCTAGTAATGTAATAAAGACCATGTAACGAATAATTCATTAGAAAAGCGTGGTTAAGATCAGATTTATAATTAGCAGGGGGAGTAGTCAAGCCCCATTCTCACAGCAAAAAGAAATTTCTGTCATTTATCTAGTTTCTTCCTGATTAATTCTATATTGCTCATGTAATGTAATTGTAAGCTTACTGAGTGCATGAAATCATCTATGACAATTTCCTTGCTATGAAATGAATCCCCTGAACTCTCATGGAAACCTGCTTGTTGTAAAAGCCATTTTTCTGCTGATGCCTCTCCAGTATAAGAAAACCGGCCTGCCAACATCAGAAGAGCTCTTGCTGATTGTTCTTGAACCTTTTCGTGACATATTTGACAACTTAAAGCTGTTATGATTGCCTCAACTGCTTCTTCTCTGTATACACTGCACTTCATAGTATTACCCTGCAATGTTTGTGCAATTTGTTATGGTGATTGCCCAAGAATGCACAACCAGATATTATACAATTGGTCTGTTTGCTCGCTGAGAAATTTGAGGAACTAAGGAGGAGTCAGAAATATGATAACTCCTTTTTTTTTTTAAGATTTCTCAGCAACCATTAAAAAATTATCCGACTGAATAAAAATAAAAATAAAGAAAAAAATTATATGGAGTTACCAGAAGATCAAGCTGCAATAAGATTGCTGCAACCAGTGGGTATTCTTCTTCTGGTGCTCTGTGGAGACGGGCTAATAAAATGTGCATGGTGTTCAAGCCACTCCATCCTTCTTTTAGTCCACATAAGAATTCTATTATCTGTGTTCTTCTGGTAAGAATTTCTTGAATTAGTATAATATGGATTGAGCTTATAGAAGAGAATGTAATAGGTAAAAGTTCATACCTGTTAAGGCAGAGTAACTCGGTTAGTAAAGCAAAAGCATAGCTATTAGAATTCTTGCAGTTCTCAAGGACAATAAGTTCAAGAAGAGAAGCCTTGTTCAAATTTTCAGCCAAGAAATTTCTACAGCTGCCATCAGCTCGAATGCAACAGGACATGATCAAAGCAGCATTGGTCCTTTCATGAGTATCCCCTCTCTCAATTTGTTGTGCCAGCAGATTCAATCCCCCAAGAGAAACCACTTGTCTAGCATTCTCTAAGTTCCTATCTTCATCAAAACCTGTCAGAAGTTGGTCTATAAAGTAAATTGCTGCCGCTTGAGGACTGCACTGTACTGTGAAGAGGGTCTGCAACTGATCTCCAAACTCTAACACTCGAAGGAATAATGGCACCCAGTGAACTGATATCATCTGTTTTGCCTTTGGCTTTGCTAAATAAAGCAGAACAGCGGCTTTTAGAAACAAAGAAGTGCTTCTCAGAAGTCTCATGAAGATTTCTAGCTGTGGATCCAAATTCAGTATAATCTGCCTAATCACGTCATTCGTACCTACAAATTCTGCTAAAATTGATATTATTAACTCTAAAATTTCATCATCATCAGAAGCAGACAAAACCTCCAGCATCCCCTCAATAATGGATGCTTCTGATAATGCAACTTCAATGGCGGGATCACCACGTGAGTCCAACCACGCTTTGGAGATTATTCGAATTGCAAATTCACATTCGCTAAGAATATCTGAGGAGCAAACAGTATTAATAGCTCTGGTTAACTCACTTGAATTGGCATTCTCTTCCTTTCTGACTGAACTATTCTTGGCTGCAAGGTTGCCTTTCACTAAGCACTCTTTTGGCTGACTTCGGCAGGTAAAGATCTGGAAATAGTCTGATTTTTGTGTTTCAGGCCATGATTCAGCTCTCAAATCTCTATTGTTTTGGCTTGATGACCTTCTATGAGTTCCATATCCTTTCTGTACAAGTCAGAAAAAAGACGATCATCTGCAATGCAACAGTCACTTTTTCATATAACAGAAAAAGCAAAAGCCAAAAAAAAAAAACTGACTTTAATATAATGTAAAGAGAAATACCCACATAAACAAAACTGCAGTTATAGCTATCTTCATCTGTACATAGTTTATCCTTTTCCTCTAAATGCCACATATTGATTGAAGCTCCATTTTGATCACTGTGGTCCATAGATTTTCGCTCAAGTGAGGTCCCAAATACAGCTCGGTATCTTTTATGATTTAGGCAACCATAAAGCAAAATTCACAATTAGCACATAAACCAAATGTCAAAAAAAAATAAAATTTGGGGATTAAATTTTCAATAAATTATATTGTTTATAGACTTACAAGTTGTTGTTCATGGGAGACTGCAAAGTGTAAGAATCTGAGGATCTCCTACTTGATGATCCATAACTGGGTTTTGATGGCAAATGCACAGTAGGAACAGGAGGGGCTTTAACCCCATCTTTAAGCCACCCTTTATAGTACAGAGCAAACTCAATAGTCCCCTTATCCATTTGGTCATTGTACACCTTGCTCAAGGCCTTCACTTTCCTCTCCTTATCAATATAGTTGGAGTTTGAAATAGTTTCAAGCTCCTTAGTGTACCAGATCTTAAGATGGAGAAGGTGGGGAAGAAAGAAATGCTCCCAAAGATCAGCAAGCAAGTCATTTCGAGCTAGAAATGGAGAATCACAGAAAACTTGAAGTAGGTGCCTAGCACAAATCCTATCATTTTTCTCAAGCTTGTAGAGAATTGCTAATAAAAGCTGAGCAACTGCAGAGATATGAGAATTGGGTATTCCACATGTTGAGCCATTCTTAGTCTTTTTAGAATTTAAGGAATCAATAACACTTAGAAGCCGAATGGAGTTCCTTAGTGTCTTCATGCTTAGCTCCTTCCTAGTCCCTTGTTCAACTACCAACTTGTCAATGTTGTCGATAACAAGTTCCATGTTTGTGAAAATCCCATTATCTGGTTCCTTTTTTCTTCTCACCAAGCAAGAGTTGCACTTGTCTCGAACTGTTTCCTGGAAATTCACGTCTTTCACGTACCGGCCAATGTATCCGCTGAGGATGGAAATCACTGCTTTAATAGCAACTTCATCAATTAGAGGCTCATCTGCTCTTGAACTCTCAGTCACTGTCGCCAATGATTTATTAGTATTCGATCTCTCTGATACCGAACCCACCCTTTTAGATGACGAAAATATGGAAGACCCTTTTTTGGTAGCAGAGAGATGGGCAGTTTTTCGGTGGTCATGGCAGATGTATATAGGCAGAGCTATTGAGTCATCTCTGTCTCTGATAGGCTTCACAGGCTTTGGAGCCTTCCCAAAATTCCTGCGATCAAATCCATCCTTGGCAAGCAGTTCTTGTAAGGAGGCCATGTTTGTTGGTGGTAGTGGTACAGGGTTGGTTTTGGTAATGGAGCAAAGTAGAGAGCTTGAAAAGGTTCACTGACATTCTTTTCAAAACCCAACAAATAGTAGGAGATAACAAGAAGACAGCTAGCTGCTGCTATTAGGAGAAGAGAATAAGGTGAAGAAAAACACAACCAATCAGAATCAGGACAAAAGATACGAAGTAAAAGGCAAAATGGAATTTGGGTAGTAATTTTTCTTTCCTTTCTTCTTCTTGTGTATTTAACCGTCAGTGCTTTCTGACTGTTTCAGGTAAACAGTTGGACCGGTCCGGTTGATAACAGTTAATAAAAATTCCCGCCATCTGTAGAATCGGGTTCAGTTCTGGACCGGATATGTGAATGTGAAGGAGTAAGTTTTGATTTTTGATTAAAATATAGAACCTATGTGATATCTTTAGAAAACCAAGGTAACAAACAAAGAATAATGCAAAAGAATATGTGGGTATTTGGACTTTGGAGCAATGTGAATTTTGTCTTTGCAATATTTGGGACCCACTAACTTGGAAAAAAGTTTCAATCTTTGTTTAATATGTGGATTGGTGAATTTGGAAGATAGCATAGGCGCATAGCAGAACAGAGCAGAAGTAAATTAATCAAACTTAGATGAATGATGGGAAGAAGGATGGTAAGCTCATATTTGTTGATGAGGTCGGTCGTCGGTCATATATGTTATCATCATTTTCTACAGATGGGTGAATTTTTGAGTTGATAGAATATATATATATGTTGTAGTGTAGTGTAGGAGAGAGATTGACCGTTGGATGGATGGCGACCCATCAACTTTTCATTCACGTGGGGAACCAAACCTATTCGGATATTTTCATACAAACAACAAAATGTTGTTAGGAGTATTTGAATTTGCCAACGGTGAATGAATCATATGATCGGTGCATATTCGGTTCCCTCACTAATAGGGAACTTGAGTTTCAAGTCTATCTACAACAGTCCCTTCTTTTATTATAACAAATAATAATAATAATAATTTTTATTTGGGTTTGGATCAATTGCAATTTCCAAATCTATTGAATTTAAAATTAAAAAAAAAAAAAAAATCTTTGAGGTTTCCATAATTATGAAATTGATTTTTTTTTTTTTGAGAAACAAACACACACACACAAGAGAGAGAGAAAGAGATTTTAACACAAAGACACACCATAACTCTACTCAAAAGCCATGATAACTTTTAAGGGAGGGTGTGACAAGTTATACTATACATGCACAACACACTCTTTTAAGCAATGTGAGACAATTACTAATTCTTTTTTTTTTTTTTTGAGAAACAAACACACACTCACAAAGGAGAGGGAAATACATTCTAACACAAAGTCACACCATAACTCCACTCAAAAATTGATTTTTGAAACTAGTTTTAAGAATAACTAGTCGTAGACCCACGCGTTGCACGTGATAATATTATTATTGGTTAATAGTTGGTTTTTCATTTTCTTTCAAGTTAATATATTGACTTTAAAAAAATATACAATCTAATATATTAATTCAATCACAATAATAATAATAATGTTGAATAAAATAATATGAGAAGAAAAAAAGTAAAAATAAAAGATATAGCAATAAACACCAAATTATATAAATCATATTATGTAATATTATAATATTACATTCTTATATACTATTTTTAATTCTTTACAATGCAATATGATAAAATTTAACAACCAAAGTGAAAAAAAAAAAAAAAAATCTTAAAACACAATTAAATCGCATCAACCTAAAGTAAAGTTCTAAAAAGCACACAAATTTCTCAGCCTAAAGCAGAGATGCAATATATATATATATATATATATATATATATATATATATATATATATATATATATATATATATATAAAATTGAGAGAGAAAAATAAATTTGTTTGTGAAGAAAAATTATGCATATAAAGGAAAAGAGAATGCCAAATTTATACTAAAAGGATAACAATAAGAAGAAACAAAATAAAGGGAAAGATGAATAGTGATATTAAGAGAGAGGGTAGTGGGGAGATGAAAATGTAAAGGGAAAGAGAAAGGTTGGAGAAAGTGTAAATGTTAAAAAAAGTGAGTACAATTTAATTTATTTAAATTTAAATAAAATATTATATGTTTAATTAAAAAAGAAAATATAAATAATTTAATTGTATGAAGGATGTGACTGAGTTTAAATATTGAATAAAATAAGATAAAAAGATTAAAAAAGTAAAAATATAATATTTATAACAATAAACACCAAATTACCCAAATCATGTTACGTAACAGAATAATATATATTATATTTGTATATATTATCTTTTATATTTTTTTTAATAACGCAATAGTATAATATTTAACAATCAAAGAGAACAAAAAAACTTAAAACACAAAACTAAATCGTACCAACCTAAGGTAGAGTTATAACTTATAACAAACACAAAATTTTATCAACTTAAGCAGAGATGCAGGAAAAAGAAAAAAAAAAAAAAACTCCAAAAATTATTTTGAGAGAGAGAGAGAGAGAGAGAGAGAGAGAGAGAGAGAGAGAGGGAGATAGAGAGGCAGGGAGAAACAACCTTTCCGTGATGGAAAATTATGCAAAGAATGGAAGAGAAAATAAAAAATTTATAGAAGATGGTGTGAATTTGAAGAGACAAAATAAATGGAAAGATGAATAATGACATTAAGGTTGAGGGTAGTAAGGAGATAAAAAGGTAAGTGATGGAAAGATGAAGAGACAAAATAAAGAAAGATGAAAAATGATATTAAGGTTGAGGGTAATGGGGAGATGAAAAGGTAAAAGCATGAGAAATGTTGGAGAAAGTGTAATTATTAAAAAAAAAAGTAAATGTTAAAAAACAATTATAAAAAAATTAGAAAGAAAAATGATAATGACATGGATGCTGATGTAACTCGACGTGAGTATAGTAACGTTAAATGCTATGTTTTAGCTTTTAGTAATATATAGATTATTCGCTTTTAGGTTTAAACCAATGGAATTTTGACACTTAATTAATTATAAATACTTATTTTGAGCGTAGTTAGTAAATACGCGTATCTTACGGTTACATCCGTAATAATTAAAAAAACTTGCATTTACCGAACTATTGTCAGATGTACGGAATTTTACGCGTGATTTGAGATTAGAAGTCCAATACACGAGTATTACAAAACTGATAAATTTTGGTTTCTTAAATACCGCTTGTATAAAAGATAAAAGTTATAAAAATTGATGGCTGTTAATTTGGCAGTGACATAAAAGTTCAAAGTTCAAACACATGTATAATACAACTAAAGGAAACGAATTCCTATCAAATACAAGTCATGTTTTTTGTTTTGTTTTGTTTTTTTTTTTTCTCTTTTAATAATAAAAAAGTGTCATGTATATAATTTAATTTACTAAAAAGGTAAGTAAATGATATGTTTACAAAATTTTTACTATAATTTCACAACAAATTTTAGGTAGCATATTGTAACTGGTGGGTAAAAAGTAATGTTAATGGATGACCCAAATTATAACTAATAACAATTTTCCTCATAAAACTTGGTTTGAAACTATTGTGAATTTACTTTTCCTAATATTATAAACCCAAAAAAAAAAAAAAAAGTTGCCAAAAAACACATCCCAATTTTGTTTGTTGCTATTGAGTCTATGCCTTATGCTGCCAACACTAAGATAATCATTGCTTAGTTCCTAAAAAATGCTAAAATTATTACAAATTTATTACATATATAAATTATAAACTGATATGACAATGAATGTAATTGACTTCATTTTAACACAAAATGAGTGCAAAAATTATCGTTTATGAATGACACATTAACATAAGATTATAATAAAATTTGTAGTATCACTTTGAAAAAATTTTGTTTGAGATGTTGGATTTAATCACATATGACTAGACGTAAAGGTCATGATACAAAGATTATTCTATTTATTTGAAAAAAAGGGTAAATGTCTCCGTTTTTTTGTTACGATTTTTTTAAAGATAAACGTAACATACTTGTACCATATACATACTGTTTTTTTTTTGTTTTTTTTTTTATTTTTTTATGCCGAATTTTTAAAACATAATTTTTAAAAGTATACCAAATTATACCTGTCCATATATTTACTATATTATACATGTACCGTATTTTACTAACTATGATTTTGAGACTAATTAATCATTCACAATCACATGTATTTGATTTTAATTCCAAGAATGCTTCTTAATCGTTGAAACATGTAATGGGTTGGGCTTGATCTTGGAAGTAGGAAAGTGATGTGCTTGGTGGTGGCTCAAAGACGTTAGAAGTGAAGCCAAAGTTTGGGTTGGGTTCGTCTGTGAAGATGGTAAATAATTGTGAGAGACCATAGAGATCTAGAATTTCATATTTGCCATTCAACTTCTTGGATCATCTTTTGAGTTGCTTTCTTCTTAACCAACTCGACAAGTTTGTGATTATTAAGCAATATTTTGATGAAGCGCCGCTAACCATGATGAGTGGGGGAAGTAGTATTGCTGGCTGCTGCTTTTTGATTCATCAAGTTTGTGATGGAAAAGTTTAAAAATGCCACTTGGTTATTTAGTAGGGATTAGGGAGGTGTAACATAGCTACTAAATGAGCTATGTGGGTATCCACATTCTCTTTTAAAAAATGTGGGTATTCACATTCCTATCCCTTAATAAAGTTACATTTTGTATAAAATGATAATTTTACCTATTTTCTCTACCCTTAAACTAATAGAAATAAAATAAAAATATTATTATTGTGGGGCCAAAAGATCTGGGTACCTCGGCCCATTTCGAATGGTAAGCCCAAGGGCCCAGCCGAGGAGAAAAATGTCTGAGGATGACTAAGGAAGGCCCAAAGTTACTAGGAGAAATCGTCGAGAAGCATCATGTCCTCGGCGAACTGGTGCCCTGAGAAGAAAGGGCAGTACGCCATCCACCGCAGCCCTCTCCATCATCCTTAAACAAAGGGACTAGCATAGGAGGGCAGCTATGGGAGCAGGGCAAAAGGACCATTGTAGGAGAGCCTATCACCTCCACATTGAATGCCCGCAGCTGGCAGTCTGGCCGCATTAATGAGGGAATGACCCCTGAACAGTGCCACGCTAACCACTACCACTCACAGCAAGTTGAGGGAAGCACTGGATGGGACAGACACTCAAGTGGCGACCTGCGCAATCGACAGATGGACGGCCAAGATGAAGAGAACAAAAGGATATATAACCAGGGAGATTTCACGAAGAGAGAAGGGCAATTCGGAAGATGCCAGAGAGGAGGGCAATTCGGAAGACGCTAGGAAGTTCTATCAGTGGAGTATCAGAAGAGGAGAAGAAGAAATCATCCTCAGCCGAGGACCGAGGACAAGCTTTGACCTTCCCCTCAACCACACTGTAGACGATCCAGTTCCCTGACGATCCCACCCGACCGTTGAAGGCGTTCTCACAAAGGCCCAGTTCTCAAGCCCGCTTCTCTACCAAATTCATTGTATTGGGCCTGTTGGGTTTGGGTTTGCTCACATCTACAGTAAAAGGAGCTCTCCAAATCGGGACCCTACAATTGGCGCCGTCTGTGGGAAGAACTTAGGGGCTAGTAAGAACGATAATCGAGCAGGGCAGGGCCAAACCCCCAAGAGGGAACGATGATGGCCAACCTACTGGATCGTGAATGGAGAACTGTCGAGGGGTTCCCAGCTCGGCGGGCGTCTGGCGCCATGCGCGTGGCCCTCGCCCCCACTAGGGGCCGGACGACCCGCTAGCCTCACGGGCGGCCCCTGTTAGACCTCGGTGGAGGAAGACGGCGGTCGTGTGAAACGCTTTCAAGGGGCTCTGCGGCAGGAACAATTTTTGGAGATCGATGTTGGTGCCTTCTAGCTCATTCGAGTAGCCGAATGGGGCTGCAGCAAGGGCAAATCCTCAGGAGATGGAACCAAGGTATTGCACGGTCCTCGGACTCAAACCTATGGGAAAACTAACAACTCGTGACAAGTATCTAAGTGTTAGACAGAACCAAGGTATTGCATGGTCCTCGAACTCAAGCCTATGGGAAAACTAACAACTCGTGACAAGTATCTAAGTGTTAGACAGAACTAAGGTATTGCATGGTCCTCGGACTCAAACCTATGAGAAAACTAATAACTTGTGACAACTGTCTGGGTGTTAGACAGAACCAAGGTATTGCATGGTCCTCGGACCCAAACCTATGGGAAAACTAATAACTTATGATAACTATCTGGGTGTTAGATAGAACCAAGGTATTGCATGGTTCTCGGACTTATACTTGTGGCAAAATTAGTGGCTTGTGGCAACCATCTGGGTACTATGCAGAACCAAAACTTATTTCCTCCAAGCATTAAGTATGGCCATAGCTTTGCCTGGGTCCTCGGATCGGACGATGAAGGGAGATAGGCGCTCTGGCCCCCTACGGGTCTTGGATAGAGTCATGACGTGCCACGACCTTCTCGGATTGTAGATTTCAAAATTAGCATCCCTTGTTTAAAAAAAAAGGGGGGTCGCGTAGTTCACAACATGGAGCACATCGTCGTGTGCTCGGCTATTTTTGGAAAGGCGGAGGTAGTGCAGGAATACGTGCGTAAGGAAGACAAGTAAACAAAAACATCTACGGAAAGTAATAACAGTAAAGAGAAAAAGATTTCGCCAAGTAAAAACCATAAGTCCTTTTCCATTAAATGAGATGTTTCACATCGATTACAAAACAGTCGAGGAGGGCCCGATTTACAACTAACTACAGAACAGCTGAGGACGGCATGTTTTACATCGATTACAAAATAGTCCGACTTACAACTAACTCCACAGTGGCCGAGGTGTACTTGCGGCGAAGTTAGCTAATAAATGGCAGAAGGCTGGTGGTGATGGTGGGTCCACAGTCCCGCTTCAGCAGCCCCTAAGCCAATGCGCTTGGCGTAGGTGGTGATGAGGAGAAGGAGGTGGGAGCATCTGAATTGGTTTCCACTCGCTGAGGCTGCCCTGAAGCGAACCTAGCCCACCATACGATGTCGGTACTTCTAGGAAGTCGCCCTCCCCGTGTCTCGCCGTTTGCCTGCAACGGCGGGGATGGCTCCCTCTGATGTTATGGTCGCCGCCCTCAACTTCGTTTCACTTTCTTCCCCTCCTCTTTAGCCAACTCCTGCACATTCTTGGTTGGCGTTTGGAGGAACATCGAGAACCTAGTACAGTTCACGCTGGCTACGGTTCTTGGTCGAAGGAGAAGAGTGCTCTTTCTTGTCTGGTTGAAGAATAGGAGGGACTTTAGCCCCATTTCTCTTTGCCTTAGCTACAACGCCCATGGTTCAGGCGATATCCTTTTTATCCAAGAAGAGAGGAAACCTGGAACTTCCAAAGAGTTCCAAGGCTAATGGGTGTGGAGAATGTTCCTCTCAGGGTGCCTTATATAGAAGGCGAAGTCTGGGGAAGCTCACTACCCACAGAGTTCAAGGGAAGAATGTCAGACAAAATGAATTCCACTCGGTTCCCAAAGGAGCCTTTAGTCTCCAAATCCGCGCCGCTTCATAAAGACACCATTGAATACGCTTCCCGTATTCCAAAACAATCTGCGCTACCCTCGAAGAGGAAACATTAATGGCCATGTGCCTCGTACGTCGAAACGCTAGGAACGTGCCATGGATAACTGAAAAAACTCTGGCGCTCGTAAGAAGGCAAAGCCCAATCAACCGTGTTATAGGTCCGGGAACGTCAAAATCCTCCTCCCCATCCGAGGTTTCGGATAGCAGGATTTTGAGGGGCTATTGTGGGCCAAAGGACCTGGGTACCCCGGCCCATTTCGAATGGTAAGCCCAAGGGCCCAACCGAGGAGAAAAACGTCTGAGGATGACTAAGGAAGGCCCAAAGCTACTAGGAGAAATCGTCGAGGAGCATCATGTCCTCGGCGAACTGGTGCCCTGAGAAGAAAGGGCAGTATGCCATCCACCGCAGCCCTCTCCATCATCCCCAAACAAAGGGACTAGCATAGGAGGGCAACTATGGGAGCAGCGCAAAAGGACCATTGTAGGAGAGCCTATCACCTCCGCATTGAATGCCCGCAGCTGGTAGTCTGGTCGCATTAATGAGAGAATGACCCCTGAACAGTGCCACGCTAACCATTACCACTCACAGCAAGTTGAGGGAAGCGCTGGATGGGACAGACACTCAAGTGGCGACCTGTGCAATCGACAGATGGACGGCCAAGATGAAGAGAACAGAAGGATATATAACCAGGGAGATTTCACAAAGAGAGAAGGGCAATTCGGAAGACGCCAGAGAGGAGGGCAATTCGGAAGACGCTAGGAAGTTCTATCGGTGGAGTATCAGAAGAGGAGAAGAAGAAATCATCCTCGACCGAGGACTGAGGACGAGCTTTGACCTTCCCCCCAACCACGCTGTAGATGATCCAGTTCCCCGACGATCCCGCCTGACCGTTGAAGGCGTTCTCACAAAGGCCCAGTTCTCAGGCCCGCTTCTTTACCAAATTCATTGTATTGGGCCTGTTGGGTTTGGGTTTGCTCACATCTACAGTGAAAGGAGCCCCCCAAATTGGGACCCTACAATTATTATAAATTGACAATTTAAATAATTATTTTTTATATTATACGGCATTTAAAAAATGTTTTATTAGAGTTTTTTTTTTTTAAATTTTCCATGATTTTATAGTTTACATTTTGTTTCTCATAATTTATTTGGAGGAAGATTAAAAAAAAAAAAAGACCCGATGTTGTATTTATGAATCAAATGGTATTTTGGGAAAAATAAATCATTCTTACAAATTTCTTAGAAATAAACTAAATACAAAAATCTCATATTTTAAGGATTTTTTATTAGATTCTAAGTCAAACCAAACGTAGAAAAAGTTACATTTTTAGATATTCACATTGCCCGTCATCACATTTCTAGGAATATGAATGCTAGGAATAATGTGGATTCCCTCGTACCAAACGCCACGTAAGAGTAATAACCATATATTTGATGATAGGCTACACAACTGAAAAAGAAAAGGAGAAAAAATAGTTTTTCTCTTTCTTTCTCAACACCACATAGCTAGCATTTGGATTATCAATAAGAGTCCACACTCTTGAGCATCCATTTATGTTTTCTTTTGAACCCTAATTTTATATTTATGAGGAACATGTGTTTATACATCATATGAAGTAGATCCATATTATTTTTTGTTGTGTATTTCATGAGTAAGATGTATGATGACTTCCTAACAACTAGTATCTATTGAAGCATATCAATCTGATAAGGAATCAAATACTGTAGTAGATTAGATTAATTCAAATTCAAATATTGAAGCAGATAAGAACAGTTCAAGATAAGCCAGAGCACTTTCATATCTCATCTACTTTTCTATCTCATCTACAATTTGTATTTTAAATGTATTCTTTCATATTCAAATATCTTGTCCTATGTAACTAATCTAATTATATATATGAAAGCAACTCCCAACGTTGAGTGTGTAGGAGCATAAGATTCACTTCATATAATATCGCTGTTCTTATATGGTATCGGAGCTTTTACGACTAACGTTATGAGTTCCTCTAATTCCAGCTCCTCTACAAATCAAACCAACTCCTCCACTGCCACCACTCTCTCTCTCTTTCTCTCCCTGTTCATATACTGCCAAATCATCCAATTCGCCTTACTCTCACCAAGGACAACTATCTTCTTTGGAAATACCAAGTTGTTACTCATCTCAATGCTCAAAACTTATTTGGCTATATTGATGGATCCAAAATAGTGCCTTCTTCCACTATTTCTAATCCTGTCACAGGATCAAATTGGCCTATTCTTATTCCAAATCCTGAATATGTTGCTTGGTCACAACAAGATCAACTTATTCTCAACACATTGATTGTATCCCTCTCAGAGTCCATTCTATCTTAGGTTTTTGGTTGCAATACCTCTCGCACTCTATGGGTGGCTCTTGAACGTATGTTCATCTCCCAATCTCAGGCTCGTGTGATGTAAATCCAATACCAGTTTACTATCTCAAATAAAGGTAACCCAAATGCGATTGATTATTTTCAAAGAATGCATAGTCTTGGAGACACGCTCGCTACAGTTGGACAAGCTCTCTCAAATATTGAAACGAGCTCCTATATTCTTGTTGGCTTAGGAACTGAATACAACCCATTTATCACTTCTGTCACTACTCGAGTGGACCTTCTTTCTCTTGATGAATTATATGGGTATTTCCTTGCTCATGAGCAGTGCTTGGAACAACAAAAATCAGTTGCTGAGTTAGCATTCTCAACTGCCAATATGGCAACTCGAAATAACACAAATCGTGGTCATGGTGGTTGTGGTTCCTATGGATGTGGATCTTCTTCAAATCAAAATGGTCGAGGCATAAGATGACGTGGTCATGGCTCCTTAAAGTCATCCAGCAATCCCTTTTCCTCTAGGACTCCATGTGTTATCTGCCAAGTTTGCAACAAACTTGGTCACGTTGCTATAAGTTGTTACCACAGATTTGATCATTCTTACCAAGCTGATCCACCTGCAACTGCCCAAGCTATTTATTCTTCACCATTTGCCATTCAAGGTGACAATTGGTATCCTAATACTGGTGCCTCACATTATCTTACACCAGATTTCTCTGATCTTAATGTGAGTTTTGAAACATTTTTTGACATTGATCAAATCACAATCAGCAATGGTCAAGGTTTGCCTATTTCACATACTGGAAATGCATCTCTCTTTACACCTAATCACTGATTTTTTTTAAAAACATGTTCTATTTGTTCCCAATGCTTGCAAAAATCTTCTTTTTGTTAGTCAATTTGCTAAAGATAATTCTGTATTTTTTGAGTTCTATGCTAACTTCTTTTTGATTAAGGATCTCATAACCAGGAGAATCCTCCGCCACAGACCTCTTAGGCATGGGCTATATCCTCTCTTTTCATGTTCATCTCCAACCACTTCACCACATGCTCTACTTGGAGAAAGAACATCTGCTGCAAATTGGCATCATCGTTTGGGACATCCCAACTTTCGTATTGTTCATCAAGTGCTATCCAAGTTTCAACTTCTAGTTTCTACAAATAAAACTTTGGCAATGTGTTCAGCATGCTCTTAAGCCAAAAGTCATCAGTTGTCTTTCAATTCTTCTACCTTTGTTGCATTTTGGCCTTTAGAATTACTATTTTTAGATGTATGGGGTCCATCCCCAACTGTTTCCTTTTCAGGTAATAAATATTATGTCTCTTTTGTTGATGCCTATAGTTGATTCACTTGGTTGTATCCCATTCAAGAAAAATATGATTTTTTTTCACGTTTTTAAGCAATTTCAAAATCAAGTTGAATGTTGCTTTAATGCTAAAATTCTCAATGTTCAAACTGATTGGGCAGGTGAATTTAGATCTTTAAACACTTTGTTTAAACAAATTGGCATCACTCATCATGTTTGATGCCCACATACTCATCAACAAAATGGTTGTGGTGAAAAGAAACATCATCATATTATTGAAATTGCCCGTGCTTTACTTGCACACAGTTCTCTTCCTACCTCTTTTTGGGATGATGCTTGTCTTACAGCTTGTTATCTCATTAATCGCATGCCCATTCCTAATTTGGGTCACCAATCACCTTTTCACAAATTGTTTCATCAAGAACCTAACTACAATTTTTTAAAGGTTTTTGGGTGTGTATGTTACCCTCATCTTCATCCCTACAATAATAACAAGCTGCAATTTCGTTTTTCAATGCATTTTTCTTGGCTATAGTTCACATCATAAAGGTTACAAATGTTTACATATACCCACTGGTTGCATTTATATATCACATGATGTGCTCTTTGATGAATTTACTTTTCCCTTTGCCAATAAACTACTTTCACCTACTTCTTTACAGCCATTACTTCTGATGTCATTCCATTTTCTATTATTGTCCCACTAACATCTTTGCCGGTTACTAATACATCTCAACTCTCACACCAACAATACTAGTTCGTCATGTTCTGATTGTGCTAGGATTAGTGATGCTTCTCCAACCAATAGCTCATCAAATCACACTGAACCTCCATCAGTTTAGCCCTTTGTTTTAGCTCCACTTCATACTCATCCAATGGTGACTCAGTCACAGAATTTGATCACCAAGCCAAAACAATTCCATGATGGTGTTATACAATACCCGATTCCTCGAGCTCTAATGTTTTTGATGTCTCCATTCAAGCCCACTTATTATTCTATAACAGCAAAATTTCCAGAGTGGCGCACTATTATGGAAGCAGAGTTTAATGCCTTGTTGAAAAATAATACTTGAAGTCTTGTTCCTTCTTCAAGAGCTCATAATATAGTGGGTTGTAAATGGCTTTTTCGAATAAAAAAGAGAGCTGATGGCACAATTGAGCGTTATAAGGCTCACCCTGTAACCAAAAGATTTCGCCAAAAAGTCAGAATTGATTTTAGTGAAACTTTTAGTCCCGTTGTCAAACCCATAACTATTCGGGTTGTTCTCTCACTAGCTGTCTTAGCTGGTTGGTCTATGCACCAAATTGACATTCAAATTGTCTTTCTTCATGGCAACTTATCTGAAGAAGTATACATGCTCCAACCTCCGGGTTTTCATCACCCATCCCTGCCTAACCACAAATGCAAGTTGAACAAGGCCATCTATTGTCTCAAACAAGCGCCTCGTGCATGGTTTTTGAACTTGAGTGGCAAATTGTTGGAGATTGGCTTTACTACCTCTAGAGCTGACTCATTCCTCTACACTTTTCTCTCAAATTCCCTCACTATGTATGTACTCATATACATGGATGATATCATTATCACCAGCTCAAATCATTTGGCAATTGATGATCTTCTCAATCTCCTTTGGCAAGATTTTGTTGTTAAAGATCTTGGTAAGTTAAATTTTTTTCTCAGCATTGAAGTTCTCAAGCATCCAGATAGTGTTTTGTTATCTCAACGCCGTTACATCATTGATCTTCTTAACCGCACAAATATGTTGCATGCCAAGCTACTTTCTGCGTTTGATGGTGCTATCTTTCCTGATCTTACTCTATTTCATAGCACTATTGGCTCTCTACAATATCTTTCAAACACCCAACCGGATTTGTCATTTGCAGTTAATCGTGTCTGTCAATTTATGCACAGACCAACTACTACTCAGTGGCAAGCAGTAAAGAGAATTCTAAGGTATCTTAAGCATACTATCTCTCACGGTCTCTTACTAAAAGGCTCCGCATCCACTCGCCTTCGTGCCTTTTCGATGCCGATTGGGCTATATGTCCAGATGATAGGCGGTCCACTAGTGGCTTTTGTGTTTATCTTGGTGACAACTTGATTTCTTGGAGCTCTAAGAAGCAGCCTACTGTGGCCTGATTGAGCATAGAGGCTGGATACAAGGCTATTGCTAATACCATTGCTGAATTGCTTTGGCTCCAGTTTCTGTTGCGTGATCTTGGTCTCCATCAATCCCATCCTCCTCAGCTGTGGTGTGACAATATCGGTGCAACATATCTCATTACTAATCCAATCTTTCATGCAAGAACCAAGCATGTGGAAATTAATTTCCATTTTGTTTGAGATAAAGTTGCTGCTAAGGCCTTGTGTTAGGTTTTGGACCCCTTAACACAATATGTTTAACCTAAAATTAAGCCAAGTTGATTAACAAGTTTGTTATTCAAGACTAGGTTAAGCTATTGTGAACAAAACAAATATAATGCAAAAAGTAAAGAACATAAAGATCTAATGACCTAGGAAAACCAAACTGGTAAAAAACTTGAAGAGAATTTAACCTAGCTATCCTTAAGGTAAAAACATATCCACTATGAAAGAATTGAAGTTTGTACAATAAGATTTAGACCATTAACATCCTATTGCTACATCGTGTAGAAAACTTACTACCATGACCACGTGACAGTTCCGAGTCTACGGACTACTTATTTCCTTGATTTGCAGCAACCACGAGTTCTCCTACTTGTGATTTTGAGACTCCACTCAAAGGTTTTAGATCTTCTTGAATGTTCTTTATGTAGCAACTGAAACAACCATCAAGTTTTTGATGTGAATCTTAATCTTGATAGCTCTATGTGTGTATTTGAAGGTACAAACCTCTCAGATCTCACAAAAGACTCAACACACATCTCAACAAAGACTTCTCAAACATAGCTAGGGTTTTTCCTTTTATACTAGGAGTGAAACACTTAACCCTACATGTTATATGGGCTTGAGTTGCGTTTAGAAATTTTGCAGAAAATTTCTGATCTATGATTCTCGATCGATCGAGTCTATTCTTCGATCAATCGAGCCTTGCAGAAATTGAACAGTAATTTCCTGCAATTACTCGATTCCAAACTTACATTAAACCAAACTTTGAGCAAGTCTAAACCTAGACTAAATGTTTTGATCATGATTTTCCAACATATACAAATTGAAGTTCTAATACATTAGTTCCTAAAGTCTTAGAACTTAACACCTTGGATGTCTGGTTTATTTCTGGCAAGGATCAATTAGCGGATGTCTTCACCAAACCGCTTGTTTTGTCCTGTTTCCATTGGCTTGTTTCCAAGCTCCACGAGTGTCCTTCCCTGTTGAGCTCGTAGGGGGATATTGAAGCATACCAATCTGATAAGGAATCAAACACTACAGCAGATCAGATTAATTCAAATTCAAATATTGCAGTAGATAAGAATAGTTCAAGATAAGCCAGAGCACTTTCATATCTCATCTACTTTTCTATCTCATCTACAATTTGTATTTCAAATGTATTCTTTCGTATTCAAACATCTTATTCTATGTAACTAATCTGATTATATATATGAAAGCAACTCCCAACGTTGAGTGTGTGGAAGCATAAGATTCACTTCATATAATTTCTCTAATCTTATAGTATTAGAGCTCACTTCATCATCTTGTATGATGATGTTTGGATTTGATAAACAAAGAAAACATAATGAAGATGGCTTAGATGAGGATCATAAGGGAGCTATCATTTATTTAGACTCTCTCATTGCAATAAAAATGTGTGTAAGATTGGATATAGGCATGCATATTCAATCATTTTGATTGAGTTGACATTTGAGAAAGCATGTATATATCAAAGGTTCATTCTTTACACAGGCTACGTGGCTTTGGTGTCATATTTCTGTCAGACTCTTAATCGATTCTCCATTCAAAGTCTCCAAAATGTTGGGGTCATTATCTTGCCTTGCCACACATCAAAATTTTATTGGATTGCCTCTCAGTCTCGGGTTCAAGCCAGGTTAGTAAAGTACGCTATATGCAGCAACACATAAAGTGAGGAAGGTTAGCGGTGTGCCTCTAAATTGCGCTTGAGTTAGAGAGAGAGAGAGAGAGAGAGAAAAAAGAAAAGAAAAAAGAATGAAGACGGAATTCCCAACTAACTATAGAGATGTATGATTTTGATTTAAGATAGTGCATAAATTTGGAGTGATGTGGTGAGTCAGGTGAGAGATAAGGAGGACTATCTAGCTATTTGTGCTTCAAAACATGGAGAAAACTAGTTTTGGCATTTGCTGATCGAATGTATAGGACATAAACTTTTGACTGTAGGTTTAGAGAAACAAACATTAGTTTTTCTCCTCCCTAAGACAATGATTTTATTTGGCATATTATGGTAGTTTAGAGGTACAGCCAAGAATCTTCAATTGAAGGGAAAAACTGTTTTGGTTAGTGGGTATTAGCAAAAACACCAGCCTATAGTAATGGGATTTCATAACAAGCTAGATTGTTATGGTTTTATGTTGTTTAAGGCAATTCAGTTGACTCAATCACATCCGGTTAGTTAATGGAAATACAACCCTCATTACCTGTTAAATTTGTGGGATTGTGAAAATCAATGTTAAAGGTGATGGGCCTATCATCTATGGAGGTTTCCAGTTTGACAGATATGGAGTTTATCCATTAGATTCAAAGGGCTTTTTTTTTTTTTTTGTGTATTTGGATTTATGCACAGTTAGTTATTCATGGACTGGTGGTTTTGCAAACAACCTAAGCCCATTTACGAAGTTTAGCATTAAACTTAAGACAAATGATAAGAAAAATCTTATTTTGCCCTCCACCACACAACTCCCAAATTTTCCTTTAGATAAAGTACACATGGGCTTGGCCATGCGTTTGGATTTTGTATATTTATTGAAATTGATATTTTGATAGGCCCATAATTGTAAAAAAATCAATAAAAATCAAATTAAACAATTTATAAGAAATAAAAGATTATATAATTTAATAATAATTTTTTCGTAGAAGATAAAAACCAATTTATGGTCCGTTTGGATTGAGGGAGAGGGAGGGGGAGTAGAGTAAAGTAGAATAGATTTAGCACAAAATTAGCTTATTTTTAGCCTACTCTACTCTACTCCCCTCCACTCCCCCTCCTTCCCCACTCCATCCAAACAGGCCATAAGTGATTTGTTAATTTATTTTATATTAGTTTTTTTTTTAATGATGAAATAAAAAAAGATGACGCATTCAATAAGTTTAAACTAACATATTTTAAGTTGTTTTTAGGTATAAAAATTAAAATAAAATATATATTAGTATAATGACTTAGAAACATATGAATTTTGAAACTATTATTTTATAATATTAGAAAATGTTAGTTTTCCCTGTATATTATTATAAGAGATAGATATATATATATATATATATATATATATATATATATTTAAAAAAAAAAACATGTGACGTGGATCATTTTGTTGCTTACTTCCCAAGATGCCAAGGCTTTCATATGGCTCTCTTTTACCCCTACTGTGACGCCAGCATGGTCCTTGGCAAAACCCAATTGGTGCAGCGGTTTAAATACGTTATAGCCCTTTTTTTTTTTTTTTTTTTTGATAAAAAACTGAAATTTCATTAACATTAACAAGAAGGAACTACATCAGCTGAGAGAGCATATTTGAAAAAATAAGGGCTCTCCTCAATCCAAGTAATAAATTGCTCAACATCCTGAACATGTTTTGCTAACAAATGAGCTACATGATTACCTTTCTTACCAACATATGAAATAGAAAAACTATGAAAAGCACTTAAAAGAGAACTAATTCCACACACAGCTAATGCTATTGAAGATGGAGGAGGAGAAATGCCAGCAATTGCATTTGAAACCATGACAGTATCTCCCTCATGAGCAATCTCATGAAAGCCCATATCTCTAGCAAACAAAATCCCCAATTCATAAGCTTTTGCTTCGGCCTCCAAGGAACCCAGCTGCTGATTTAACTTCATTGACAAAGCTCCCATAAGCAATCCTTCACAATTATGAATTACCACTCCAACCCCTGACTTTCTTTGTTGCGCAAAGACAGCCCCATCACCATTTACTTTAAAAACAGAACCCGCTGGAGGTGACCAAACCTGTCTGCAATGTGATGCCGAACCTAGTGCAGAAGGTGCTGCACTTGGAGAGCTTGCTGAATCTGCAGAATTAGGTGCTGCACTTGAAGAACTTGCAGAATTTACTGCTTTAAATGAATCAATATATCTTCCCCACCAATTGACCAACTCCAATCCTGTCATAAACTTCCTGACATGTCTTTTCTCATTTCGCCTTGTCCACAAAGCCCAAGCAATGGTCACAGCCAATGAGAGCACATCATTATCACTTCTCTGCACATGCACCAAAAACCAAAACAATTCCATAAAGTCATTAAAATACAGATCTTGCTACCTGCAGAAAATTGATGTAAGGGCCCAAGTATTAGAAGCACAGAAACAGCTCCAAAATACATGTCCTGATGATTCACAGCCCATCCTACATTCTTCACATAAGTTACTTCCAACAATCCCTCTCCTTTTAAGGTTAGACAATGTTGATAGAATGTTTTTACACACTCTCCACGCAAAATGTTTCACCTTATTTGGAATTTGCAAACCCCACAACACCTTCCAAAGTGACGTCATATTGCTATTGTCTGAACTTGATCCTGAATCAGCTTGCTTTCTAGTCTCCACTGCAATTTTGTAGGCACTCCTTACTGAGAATTTCCCATTTGGGGTTGCGCTCCAACATCACCAGGCAGAGTTGAACTTAGTGGCAAACTAAGAATGATCTTAGCTTCATGTGGTAAGAAAATCTGATGAATTAAATCAGCCCTCCACTCCCCATTCTCACTGTTAATCGAATCAGAAACAAGAGCTTCACAACCCAACAATTTTGGTAGTGATATTACATTAAAAGTTGATGGGATTGGCAGCCATTTATCAGATCAAATCCGAATCTTCTGTCCATTTCCAACCCGCCATCTTGCTCCACTCCTAACAATATGTTGTGCAGCCATTATACTCCGCCACAAATAAGATGGACGCCTTCCAACAGTAGATTCCACAAACTCACAATCAGGAAAATATTTAGCTTTAAGAACTTTATATTCAAGGGAATTAGTTTCTATCTGAAGCTTCAACCTTGTTTAGCTAGTAAAGCTAAATTAAACTCCTTAAGTAGTTTAAAACCCATACCACCCTGATTTTTTGGAACACACAGATTCTCCCAACACATCCAACTCATCCTTCTTTCATCAACCTTCTACCCCCACCAAAAATTTCTTACCATGCTTGTCCGTTCCTCACAGATAAAATCAAAAAGTTTAAAACAACTCATAGTGTATGTAGGCACTGCTTGGGCAATAGCCTTTATCAAAATTTCTTTGCCATCTTTAGATAATAGCTTTTCCTTCCACCCCGCCAATTTTCTAGCTAACTTCTCTTTAAGTTCCATAAAGGTATTGCATTTAGAGCGACTCACCAAAGATGGAAGTCCAAGATATTTTTCATGTTGGCGAATGACTTGGGCATCAAATCTCCTTTTGAATTCTTCCTTGATATCAGTAGGAGTTTTTGCTAAAAAATAGAGAAGTTTTTGCTCGATTTAAAAGTTGACCTGAGGCTTTTTCATGGATCCCAATTATTCTCTACAAAGATTCACACTCTTCCATGGAAGCTCTACAAAATATTAAACTATCATTTGGAAAAAATAAATGAGAAATACTTGGACCTCGTTTGCAAGCAGCCACCCCATGTAACACCCCATTCTCCATTGATTTATTAATTAATGCAGAACTTTAGCACAAATCAAAAACAAATACGGAGATAAAAGATCACCTTGACGTAAGCCTCTAGTTGGAATTATAGAACCACTTGGTACACCATTGATCTTCAAAGAATAAGTGACCGTGGTTATGCATTGCTTCATCAAACTTTTCCACCTAACATTGAAACCCATTCTTTCCATTATCTTCTCCAACCAAATCCATTCAACTCGGTTATACGCTTTACTCATATCCAACTTGAGAGAAATCTCACCCATTTTGCCTTTCTTCTTTTGACTAATGTGGTGCATAGTTTTAAAAGCAACTAAAATTTTGTTTGTTATTAACCTTCCATGCACAAAAGCACTTTGTGTATCACTAATAAGAGAAGGCAATATTTTCCGAAGTCTATTAGCAAGAGTTTTTGAAGCTAATTTATACACCACATTACAAAGACTAATAGGACAATATTTAGTGACTTTGGTGGGATTTTTTGTTTTTGGAATAAGAACAATATGAGTCTCATTAAATTTTGGTGGAACTTTCCCATGATTAAGAAAATCCAAAACTGTTTTAATCACACAATCACCAACTGACTTCCAAAAATATTGATAAAACAAAGGAGGCATACTGTCGGGACCCGGAGCTTTAGTTGGATACATCTGCTTCAAGGGTTGGGAGACTTCAATTCCTTGGAATTCTAATGTAAGCATATTGTTCATCTCCACCGAAACATTTGGCTGAACAGCATCTAAGATCTCAGCAAAATCTGTAAGATGAGTTGATGTAAACAAATTCGTGTAGTACTTCATGAAAACTTCCTCAATTTTCGATTCATCTTCCTGCCAAATCTGATTGTCATCAAGAATGCCATTAATATGATTCCTTTGAAATCTGCCTGAAGCTCTTGCATGAAAGAATGCTGAATTCCTATCCCCAAACTGTAACCAAGTTAGATGAGATCTCTGGTTCCACATAGCTTCTTCCCTATCCAACCACTCATTTAATTCAGTCCTTGTTCTACACGTCTCCTGGACAAGCTCAAAATTAGATTGTTGCTTCTCAAGCCATTGGAGATGTTGTTGCAGGTTATTGATTTTTGTTTGCACGTGGCCAAATTCATTTTTATCCAGCTCACCAATCTATCTCGGCATAAATCCATACATTTTAAGAATGGAAATTCCACCCCCGAAAGCAACCCATCCTCCCAAGCTTCTGACACTACTTTCTCACAGCTTTCATCTTTCAACCACATAGCTTCAAAGCGGAATAATTTATGCCTACTTCTTCGTTGCATCAGTCTCATATCCAAGTGAATAGATAATTGTGAATGATCTGAGGTTGAACTAGATAAGTGAAAAACTTTAGCACTTGGAAATAAATTAGACCAGGTTGTAGAGGCTAAATCCCAGTCAATTCTTTCTCTAATTTGAGTGCCATCTCTTTTGATGTACCTCCAAGTAAATTTTGAACCCACATATCCCAAATCTCTCAAACCACATACATCAATAGCATCCCTAAAAATCTCCATTTGTTTAGCTTGCCTAATCCTTCCTCATTCTTTCTCACTCATCCCCATAATTTCATTAAAATCCCCCACAACCAACCATGGTAGATTATCCCTTTGGTGTAGGTATTTGAGAAGTTTCCAAGATTCTTCTCTCTTTGAGGCTTCTGTATTACCATAAAATCCTGTAATGCGCCACCAGCCAATATTCTGACCACCATCCACATGGACATCTATATACCACTTAGAATAGTGTTGAATATGAACTAAGGACTCAATCTTCCACAACAGTGCAGTACCGCCACTTCTACCTTCACTCAGAATAATCAAACCATGCTTGAACCCAATTTTATTTTGGACATACTTCATAGTGTCTAAATTAGATTTAGTCTCCATTAAGAAGATCAAAGCGTCTTTTTGAATAACTTTTTGTAAGGTTTTGACTGTCCGAGGGTTCCCAAGCCCCGGCAGTTCCAACTTAGAATACTCATTGTTCCCGACGGGATTGCTTAACAAATTCTGCCACTTCAAATTGGCTGACCTGATCCAGAGTATGTGAACCTTCATCCAATTGGGTCTATATTGACGTTTTTTAGACCTATAGTAGCAATTTAAAAATGCCAATATAGGTTAATATTTTTGTAGTGAACTAACATGACTTTACGGTCCTACATAACATCATTAGTTCAAAACACCACAACTAACGGTAGCTTTAGACATTATCAAAAAAAAAAAAAAAAAAAAAACGGTAGCTTTAAAACCAAATACATAACAATATAAAATCGGACAATACAACATCCCAAAATAACATTATTACTTATAGGATACTAGAAGCTCTCAATATTAGATGTCTAACTCTTGCACCAACTATTTGATTCCTCTAATCGAACTTGCCTTCAAAAGAATCAAAACGCACTACAAATGTGAAACACAAGTCAGTAAATAATGTTTTTTTTTTTTTTGAGAAAGAGTCAGTAAATAATGTTGATAAAGAAGAAAGTGAAAGAATTAAAATGCCTCTAGTAAAACAAGTAGTTTGTCAGTTATGTAAAGATTGATGTTTAATCTAGAAAAGACAAAAGAGAAGCTATAAACTATAAAATCTTGTTATGTTTATGTTATCACTAAACATTCATAATGAATAGTAGTGATCATGTAACATGTTTATTATTACATGGCTAATAAAATGGTTATATAATAAATAAATAAATAAAAATATACATTAAAGCAATTCTAAGGTCATGTATTAAAGATGGGTTGGATAAGCTTGCCTACCATTATCACAATTTAGGGTTCTCACATCATCCTCAATTATTTGTAAAATGAAGAATGAGCCATGAGGAGTGATATAGTGTCGAATCACTGTCCACCAAAATCATATTTAAAAGGATTGTTTCTGTAAATGACATAAATAACTTAGGATATATCAATAAGGGGCATGTTGGTAGTTATCTTCAAAATGAATACATTGGGATTTCTTTGTAATTAATAAAAAAAAATATTATGGAATAACTATTAAATCCACCCCAACAAAATATCATAGGGACGATCCAAACGCCCCAAAACACCATATTTTGCACACAAAGCATCTCAAAATTAATATTCATAATTAATTAATTGAGTGTTGTAATTTTATTTGAATAAAAATTTTGGATGCTATATCAATTGATCCCAACATTCCATCAGACTAAGAATTAAATCAATTAATTAAGAATCTCATACACGTTGTTTGTAAAAATGATAATTTGAATTTTTATAATTTTCACCAATATCATAGATATAGGATCGTATGAACCAAAAAAAAACTTTTCACAAAAATCAATTTTAAGAGTAGTTGAATTCATTTATTACCTATGAAAGAAATTATGAAATAAAAAGCATTTAAAAAAAAAATCCATATTATGCTACCTACTTAAGTCACAAGTTCATATCAACTTAACTCACAAGAAATTGATGGTCCTTTCCTTTAAAATCATTCAACAAGTTCGACTTCATTGGGGGTTGGTTTGGTTGGAAGGGTGAAAAAGTAGAAAAATAAAAAATTGTAAGAGGATGGAAAAATGGGAGAATATAAAAGATTTTAATTTTCCTCATTTTTGTTTGGTTGAGAGTGGAAAAATGGAGGGACGGAAAAGTGAGTTTGTATAAATTTACGCATGTATCTTTATTAAAAAATGACGCCCAATTAAAACCAAAAAATTGATAAACAACCAAAAAAAATCAATCACCTAAATTTATTAAAAAATAAAAATCATGTCCATAAAAAAAATCACATCTAAACAAAAAAAAAAAAAGCAAAAGATAAAAAAAGAAAAAGAAAGAATACTGGACAAGCCTGCCCAATAAATTAAAGAAAAAAAAGAAAAAAAAGAAGAGGTAGTCCAAGAAAAAAAAAAAAAAAAAGAGGCAGAGTCTAGGAGGAAAAAAAAAAGGTGTAAAGAAAAGTAACGTGGATGAAGCCCATGTGCAATTGTACATGAGCATTTTCGTCCAAAAATAATGCTCAATAGTTTTCTCTCTATTTTGAGGAGAAAACTTTTTGGTGGGTCAGAAGAGAAAACATCTGGATTCCACCATTTATTTTCCTTCCTCCCCACCCAACCAAACCTACTCAAAAAAGTTTTCCTTCTTATTTTTTTTTCTAAAGTTTTTCATCCACCATATTTCATCTCCAAACAAACATACCCTAAATCTAGAATGAATATAAGATCTAGAACATCTGCGATAAGCATGAAAGTAAATAAAATCTGAATCTTGACCCAAAACCATGATCTTAGTTCATTATAACAATCTATGTGACACATGGCTTATTGAGATTGAGGGAAAAATATAAGAAAAAGAATTTCTTTTGAAGTAAAAAATTAACAATCATTGGTTGTGAAAATGGTGAAAATTTTTAGCACCTTTTTAATATTTTAAATTAGAACTTTAATGCACCATAAACCGTCAAATTTCTATGAATATCAACTTTTAGTATAATGCTTTTTTTTTTTTTTCTCTCTTTTTAAGAAACTAAACTGGAAACAGCCTGGGATTTTATTCAAATAACTCAATGAACATCAAATAAGACTGAGGGGGATAATATCCTCAGGTAGGTCTTCCAACCAGACCTGCAACCCCATACAATGTTTAGCTTTTTTTGCTAAGAGTGTCAGCCACAATATTGCAATTGCGTTTAACATGACAAAAATCTGAAAATTGAAAACCTGAAGTTTGAAACTGAATGTCATCAATAGCATTCTCGTAAGGCAAGAATTCTGGAGACCTATGAACAATTGCATTAATGAGTAATGACAGTCACCAAATCATCCTCAAATGCCACCCTCCTTAAGCCAATTTCCAACGCAAATTGCACTGCCTTTCAACAAGCAAGAGCCTCCAATTCTGCCACCAATTGAGAAAGCGGGATTAGCATAGATAAAGCACCAATTACATCTCCATTGCTATCTCTAAAAAAAAAAACTTTTAGTACAATGTTAGGATCAATGTAGAAGAAACAATGTTCAATGTTTTTTGACAAATGAAAACGAGTAATTTACAACGAATGTTGTATCTTTGAATAAAACCACATATACGGTTTTAGAAACTATGTATGCTTGCCAAAAAGTCAAGCACACAATGGTGGTCTCATATATGTGCTTTAAATTTCTTTCCAATATTTGTAGTATACATCCATTTTGGGACCTGTTGCTCTACAAATACTGCTAAATCTTTTATAATTTTCCCTTAGAACCTTCCTATTCTCGTGGTCTAACTTCACGCCCAGGTTAGATGATTTAGGATTATATTTGGTTCTTACCATATAAATCAGGTCAGGTAGGATATCCATTAAAAGGTAGGAAATCATGTCTAACACTCTTAACTCCCAAATTTGGAGTGACTTGGAGTCTTGGACGGAAGGTAATTGTTACACACAAATAGATATTTCCTTCATATATATATATATATATATATAGAGAGAGAGAGAGAGAGAGAGAGATTTTGAAATAATTTACCAAATCTAAAGTCCAAGTTAGCTCCTGGATTTTGCGTATAGATCCAATCTCAATGCCTTTTAGCTTGATCTTCATAACACTACATGAAAGAAGCTTCCATACAAAAAAGTTTTGTAAAACGCTTATTTATGCAGGATTCTAGGCAGTTTTTAGCAACCAAATAAATTGAATTGTTTGAAGATAACCCATTTTTCTGTGCACAAATTTCAAAACTTCGGAAAGCATTTTTTGCATACTTTCTCTTATGTTCCATTCCTTTATAATTGTTTTGAAATATCTCAAATTCTTGTACAAGGCAATTGATAAATGATATTTGAACAATATCAAGTTTAAAGGCATGGTAAGGGGTTGATTCTTCACAACCATTAGTTGTATTCATAAGAGGGCAATTAGCTTTAATTTATTATGGTTTGAAAGCGTGTTTGTCATTTGAGAATACATAGAGTTCAAAGAATTCTATTATTTATTTATGAAGCATAAATATATATGATCATAATTAAATGGGCAAATCACTGCTCAATTTTTTTTTATATGGAGTATAAGTTTAACTTAGACAAAAACATCCCAAATAGGTAATGGTCAATGGTTGTAAGGATGCTGGGCATGTAAAGATTGGAAAGAGCAAGGCCACAAAGCACAGGAGAAAAAGAATTATAAAAATGAATAGAAGTTTAAGGTAGCGTGGAGAAGATAGCACGAACAGGAGCAACTATTCGACGAGAGGGGGGAATTCGGTGCTCGTTAGCTAGAAAAGGATGCTGACATGCGTGAGTAAATAAATAAAATAAAAAGAAGAAGCCCATAAGGGACCAACATGTCATAACGGCTTTATGACTAATTCAATTGTTAGGTTATTTTTCTTTTATCCATTTATGATTTTTTATTTTTTTTTTAAACAAACTAATTATTAAACACACACTTTAATTATACTCTCTCATTAAATTCAAACACATTACTTAATCTAAAGTACCACTACAAAAGGGCATAATTTTATTTATGAACTCTATTATACATAAATAAAGTATATATATTCATTGCCTAAAAAGTGACATAATTTCTATTTGTACTTTATATGTTTGATTTTGTTTTTTATGTATACTTAATTAGGCGACACTTCTTTTTTTTAAAAAAATTTTATACTTATATAAAAAATAAAAATAAAAAAGCTAAAATAGCTAGACGGAAGAAAAAATATTCTGAAATTATATATATAGGCCTAATCCAAATTGAAATTACGGCAAATTCTTATAATCAACAAGTGCCACTTGAAGTCATTAGACCTAAAAGTTGTACAAAGTAAATACCTATTAGGAAAACATATTTGTTTTCATCCTATCAATGCAATGAACATAATAAGCATTGTATATAGTTAGAATATTGTCAGACAATCGTAGGAACAATTATACTATAAAGACACGTAGGTTTAATTATTCTAAAATAGATTCATCTCATTGGACCTAAAAAATTCTTAAAAGAAAATTTTAGTGAAGATCCTTTGAAACTATGGTCGAGAAACCCACGTTACTGTAGCTTAAAATTAAAAGATCCTAATATCATTATTAGAGTCAAACCCATGAACTAAAAGATTCTTAAAAGAAAATTTTAGTGAAGATCCTTTGAAACCATGGTCGAGAAACCCACGTAACTGTAGCTTAAAATTAAAAGATCCTAATATCATTATTAGAGTCAAACCCATGAACCATACCAAACAATATATAGATGGGTTTGAGATCTATTATTTGTTGCCCTTTAGAAAAAAAGGGTACTCCTTGACAAGGAAAATCCTTTATCCATTTATGAACTCTATTATCCATAAAATAAAGATTTTTTTGCTGAAGCTTGAAGAGTACAATTATTTCTACAATTGTCTGACAATATTCTTTGAGTATATACAATGCTAACTATGTACATTGCATTCTTCTCAAAAAAAATAATGTACATTGCATTGATAAGAAGATGAGTACTATTCATTGGTAAAGGGCAACAAATAATAGTCTCTACCTCTTGTAATCAAGAAGTGTCAGTAAAAGACATTATACACTACTTCAAATCAGGTCCCATTTTTAATTAAAGTACAAAATTTATGATATCAGTCCAATTTGAAGGCTCTATCCATCTATGTTATTAACATATATTATCCTAGGAAGTAATGGAGAGGGAAAAAAAAAGTTGGAAATCATTAATTAAACTCTGCATTTCACCTAGGATTTGTTCATAAATCATTTTGTTAGCCATTGAACAAAAATGGTATAGAGATAAATCTTCAATTTAGAGAGAAGGTTTCACTTAGAATGAGAAACTAATTGCCAAAAAATCATGGACCTAATAATATGAAACAAGATATAAACCCTGGGTTTTTTATGTAATTTTTTCCCTTCCCTTTTATAAAAATGGAATACAGAGTGTGACTATTTAATTAAATTGTAATAATGTATGTTATTCCCAATTTTTATTTGAAAAAAGTTTCATATGTTTTATACCAAAGCCTTCTAAGTTCTAACTCTCGTGGTGTTCAAATGATAGTCTAATGAGAATGACACCCTTTGTGATGTTTAATCTTTAATGTCTATCAATTGAATCCCATCTCTATCCTCCCACATTATCTACCTATTGGGAAAAAAAAATCTCTTCCAGCTCTTTTTTAAAATGGCTATATTATGTTCAAACTTGATATGAAATCTGAACAGTTAGAATTGATGAGATGTTAACTGCTTTGACGAGATGATTGGACAAAGAAATAATCAAAAGAGCCTAAACGTTCTTAAAATGTCCACAATATTTTTACAACAAATTATAAGTAATTAGTTGTTATTGGTTTTAATTTGAACCTAGCTACCATTAAAATTATTTTGTTCTCTTGCTAATAACAACCCGTAACAACTTACCACTTAGAATTTGTTGTAAAAATGTTGTGAAAATATTGTGAATATTATAACCAAAATTCTTTGTCATTGTCATTTGACTTCTTCACGGACTTATATTAAACATCCACGCACCTAAAAAAGAAAATATAAAATGCCCAAAAATAAATTAAAAAAACCCTGCATTGCATCGAAATTTCAGAAATTTTTTTTAGCATACAATTCTTTTTATTCCTTAGTGCTACCAGTTGGTTTAATTGATAGAGCCCTTTATCATTAAACAAAGATTCTGAGATTAATCACAGACCTATATATGCTAAGAGGGAGGAGGATCTAATGGAAGGAAGAAGACTCTCTCTCTTTCTCTTATATATGTAATGTAGTCCGTAGGCTCAATAAACTTTTACTGTACCAAAAAAAAGTAGAAAAACACAGAAGAAGCTAATTAATTTGCATTAACATGAAAGGTAACTAAAAGTTAACCTATATATTTACTTAGCATCCAAAACTTAAATTCATCAGAGTTCAAAGAGGTCACAATGTATTAGATCTTACCTATGTCAAGAGAAGAGGGTTCTGAAAAAGAGAGAATTATCTTCCATTGCAAAATCCATAAGCTCAATGGGAAATGAACATTTTTTTTCCTTACAATCTTCAAATTTAAAGAGGTCATGTAAATTCCCAACAAATTGACCCACTTTTTATTTATTTTATTTTTTCCCTGGCATTGTGAAGATTGGATCATGAATTATATATATAACAAAAGGAAAAGTTTCAAGAAGCAGCAAACAAAATAGACAAAAAACTGCGGAGACAAAAAGACCTAATGAACCCTTTTTATATTCAAATCACGCCAAACAATCTAAGCCTTTTTATTTCCTCCATCATATACACATAAGAAGAAGAGGGAGATTACAGAAGCAAAGGAAACAGGCCCTTTTGCACCCACCTCACAATGACACATAACACAGACAAATTAAAACAAATAAAAACCAAGAAATAAAAAATTTCACCAAACCAAAGTTTAAGGATACAACGGAGGAAATCTTGCAAGAATATTCAAGAATATCCCAGATTGATCAAATAATAAATACTAATAATTATAACCAAACAGCATAACGTATCTTTTATCAATTGTGCTTTTTTCACTTCCATGCATGCACGTAGATGAATCAATGTTGTTGTTCAATTAGCCAGTGATCCTGGCACAGTGTGTGATGATGTTGCAACCGCGCCTGTAAGGATTAGCCTTTTGCCTCCTTTGACAGTTGTAGTAGGAGTGACCGCGGCGGCCACATGGGACCGAGTTTGCCCTGAGAGCTCCATAGCTAATGTACCTCTTGCGGCGGCCAAGTATTCGGCTAGGATGAGAATCCATCAACATCTCATTCTCCTCACCAATGCAGTCACCAACTGCACCATCGCATGAGCCATACTTGGTCAGACCCCAGCTGCTAACGTCGTGGAAATAAGGAGATGATTCAACCACTACGACGAATGCAAGGAGGAGGATTATCAGCCAAGGCTTAACCTCCATTTCAGGTTTGTGCGTGTGTGTGTGTGTATATTGGATAAAGGAAATGGTATTGGAAAGTTTTTAAGAGAGAATTTTTTTTTTTTTTTTTTTCAAGAAAAAAAAAAGTTTCTTTGGTGATGCCTGGCCTCTGCTCTACCCTTCCTCTTAGAGAAGGGAGAAGAGAAGGATATAGCTGGAAAGCTAGGATAGTTTTGAGGTTCCCGGGATAAAAAAGAAGAAGAGAGAGTTATGGAAAATTGGAGGGTGAGATTTTTGTGGTTGTGTTTTCTGTGATTTAACGCAATTTTGGGGTGTCCGTCTCTTTCTCCTTGTTTTTCTGTCTTTTGGTTTTAGTTATTATTACGCTCCGTTTGTTTCTTCATAAACGTTTTCTAGATAGTTGGTCATTTTTTGAAAAACATTTTCTAAAAAGCTATATCATTTATTTTCTTGTGTTTGGTTCTGACTTTGAAAATGAGCTACAAACGTTTTTTTGGTGTTTAGTACGCTCAAAAAATCACTAACAATTTTTTTTTTGTATAATTCAAAACTTGTATAACATGTATATTATATAATCATTTCTTGTATAATTCAAACCATAAATAACATGTATATTGTGTAAACCAACTACATAATCAATAGGAGTATTAAATAATAAGTTACTAAGAATCTTGTAGTTTAATTGATTGACATCTCTTGGTGTTTCTAACAAAGACGTCCATAATTCAACATCCTTCCTATTGTAACACTTGAATTATCAATATATATATATATATAATTACAATATAGCACATAAATATTACAACAAATTATAAAAAGTTTGTATAATTTTTATAACTATATGTGTAGTAGCCAAATTAAGGTAATCTAAGTAGGCAAAAAAAAAAAAAAAAATTGTTGTCCTCCATCAAACGTAGCACCATGACGTTGAACGTAATAGCTCTATGGGATGCCACTTCCTCAGTAATTGTATAAACCATCTAGACTAGCCTAATAGTCTTGCTAAGTGAGTTGTTGAATCTATTACTACACAAGGCATTGAGGAGCTTTGTGACAGTGGAACGCAATGATAATTGGATTGGAAACCTCATTAGATACCATCTAAAGATGCCTTACACTTAAAGAGAGAGAGAGATTTCCAAAAATAAATTTGGCGAAAAGCAACATCTAAAAAATAAGCTCTATTTTTAATAGTGTTTTCTATTGATCAAAAATAGTTTTTATTTGACATTTTTTTATGTTATCATATACTAGAAAATATAAAAAATTATATTTATATAAGATTTTCTATCGAAATAAACGGAATGTAAATAGAGATGATTCTTGTTTGTTTGGGGATGTTTTATGCGATTGGCATAGCTTTGCCAAAGTTTGGAGGGTGGCTGTACTTATAACCGCCGATGCCTCTCTTTGGAATATAAAAACTGACCTAGGGTCTTTTTGCTTTTTTGAAATGAAAACTAGCTAGTATTATGCATAGTTTAATAAATAATATATATAATATTTTAATATATAATAATTAAAATTGAATAATAAAATAAATAGTACAATTATTTACTCTAGCTTACCTAAATTTTCTCCTTATTTTAAATGTTTATTTGACATGATTAATTTTCTCAACTTATTTTACTATTTAGCTTATTTTTGCTACTATTTATGTGCTCCACTGTACTTTTTGGTACTATTTATGGACCAAACTGTATTATTTTAACTAATTTTTACCTTTATTTACAATATTTTCACCAAAAAAATTTTAATTTCAGCAAAATAAGTGGATCCCAAACAGATCCTAAGATAAAAACTTACTCTATACTAGTTTACCTAAATTTTCTCCTTATTTTAAGATAAAAACTTACTTTTTCTCTTTTGAGTAACCGCTTTTTCCTTTTACTCACGTCAAACTTCTTATTTTAAATCTTATTTTATCTACACTATTTATAAGAGGATTTCTCTATTTGGACTAGACTTTATTTTATTTGATTCAAAAATACCCCTAAACCTTACATTTAACAATAAACAAACTTGAGGACAACCAGATAAACAAATGTCTCCAACTCAACATAAAATACCTACAAAATATGACAATCTCCTACTAATCTATATTTTCAAAACAAACTTATCCAATTTTTTTTTTAAAGGAAAATTATTTCACTTGACCCAAAAAAAAAAAAAAAAAACTTCATCACATGCACAAAGCACATGTGATGAGGCTAGTTTAGATATATATGAAAAATGCTATATTTTCAAAATTTTCACTATATTTTCATAACAAATCGCTTAGATCTATAATAAATTATTATTAATTCTAATTTGAAACTATCATTAGCTTAAAACTCACATTGGTGTGGTCATTATATACCTAGATGAATGTCGTGCAGCACAAGTGGTTCCCACGGAGCCATCTTAGAAGGTTGAAGGTCAAATGGTCACCTCCTTCAGCTCCTAGCTTTCTATAAAATTAACATGGATGGGGCTGCTTTTTTGAACCATAAGAAAGCTGGGTAGGTGTTATTATCCGAGATGAGGAAGGAAGAGTGATAGCTGCTCTTAGCAAAAAAATTAAGGCTCCCATTATTAATTACAACAAACTTGAGTTTTTTTAACATATTTTTATCTATGATCACTAAAAAATATTAATAAAGCTCTTAAATTTTTACAGTTGTACTCAACTGCTAATCAAAATAAGGACATTGACATATTTCTTACTATTGGCACAACTGTTGAAAAAAATGTTAAAAAAAAATTAAATGGGAAAAGTATTTTTATCCACAGCTTGATGAATGTGGAAGATAAATTACATCTTTTATCAACGGTTGTAAATGTTGAAAATCAAGAACATGAAACTTATATAGAGCTACAGTGCAAATCAAGGTTCCATTGAACCAATAGTTTGTCTCACAGGTTCTCTCTCTGGTAGCTCAAATCTCTCTCACAAAAAACCTAGAAATTTGAAACCCTATTTCATAGCTCTCAATCATGGAAAATTCAAAGCTTTGGAAATCACTATTCGCATCTCAAAATTTATCTTCCAATTTCCATCACTAAACATTTCAAACTATTTTTTTTTTGTCACTTTCTTAAGAAAAAATAATCTCTCCATGGGACGAAGTTAGTCTTCGCCTAAAACTGACGAGAGTGGTGGAGGCGGAGAAGGTGGTGACACTTTCCACTCGATCCACAATCGTTTCCCTCTGAAGCAGATCGAGTCAAGTCCGACTTGAATCGTCCAATTCTTCTTCGCAATCAGTCTCATCAACTCGATTCAACCGTAAGAGTCTACTTGGTGCGACTTGCTGTGTTCCTCTACACAATGTTGTCAATTGTATTGCAAAGCTCAATCCTAAAAAGCACGGATACTTCATTTCAGGGCTGGCTTGAGATATTTTGTGGCCTAAGGCGACATTGTTCAATGGAGCATCTTTTTATATAGTTTAATAAGTAAATTGAAGTAATTTTCATTTATTGGTAGAAAAAATTTAAAACTTGTTTTATCAAAAAATATAAACCATTTATTAGAGTATCGGAATATTGTGTATATATATGTGTGTGTGTGTGTGTGAGAGAGAGAGAGAGAGAGAGAGAGAGAGAGAGAGAGAGAGAGAGAGATTGTATTTTAACCACTATCAACGACTAAAATGGGAGAGCAATAGGAGGAAATCATCTTATCAGTTATCTCAGAAAGCTGTGAAAGAGGCTATTTTCAGGTCTAAGGAGCTAGGATTCTTGAAAATGCTAAGAGGCTCGTGTAGATTTTTGCAAACAGAGGAGGAGCCCAAGTTGGCTTGAGTAGACCTTCATCTTAGAGTTGGACCATCTTTAGGAGTAGGGCCTAGTCATTACTCTTCTCTTTGTTCCTAAGGAAGTTATTGCAGATATTTTGTACTTGGCCCATATCAATACTTGCTTCCTAGTCCATTACTGTAGGCTAAGAAATTTAGCTCTCTCTAACCTCCATTGTTCACATCACCCTAAAATTGTAGCAGCATTCAACTAGCTAATGTGACGTAGTAAAAGAGAAAAATTTAAAAAAAATAAAGCATTTTTTTTCCCTGTACATCGCGTGGGTCATAGTGGCTGTGTGATAAGTTTAGAAAGAGAAATATTAAAAATACCAAAACACTTGACTGAATAATGGCTAGAAATAAAAGGGTGAGGGGGGTGACACCATGACAGTAGGTGAAGCTACTTTTTCAATATGTGACTTCTGTTTTGTCTTCTACCACTGCCACAAGAAAACAAAATTTTAGGAGAAAAAAGAAATAGAGTGAGAGCTTAACTTAACACAAATCTGAAAGGTTTTTTAGAGCCAAACCTGAAGGGAGAAAGATCATAACCACAACAAATTTCAAGCTGCTACAGAGAATTTAAATGGAGAGAATGGAAAAGTTTCTAGCAATGAGTATAAAAGTCTAAGGTTTAAGATTGATATTTTTGGGTCTTGTGTTTTTAGTTTTTCTTTGTTGAGTTGTTGAGACTTGAGAGAGAAAGAAAGATTTTTCTGTTGTGTTTTGGGAGACTGAATTGTACACTCATTAAACTCCCACTGTCCCACACAAAGATCGAATCGTCAAGAGACAGCTCACGAAGAGATTTTTTTTCTTTATTTTTTCTTTGATATAGATGAGAGATTATTAGTTCTCCTACATAGCTCACAATTTTCTTTTAAATGTTTTTTCTTTGATAAAAAAAATTATTTATATGCATTAATTAATACTTTTACACATAAAGAGATAGTTTTATTGGTTTAAATTTAGGGGTCTTGTTTCACTTGGGGCATTAGGCAATTGCATCAATTTCATCTAGGGTAGAGCCCTTGCTTCATTTAGGATGTCGTATCCGTATTATACCCGTGTCGTATCTTGTACTGGCCGTTTTATGTTAAATTTTCAAAAATTGTTCATGTCACTGTATCATATTTGTGTCCATATTTGTACTTGTGTCCAGGTCTGTGCTTCCTAAGCTTGATCACAACGGTGTTCAGGCAAGGAAGTGAGCAAGGCTGGAGTTTGAATAGAGAAGGATAGAGGATTGGTAGCACATTGAAGTTCTTGTTGCCTAGGGTTTCGAGAAGCAATGGTCTCGAGTCATTGCGATTGGAGCCAAGGATTGGAGTTAGGCCACCGAAGCTCGCTCTTGTGAGTTTTTTCAATTTCTTTGGTTTTGAATCAGAGTTATTGTTTGCATGTTTGATTTTTGAACTTTATTTTGCTTCTATGTAATTAGTAAATCTCATTTATGTGAAAGCGTAATTTAAGTTTATCAGATTTATTTTTAAGCATTTATAGCAATTTAAATGAAGCAGCTAGCTATGGCTTTAGTAAATACTAAATAGTTCTCACTTCTCATAGAATGGAATTTGAGTTTATTTCCTTTTATTTTTTCTAGTGCATTGGAAGTTCAAAGCCCACAAATGCTCTGTTTAGTCGCAGTAAAAATCCATCAACGTATTACTTTTGCAGTATTTTCCTCAATTTTTGAAACCATAGAGGCCAATATGGGAAATTTTTTTTAGCACTTAGCATTATTTTTGTAACATTTTAATTAGTTATCAAGTTTACAAAACTATATAGCAAACTAGCATCTTAAGTGTTTAAAGCTTGAGTTCAAAAATGGAACTTAAGTTTCTAAGACTTGAGTTGCCAGTGGTGGCAATATGACATGAAAATAAAATCCACGTGATAAAAACAATGCTAGTTGGAAAATTTCCACCCAATATGGGATCAATTTGCGGTGCTCTTCACAGTTGCAATTGCATGGTTCCATGCACAACTTCTTACCTCAAGTGGTGTGTATAACAACAGACCCGCAAAAACTCCGCATAGATCCTGCTGGTGAGATTTTTCAAACAAGCTCATTCCTGAATACTTAAACTTTCTCATATCTCATAGACATTTATATTTGTGGAGTGACAATCGCACCAAAGGTATATTGAAACCGACAATTGACTCCAATGTCATAATTTTATTTCAATGTTCTCCTATCATTTGTTTTGATGTTAAGTATATAACATAATTTAACATTGAAAAATCATTTGTCTCTTCTTTTAAAATAAACAGATAATGGATTGATTGATCTTTCATTATTAAATTTCTTTAGAGTTAATAACAAAACAAAACATATGACAGAGGTTTAATATTTTTAAAATAAAGGGGTTGGTTGTGCATTTCGATGGTAAAAAGAAAAAAAAAAGTATAATTAAGGTGATAATTTAGAATTGAAAGTGTAATTTACTCTGATAAATAAAAATAAATTGAAGGAATAAGAGAGGTTTGAATTGGTACCTGCCTCTTTGGACTGCACGACCCACATGGTCCACACTCCACAGCCCGGAAGCACACCACCCCTCTTACCTGTAGCATTGAGTTTTTGACTTACCTGTGACACATTATACAATTCCTTTAATTAACAAACCTCTATAAAAAAAAAAGAATGTAGCAGCAGAACTCTTTCAAGAAAGCGCATAAAGAACACACAGCTAAACAGGTACAGCTGAACAACTCCAATTGAACTCTCAAATTGAAAAAAAAAGGTCGTCAGACCCAATGGCCATGGCGTCATCGACCATGGCGAATCTAACGGTCATGTGGTGTATTTAGTAATTGTTTTCTTCCCTCCTCTTGAAAACACAGAAATCTCCCCTCTTACTTTGATGAAGACACATATCTAAGATTGACATTTGAGTATCACAATGAACAATGTAAAGTTACCCTGATGCAGCTAAAAGCAAAGTTTGACCACCCCTTCCCCCAAACTCAGGCGCTAGACATCATCATCATGTTCAATCTAAATCCATAATGGCCTCTTTGTTAAGTAGATTTTTATCTTCCCTTTTTACATTCCATGAATATTTTTCGTAAAGCCACAAGAGATTCTACATTGATACTTTTGACATATAAAATAATAAGAAAGAGGTTTTATTTTGATTTTATATAATTTTAATTCCCTGTGTTTTTTAACCGCTTTAATAGCATCTAGAGTAGGATGGCCTGAATACATCCTTTTTACCACATCAAGGTGATCCTCTGTATCATGGCGGGTGTTATTTCTATTCTTTGTAAATCAGTGCCGCATTTATTACTTAAATAAGACAGAACATAGAAATGATGTGATATTCTTTCATTTTGATAGAACATTGTCCTTTCCTGGCTTTACTATTTCAAGGTTTGAATGTACCTAGTTAAATGGGAAGGCCGCAGACAACTTAACCAATGTGCCTAGGCAAATAGGCAATTTAGGCCTGACCTAAGACCCCCATTTTTTAATGATCTCACCACCTTTATAAAAAGACCCAAATCTCATTTAAAAAAAAAAAAAAAAATTTGTAGAGTATTGCTAGGGATATTAAGCCGTTGTTTGGGTAAGTTTTTTACATCACTCAATTTCCGTCACTCAATTTTCATCATTCATCACTCATAACTCATCACTTATTTTTTCACATTCATTTAGCAACATTACTTTTATTTTCATCACTCAATTTTTTCACACTATTCATGAGTCCCACATCTGTCAGCCGGTACAGTTTTTTTTTTTTTAGTACCCAACTCACCGAAGCTAATATTAAAAAAAAAAAAAAAAAAAAAAAAAACCGAACAGCCAACGCCAACCCAAAAAAAAAAAAAACAAACTGAACGGCCAGCTCAGGAAAAGAAAAAAAAAAAAACAAACAAACAGCCAACGCCAACCAAAAAAAAAAGTCAAAAGGTAGTCAAAAGTTGCGGCTGTGGGTCCCCTATGTGTGTTTAATTACAATATTGCCATTGAGTTATGAGTTATGGAAACTGAAAACAGCCAAAAGTTGTTTTCAGTTTCCATAACTTATAACTCAAAAATCAGATAATTGAGTGATAGAAACAGAGTTATGAAAACAGAGTTATTGTTTACCAAACAAACTTTTTGCTATGGGTCCCACCATTTTTGAGTTATGAGTTATGGAAACAGAGAATTGAGTTATCAAAAAACCCAATCCAAACAGGCTCTAAGTTTTTGTGTTGTTAATCATAAAAATAAAAATAAAAATTCAAACACTCATTTATTAGGTAATTGAGGCCTGCTAATTACATTCATCAATCATTATCACATTAATTTGTATGCTTTTGTGGGGGCCTTTTCACGTTAATGAGCCAAAGCTCATCTACTACGCCAAGGCCTGTGAGTTAGTGGGTAAGGGAGTTGGAACTGACCTCATGGGGTTATACTACAGGCCAGCTTGTGCGTAAGCCAGGCATACCTATTACTTAGACAACACATGAACGGTATGGCAGGTTGGATTCAGCAAATGTAGTTATAGCAAAATAACTGTCACAGCAAGAACAATAAAAGAGACCATCGCAACGCGACTTTTATAATAAAGTATGACAAAAGAAACTACGGCAAGACAACTAATACCGCAAATAAAATAAAAGATAATATAGCAAAACAACCGATACAACAAATAAAGTAAGGGATGTCATAGCAGAATAATTAATAATGTGAAACACTTTAGCCGAATGAATAACAACAAGTAAATCAAATAATCTAAAATATGCCATAATGGGTGAATAACTATGATTCTAAGCAAGTGCAATAGTGTTAGCTCGCTTTCCCAGTCCTAGGCCGAGTCATTCAATAGGAGTAGGTTCAAGAAGGGAACTAAACGCCAACACGGATAACCTTGTTACAGGTTTTTGCCATTGAAGTTACTCGTGTTGGAGAAATGACCTAAATGGTTTTGGGTTCAGATTTACAGAGTTTCAGAGGGTGGGAATGTCAAGAGGGGGAGAAAAGATGGTCTACCGATGCAAGCATCTATTTCTATCGTGCTTTCTCTCTTCCTTTTTTATCACTTCGTTTTCTTTTCCTTTGTTCTCTAATTCTTACCTTTTTTTTTTCTTACTCTCCTCTCCATTGGGTTTTTTATTCATGGCTACCTCCCTTCCTTTTATATTGCTTGATTCCATGGGATTTTTCCATTTTGTCCTTAAGGTTTCACCAACCATTTTTTTTTTCTTATGGGCACCTTTCCAAGATAACCCACTAACCCGTTAGTTGCCCGGCCACTACCTCTGCTCAGAATGTGTTTGCTGCACCATCTTCATTCCAGGACAAGACTCTTTGTTCTGTTCCTCCCCCCTCCTCCTTTCTGCCTTACCTGAATGGATAAGGATTGGAGGCTCTCTCTCTCTCTCAACTTACCCATATGGCATGCATCCAGTGGCCTCAGCTTTTTGCTTGCCTCTTTTGGGTGAAATGTCATCCAAGTAAGGCATTTTCCCCTAAAAGGAGCTTCAGCAAGAACCCCAAAATAGACCCATTTTTTCCTCACCACCAAACCACACTCTCTGAATCCCTTGACCGAGAGCCTATCTCTCCTGTGTTGGCTAGGTACAAGTAGATGGTGCTCTAGCCCTTATGTGAGTTCCACTATCCTCTGTGTTTGTCTTCTTTTACTCCTACGCCATTTCTGATGTTCTTGCCTTGTCTCATTCTGCTATGTGTCCTGGGTTTGTGCTAATCCTCACGATGTGAAAAGCGTGGGCTTTTGGGCTTGTACTGCCTCCTTTTATCCCTTCATGGGCCTGGACATTGTCTTGGCAGAAGCTCCTTCCCGTCCAGCCTGTTGGGCTTCCATTTCTGTTGCTCCTTTTCTTGCCATGCCTATGGGCTTGCCATGTTGACCCATTGGATTTGTCACCTCTCCCCTTGGGCTCTTATGACCCATTTACTTTACTTTTACCTCTTGTTGTGTCCATGGGCTTGCTAGTTGTCATTCGTGTCATGTTGGCCCATTGGATTTATTACCTCTTTTCTTGGGCTTCCACGGCCTATTTACTTTACTTTTACTTCTTATTGTGCCCATGGGCTTGTTGGTTTTCATTCCTGCCATGTTGGCCCATTGGGTTTATTACCTCTTTTCTTGGTCTTCCACGGCTCATTTACTTTACTTTTACCTCTTATTGTGCTCATAGCCCTGCTGGCTATCATTCCTGCCATGTTGGCCGATTGAGTTTATTACCTTTTTTTCTTGGGCTTCCACAGCCCATTTACTTTACTTTTACTTCTTATTGTGCCCATGGACCTGTTATTTGTCATTTATGCCATGTTGTGCCCATTGGGTCTGTTATCTCTTTGTTTGGGCTTCCATGACTCATTTACTTTACTTTTAGTTCTTCCAATTCCCTTTTTCTCTCACCTTCCTTTATTGTTGGGTTTTTTGTCAAAATTGGCATCAGCAACTTTATATAGTAAAATTTGCAGTACCTTTACCAATTTCCAAGATTGTATGATAATAAATGGTTAAAAAAAAGGGGTTGTGTACTAAATCTTTTCTCACTTCCTAATTTGGAGTGGCTTGGACCTATGAAAAGGTAATGGTTACTCACAAATATATTGTTCATTCTTACATGCATTAAGAGAGAGAAGGAGAGTTTACAAAATAATTTACCAAATCTAAAGTTGAATTTTGCTCTTGGATTCTGGGTGTAAATCAATGCCCTTTGCTTCCAAGTGAAAAAGTTTTGTAAAACGCTTACTCGTGTAGGGTTTTAGGCAATCTTCAGCAAGTTGATAAATTGAATGGTCTGAAGATAATCCATTTTTCTCAGTACAATGTTCAAAATTTCAGAAAGCACATTTAATATATTGCTCTCTTCTTTTTTCTTTTTTTCCATTCCTTTAAAACAATTGTTACATTTCTCAAATTGTTGTACAAGGCAATTTATAAATGTCACTTGAACAACTATCAAGTTTAAATGGATATATGGTAAGGGGTAGTGGCAAGGTTAATAGCTTTCACTTCAAAATAAATAAGGATAATTAACTCCATCATCACTTCTATAAGTTTTTCCTTGCCATCAATTTTCTCCCACTTTTAAAGTTTCTTATTTTGAAGTTGTGATTAGAATACCAGTTAAGGTTTATACCCTTGTGCCTTATATAAAATTGAATGATTAGACACCTTTGAAATAAATATAAATTAATTTATCATGATAAAATTGTTATTTAAATAAATGTTTAAGAATTGATACTTTTGGAAGTATGAGTATTTTCAAGTTAAGTGAATTCTAATTTAGGTAATGTCTAGGGTCAAGAGGTTTCGATATAAATTTTATGTAAACATGTGATTATCACAATCATCAATTGTATTCATATGATGGCATTTAGTTTTTATTTATTTTGGTTTAAAAACCGTTTAAGTCATTTGGGAATACATTGAGTTCCTATTATTTAAAGGAAATTACACTTTACCACCCTAAACTATACCCCTAATTACACTTTGCGCTATAAAATTTTCGAATGCATGTTTTGCACCCTAAACTATGACCCTTGTTATACTTTACACCCTGACGTTAAGTTTTCTGTTAACTTGGATAGAAAAATATGGCACCACATGAAAAGACATAATTGCCCATCTCCTCAATACTTTAAAAACAAAAGATAAATTACACTTTACCAACCTAAATTATACTTATAATTATACTTTGCACCCATAATTTTGAATTTCCACCCAAGTTAACAGAAAACTTAATGTCGGGGTGCAACGTGTAACAAGGGTCATAGTTTAAGATGCAAAGTGTAATAATGTATAGTTTTTGGTGGTAAAGTATAATTTTCCATATCATTTATATATGAAACCATAACATATATAACCATAATTAAATGGGGAAGTTATTGCTCAAAATCGTGTTTACAGAGAAGGGTAAATTATATTTTTTGTCCTGCAAATATGGGTCTATTCAATTTAGGTCTTTCAATTTTTTTAAAATGTTACAATTTAGTCTCTAAAATTTTGTATGGGTGAGTAATGAATTGTTGAGCTACTGCATAATTAAGAGAGCAAAATCAAAACAATCTCTCAACTTTAGAGCATCTCCAATGGTGCAAAATACTCTCTATAATAGAGAGTGAGAGCAAAAAAAGGGGCTCCAATAGCCTCTCTATACATCAAATTTTTTTTTTGCTAATGAACAATAGGCCATCGGGTCTGATGAGCTACTGTTCATTTTTCAAATCTTTTTTTTTATTTATTATAATAATTGGGTGTTGAATAAAAAAATGTTGAAAGATGTATAGTTGTTAAAAAAATAAAAAATAATGAATGAAAAAATAATATTTAAATAAGATAGAAAATGAGATAGAGAGTCTATTGGAAAATGTATTTGAAAAAGTTGATAGATAAAGGTAAAAGTCACTGGTCATTCTTCAAACAATATAAAAATTTGGCTAGTATGCTAGAGATGCGAACTAACACATATTTTAAATAAATAAAAAATATTGAACATGGAGATACCCCATTTTGTAGCAATTAGTATACAGTTCCCAATCTCAATGAGGAAGGACAGCAGAGCACAACCTAGATGCTAGGCTAGGCTTAGATTCCTCCCCCATTAGAAACCTTGCCTGGAGTGGCGTATATATAGTACCTCCCCCAGGTAAGTGCATATGTGCAACATAAATGGGGATGACTCACAAGTCACAACAGAAACTTCTGTCCCATTCCATTTCCTTGGTTGATTGGTTGATTATGACCAAACTAGTTATAGCTAGAATTGTCCCGCCAAAAGAAACTTCTCTCCCATTCCACTCCCTTAATTAGAAATCCTCTTGAAAGATTTCTATAAATCATCTTGAAAATCCCTCCCAACAAGAGAATTGTTTATATTCTGTGTTTATCAAGGTGTTGCTAATCATCTTTATTCTGAGTATTGTCTTGCCTAATTCGAAGTTCGAACCCATTATCGTTTGAGGGATTGGTCAATTGTAACGCTTCAAGTGCTTAGACAAGAGGTATTGATTCTCTCCCCATGCTTAATCTTTGTCCTACTGCCAAATGTTCCATGTTTATTTATTTATTTTATTTTTTAGTGTTGGGCATGAAGAATGCATAATTGCATTTTAGCTTCTTGTGTTGTCGCTTTCATTCTAATTTTCACGTATTCAAAGTACACAAAAGCACATAATGTAGGATAAAACTAAGTAGGAGTTGAGAAATTCGATTTCAGTCAACCTTTTCGGAAGAGGCGTACACCTTCTTTCGTGTGAAGTACGCGTTGATTAAAGTGTCACGCTTCGGCTATATTCAAAGGCCAGAATCTAGATTTCTTTTTCTTTTACGATCTTTAATTGTGTTGTCTTTTGGGATTTTCTCAAATTACTGTGGCCTACGCCAATTTAGGTAGAAAGTGGCTCTCTTGATTTTTTTCTTTTTTACTTTCTATATTCATATATTTATACTACCCTTATCACATGTACGGTTAAGAAGTTTTTTTTTTTTTAAATTTTTAGTGTCATAATTCCCCACCCCCCCCCCCCCCCCCCCCCTTTTCAATTTTGAATAAGTGTGCTTTGAATACATGGATTAATAGAAAGATGTTCTATTTTGTAGACATTTTAAATAGATTTTGAGATATATTTTTATCAAGTTGTCTTAAGTGGCAGCTTCAGAAATTTTTTTGAGGGTAGTCATTAAGAAACTTAAATTATACAAAATCCAATAAAAAGATAATTTCATACATTAACAAAAACAAAAAAAAACAAAAAACAAAAAACACTTACACACGCAAATACATAAAATCTTACAATTTCCTTCTACAAATTTTTTTTTTTTTTTTTTCATTTTGAAATCATTACATGATAGTCTCATTATTTATGTTGCAAGCTACATCTCTTCAAAAGTTTAGTTAAATAAGATTTTTCTTGGATTTTTTCTTTTTATTTGTAAGGACCTAATATATTGTTAAGGGAACCAAAGTTTAAGAACAAAATTTGGTTACAAACTTTGTTGTAGTCACTCTCACTAAATAAATTAATATTGTTACATATTTTAAAAATCTAATCGATGAATTATATGTTCTATATGTTCTTAAAACACGTCAAAATTTCATACCAATCGAATGTTATTTACCATTCGATCCATAAAATTATTTTTTATTTATAATTTTAGACTACAAAAAACTCAAAATTTAAATATTTGATTGACGACATGGCTATTGATTTTTTTTTCTTCTTGAAATTTTGCAAGTATAGATGATTTAAGAAGAAAATGTAATTAAATGGTAGATTTGTTAAAATTCACATTCAATAAAAGCTTGTCACCAATTTTGTCCAAAATTTAATTATATTGGGTCAAAAAATTTTAGGGTGGTCACAAAGTTTTTTTAAGGATAAAAAAATCATAGATTTTTAAAATTTATACATAATGATTTTTTTTTCCAGATCAAGGTGGTCCTGTGACCACCATGGACTCTATGTAAAGCCACCCCTAGTAGTCCTCAAATTTTTTCCCCGTTAAATACAAGGTTTATGGATATATCTGAATCATATAAAAGTCTAGTCTAAAGAGGAGAATCCTCTTATAAATAGTATAGAAGATGATTCTCCTCTTTGAACTGGATTTTTATGTGGTTCAGAAATACCCCTAAATCTTAGTTTAATAGGGAAAAAACTTGAGAACAACCTGGTAAAAATATATCTCCAACTCCACTTAAAAAGCCTAAAAAATTGAACACTCTCTTACTAATCCATGTCTTCAAAACAAACTTATCCAAATTTCACATGCAAAGCGCGTGATAATTGACCACCTGAAATTTAAATATGATTTTCTTTTTAGTATGGTCTTTATGATGATATGATTAAATGAATGATTTTCAAAGTAAAGGACTCTACCGCATGTTATTTGACTTTGAATCAAATTGCACCAAGTAGGGGAACATATTTGGATGACTAATCAAACATTTTAGAGAGTTTTAATTTATGATGTCCGTTCTTGATGATGCTCTTTATTATTAGACCAAGACTTTGAATCACTTTGCACCAAGTAGGGGAACATATTTAAATGACTAATCAAATTTTTGAGAGAGTTTCAACATATGGCATCCATTTCTGATCATGCTCTTTATCATCAGATTTGGATGACTAATCAAATTTTTTAGAGAGTTTCAATTTATGACTTCTATTCCTGATAATGTTCTTTATCATCAGACCAAGACTTTGAATCACTTTGTACCAAGTAAGGGAACATATTTGAATGACTAATCAAATTTTTGAGAGAGTTTCAACTTATGACGTCCATTCCTAATGATGTTCTTTATCATCAAATCAAGAAACCAATCGGTTATTGATGTAAATGGGGATTAAACCCCGGATTTTTTATTCTACTATCAGAGACTTTACTGGTTGAGTTAATTGAAACCCACAATGACTAATCAAATTTAAATTAGGTGTTGAAGTCAATATTCACATGTTCAAAATTAAACTTTAATAAGTAATTGATTCATAATGAAAATGAATAAGGCAATAAAGAAATAAATTAATAAATTTGGGTTTAAGTCACATGATTTAGATAAGATAATAAGTGATAGAATTCAAAATAAAACATTGATGTTGGGCTTAGATTCCATTACAGGCTTTATTTTAGGATTTGAATCTCCTCAATACACATGACTGCAAAAATATGTTGATTCACTCTACGGGAGATCCTAGCTTTGTTTACTTATTTATTCTTAGCTTGGATAATCCAAATAAGTATATTTTTGCATAATCCATCCAATTTTTTTTTTTTTTCAAATTTGAATATTTGTTTTGATTTGATTTGATTGTAACTAATTAGTTTGGATATTTTGTTTTTACTAATTCGAATATCAAGATGTTTCTTTTCATGATGTTTTTGTTAACTTGTTATATTGCCTGGTAAGGCAAGTAAATGGGTGATTACAATTAATAGAAATAGGGATCATTCATGGAATTTAGCTACAAGAACAAGATATATAAATGGAGGCTGCTGGCTGGCACGGCCGGTAGGCTTAGGTGCCTAGCACATTATATTTTTGGGGCCTGTACTTTTACTTCAAACTTAATGTCTGGTCCTTTAGAGTTCTGCACAAGGGTCACGATTGGTTTCTAGACCTAAATAGGTGGCGCCTCCTGCTCTTTGCCATAGCTCACTCGGTTGGTTGCATACTCTTGGACCTGTGTCTAGGGTGGGCCTACATTGAGCCGCTACAACTGTTTACAAAAATGAGGGCACTCACAATTTCCACTACCATGAATTCATATGTTACTTGATTTCAAACTTAGGATAGTAAATCACATGTCCTGAATTTGATTGAGCATTAGTATTAAGGGTTGTAAAAGCCTTAAATTGTTATTTTACAACCCCCAAACACTAAAAAGAAGCTTTACTTGAGGTTGTATTGCTAAAAGTTTTTAGCCCATTGCTATAGTAAGATGGTACTTATAAGAATTACTGTAGCAAGTTGTATTTTGTTTTTTAATCCTTTTTATTCTCTCTCTCTCTCTCTTTGATCTGCCCTTTTTATGTTGGTGGTTGGGCCTCCACGGCGACAGAAGAGAGAAGCAAAGATCGAGGCTATGAGAAGTAGAGGCAATGGGTTTCGATCCAGGTCTCCAACGATTTGCTGGTTGGTTGGGTCTTAGTACGATGGTGCATCAGTTGTGCAATTTCTGTTAGTTGTGTTGTTGTTTCGGTTTTGGTTTTGGTGGTTTTCAATTTAATATGTTTTTCAATTTAAAGACCCAAGAATAAATATCCCTAAAAGGATTAGTTTAATTACAATCGTGGCTCCTTATAGTTGTTTATAAAGCTAAGAACAACTCAATATATGTCTAATGTGGAACTTAATTAATACATGCCCATAAAACACACACTCATCTAATTCACAATTAATCAAGGAAATCAAAATCTCCCTCATTTAAATCTCTGATACCCAAGTTAAGGCCTGCATTGTGAGACAATGTCTCCGATCCCACAAGAACTTATCAAGTTTGCTCTGATACCTTTTGTATCGAACTAGGAAAAACACAAGTCACATATGTGCAATACTCCATAAAGACTAGTATAGTCACAATTAAGACTCATTATAGTTGTTTATAAAGCCTAGATTAATCCAGAATGTGCATGATGTAAGACTTAGCACACACCCACATAATACACTTAAATAATTCAATAGCAATCTTGGGTATCCAAGACTGGTTCAAAGCACTAGGCAAGCAAGACAATTGCCTAAGGCCACCAAATTTTAACCAATAGAATGTTATGGATACTACGAATTTTACTACACAGAGCTTTGAAATTAATGTGTTACCCATTATTAAAAAAAAAAAAAAAAAATTATCAGGATGTCAATTTGTCAACTTTATGTAGTAAAAGATATAGTAATTTAGCATTCCAAAAAAAAGGAAAAAAAAAAAGATCTTTTGTTGAATGTGCTACTAACCCTTCGTTTTCTCTCAGGAATTTTTAAGAGTGTAGAACTCATTAATTTCCCACATAAGAAATTGAAAAATCACAACAAAACTAAATTGAAATCAAACTTCCAAAAATAATTCAATTTCAAACCTCAATTTTTTTGGCATAAATTGCTGGAAATTTTTCCACTCTCCATTTAAAGAATAAAAAAGGGATTCTTTTTTTTTAAAGCTCCTTTGTAGCTGTTACACTAAAGAGTTAAGACCTTCTCCCGTTAGCATTGAGTCTGTTCTTTCAGGTTTGACACTTCTTCAAAAGCTCTGTTTCTCAGCTTATCTTTACTTTATTCTTGGCAATTTGTTTTACTTTCTCTTTGGTTATTCTCTATACTTTCTTTACATTCAGACAAGAACAGGAGTAAACTCATTTTCGTTTTTTTGCATTTACAAATTGGGGTGGGGACAGGACGTGGGGGTAGCATATAGGACCATAGGTTTTTTGTTTTTTTCCCCACTATTTATATAAAATTTTACTTTCAATTTTATTTTTCTTTCTTTAATATTGTATATAATATTTTAGTTGTTAACAAAAACATAAATATTTGTGAAAAAATTAAATAAATGTATAACTAATTGCTTGTAATTAAATTTATATTCAAAATTATTTAGACATATAAAAAATATAATTTTGTTAAAATTTTCATCCATAATTTTCTAGTATTTGGTTTTGGTTTTGATGGCATGTTACTGTCAAAGATGCTACTTGACCTGACTCCAGAATGTTAAGGTCGTTTTCTTGATTTAACACATGCCGAAATTTGATTGACTTGCCTTTCGAACCCATCTTCAAGTAGTGGAAGCCGAGAGCACTTATGAGTCAATATAGAAAATGAGGAAGGCTAGCAGTGTGCCTCGAAATTGCATTTGAATTGGCAAACTTGCTAAGGAGAAGGAAAATGTAATTTTTAGTGATGTAGTGAAGGATAAAGAGGATTATCTACTTGTGCTTCAAAATATAAAGGAAACTGTGTGCAGTGTGCAAGAATTAGAGAAGCTACTGTTAGTTTTCCTCCCCACTAAGGTTGGGATTTTCTTTGCTTTTATGGCAGTGTAGACTGTAGAGGTACTAGTACTACCACCAAGATCCTCCAGTTGAAGGGAAAAACTATTGTGGTCAGTGGGTAGTGGAATTTCATAAAAAGCAAGGTTGTTTTGGTTTTAATTATATTGTTTTATTTGTTTCTTACATGGCAATGCAGCCCTTGAGGCCTTGAGGCTTGTGAAATTTGAGGCGTTGTATGAAGTTTAATTTAATCAATGAAATTTGTGGGATTATGAAAATCAATTTAAAGGTGATGGGTCTAGCGCCTATGGAGGTTTTTCGGTTTGACGAGCTTAAAATATATGCAGCAGATGCAAAGGGTTCTTTCATGTGTGCTCCGCTTTTATGCACAGTGATCCATTCAAGGAGTGGAAAAAATAGTTTATGCATCAGGAACATGAGACTATTGTCTCACTGACAGGTGGGTTTTGCAAACATCCTAATTGCAAAGTTTTCTACTAAACCTGAGATAAATGAGAAGAAAAAATTCTTAAATTTGCCCAACTATCCGCAATTTCCATTCTACTTAGTTTTGTTAGACTAAAATACTATTTTAGTATCTAAACTTTTTAATAAACTAGATTACTCTAAATTTGGGCCTTTCTTTTAGGATAAAGGTTTTTTTTTTTTTTAAAAGAAAAACCCCAGAGGGGATAGGAATATTATTACACAATCATAATAAGATCGTGATTGTAAACATCAATGATATTAGGAGGAATAGTATCCCGGATAAAGTTTTCTTCTAAACTAATTTGAAATTTTTTTCTTTATTTCACTACATGGTGATTTATAAAATTACTAGTATTATTCTCGTGCAATGCACGGCTTGATAAAGATTCATAAGTTCAAAAATTTTAAAATAACTAAAATTAAATTATTAAATAAATAGTAATAATAAATTATAAAACAAGTAAATAATTTTAATAAAAAATTACTTTAAGCTTTGATTGTTTAGAGTTTATACTTTACCAATGTTTATCTATTTTATATTCTAAAATTTTCTTTGTGTTTTGTGTTAATTGCTTAATATGAGATACGGAATGAGTTTGATCATTGCTATTCGGCTTATGTTTAATCTACACCCCAGTCGCACAAATAATAATAAACAAAATAGTTCTTCAACATCGATTTTTTCCTAGTGATAGTTTAATTGAAAAAATCAACACATTCACAAATTAAATACAATAACCAAAACCAAAACCAAAAATCAAAACATGCACAAAAGAGTTCAAAAAAAAAAAAAACTTACATAAGAGAACCAAGAACTTAAGTGAGTGTCCATATTTTTGCTTCTTAATTTATAGTAAACTTCCTTTAGCATAATATTCTACATGCAAATTTAGAAGTAAAAAAAATTAAGATGAATTTATTAGATTAAAACATAAGCATAAGTTGCTTTTTGAAAAAAAAAATACAACAACATGGGGTTTGTTGTGTGGGATTTAATTATAGGTATTACTTATTAGTTAGGAGGGATTGTATCGAAAAGTCATGGTTGAATATATATTAAGTTTTGAAAATTTTGATAATAGATTTTTAGTTAGAATAGAATTTAAATTTCTAAAACTTAAATGATAACACTTTATATAAATTAAGTTATTTTTAAATAGTATCCTCTAGTCAAGAGCTTTGTAGCTTAATATTCTAATAAAATATTAATTTAATGAGATGCAACTTGAGGAAGTAAAAAATAAAAAACCGTGAGTTGTGTGAGATTTAAGTTTAGAAATTTTTTTATAATAGACTTTTAGTTTGAATATAATTTAAATTTGCTTTAAATTATTGTTAAATCATGAAACTTGAGGAAAAAAACAAAAATATAAACGTGGGTCGTGTGAAGTTTAGAAAAGTTTGATAATAGATTTTTAGTTTGAATAGTCAAAATGATTTTTTTTTTTTTTTTTTTAGGAAAAAAACATAGGTTGTTGTGTGATATTCAAGTTTAGAAATTTTTTAAAATAAACTTTTAATTTGAATAGAGTTTAAATTGTTGAAATTTAAATTATAAAATTTTACCTAAATTAAATAGTTGTTAAATATGATCCTTTAATTAAGGAAATATATCCTAACAAAAAATATATAATTAATTTACTAATTAATGAAAGCAACCACTTGGCGCAATCATGGCTTCTAAGCCCTATTCTTATTATATGGTATATAATTTATTTTTCATCCCTAAACTTTAATTTTTTTTTTTTTCATTTTAAAACTTTTTTAAGCATTTTTTTTTTCAATAGTTTAGGGATAAAAGTATAGATAAAAAAATAACATTTTTTTTCAATAGTTTAAGGATGAAAGAAGATTTTTTTTTTTTTTTTTTTTTAAGTGTAAGTATAAAAAGTGAAATATTTTCAATAGTTTAGGGACGAAAGACAAAATTTTCAATAGTTTTGAGATGGGAAACAAACATTTTAAAGTCTACCGACCAAAATAGTATTTTATCTTTTTAGTATTATTATAGATATAATGGCTTTGAAGTTTGAACTTATAACCTTCTTTCATGATAAATTATTTTATCACATTGTTGTCGGGGGCGGTTTTTGCGTGTAACCACGTGTCTCCTGCTATAAGTGTGACTTTGCTATGCCCGGATTTGTTTTAGAGAGTTCAACTCGGAACTCGACATTGGACCACATAGACCAATGGCTTTTAGTGTATTTTTGAGCCTACAAAATAGATGAAACCCAAAGTCTTAAAATCATGATAATAGTTTAAATAAATAAATAATATGCTTTGCATGATAGCTTTGATTAAATGGTGAGTTGATACGTTATTATTATGTATATTAAGTGATGTCCAATATTAGAAAATAATTAATTAGATGTCAAATGTCCAACAATGGGATGAGTCTAATAGTCCACGTCTAGTTGCGGTTCATGATTTATGTTCAACATAATAAGGTATGTCTAGCAATGGTCCATGTCCAAATAATATATGTCCAATGGACAATGGTAGTTCATTTCCAAAAAAATATGTGTCCAAGGGTGGTTCATTTCCAAATAATAAATGTGCGATGATGGTAGATCGATTTATTAATATGTATGTTCATTAATGAAGTATTAGTGAGATAATGTTCATTAAATAGTGAGATGATATTAAAATAACTTGCATCCAACAGTAAAATAATAATGAGTTAACATATACTTAATAATGTAATCTTGAAAATAGAGAAAGATTTACTTATCTTCACAAGAGAGCATATCCAGCCGTGTGCATAGGTTGGTTAAGTTTATCCCCTTTTATCATGCACTTAAATGACTTTCCCCATATAATGTTCTTTTAGTTTTTTAGTCAAATATGAGTGATGTTGCATTCCATGAGAATGACTCTTAGTATTGAAAGTTTTTGCCTTTCATAGGAAGGGCTTATAACATTATAAATATATGTCTTCCATAAGAAAGGGCTTTTAGTAATAAGTTCTTGAAAGAGTATTTGATATGTTTTAAGATGTGTGGGGATGGTAAGAAATATATATATTTGTGAGATATGGTATTTGTAATATGTATAGGAATTATATGTAGATACTTTGTGGGACATGGATCTTGTATATGTATATTTTGTGAGACATGGAGTTTAAATATATATGAGAAGTATGTATGAGTATTTTGTGAGGAATATGTTTGTAAAATATATGGAAGTGTGAGATAGATGACATGAAAGTTAAATATAGTAAATAGATGAGATTATAGCTACTGCTGGAGTGGTTTTTTGTGTTATGTCATAGGTTATGTTGTTTTCTAAGAAATGAGATTTTGTATGAGAAATGAAAAAGTATGGAAGAGTTTAGAGATATATGCAACAAAGTGAAATTTCAGAATATTGGGGATGAGAGAGGGGATCCCTCTTGGTGTGTGGCTTGGTCCACTTTATATAGAGCCAAGCATGTAACTAGATTAGAACTAGTTGAAGGGAAATTTAGCAAATAAGGAAAAATCTTTGACAATGTAAGTGGTTTCATTAGTGGGATTTTGTTTTTTTGCCAAAAGAAGCAAAGTTAGAGACTTAATGGTACTATCATAGCTGTTACAGCTGTTAGCTGTCAAATGATGCCATCTGAAGTGAGATTTTTTGCTTGGAGGGTGTACCATAGGTGTGTGATCATAGAGCAAGTCTCAAAAACTGTTGTGCATCGCATGCACTATGCACTCTTGAGCAAGTCTAATAAACTAGCAAGGGGAAGGTGGTAGTTTCCCTTTAAACCCTAAAATAGCGCCTTTTTGTAGGAGGAACGAATTTTTCCCCAATCAAGTATTGTCCACTTTGGGATGGGCAGGGTCGACCCTTACTCCCATTCGCACAAATTTGCTTAATCCTATATTGGGGAAAGACGCCTCCCACCCTTGCCTTATAAGCACTTGGCCTTAAAATGCCTACAAAATAGGACACTTTCCTACTAATCCATATTTTCAAAACAAACTTATCCAATTTTTTTTTAAAAGGAAAATTATGACAGTTGACCCACACCAAAAAAAAAAAACCTCATTGCACGCACAAAGCGCGTGGGATGAGGCTAGTTTAGATATATACGAAAAGAGAAATGATATGTTCACAACATTTTTATAATAAATCCTAAGTGACAGGTTGTTATTGGTTGTTATTATTGGGGCAAAAAAGTAATCTTAGAGTTAGGTTTAAATTTGAACCAATAACAACTAACAACCTATGATTTGTTGTAAAAATGTTGTAAAAATGTTGTGGACATAGCATCTCTCGAAAAGTGATATATTTTCAACATTTTCACTACACTTTCATAACAAATCATAAATCGATAGTAAATTATTATTGATTCTAATTTGAAACTACCATCAGCTTAAAACTCACATGCTAAACTATTCATTCAGCCATATATATTTTGCATGGTGGTAAGGGAAGGAAAGGGGGCTAGAACTAATACATTGGTGTGGTCATTATATATCTAGATGAATATCGTGCAACACAAATGGTTCCCACAGAGCCATCTCAAAAGGTTGAAGTCAAATGGTCACCTCCTTCAGCTCCTAGCTTTCTATAAAATTAATATGGATGGGGCTGCTTTTTTGAACCATAAGGAAGCTGGGGTAGGTGTTATTATTCGAGATGAGGAAGGAAGAGTGATAGCTGCTCTTAGCAAAAAAATTAAGGCTCCCATTACAAAAAAACTTGAGTTTTTTTTTAACATATTTTTATCTACGATCACTAAAAAATATTAATAAAACTCTTAAATTTTTATAGTTGTACTCAACTGCTAATCAAAATAAGGACATTGACATACTTATTTCTTACTATTGGCACAACTGTTGAAAAAAGTGTTAAAAAAAAAATTAAATGGGAAAAGTATTTTTATCCACAGCTTGATGAATGTGGAAGATAAATTACATCTTTTATCAATGGTTGTAAATGTTGAAAATCAAAAACATGAAACTTATATAGAGCTATAGTACAAATCAAGGTTCTATAGAACCAATAGTTAGTCTCACAGGTTCTCTCTCTGGTAGCTCAAATCTCTCTCACAAAAAACCTAGAAATTTGAAACCCTATTTCATAGCTCTCAATCATGGAAAATTCAAAGCTTTGGCAATCACTATTCGCATCTCAAAATTTATCTTCCAATTTCCATCACTAAACTTTTGAAACTAATTTTTTTTTTTTTGGTCACTTTCTCAAGAAAAAATAATCTCTCCATGGGACGAAGTTAGTCTTCGCCTAAAACTGACAAGAGTGGTGGAGGCGGAGAAGGTGGTGACACTTTCCAGTCGATCCGCAATTGTTTCCCTCTGAAGCAGAACCAAGTCAAGTCTGACTTGAATTGTCCAATTCTTCTTCGCAATCAATCTCATCGACTTGATTCAACCGCAAGAGTCTACCATGGCTAAAGGATAATCTAGCATTCTACTTCTTGGTGTGACTTGCTGTGTTCCTCTACACAATGTTGTCAATTGTATTGCAAAGCTCAATCCTAGAAAGCACAGATACTTCATTTCAAGGCCGGCTTGAGATATTTTGTGGCCTAAGGCGACAGTGTTCTATGGGGCATCTTTTTATATAGTTTAATAAGTAAATTGAAGTAATTTTCTTTTACTGGTAAAAAAAAATTTAAAACTTGTTTTATCAAAGAATATAAACCATTTATTGTATATATGTGTGTGTGTGTGTGTGTGTGTGAGAGAGAGAGAGAGAGAGAGAGAGAGAGAGAGAGAGGGGGGATTGTATTTTAACCACTATCAACGACTAAAATGGGAGAGCAATGGGAGGAAATCATCTTATCTATCATCTCAGAAAGTTGTGAAGGAGGCTATTTTCAAGTCTAAGGATTTAGGATTCTTGAAAATACTAAGGGCTTGTTTGGTTTAAAAAAAATTGTCACTCATCACTCATCATTCAAAATACCCCTATTTCCTGATTCCACCTGTTTGGCACATATTTTCAACTTTTCATCATTCAAATTTTTTTACTTTTTGTGGGACTCATACTTGAGCAATGGTCAAAGACTGCTGTTAGCCTACCCGCCAAACCCTCATCTCCCACCATTTTCTTCACTGCACATTTCATTTTGCCACCACCATAGTCACAGTTTCACACAAAAACTCCGCCAAATTTAACACCACCTAAAGCAGCTCATCACCCCAAATTCAAAACTCCATTCATACTTATTTATGATACACCACAAAATAAAATAAATAAATAAAAAAGAAAAAAAAGAGCTTCTAGATCAAAAACAAGCTTCCAACAGTGTTGTTCCTGGCCCTGACAATAGAGCTTTCAGATCGAATTGTTGCTGTGGATGCCGATTCGACGCTCTAGCCAGATCGTTGTTATGGATGCTGATTTCGACGCTTCGACCAAATCGAAGAATGAGTACGATAGCAGCGATGAGGAGAATGAGCGCGTGGTGGAGCTTTTCGGCGTGTGATCGAAGATCGACACCAATGATCTCTCGGCTTGGGTGGGCGTGGATCGGTGTGTGAGTGACCGGTGGGAGAAGAACAAAAAAGAAAGAACAGAAAGAACACTGAATCGGAAGAAAACAAAAAGAACGCTATGCGTGTGAGTGGTCGGTGAGTATGAACTTTTTGCTCTGAAGAAGAACAAAAAGAAGAACAGATAAAGAAGAAGGGAGAAAGAAACAAAAGTGGAGAAGAAAGGAAAAAAAGAAAAAAACGAAAAAGAAAAGAAAAAAGAGTGTGACCAGTGGGATGTGATTGGCTTATAGGGCCCACAATCTCCTCCTATTTACGAACATGCCACTGAAAATCAGATTTTAAGTTATGAAAACAGGTGAAACCTATTTTCATTTTCCATGACTTGATCTGGTTTTTTGAGTGACTGAGTCATGAAAACAATAACTGGAAACTCATCCAAACAAAGCAAATTTGATGTGGGGCCCACAAAATTTGGATATTGAGTGATGAAAACTGAGTATTGGGTGATGAAAACACTTAAACCAAACAAGCTCTAAAAGGCTCGTGCAGATTTGCAAACAGAGGAGGAACCCAAGTTGGCTTAAGTAGACCTTCATCTCAGAGTTGGACCATCTTCAGCAGCAGGGCCTAGTCATTACTCTTCTCTTTGTTCCTAAGGAAGTTATTCCAAATATTTTGTACTTGGCCCGTATCAATACTTGCTTCCTAGTCCATTACTATAGGCTAAGAAATTTAGCTCTCTCTAACCTACATTGTTCACATCACCCTAAAATTGTAGCAACATTCAACTAGCTAATGTGACGTAGTAAAAGAGAAAAAGTAAAAAAATAAAGCATTTTTTTTCTGTACATCGCATGGGTCATAGTGGCTGTGTGATAAGTTTAGAAAGAGAAATATTAAAAATACCAAAACACTTAACTAAACAATGGCTAGAAATAAAAGGGTGAGGGGGTGACACCTTGACAATAGTGAAGCTACTTTTTCAATATGTGACTTCTGTTTTGTCTTCTACCACTGCTACAAGAAAACAAAATTTTGGGAGAAAAAAGAAATAGAGCGAGAGCTTAACTTAACACAAATCTAAAAGGTTTTTTTAGAGACAAACTTGAAGGGAGAAAGATCAGAACCACAACAAATTTCAAGCTCCTACAGAGAATTTAAATGGAGAGAATGGAAAAGTTTCTAGCAATGAGTATAAAAGTCTAAGGTTTAAGATTGATATTTTTGGGTCTTGTGTTTATAGTTTTTCTTTGTTAGTTGTTGAGACTTGAGAGAGAAAGAAAGATTTTTCTGTTTGTGTTTTGGGAGATTGAGTTGTACACTCATTAAACTCCCACTGTCCCACACAAAGATCAAACCATCAAGAGTCAGCACATGAAGAGATTTTTTTTTTTCTTTACTTTTTCTTTGATATAGATGAGAGATTATCAGTTCTCCTACATAGCTCAATTTTCTTTTTAATGTTTTTTCTTTGATAAAAAAAATTATTTATATGCATTAATTAAGACTTTTACACATAAAGAGATAGTTTTATTGGTTTAAATTTAGGGGTCTTGTTTCACTTGGGCCATTAGGCAATTGCATCAATTTCATCTAGGGTAGAGCCGGCCCAGCTTCATTTAGGATGTCGTATCCATGTTGTATCCGTGTCGTATCTCGTACTAGCCATTTTATGTTAATTTTTCAGAAATTGTTCATGTCACCGTATCATATCTGTGTCCATATTTGTACTTGTGTCCATGTCTATGCTTCCTAAGCTTGATCACAATGGTGTTCAGGTAAGGAAGCGAGCAAGGCCGGAGGTTGAATAGAGAAGGATTGAGGATTGGTAGCACATTGAAGTTCTTGTTGCCTAGGATTTCGAGAAGTGATGGTCTCAAGTCGTTGCGATCGGAGCCAAGGATTGGAGTTAGGCCACCGAAGCTTGCTCTTGTGAGTTTTTTCAATTTCTTTGGTTTTGAATCAGAGTTATTGTTTGCATGTTTGATTTTTGAACTTTATTTTGCTTCTATGTAATTAGTAGATCTCATTTATGTGAAAGCGTAATTTAAGTTTATCAGATTTATTTTTAAGCATTTATAGCAATTTAAATGAATAGCAGCTAGCTATGGCTTTAGTAAATACTAAATAGTTCTCACTTCTCATAGAATGGAATTTGAGTTTATTTCCTTTTATTTTTTATAGTGCATTGGAAGTTCAAAGCTCACATTAATGCTCTGTTTAGTTGCTGTAAAAATCCATCAACGTATTACTTTTGCTGTATTTTCCTCAATTTTTGAAACCATAGAGGCCAATATGGGGAATTTATTTTAGCATTTAGTATTATTTTTGTAACATTTTGATTAGTTGTCAAGTTTACAAAACTATATAGCAAACTAGCATCTCGAGTGTTTAAAACTCGAGTTCAAAGATGGAACTCAAGTTTCTAAGACTTGAGTTGCCAGTGGTGGCAATATGACATGAAAATAAAATCCAAGTGATAAAAACAATGCTAGTTGGAAAATTTCCGCCCAATATGGTATCGATTTGCGGTGCTCTTCACAGTTGCAATTGCATGGTTCTATGCACAACTTCTTACCTCAAGTGGTGTGTATAACAACAGACCCGCAAAAACTCCACATAGATCCTGCTGGTGAGATTTTTCAAACAAGCTCATATGTGTATTTAGTAATTGTTTTCTTCCCTCCTCTTCAAAACACAGAAATCTCCCCTCTTACTTTGATGAAGACATATCTAAGATTGACATTTGAGTATCACAATGAACAATGTAAAGTTACCTTAATGCAGCTAAAAGCAAAGTTTGACCACCCCTTCCCCCAAACTCAGGCGCTAGACATCATCATCATGTTCAATCTAAATCCATAATGGCCTCTTTGTTAAGTAGATTTTTATCTTCGCTTTTTACACTCCATGAATATTTTTCGTAAAGCCACAAGAGATTCTACATTGATACTTTTGACATATAAAATAATAAGAAAGAGGTTTTATTTTGATTTTATATAATTTTAATTCCCTGTGTTTTATAACCGCTTTAATAGCATCTAGAGTAGGATGGCCTGAATACATCCTTTTTACCACATCAAGGTGATCCTCTGTATCATGGTGGGTGTTCTTTCTATTCTTTGTAAATCAGTGCCGTATTTGTTACTTAAATAAGACAGAACATAGAAATGGTGTTATATTCTTTCAATTTGATAGAACATTGTCCTTTCCTGACTTTACCATTTCAAGGTTTGAATGTACCTAGATAAATAGGCAATTTAGGCCTGACCTATGACCCCCATTTTTTAATGATCTCACCCCCTTTATCAAAAGACCCAAATCTCATTATATATATATATATATATATATATATATATATATATATATAAATTGTAGAGTATTGTTAGGGATATTATAAGTTTTTGTGTTATTAATCATTATAAATAAAAAATAAAAAAAATAAAAATCAAGCACTCATTTATTAGGTAATTGAGACATGCTAATTACATTCATCAATCATTATCACATTAATTTGTATGCTTTTGTGGGGGCCTTTTCTTGTTAATGAGCCAAAGCTCATCTGCTACACCAAGGCCAGTGAGATAATGGGTAAGGGAGTTGGAACTAGTCTCATGGGGTTATACTACAAGCCAGCTTGTGCGTAAGCCAAGCATACCCATTACTTAGACGGCACAGGAACAGTACGACAGGTTGGATTCAATAGATGTAGTTATCACAAAATAACTGTCACAGCAAGAACAATAAAAGAGACCACTGCAACGCGACTTAATAAAGTATGACAAAAGAAACTACGGCAGGACAACTAATACCGCAAATAAAATAAAAGATAATACAGCAGAACAACTGATATAGCAAATAGAGTAAGGGATGTCATAACAAAATAATTAATAATGTTAAACACTTTAGCAGAATGAATAACAACAAGTAAATCAAATAATCTAAAATATGCCATAATGCGTGAATAACTATGATTCTAAGCAAGTGCAATAGCGTTAGCTCGCTTTCCCAGTCCTGGGCTAAGTCTTCCAGTAGGAACAGGTTCAAGAAGGGAACTAAATGCCAACATGGGTAACCTCGTTACAGGTTTTGGCATTGAAGTTACTCGTGTTGGAGAAATGGCCTAATGGTTTTGGGTTCAGATTTATAGAGTTTCATTGGCTGGGAATGTTAAGAGGGAGAGAAAAGATGGTCTACCGATGCAAGCGTCTATTTCTATCGTGTTTTCTCTCTTCCTTTTTTATCACTTCGTTTTCTTTTCCTTTGCTCTCTAATTCTTACCTTTTTTTCTTCTTACTCTCCTCTCCATTGGGTTTTTTATTCATGGCTACCTCCCTTCCTTTTATATTGCTTGATTCTATGGGATTTTTCCATTTTGTCCTTAAGGTTTCACCAACCATTTTCTTTGTTTCTTGTGGGCACCTCTTCAAGATAACCCACTAACCTGTTGCTTGCCCGACCACTACCTCTGCTCAGAATGTGCTTACTGCACCATCTTCATTCCATGACAAAACTCTTTGTTCTATTCCTCCCCCCCTCACCCTTTCTACCTTACCTAAATGGATAAGGATTGGAGGCTCTCTCTCTCTACTTACCCATATGGCATGCATCCAGTGGCCTTAGCTCTTTGCTTGCCTCTTTTGAGTGAAATGTCATCCAAGTAAGGCATTTTCCCTTAAAAGGAGCCTCAGCAGGAACCCCAAAATAGACCCATTTTCTCCTCACCACCAAATCACACCCTCTAAATCCCTTGACCGAGGGCCTATCTCTCCTATGTTGGCTGGGTACAAGTAGGTGGTGCTCTAGCCCTTATGTGAGTTCCACTATCATCTGTGTTTGTCTTCTTTTACTCCTACGCCATTTCTGATGTTCTTGCCCTATCTCATTCTGCTGTGTGTCTTGGGTTTGTGCTAATCCCCACGATGTGAAAAGCGCGGGCTTTTGGGCTTGTACTGCCTCCTTTTATCCCTTCATGGGCCCGGACATTGCCTTGGCAGCAACTCCTGCCCGTCCAGCCTATTGGGCTTCCATTTCTGTTGCTTCTTTCTTGCTATGCCTATGGGCTTGCCATGTTGACCCATTGGATTTGTCACCTCTCCCCTTGGGCTCTTACGACCCATTTACTTTACTTTTACCTTTTGTTGTGTCCATGAGTCTGCTAGTCGTCATTCCTGCCATGTTGGCTTATTGGATTTATTACCTTTTTTCTTGGGCTTCCATGGCCTATTTATTTTACTTTACTTCTTATTGCGCCCATGGGCCTGCTAGTTGTCATTCTTGCCATGTTGGTCCATTAGGTTTATTACCTTTTTTCTTGGCCTTCCACGACCCATTTACTTTACTTTTACCTCTTATTGTACTCATGGGCCTGCTGGCTATCACTCCTGCCATGTTGACCCATTGACTTTATTACCTTTTTTTCTTAGGCTTCCACGGCCCATTTACTTTACTTTTACCTCTTATTGTGCTCATGGACCTGTTATTTGTCATTTATGCCATGTTAGCCCATTGGGTATGTTACCTCTTTGTTTGGGCTTCCACGACTCATTTACTTTACTTTTAGTTCTTCCAATTCCTTTTTTCTCTCACCTTCCTTTATTGTTGGGCTTTTTTTTCAAAATCGGGCATCAACAACTTAATATAGTAAAATTTGCAGTACCTTTACCAATTTCCAAGATTGTATGATAATAAATGGTTAAAAAAAAAGGGGGTTGTGTACTAAATCTTTTCTCACTCCCTAATTTGGAGTGGCTTGGACCTATGAAAAGGTAATGGTTACTCACAAATATATGGTTCATTCTTACATGCATTAAGAGAGAGAAGGAGAGTTTACAAAATAATTTACCAAATCTAAAGTTGAATTTTGCTCTTGGATTCTGGGTGTAAATCAATGCCCTTTGCTTCCAAGTGAAAAAGTTTTGTAAAACGCTTACTCGTGTAGGATTTTAGGCAATCTTCAGCAAGTTGATAAATTGAACGGTCTGAAGATAATCCATTTTTCTCAGTACAATGTTCAAAAACAATTGTACAAGGCAATTGATAAATGTCACTTGAACAACTATCAAGTTTAAAGGGAAATATGGTAAGGGGTGGTGGCAAGGTTAATAGCTTTCACTTCAAAATAAGGATAATTAACTCCATCATCACTTCTATAAGTTTTTCCTAGCCATCAATTTTCTCCCACTTTTAAAGTTTCTTATTTTGAAGTTGTGATTAGAATACCAGTTAAGGTTTATACCCTTGTGCCTTATATAAAATTGAATGATTAGACACCTTTGAAATAAATATAAATTAATTTATCATGATAAAATTGTTATTTAAATAAATGTTTAAGAATTGATACTTTTGGAAGTATGAGTATTTTTAAGTTAAGTGAATTATAATTTAGGTAATGTCTAGGGTCAAGAGGTTTCGATATGAATTTTATGTAAACATGTGATTATCACAATCATCAATTGTATTCATATGATGGCATTTAGTTTTTATTTATTTTGGTTTAAAAACCGTGTAAGTCATTTGGGAATACATTGACTTCCTATTATTTAAAGGAAATTACACCTTACTACCCTAAACTATATCCTTAATTACACTTTGCGCTATAAACTTTTCGAATGCATGTTTTGCACCCTAAATTATGACTCTTGTTATACTTTACACCCCGACGTTAAGTTTTCTGTTAACTTGGATGGAAAAATATGGCACCACATGAAAGACCTAATTGCCCATCTTCTCAATACTTTAAAACCAAAAGATAAATTACACTTTACCAACCTAAATTATACTCATAATTACACTTTGCACCCAAATTTTTGAATTTCCATCCAAGTTAATAGAAAACTTAATGTCAGGGTGCAAAGTATAACAAGGGTCATAATTTTGCATCCTAAATTATAACCCTTGTTACACTTTTCACCCCAACATTAAGTTTTATGTCAACTTGAATGGAAAAATACGGCACTATGTAAAAATACCTAATCACCCATCTTTCAATACTTTTAAAATAAAAGATAAATTACACTTTCCTAACCTAAATTATACTTATGATTACACTTTGCACTTATAATTTTGAATTTCCACCCAAGTTAACAGAAAACTTAATGTTGGGGTGCAAAGTATAACAATGGTCATAGTTTAAGGTGTAAAGTGTAATATAATGTATAGTTTATGATAGTAAAGTGTAACAGTACTTTAAAACAAAAGATAAATTACGCTTTACCTACCTAAATTATACTTATAATTACACTTTGCACCCATAATTTTGAATTTCCACCCAAGTTAACCGAAAACTTAATGTCGGGATGCAAAGTATAACAAGCAGGGACGGACCCAGGCAGAGGGCAAAGGGGGCCCGGGCCCCCCCTGGGTCCAAAATTTTTTTTTTTTAGTATATAAAATTTTCATAAAAAAAGCTTGGGCCCCTTGGTTTTTAGCTTGGGCCCCCCTCACCTCACCCATCCCTATCCCAGCTAGCCAGCCCAGGAGTTTTCAAGAGCCCATGAAAACCTTAAAAAAAAAAAAAATATATATATATATATATATATATATATAAAAGAAAAAAGAAAAAAGAAAAAAAAAAAAAAAACCTAGCAGTCAGTAAGACCCCAAAACCAAATAGAAAAGCCAGAAATGAAGGAAAAAAATAAAAGAAAAGAAAGGGAGAGGCGAGAGTGAGACAGAGAAAGTGAGAGACCCATCACGCCGTGACACTGTGACGGAGAAAGTGAGAGAGTAGAGTTTGTAAAGACTAGAAAATATATTAGAAAATTTATAATTAAATGCATCATGCATATTAGCTAGATTCTAGTATTTGTCTTTAGTTAGTAACAACAACTGTTTGTGAGATAATATATATGATTCTTATTTTATTTGTAAATCATGAAAAAATCAACTACAATGTTTGATTTTTTCAAAAGAAAATATTCAAATTCTTTCAAAGTCAACGTGGGATTGCCAACAACTAATGTTGCTATTCCATTTCCAAAAAATGTGGATGTTGCAATTCTAGAAAATATTCATTCCCTAATTCCGGAAAATGTCGATGTTCCAATCCTAAGAAATATTTATTCCCCAATTCCAGAAAATGCCAATATCTCAATTCCGGAAAATAACCATATCTCTCAAACACAATTTCAAAAAGTTGATTTTGATATATTATGAAACAATGATTTTTGGGTATTTGTCTTGGTCGATAGTTTATTAATACTATATGGATGCATATTTGAAAAAAAAAATTTCGCTTATCTCCGGCCCCCCCCCAGCTTGAAATCTTGGGTCCGTCCCTGATAACAAGGGTCATAATTTAAGGTGCAAAGTATAATATAAGGTATAGTTTATGATGGTAAAGTATAATTTTTCATATTATTTATATATGAAACCATAACATATATGACCATAATTAAATGGGGAAGTTATTGCTCAAAATCGTGTTTACAGAAAAGAAAAATTATATAAAAGAAGGGTAATTTATATTTTTTGTCCCACAAATATGGGTCTATTCAATTTAGGTCTTTCAATTTTTTTTAAATGTTACAATTTAGTCCCTAAAATTTTGTATAGGTGAGTAATGAATTGTTGAGCTACTGCATAATTAAGGGAGCAAAATCAAAACAACCTCTCAACTTTCAGAGACCAAAAATCGAACTAACACATATTTTAAATAAATAAAAAATATTGAACATGGAGACACCTCATTTTGTAGCAATTAGTATACAGTCCCCAATCTCAATGAGGAAGGACAGCAGAGCACAACCTAGATGCTAGGCTAGGCTACGCTTAGATTCCTCCCCCATTAGAAACCTTGCCTGGAGTGGCGTATAGTACCTCCCCCAGGTAAGTGCATATATGCAACATAAATGGGGATGACTCACAAGTCACAACAGAAACTTCTGTCCCATTCGATTTCCTTGATTGATTGGTTGATTATGACCAAACTAGTTATAGCTAGAATTGTCCCACCAAAAGAAACTTCTCTCCCATTCCACTCCCTTAATTAGAAAATCCTCTTGAAAGATTTCTATAAATCATCTTGAAAATCCCTCCCAACAAGAGAATTGTTTATATTCTGTGTTTATCAAGGTGTTGCTAATCATCTTTATTCTGAGTATTGTCTTGCCTAATTCGAAGTTCGAACCCATTATCGTTTGAGGGATTGGTCAATTGTAACGCTTCAAGTGCTTAGACAAGAGGTATTGATTCTCTCCCCATGCTTAATCTTTGTCCTATTGCCAAATGTTCCATGTTTATTTATTTATTTTATTTTTTAGTGTTGGGCATGAAGAATGCATAATTGCATTTTAGCTTCTTGTGTTGTCGCTTTCATTCTAATTTTCACGTATTCAAAGTACACAAAAGCACATAATGTAGGATAAAACTAAGTAGGAGTTGAGAAATTCGATTTCAGTCAACCTTTTCGGAAGAGGCGTACACCTTCTTTCGTGTGAAGTACGCGTTGATTAAAGTGTCACGCTTCGGCTATATTCAAAGGCCAGAATCTAGATTTCTTTTTCTTTTACGATCTCTAATTGGGTTGTCTTTTGGGAGTTTCTCAAATTACTGTGGCGTGTGGCCTACGTCAATTTAGGTAGAAAGTCGCTCTCTTGATTTCTTTTTTCTTTTTTACTTTCTATATTCATATATTTATATTACCCTTATCACATGCACGTGTAAGGAGCTTTTTTTTTTTTTTTTGTGTCATAATCCCCCCCCCTCCCCCTAATAATTTTGAATAAGCGTGCTTTGCAGACATGGGTTAATAGAAAAGTGTATTATTTTGTAAGCATTTTAAATAGAGTTTGAGATATATTTTTACGAAGTTGTCATCAGTGGTGACTTCAGAAATTTTTTTGAAGGTAGTCATTAAGAAACTTAAATTATACAAAATCCAATAAAAATAGAACTTTATACATTGACCAAAAAAAAAAATAAACAAACAAACAAAAAACAAAAACAAAAACAAAAAACACATACACACGCAAATACATAAAATCTTACAATTTCCTTCTACAATTTTTTTTTTTTTTTCATTTTGAAATCGTAACATGGTAGTCTTATTATCAAAGTTGCAAGTTACATCTCTTTAAAAGTTTAGTTAAATAAGATTTTTCTTGGATTTTTTCTTTTTATTTGTAAGGACCTAATATATTGTTAAGGGAATCAAAGTTTAAGAACAAAATTTGGCTACAAACTTTGTTGTAGTCACTCTCACTAAATAAATTAATATTGTTGCATATTTTAAAAATCTAATTAATGAATTGCATGTTCTCTATGTTCTTAAAACACGTCAAAATTTCATGCCAATCGAACGTTATTTATCATTCGATCCATAAAATTATTTTTTATTTATAATTTTAAACTACAAAAATTCGAAATTTAAATATTTGATTGATGACATAGCTATAGATCTTTTTTCTTCTTGAAATTTAAGTATGGATGATTTAAGAAGAAAATGTAACTAAATGGTGGATTTGTTAAAATTCACATTTAATAAAAAATATTGAATAGAGTTGTAGCCTTAGTTTACAATCAAGCTTGTCACCAAATATTGTCCAAAATTTAATTATATTGGGTCTAAAAAAATTTTAGGGTGGTCACAAAGTTTTTTAAGGATAAAAAAATCATTGATTTTTAAAATTTATATGTAATGATTTTTTTTTCCAAGTCAGGGTGGTCCTATGACCACCCTGGACTCTATGTAGAGCCACCCCTGGTTGTCCTCAATTTTTCCCCCATTAAACATATGGTTTATGGATATTTTTGAATTATATAGAAGTCCAGTTTAAAGAAGAGAAACCTCTTGTAAATAGTATAAAAAATGATTCCCCTCTTTGGATTGAATTTTTATGTGGTTCAAAAATACCCATAAATCTTACGTTTAATAGGGAAAAAACTTGAGGACAACCAGGTAAAAATGTATTTCCAACTCTACTTAAAAAGCCTAAAAAATTGGATACTCTCGTACTAATCTATGTCTTCAAAACACTTATTCAAAAAAAAAATTTTTTAAAGAGAAATTATGACACTAGACCTAAAAAAAAAAAAAAGCCTCATTTCACGTACAAATCGCGTGATAATTGGCCACCTGAAATTTGAATATGATTTTCTTTTTAGCATGGTCTTTATGATGATATGATTAAATGAATGATTTTCAAAGTAAAGATTCTACCGCATGTTATTTGACTTTGAATCACTTTGCACCAAGTAGGGGAACATATTTGGATGACTAATCAAATATTTTAGAGAGTTTTAATTTATGATGTCCGTTCTTGATGATGCTCTTTATCATCAAATCAAGACTTTGAATCACTTTGCACCAAGTAAGGGAACATATTTGAATGACTAATCAAATTTTTGAGAGAGTTTCAACATATGGCGTCCATTTCTGATCATGCTCTTTATCATCAAATTTGGATCACTAATCAAATTTTTTAGAGAGTTTCAATCTATGACATCTGTTCCTGATAATGCTCTTTATCATCAGACCAAGACTTTGAATCACTTTGCACCAAGTAAGGGAACATATTTGAATGACTAATCAAATTTTTGAGAGAGTTTCAACCTATGACGTCCATTCCTAATGATGCTCTTTATCATCAGACTAAGACACCAATCGGTTATTGATGTAGGTGGGGATTGAACCCCAGATCTTTTATTCAACTATCAGAGACTTTACCAGTTGAGCTAACTGAAACCCACAATAACTAATCAAATTTAAATTAGGTGTTGAAGAAAATATTCGCATGTTCAAAATTAAACTATAATAAGTAATTGATTCATAATGAAAATGAATAAGGCAATAAAGAAATAAATTAATAAATTTGGGTTTAAGTCACATGATTTAGATAAGACAATAAGTGATAGAATTCAAAATAAAACATTGATGTTGGGCTTAGATTCCATTACAGGCTTTATTTTAGGATTTGAATCTCCTCAATACACGTGACTGAAAAATATGTTGATTCACTCTACGGGAGATTCTAGCTTTGTTTACTTATTCATTCTTAGCTTGGATAATCCAAATAAGTATATTTTTGCATAATCCATCCAATTTTTTTTTTTTCAAATTTGAATATTTGTTGTGATTTGATTTGATTGTAACTAATTAGTTTGGATTTTATTTTTACTAATTCCAATATCAAGATGTTTCTTTTCATGATGTTTTTGTTAACTTGTTATATTGCCTTGTAAGGCAAGTAAATGGGTGAGCCGCTACAACCGTTTACAAAAATGAGGGCACTCACAATTTCCACTGCCATGAATTCATATGTTACTTGATTTCAATCTTAGGATAGTAAATCTCATGTCCTGAATTTGATTGAGCATTAGTATTAAGGGTTGTAAAAGCCTTAAATTGTTATTTTACAACCTCCAAACACTAAAAAGAAGCTTTGTGACCGTTTGGGTAGCACTTATTCCTGCGTCTACGTCTCCAAGCTGCGTTTTTCTCTTTTTTTTTTTTTTTTTTTTTGGTTCAGCCTACAATAGTTGACTTTGTCAACTGTGAACAGTGCATCCATGCACTGTTTACGGTCCCACAAATTACATTTTTCAGCAACTTTTTTATTAAAAATGGGTCCCGCAGCACTATTTACACATTTAAAAATTATTTCGCTACAGTGTTTTCAGTTTCAGTTTTCAGTTTCAGCAAAAATAAGCTCAATCCAAACACACCCTTTACTTGAGGTTGTATTGCTAAAAGTTTTTAGCCCATTGCTATAGTAAGATGGTACTCATAAGAATTACTGTAGCAAGTTGTATTTTGTTTTTTAATCCTTTTTATTCTCTCTCTCTCTCTCTCTCTCTCTCTCTCTCTCTCTGTGCCCCTTTTATGTTGGTGGTTAGGCCTCCACGACGACAGAAGAGAGAAGCAAAGATCGAGGCTATGAGAAGTAGAGGTTGTGGGTTCGATCCAGGTCTCCAACGATCTGCTGGTTGGCTGGGTGTTGGTCCGATGGTGCATTAGTTATGCAATATTTGTTAATTGCGTTGTTGTTTCGGTTTTGGTTTTAGTGGTATTCAATTTAATGTGTTTTTCAATTTAAAGGCCCAAGGAAAAACATCCCTAAAAGGATTAGTTTAGTTACAATCATGGCTCCTTATAGTTGTTTATAAAGCTAAGAACAACTTAATATATGTCTAATGTGAAACTTAATTAGTACATACCCATAAAACACACACTCAACTAATTCACAATTAATCAAGAAAATCAAAATCTCCCCCATTTAAATCTCTGATACCCACGTTAATGCCTACATTGTGAAACAATGTCTCCGATCCCACAAGGACTTATCAAGTTTGCTTTGATACCTTTTGTATCAAACTAGGAAAAACACTAGTCACATATGTGCAATGTTCCATAAAGACTAGTATAGTCACAATTAAGACTCATTATAGTTGTGCATGATGAAAGACTTGGCACACATCCACATAATACACTTAAATAATTCAATAGTAATTTGGGGTATCCAAGACCAGTTCAAGGCACTAGGCAAGCAAGACAATTGCTTAAGGCCACCAAATTTTAACCAATAGGATGTTATGGATACTACAAATTTTACTACACAGAGTTTTGAAATTAATGTGTTACCCATTATTAAAAAAAATAAAAAATTTATTAGGATGTCAATTTGTCAACTTTATGGAGTAAAAGATATAGTAATTTAGCATTCAAAAAAAAAAAAAAAAAGTCTTTTGTTGAATGTGCGACTAATCCTTCGTTTTCTCTCGGGAAATTTTAAGAGTGTAGAACACATTAATCTCCCACATAAGAAATTGAAAAATCACAACAAAACTAAACTGAAATCAAACTTCCAAAAATAATTCAATTTCAAACCTTAATTTTTTTGGCACAAACTGCTGGAAATTTTTCCACTCTCCATTTAAAGAATAAAAAAGGGATTTTATTTTTTTATTTTTTTAAAGCTCCTTTGTAGCTGTTACACTAAAGAGTTAAGACCTTCTCCAGTTAGCATTGAGTCTGTTCTTTCAGGTTTGACACTTCTTCAAAAGTCCTGTTTCTCAGCTTATCTTTACTTTATTCTTGGCAATTTGTTTTACTTTCCCTTTGGTTATTCTCTATACTTTCTTTACATTCAGACAAGAACAGGAGTAAACTCATTTTCGTTTTTTTGCATTTACAAATTGGGGTGGGGACAGGACGTGGGGGTAGCGTATAGGACCATAGGTTTTTTGTTTTTTTCCCCACTATTTATATAAAATTTTACTTTCAATTTTGTTTTTCTTTCTTTAATATCGTATATAATATTTTAGTTGTTAACAAAAACATAAATATTTGTGAAAAAATTAAATAAATGTATAACTAATTACTAGTAATTAAATTTATATTCAAAATTATTTAGACATATAAAAAATATAATTTTATTAAAATTTTCATCCATAATTTTCTAGTATTTGGTTTTGGTTTTGATGGCATGTTACTGTCAAAGATGCTACTTGACCTGACTCCAGAATGTTAAGGTCGTTTTCTTGATTTAACACATGCCGAAATTTGATTGACTTGCCTTTCGAACCCATCTTCAAGTAGTGGAAGCCGAGAGCACTTATGAGTCAATATAGAAAATGAGGAAGGCTAGCAGTGTGCCTCGAAATTGCATTTGAATTGGCAAACTTGCTAAGGAGAAGGAAAATGTAATTTTTAGTGATGTGGTGAAGGATAAAGAGGATTATCTACTTGTGCTTCAAAATATAAGGGAAACTGTGTGCAGTGTGCAAGAATTAGAGAAGCTACTGTTGGTTTTCCTCCCCACTAAGGTTGGGATTTTCTTTGCTTTTATGGCAGTGTAGACTGTAGAGGTACTAGTACTACCACCAAGATCCTCCAGTTGAAGGTAAAAACTATTGTGGTCAGTGGGTATTAGCGAACACTAGCCTAAAGTAGTGAAATTTCATAAAAAGCTAGGTTGTTTTGGTTTTAATTATATTATTTGTTTCTTACATGGCAATGCAGCCCTTGAGAGTTGTTAAATTTGAGGCATTGTATGAAGTTTTAATCAATGAAATTTGTGGCATTATGAAAATCAATTTTAAAGGTGATGGATCTAGGCGTCTAGCGTCTATGGAGGTTTTTCGGTTTGACGAGCTTAAAATATATGCAGCAGACGCAAAGGGTTCTTTCATGTGTACTCCGCTTTTATGTACAGTGATCTATTCTACGAGTGAAAAAAATAGTTTATGCGTCAGGCGCATGAGACCAATATCTCACTGACAGGTAGGTTTTGCAAACATTCCAATTGCAAAGTTTTCTATTAAACCTGAGATAAATGAGAAGAAAAAATTCTTAAATTTGCCCAACTATCCGCAATTTCCATTCTACTTAGTTTTATCAGACTAAAATACTATTTTAGTATCTAAACTTTTCAATAAATTAGATTACTCTAAATTTGGGCCTTTCTTTTAGGATCATTTTTTTTTTTTAAAGAAAAAAACCTCAGAGGGGGATAGGAATATTATTACACAATCATAATAAGATCGTGATTGTAAACATCAATGATATCAGGAGGAATAGTATCCCAGATAAAGTTTTCTTCCAAACTAATTTGAAATTTTTTTCTTTATTTCACTACGTGGTGATTTATAAAATTACTAGCTAGTATTATTCTCGTGAAATACACGGCTTGATAAAGATTCATAAGTTTAAAAATTTTAAAATAATTAAAATTAAATTATTAAATAAATAGTTGTGGGGCCAAAGGATCTGGGGACTCCAGCCCATTTGATATCAAGCCCAAGGCCCACGCCGAGGAGGAAGAAGTACCTGAGAACGAATGAAAGGAATCCAAACCACCAAATTGTATTGCCGAGGATGACCCTCTCCTCGACAGGCCAAAATAATGGGAGAGGAACGCCCCACGTCACCTGAGGCAATCCGCTCGAGGATCGCAAAAGAGATTCCAAGCCATATGGGCTAGCCATAGGGGAATGGGGGAGAGACAACCCCAGGAGGAGCCATCACCTCGGTATTAAATACCCCCAACTAACACCCTGACCCCATTGATGTGGATGTAACCCCTGGACAGAGCAATGGGGGCTATAGCAGCTCACAAAGCACCAGAAAGAATGGCCGATGGGACGTGCACTTGAGGATAGGCATGGATGACTGACAAGTGTAGGAGGAAGATGAATGGAAGAGAGGAATATATAACAACAGAGATCACCCAAAGAAGAAGGGGGGGGGGGGGGAGGACGGCCAAGAAGAAGAAGGAGGCCCAGAGAAAGGAAGGAGACTCCCATTTGACCGAGAAGTGTTGGGGATTCCCGTCCCCGAGCGAGGGGTCCCTTCTCCCTAGGACGTTGGGCCGCCCGATTCTGTGTGTTTTTCACCCCCAAAACAAAGCGTCGCCTTATCAGAGCCCAACTTTTGGACCCACTCTCTACAAATTCATTGTAATGGGCTCGATTCGAAAACCGTGACCCTACAATTGGCGCCGTCTGTGGGAAAGTTGTTTGTGCGACGATGAGAGCGAAAACTTGCTAAAGTGGGGCCAAACCCCCTAGGGGAGACGATGGTGGCCAATTTGCTGGGCCATAAGGGGAGAACTATCAGGAGGTTCCCAGCTCAATAGGCGTCTGGCACCGTGTGCGTGGCCCTCGTCCCCACCAGGGGCCGGACAACCTGCGAATCTTGCGGCTGGCCCCCTTTGGGCCCCGATGGAGGAAGACGGCGGCCGCGCGAAACACCTTCAAGGGGCTCTGTGGTGGGACTAGTTCTGGAAGATTGGTATTGGTGCCTTCTGATCCACAGGAGCAGCTGAATGGGGCTTTAGCAAGGGCGAATCCTCAGAAGGCAGAGCCAAGGTCTTGCATGGTCCTCGGACTCAAACCTATGGGAAAAACTAACAACTCTTGACAAGTATCTAAGTGTTAGACTGAATCAAGATCTTGCATGGTCCTCGGACTCAAACCTATGGGAAAACTAACAACTCTTGACAAGTATCTAAGTGTTAGACAGAACCAAGGTCTTGCATGGTCCTTGGACTCAAACCTATTGGAAAACTAATAACTTGTGACAACTATCTGGGTGTTAGACAGAACCAAGGTCTTGCATGGTCCTCGAACTCAAACGTATGGGAAAACTAACAACTCTTGACAAGTATCTAAGTGTTAGACAGAACCAAGTTCTTGCATGGTCCTCGGACTCAAACCTATGGGAAAACTAATAACTTGTGACAACTATCTGGGTGTTAAACAGAACCAAGGTCTTGCATGGTCCTCAGACTTAAACCTATGGGAAAACTAATAACTTATGACAGCTATCTGGGTACTAGGCAGAACTAAAACTTATTCCCGCTGAGCATTAAGTACAGCCATAGCTCCGCATGGGTCCTCAGACCAAACAACTGAAAGAGACAGACGCTCTGGCATCCACATGGGCCGCAGATAGAACTATAGCACGCCATGACCTCCTCGGATCATTTATTTCAAAACTAGCACTCCCTAAATGGTCACGCGGTTTGCAACGTGAAGCACATCACCGTAAGCTCGGTTGTTCTAGAAAAGGCGGAGGCAGAACAAAAAATATATACATAAGAAAAATAAGTAAACAAAAAAAATATACATGGAATAAAGTAAAAAAAAAAAAAAAAAATATATATATATATATATATATATATATATATATATATATATATTTGTATTACTTTTCACCAAACAAAAAAGGTTTCACCAAGAAAAAGTCACAAGTCCCATTCTATTAAATAAGATGATGGCAACATCAATTACAAAATAGCCGAGAAAGGCTTGAATTACATCTAACTACAAAATAGCCGAGGAAGGCTTGTTTCACATCAATTACAAAATAGCCGAGAAAGGCTTGAATTACATCTAACTACAAAATAGCTGAGGAAGGCTTGTTCCACATCAATTACAAAATAGCCGAGGAAGGCTTGTTTCACATCAATTACAAAATAGCCAAGGAAGGCTCGGACTACAACTAACTACAGAACGGCCGAGGCGTACTAGCAGCAAAGCTAGCTAATAAAAGGGAGAAGGCTGGTGGTGATGGTGGATTCACAATCTCGCTTAGGCAACCTCTAAGCCCGTATGCTGGGCGCAGGCAGCGATGAGGAAAAAGAAGCAGAAGTGCCTGAATTGGTTTCCACCTGTTGAGGCTGCCCTGAAGCGAACCCTAATCCACCATGTAATATCAGTACTCCTAGGAAGTCGCCCTCCGTGGGCCTCGCCATCTGTCTGCAATGGCAAGGATGGCTCCCTCTGATATCTCAATTGCTTCCCTCAACTTCGCTTCACTTTCTTCCCCTTCCTATTAAGCCAACTCTTGCACGCTCTTGATTGGCGTTTAGAGGATAACCAGGAACCTGGCACAATCTACACTAGCTACGGTCCCTGGCCGAAGGAGAAGAGTGCTCTTTCTTGTCCAGTTGAAGAATAGGATGATCTTTAGCCTCTACTCTCTTTGCCTCAGCTGTAACGCCCATGATTTAGGCGGCATTTTTTCTTCTTTTTGTTGTTCAAGGAAAATGAAAAGACTTGGAACTTCTGCAGAGTTCCAAGTCTGGTGGGTGTGGAAGATGATCCTCTCAGGGTGCCTTATATAGAAGGCGAAATCTGTGGGAACTCACCGCGCACAAAGCTCAAAGAAGGAATGTCAAACAAGATAAATTTTGCCTAATTCCCAAGGGGACCTTCAACTTCCAAATCCGCGCCGCTTCATAAAGGCGCCATTGAATACACCTTCCAAATACCGAAGCAATCTGCGTTATCCTCGAAAAGAAAGCATTCATGACAATACGCCTCGTACGCCGAAGCGCTAGGAACACGTCATGGGTAGACGAAGAAACCCTGGCACCCATAGGGAAACAAGACTCAACCGGCCATGATGTAGGCTCGAGAACGTCAAAATCCTCCTCGTCCGAGGATTCGGACAGCAGGATTTTGAGGGGCTATTGTGGGGCCAAAGGATCTGGGGACTCCAGCCCATTTGATATCAAGCCCAAGGCCCACGCCAAGGTGGAAGAAGTACCCGAGAACGAATGAAGGGAATTCAGGCCACCAAATTGTACTGTCGAGGATGACCCTCTCCTTGGCAGGCTAAAATAATGGGAAAGGAACGCGCCACGTCACCCGAGGCAATCCGCTCGAGGATCGTAAAAGAGATTCTAAGCCATATGGGCTAGCCATAGGGGAATGGGGGAGAGACAACCCCAGGAGGAGCCGTCACCTCCGTATTAAATACCCCTAGCTAACACCCTTACCCCATTGATGTGGATGTGACCCCTGGACAGAGCAATGGGGGCCACAGCAGCTCACAAAGCACCAGAAAGAATGGCTAATGAGACGTGCACTTGAAGATAAGCATGGATGACTGACAAGTGTAGGAGGAAGATGAACGGAAGAGAGGAATATATAACAACAGAGATCACCCAAAGAAGAGGTGGGGGGGGGGGGGGGGAGAGGACGGCCAAGAAGAAGAGGGAGGCCTAGAGAAAAGAAGGAGACTCCTGTTTGACCGAGAGGGGTTGGGGATTCCCGTCCCCGAGCGAGGGGTCCCTTCTCCCTAGGACATTGGGCCGCCCGATTTTGTGTGTTTTTCACCCCCAAAACAAGCCGTTTCCTTATCAAAGCCCAACTTTTGGACCCACTCTCTACAAATTCATTGTAATGGGCTCGGTCTGAAAACCGTGACCCTACAATAGTAATAATAAATTATAAAACAAGTAAATAATTTTAATAAAAAATTACTTTAAGCTTTGATTGTTTAGAGTTTATACTTTACCAGTGTTAACTATTTTATATTTTAAAATTTTCTTTGTGTTTTGTGTTAATTGCTTAATATGAGATACAGAATGAGTTTGATCATTGCTATTTGGCTTATGATTAATCTACACCCCAGTCGCACAAACAATAATAAACAAAATAGTTCTTCAATATCAATTTTTTCCTAGTGATAGTTTAATTGAAAAAATCAACACATTCTTAAATTAAATACAATAACCAAAACCAAAAATCAAAACATGCACAAAAGAGTTCCAAAAAAAAAAAAAAAACTTACATAAGAGAACCAAGAACTTAAGTGAGTGTCCATATTTTTGCTTCTTTATAGTAAACTTCCTTTAGCATAATATTCTGCATGCAAATTTAGAAGTAAAAAACAATAAGATGAATTTATTAGATTAAAACATAAGCATAAGTTGCTTTTTGAAAAAAAGAAAAAGAAAAAGAAACAACAACAACAACAACAACAACGTAGGGTGTGTTGTGTGAGATTTAATTATAGGGATGACTTATTAGTTAGGAGGGATTGTATCGAAAAGTCATGATTGAATATATATTAAGTTTTGAAAATTTTGATAATAGATTTTTAGTTAGAATAGAATTTAAATTTCTAAAACTTAAATGATAACGCTTTATATAAATTAAATTAATTTTAAATATTATCATCTAGTCAAGAGCTTTGTAGCTTAATATTCTAATAAAATATTAATTTAATGAGATGCAACTTGAGGAAATAAAAAATAAAAAATGTGGGTTGTGTGAGATTTAAGTTTAGAAATTTTTTTATAATAGACTTTTAGTTTGAATATAATTTAAATTTGCTTTAAATTATTGTTAAATCGTGCAACTTGAGGAAAAAAACGAAAACAAAACGTGGGCCGTGTGAAGTTTAGAAAATTTTGATAATAGATTTTTAGTTTGAATAGTCAAAATGATTTTTTTTTTTTTTAAGAAAAAAAACATAGGTTGTTGTGTGAGATTCAAGTTTAGAAATTTTTTATAATAAACTTTTAGTTTGAATAGAGTTTAAATTGTTGAAATTTAAATTATAAAATTTTACCTAAATTAAACAATTGTTAAATATGATCCTTTAATTAAGGAAATATATCCTAACAAAAAAAATATAATTAATTTACTAATTAATAAGAGTAATCACTTGGCGCAATCATGGCTTTTAAGCCCAATTTTTATTATATGGTACATAATTTATTTTTCATCCCTAAACTTTAAAAAGTTTTTTTTTTTTTTCATTCTTAAACTTTTTAATGCATTTTGTTTTTTCAATAGTTTAGAAATAAAAGTATAGATCAGAAAATAACATTTTTTTCAATAGTTTAAGGATGAAAGAAGATATTTTTTTTAAAAAGTGTAAGTATAGAAAGTGAAATATTTTCAATAGTTTAGAGACGAAAGATGAAATTTTCAATAGTTTAGAGATGGGAAACAAACTTTTTAAAGTCTATCGACCAAAATAGTATTTTATCTTTTTAGTATTATTATAGATATAATGGCTTTGAAGTTTGAACTTATAACCTCTTTTCATGATAAATTATTTTATCACATTGTTGTTAGGGGCGGTTTTTGCACTTAGCCACGTGTCTCTTACTAGAAGTGTGACTTTGCTAAGCCTGGATTTGTTTTAGGGAATTTAACCCGGAACTCGACATTGAGCCGCATAGACCAATGGCTTCCGGTGTATTTTTAAACTTACAAAATAGAAAAAACCCAAAGTCTTAGAATTATGATAATAATTGAAATAAATAAATAATATGCTTAGCATGATAACTTTGATTAAATTGTGAGTTGATACGTTATTATTATGTATATTAAGTGATGTCCAATATTAGAAAATAAAATATTAGGTGTCAAATGTTCAATAGTGGGATGAGTCCAATAGTCCACGTCTAGTTGCGGTTCATGGTTCATGTTTAACATAATAGGTATGTCTAGCAATAGTCCATGTCCAAATAATATATGTCCAATGGACAATGATAGTTCATTTCCAAAAAATATGTTTCCAAGGGTGGTTCATGTCCAAATAATATATGTGTGAGGATGGTAGATCGATTTATTAATATGTATGTTCATTAATGAAGTATTAGTGAGATCATGTTCATTAAATAGTGAGATGATATTAAAATAACTTGCATCCAGCGGTAAAATAATAATGAGTTAACATATACTTAATAATGTAATCTTAAAAATAAAGAAAGTTTGATTTATCTTCACAGTTTGTAGCTCCAGCCGTAGAATAGCAGTGGACTTATGACGTTACAACAGTGCGATAAAACGAGTCTAGTGGTACAATATGATATTATGAGTCCTTCTGTGGTGACTTCATGATTGAAGGGGAAAAATGGGTGCACCTGGAGGGAGAGAGAGTTTGTTCAGCCGTGTGCATAGGTTGTTTAAGTTTATCCCCTTTTATCATGCATTTAAATAACTTTCCCCATATAATGTTTTTAGTTTTTTAGTCAAATATGAGTGATGTTGCCTTCCATGAGAATGACTTTTAGTATTGTAAGTTTTTGTCTTTCATAGGAAGGGCTTTTAACATTATAAGAAAGGGCTTTTAGTAATAAGTTCTTGGAAGAGTGTTTGATGTGTTTTAAGATGTGTGAGGATGGTAAGAAATATATATTTGTGAGATATGATGTTTGTAATATGTATAGGAATTATATGTAGATACTTTGTTGGACATGGATCTTGTATATGTATACTTTGTGAGACATGGAGTTTAAAGATATATGAGAAGTATGTATGGGTATTTTGTGAGGAATGTGTTTGTAAAATATATGAAAGTGTGAGATAGATAATATGAAGGTTAAATATAGTAAATAGATGAGATTATAGCTGTTGCTGGAGTGGTTTTTTGTGTTATGACATGGGTTATGTTGCTTTTTAAGAAATGAGATTTTATTTAAGAAATGAAGAAGTATGGAAGAGTTTAGAGATATATTCAGCAAAGTGAAATTTCAAAATATTGGGGATGAGAGAGGGGATCCCTCCTGGTGTGTGGCTTGGTTCACTTTATATAGAACCAAGCATGTAACTAGATTAGAACTAGTTGAAGGGAAATTTAGAAAATAAGGAAAATTTTTTGACAAAGTAAGTGGTTTCATTAGTGAGATTTTGTTTTTTAGCCAAAAGAAACAAAGTTAGAGACTTAATGATGCTGTCACAGCTATTACAATTGTAACAGTTAGTTGTCAAATGATGTCATTTGAAGTGAGATTTTTTGCTTGGAGGGAAAATATTTAGCATTAAATTCATGGTTTGGCTAAAAATGGTAAGATAATCTTTATGAAATCCTTCTATTTCTGGTACCACAGCTGGAGCCACTATAGAATGTGCTGGAGCTGTTGCAGCTTCTGCAGAAGCTGTTCCTGTAGAAGCTGTTTCTGCTTCTGCTGTTTCTGCTTCTGCTGGAGCTTTTTGCAGCCTCTGCTATAGCTGTTTCTGCAAAACAGCTTCTTTTGGAACTGTTTGTAGCTTTTACTGGAGCTGCTATTGGTATTTTTGGCTAAGTTTCTTCTTTTGAAAAATTATATACTTAGTTCATATTTAATTTTGGTAAGTAATAGACTAGTTGGTTGATATTTGATGAAGTTTTAGAGATGTAATTATAGTCTTTTTGTATTTTAACCAATCTTGGAGAGTATGGAGAGTATTTTAATGCTAGATATGAGATATTAATATATATTTAGTCATGTGCTTGGAATTGATTTAGATTATAATAATATAATCTACATGAAATACTATAATTACATTTTTAGACTTATAATATATGATGAACATTAATTTTTATGTAAAGAGTATGAGGAGTTTTATTATTTTAAGTGTTATGTGATATGAGAGGCTTACTATATGTTACCTATTGCACACTGATCCGTCAAAGTTTAGGAAATTGGGAAAGACATGCCAGACAACATATTTTCCTTTATCAACTTTGAACCACTAGAGCTTTACAGAATATACTTCTTGGCCCTCCAAACCATAACTCCCAAAATTCCCCCGATGAGACTCATGAACTTGGATCATAAGCCAAAAAATTAGATGATGTACTATGAGATTGAACTATGGGTTTTGACGCATTTTTGTGTAAATATGGGTTCTTTTAAATTTTAGAAGAGATTCTCCAAAAATCCATGATAGTGTTGACGTGGTGCAGATCGTCAATGAAATGAAGTCATGTGGTGTGAAAAATTTGTCCTCAACAATTATTAAGATAATGACTTTGAACTTATGACCTTTTTTCTGTGATACAAATCATACGATATTTTGAACAAAGTTTAGTTATAAGCTTAGTGTAACTATTGATTATAATTTCACTCAATATCTTTTTATTTGATATAAATTTTAACAAATTCACAATTGGGTTACATTTTTTTTCCTTATATTATCTATTCTTGTAAAATATCCAAAAGAGTAAATATCAATAAGTATGTCATCAATCAAATGTTTAAATTTAAAATTTTTTTTATAACCAAAAATTAAATATAAAAAATAAGTTTATGAATCAAATGGTAAATAATATTCATTTTGTAGGAAATTTGACATGTGTGTTAAGAACATAAAGAACATGCGATCCAAACAGTTAGATTTTCAAAGTATGTAGTCATGTTAATTTTTTTTAGTGAAAAATATTTGTAGCTATTTGCTACAACCAAATTTGTAAACAAATTTTGTCCTATTATTTTATATCACATTATTAAGATACTAGTTAATTTTTGAATTGAGTTTCTTTTCAAACTAGTTTGAAGAGAAAATTTTCATATTTCTTGTGGGAGGAACGAATCTTTCCCCAATCAAGTATTGTCCACTTTGGGATAGGCAGGGTCGACCCTTGCTCCCAACTGCACGGATTTGCTCAATCCCACATCGGAGAGAAACACCTCCCACCCTTGCCTTATAAGCACTTGGCCTAAGAAAAAGTGTACCATAGTGTGTGCGATCACAAAGCAAGTCTCAAAAAATTGCTGCGCATCGCATTCACTATACACTCCTGAGCAAGTCTAATAATCTAGCAGGGGGAAGGTGGCGGTTTCCCCTTAAACCCCAAAATGTGCCTTTTTGTGGAAGGAATGAATCTTTCTCCAATCAGGTATTGTCCACTTTGGGATGGGCAAGGTCGACCCTTACTCCCACCCGTATGGATTTGCTTAATCTTACATCAGGGAGAGACACTTCCCACCTTTACCTTATAAGCACTTGACCTAAGGAAGGGTGTACCATAGTGTGTGGAGCAAGTCTCAAAAATTGCGCATGCATGCACTATTGCACTCCTTCGGTTGGGCCCAGTGCTTTGAATAAGAAGGGGGAAGGTGGGGGTTTCTCCTTAAACCCTAAAATGCGCCTTTTTATGGGAGGAACGAATCTTTCCCCAATCAGGTATTGTTCACTTTGGGAATGGGCTGAGGAATCGATACCACTCTCACGAATTTGTTCAATCCCACATCGGGGAGAAATGCCTCATATCCTTGCCTTATAAGCACTTGACCTAAGAAATGGTGTACCATAGTGTGTGTGATCATGTGAGCAAGTCTACAAAATTGCATGTGTACTTACGCACACTATGCACTCCTTCAGGTCCACCGGCCGACAAAGGGGGAAGGTGGGGGTTTCCTCTTAAACCCCAAAAGACACATTTTTGTGAGATGAACGAATCTTTCCCTAATCAGGTATTATTCACTTTGGGATGGGTAGGGTCGACCCTTGCTCCCACTCGCACGGATTTGCTTAATCCCACATCGGGAAAAGACGCCTCCCACCCTTGCCTTATAAACACTTTGCCTAAGGAAGATTGTACCATAGTGTGTGTGTGAAGGGTGTGAGCAAAGGTTGACTCTGCTCATCCCAAAGCAGACAATACCTGATTGGGGAAAGATTCGTTCCTCTCACACTTCTCATATATCTCTTTTTGGGTGTGAATTTTAGAAATCTAACTGTCGAATTTTATGTTCCCTATGTTCTTACCATTTCAAATTTCATTTGAATTGAATATTATTTATTATTCGATTAATAAATATATTTTTTATACACAATTTTAGATCACAAAAATTTAAAATTTTAACATTTGTTTAATAACATAACAACTGATCTTTGACATTCTTGAAATTCTGCAAGTATGATATGTAATTTATTGGTTAAATTTTTTAAATTTATGCTCAATATAAAGTTATATAAAAAATTTAGGAAAAAAACTTTATCCTTAAATTTTTATATTCAACAAAATTAAAATTAAAATCAAAATCTAAAATCTCTTGTTCAAAAAGTAAAAAAGTTCAGCACCAGATGTTTAGTAAGAGAAGTCAAAAGAAAGATATATTCTTTGATTGTAGGCTTATATAAGCATGATTATAGACATTAAAAAAAGGAGAAACAGTGCGATGAGGGTGATGGGTTTGTAGGGTAGCCTACTTTAACTTTCCATTTTCCAAGATGCCAAGACTTTGATGGGGGCGTTCCCATGAGGGTGACGCAGGCATGTTCGTCAGCAGAACCCACCTGGGTAATCTGACGCCATAGACGTCGTCACCGACACGACTTCATCTTCCAAACGAAACACTCACACGTAGGAACTTCGACCTTTGTATTACTATTACTGTTGCTTAATTAACAAACCAAAAAAAACTATTACTTTTATTAACCAATCCAATCTCTCTCTCTCTCTCTCTCTCTCTCTCTTTTCTGACTCAAAAACTGTGTCTGATAGCGAAAATTGAAGCTTCCGTTTCAATTGTCACGCTTTTACTCTGTCTCTTCCTTCTGTCTACTTAGGAAATTTCTCCTCCCATTTCTCTCTGGATGTAAATATATACTATTACCATCTTCTTCTGTTCTTTTTCTTTTCTTGTTTTGCTTTAGTGTTAATTTCATAGGATTTGATAGCATCAAAAAGCTTGATTTGGTTGTGTTGTAGTATAGGTTTTTTTTTTTGATAATTATGCTTATTAGATGGTATTGGAAATTCAAACCAGATAGGATTTTAAATACATAAAATCATAAGATTTTGTCCAGAAATGGATCCCCTTTGTGAATTTTGATTTGAAGCTTTTGTTCCAACTTTTAGTAGTAGTAGTAACTTCCAACTGTGGGAATTGATAAGTTGTTTGTTTCTATGAAGCCCATTTGAGAATCTTCTAGCTTTATAGGCACATTTGTATTGATTTCTCCCAATTTTTGTTTTACATTTTTAGACAGACACAGCTCACAAGAGCTTAACAGAGAGAAATTAAATTAGAATTAGTAAGTTATATGATCGGATTATAAATATATAGTGATTTGTATAAAAGGGAAGTAGTATAATTATTAGTAATAATCAATGGCCAATCATTCCACTGAACCATCTTCCTCTTTGAGCTTTACTTCATCTTCCCATTTATCAAATGGTTCATACGGCTACAGGCAGGCTAATAAGTCACCGTCCTCCTCTGGTGTTGAATTGGGTCCTCCTGGTCCTCTTCCTCCTCCTCCTTCTGCTAATCTGGAAGTGATTAGTCTAAACAAGCTGAGCTCTAATCTGGAGCAACTCTTGGTTGATCCAAGTTGTGATTATAGCGATGCGGTTTTCATTGTTGAGGGAACTCCAGTTGGTGTTCACCGATGTATTTTGGCTGCTAGAAGTAAGTTTTTTCTTGATCTGTTTCAGAAACAGGCTGAGTCTTTGGATGGGAAACCCAAGTATTTGATCAATGATTTGTTGCCTTATGGCAAAGTTGGGTATGAGGCATTCCTGGTTTTCTTGAACTATTTGTATACAGCCAAGCTCAAGCCTTCTCCAATGGAGGTCTCTACTTGTGTTGACAATGTTTGCATCCATGATGCGTGCAGACCCGCCATTCATTTCGCTGTCCAATTGATGTATGCCTCTTCCATTTTTCAGATACCAGAGCTGGTTTCACTTTTTCAGGTTAGAGTCAACTACTCATTAATCAAAATTAACCAACTCATCATGTTAACTTCTTTTTTCCCCTGAATTTTGAAACTTAGTAGCATAAAGCATATGCCTTTTAACTCTTTGTTGTGGTGTGAGTGTGACAACTATGGTGGTGGATTTGGTGACTGCTCAACTTCTGTTTTGGTATCATATCATTTCGTTATATGGTTTTGTGCTGAATGTTGGTAATTACACATTGTTGCTGATTGGGTCTTCAACCCCTTTGAGCTACAATTTCCATTAGCCTAAAGGGGAAAGGGGAATTCAATGCTATTTTTCCCTTTGGACTTTTTAATTGGACCCAACATGGTTTCAGCAACCCAATTTTATAAACTGAATATTGAATAAGCTACATGATGTTTTGGCTGATGGTGTGGAGAAACTAATCCATCTCAAACTTGAAACTAAGAATCTTTGTATAAGACTTTATGCTAAGTGTCTGGATGCATGCTGACTTGTTTATAAAGTAATTAAACATTTTTATTTTGGAGGTGCTGGACTGTGAACTAATTTTATAAAGAAAATCATCCATTTAAATTAAAACACTGATGAACAACTTTGAAGATGCAAATGAATAGCTAATATTAAGATCCTACAAGCTTTTCTTTTCTTTTTTCTTTTTTTGGGTAAGTTACACACGGTCCCAAATGGGTTTTGAGCCCACAAACTTTCCCTTTATCTTGGTTTTACGATGGGAGAAGTTGCCATTTGAGCTAGCTCTCATTGGCTATGTTCCTGACAGTGGTGTATGGATTATAAATTTGTTTCCAAGTAAAATTTATTTGCGCTTATGGTTCTTCTCATTTGTCAGTGGAAGAAATATCCTACCAAAATTGATGTGTAGTCATAAAAGAGTGATGAAAAGTATGTGAGATAAATGGGAATCTCCCTTTCCTAGGGAATTGCTTAAATTAGTTATTCTATACTTATTTGTTTGACAACCAAGTTGTTTTCAGCTATTACTATAATTAATTCTCTCCCTTTGAAAAATACTCCTAGGCTTTCTGCTATTATACTTAAAAATTTAAAAGATTTAAACTTTTTGGAATTGAATACAGCATTATTATCTATTTCATATTCTTTAGTATTCATAATGAGGTGCCATTACATTCAGATGATTGATCGTGATTAAAAAAAAAAAAAGCTCAAGTTTAGGCTATTTCTTTCCAATTGTTTCATCTGTAATTTAGGCTTTCATCAGACTATAGGAAAATTATTCTAAATGGATATTCTACACTTTTGCAGCGGCGCCTTCTAAACTTTGTTGGGAAGGCTCTTGTTGAAGATGTAATCCCAATTCTTGTAGTTGCTTTCCATTGTCAATTGAGTCAACTTGTCACTGAATGTGTTGATAGAGTAGCTCGATCAGATCTTGACAGCATCTCTCTCGAGAAAGAGCTCCCTCATGAAATTGCAGAGAATATCAAATTGCTTCGTCTCAAGTCTCGGAGTGATGATGAACATAACATGGAAGTTGTGGTGGACCCGTTGCGTGAAAAGGGAATCAGGAGAATACACAAAGCATTAGACTCTGATGATGTTGAATTGGTGAAACTTCTCCTGACTGAATCTGATATAACCTTAGACGAAGCCTACGCTCTCCATTATGCCGTAGCCTACTGTGATCCAAAGGTTGTGACTGACGTCCTTGGTCTGGGTTTGGCCAATGTCAACCTTCGAAATCATCGGGGTTATACAGTACTTCACATAGCTGCAATGCGTAAGGAGCCATCAATAATAGTATCTCTTCTGACCAAAGGGGCTTGTGCATTAGATTTGGCATTGGATTGTCAGAGTGCTGTTAGTATTTGCCGGAGGTTGACAAGGCCCAAGGATTATCATGCAAAAACAGAGCAGGGACAGGAAGCAAACAAAGACAGGATATGCATTGATGTTCTTGAGAGAGAAATGCGAAGGAATCCAATGGCTGGGGATGCTTCTGTTTCTTCACAAACAGCTGCTGATGATCTGCACATGAAGTTGCTATACCTGGAAAACCGAGGTATTTTTCTGCAGATGGTAATCTTGGATTCTCCCCTTCCTCTGAAATTATATTTAGCTTTCCCCAAGGAGTCTAAAAATTTTAAAGTTCATTCTTTTATACTTATGATTAATTTATATATTATTATCTGTTACTCTATTTGTCATGTTGGAGTTACTGTGAATCTCTTTTTTGATATTTGAAGATATTGAACAATAATTTTCAACATAGACTTCTGAGATACTTCATGATACTTATACATATGGTTGTTGATAACCGTCCCATATTACTTTTGCTATTACCTACTGCATGCATCAGCAAGCGATTGAATCATGATTGACATTTCTCTTAATTTGAATCCTTAAATGACTGCCGAAGTTGGTTAATACATGATATATTAATTAACATATTGACATATTGTGTTTGTGTAAAACAAGAAAATATTACTTGGCTAAGAAGTTTTATTGTCCTTTTCTTTGTGGTAGTACTTTAGAAAAATTTTAATTAACTAGTCTTAGACAATATTTCTGGATTCATATCCTTGAGTTATGGCTGAAGGTATACTGCAACTTTTGCCATTTTGGGCGGCTTTAGGATTATATGTACATAATTACTGGCTGAGCTGAAGGTAATAAACTACTATTAGATAAGCAATTGACAAGAATTCAAGCAATTGGTGTGCATGTAGAGGGTAATGGAACCTTCAACTTATGATGTTCCACCCAATTTGTGTGGGCTATTGAATTCTTCTTTTTTGTTGGCAATGGCAAAGTACCTGGTGAGAATGTGCATACACTCATCAATATTATTACATTCATGCAAAGATGAATCCTAAGAGTAAATGGCACTTATCAAATATTAAAAAATTGCAGTGGCATTTGCACGATTGTTATTCCCTACCGAAGCAAAGCTAGCCATGGACATTGCACATGCTGAGACAACATCTGAGTTTTCTGGTCTTTCTGCATCAAAAGGTTCAAGTGGGAATTTGAGGGAGGTTGATTTGAATGAGACTCCAATTATGCAGAACAAGAGACTGCGCTCCCGGTTGGAAGCCCTTATGAAAACAGGTAATCGCAAGCTTTTGAGTCTCCTGTATATTTGTATGCCCTATCTTCTTTTGTTCTATTGAATTGCAGCCTATTGGGTAATCCTGTTTTTTTTGCTTAATGAAATCTTTGTTATCAAATTTCTGCCCAAGTGAGTAGTCTAGCAAACCTAGATTTCTGCCCTAGATTTTTATTTATTTATTTATTTCTACCCAAGTGAGCAGTCATCTGGTAATTTGATTGGATAAGGTCTATTTTAAAGGGTAGGGAAATTTTCTCTCAGCTAGGTGCCTTCATACATCTCATGTCAGGTGGTCACCTAGCATTTGTAAGATGGTAAAGACAGCAGATTAATGTATATTTTGTAAGATGGTAAAGAGAACAGATTAATGTATATTGCAGCTTTTCTAGTAGTTTAGGATTAATTAGATAATAAGTAAAGTACGGTAAATTATGTTTAAATCATGTTTTTTATTTTTTCATTTAAAGATCAACGTTAATGAAAAACTAAATGCTTGTGTGTGTACATATATATAACGGGATGCTACCTTGAGTAAAAGATTGTTAATGTTCTCTCAGCTATCTGTTTGATTTGGTACATGATTTCTCTGACGAAATTTTAGACTTTAGTCAATCCTTTTGTGGTATTGTCTTTAATTTAGTTTGTCTGTTGGTTAATTGAAATTTTGTTCTGTATTCAAATGACAAAACTTTAATACCTGTCTTAGTTTGGATGGATTTTGATCACATATGTGTAGTATTTTCTCACCTGTTATTCCATCATCTCATGCTTATTTGTCTGTTTTAATGGCTGTGCTATTATTATGTTTTGAAAGAAACGTTTTTTAATTTCGTGTCATTCTGTAGAAAATTTCCTATTAATTATTATTATTTTTATTTTTTTGGGGGGGGAGGGGGGGGAGGGGAGGAGTAGATGAAGGCTTTATTGTGAACCCTAAGCCAATCCCAGAAGGAGTACTTTTGTTGTTATTTGAACTTACAACAATTATGCAAACATGTTATGATAGAATATCCTGAGTTGTTTGAGGCTTTGAGCACTTAGTTTTCCAATAGGATCATGAATCCTTCGTTTTTAATATTTTTGGTTCAATGAACTCCTCAAGAACATGTAGATCTAGGATGAGAGACTATTCCACATTCGTTTCTCAATCCAAAGGCAACTTAGGCTTGGCTTATTTATCGAAGCAGCACATCCTGAGGAAATATAGAAGTCAGAGTTTTTGGAATGAGCAATTGCACTTTCTGAGTTTTTGCAAAGATTAATTACAACTGAAATAATTTATGGTCTGGTATGTAAAAAGGTTCTTTTTCTTAGTTACTCTTGTTGAAGCTTTGTGGTTGCCATGTTGACAGTGGAGATGGGTCGACGCTATTTTCCTCATTGCTCAGAAGTGCTGGATAAGTTCATGGAGGATGACCTACCTGATTTGTTTTACCTGGAGAAGGGCTCCCAAGATGAGCAGAGAATCAAGAGGAGGCGCTTCATGGAGCTGAAAGATGATGTTCAAAAGGCATTTAATAAGGACAAGGCTGAGTTCAATCGCTCTAGATTGTCTTCCTCTTCATCCTCGACTTCTCTAAAATATGGTGTGAATTATAAGGTTCAAAAATAGTGATGGCATGTAAATCTTGTCTAAATAAGCTAGATGATAATTTGCAAATTCTTTTGAGAAAGATTCTGGTGAGAACCTCATAAATTTTGGCTTCCATTGTATGTAAAATCCTAGCAAAGGAGCATACTCTGTTGTAGCATTAAGTTAGCAAAAATATTCTACTTCTGAATTTTGTAGAAAATGATGGTCTTATCAGCTAGGAGGTTCTTTGAAGAAAGAGAATTGTAACTTTTTTTTTTTGGGGGGGGGGGGGGGGGTGGTTATTTTATGAAGGACTGTTAGGTTGAACACAAGTTGAGCTGAGTGGAGCCAAGTAAAAATTTAGGATTAGTTTATTTGATTAAATTTTGAACATAGCTTTAGCTCATCAATAAATTAGACTTGCATGTTCAAGTTTGATTAACTTATTCTTTCTATCATTAATAAAAGTTTTTATCCATTCATAAATCAATGTCAATAATTAATAATTATATTTAGTTGAAATTATATAATTTGAGTAAATTAAATAGAATCAGCGGAGCATTTCATTCCATTTTGTTCACTTTGGTCCACTTTAGTTGTTCAGTTTGGTTTAGTCCATTCTTTCCATTTCGATCTATTTGGTCCACTTTGATGAAAGCAAACACGCATTTTATTTGGATTTTGGACTCCTTATTTTTCTAACAATACAATTGACTAAATCCAACACTGGTAATTTAGTATTTCTCCTATTCTATTTATTTCTCTTTTGTCTCTTCCTCTCCCGAAAATGAAAACCAATTGATTGTATTCAACCAGGAATTATTCTTATGTTTCTTCTTCTTCTTAGCAGCGTTTAAGGCTTTTCAATCTTTCCAACTATCCAATTCAACTTAACATTACTACTCATCCTTTTTCTTATCTCAAGCGCAACTAGTTCGTCCACCTTGGAATTTTCACAGCTTTTAACCTTTAATTTTTTAAGCTAAGCTTGCAATGGTTGAGAAGAACACATGAATGAAACTTATCTGAATATCACCAACGTGGTGTGATGCCGCATTTGTTGAAGGTTCATCAAAGTGTTGAGGTTTCACGAGAGAGAGGTCTATCTATATAAATTCTTATTTTTCAATTCATATTTTTTTCACACAAAAAGGTAATTACTCTCTCTCTCTCTTCTTAAATAAATAGATGTGTGTGTGTTTTGATGGATTTTTAATTCAATCTTGCATCTTTACTTTTAAAGCACTCACATCAATGAGTCTAAAATAGAAAAAGTGGTGAGATTTACGCATTTTGACCCAAACATTACCCACATCGGTAGGTGTATAAATGTGTAAATATACAATCTTGCTAAAGTAACTGTGCATATATCCATTGTCATTGTTCATGTGTAAATTCTTTTTTTCTATCTCTTCATAACAGACCTCTTTCCCTTCGTCTTACTCTTCTCCTTTATCTTCTTCTGACAACAAAACCGCCCATGGCCTTGCCTCAACCACTGATCAAGCAATACCACCCAAATACAAAAATCTCAAAACTAAAATTAGCAATAACCCATCATAGAACCGGATAAAATCGAAACCCAAAATTAACAAAAAGCTAGATGAAATCAAGTGAGGACCATGGTAGTGCGACGTCAAGATTGGAGATGGTGGTGGTGAGTTACTGCAATTAAGGCTTGCTTGGGTTGTTGGTGGCGGTGAGGTTGGGTTGAGTTTGAGATGCTACTAAGAAAAAGAAGAAAAAGAGCAGTGGTGGTTGAGAGAAAGGTGAGAGGAGAGAGGCTTGGGATGAAAGAGAGGTGAGAAGTGAGAGGCAGGGACGAGAGAGAGGTTAGGAGTGAGTTTTAGATCTGAGAGGTGAGAGAGACTAAGTGTTAGTTTGGGAATAACTTATTTAACTTTTTTCTAAAATTTTGCTAAAGTATACTTGTACTTTAAAAAAAGTGGGAAAAAAATGGGGTTTTAAAAACTGCACATCTATATATATCTAAAAGATGAAGCATAACATTTATTGTTACTACACTCCTGTTGAGCCACCTCATTGCCACACCATTAGCCACATAATTAGTCTTTTTCATATTTATTTTTTACTTTTCATTTTTTTACAATATTAAATATATAAATATATTGGCTTCACAAATTCATCTTAGGCGGTTTTAACTTTACATATTCATCTACTTTAATTTTGATGTTATAATCTATATAATAAATAAATGGAAAATCAAACAAAAGTATTGTCTATATATATATATATTCATCTTGGGCGGTTTTAACTTTACATATTATTTTGTCTTTTCATTTTTCTTTATTTTGGCTCTTCTTATTCTCATCATCTTACTATAAAGTTGCCACTCTCTCCCATTCTATGCATATTTTTCCTATACAAAAAAGGTTATTTCTCTCTCTCTCTCTCTCTCAAAAAAAAAAATTTCATTTTTTTGTTGGATTTTTATTTTTATTTTTTTTGTATCTCTACCTTAGATTGATGATTTTTTTTTTTTTTTTTTTTTTAGAATTCTACTTTTTAAAAATTTTCTAAAAAAAATATTCATTGCCAATAGAAGGATCTCGTACTAGAGGTTTGTCCCCTTATTGTCCTATTATTAACTAATTCATATGTGTTCCTTGATGCAAGTAATTTTTTTTAATCATTTTATTTACAACACTAAATACTTTTAATGAATGGTGTTTGATGTTGATCTGAATTGAGGAAAATCATATTATAATGTCATATTTTGTGTTGTTGTATTTTAGTTTATTTAGAAAAAGAATAATCTGGATAAGTTGATGAAGAACAGTTATTGTAGTTGAAGAAAATGGTATTTGTGCAATTTCTTTTCATTGTTTGTAAATATTATATTTAATATATTAGCAGCAAATTGTTATGTCTTTATTATATGATGTTCTTAGAAGTTTAAGTAATTGTTTTAAGCGTTTACGAATATTTTATATTGTTTTTCATCTTTTTTATTTCATTAGTGTGTTCTTTGAGATTTTTAAGAAAACAAATTCTATTTTGTGTTTAAAATTATTTATTTATCTATTCATTTTTCATATGTTGGATTAGATGTTAGATTAGATTATGACAACATTAACACAATACTTCTTTTTTGAAAAAAAACTTCTCTACTTTTTCCCCTTTGGAATTGTACTCTTGGTTTTTTTTTTTTTTTTTAAGGAAAAAGAGTTGCAATCTTTTTTTTTTTTTTTTTTTGAATTGTAGTTTTGTTGAGTTTTATTAATTTTTTAGATATGTTTCTCGGTATTTTTGATTGTATGGTAGAAAATTTCTAGTTTGAGAAAATTTGTTTAAAACTAAAAGAAAAATGTTCAGATTTTATAAATAAATTTTATTAAAAAATTAATATTTTCGCTAACTTAACTTCTAAATTCTTGAGAAAAATTGTATTGCTTTGATTTGATAGGACAAAAATAATATATATACACACACATTACATTTGTGATTGTTCCTATAATAAATTAAAATATAATTATAAATTACATTACTATTTATCAAATTAGTCCAAAATGAAATAATAAATAAATTTAACGAAACTAGGGGTGTCAATGTTCGACCCAACCCGTGAACACGACACGAACCCGACACGGGTTTTTTCGGGTTAGGGTTGGGCCTTAATGGGTTTGGGTCATAAACGGGTCGACCCGAAAGCAACACGATAAGAAAAGTGTCATAAGCGGGTCAACCCGCGTAACCCGCAATAGACACGCTTGACACGCCAATTTATTTGTGTCAACCCGAAATGACCCACTTATCACAACCCATTTAACTTGTATAACAAATAAATATTTATTTTATTTTAGATTTGTCAGATATCTTTTATGTCCAACATATATTTTAAATTTGAAAAGAAAAGTGAGTAATTATAAAAATTTACAAGGGATATAATTGTAAATTGAAACTTTACAGACTCTAGAACTACCAATACTTGTTTTTTTTTTTTTTTTTTGGCATAGAACTTGCACAAATGAAATTGGATAAGCTTGTGAAAGATGTTATGAATTTGGACATCAATAAAGAATCTATGGATGATAATCGTGGTCATAGTCAGGATTAGTCTACTGTTTGCTCAAATTATTTTAATATTGATACTTAGCATTTGGTGAGTTCTAAGTATATTACATTTTTGTTGAACTATGTTATTTTATTTTTGTTAAACTTTGTTATTTTGAATTTGGGTTGAAGTGTATGCACTTCTTTTGGAATGCAAAGAACTTATTTTCTAGATGAATATTATATTTTTGTTGAACTATATTATTTTGAATGTGGGTTGAAGACTTGAAGTATATGCACTGCTTTTTGGGATATAAAAAAAATTATTTCTAGATGGATGTTATATTTAATATTATGCAGGTTGAAATGGGTTGTGTTACATTCGTGTCAACCCAACACAACTCGTTTATTAAGCATGTCAAATGGGTTGGGTCAGGTCAACCCGCTTAATTAACAGGTCGGGTTAGGGTTGAAGGATTATGACACAATTATTAAATGGGTCGGGTTAGGGTTGAGCCATTTAGTCGAATACCCATATCTCGACATGACACGAACCCGACACGCTAACCCGAATTGACACCCCTAAACAAAACTACCTTAAAAAATATTCACTGCCAATAAAAGGATCTCGTACTAGAGGTCCGCGACCAGTTACTGTTAATAAAAGAGTACGTCAGTAACCACAACATGCAGAAACTGGACGGGCTATTCCTCAAACTGGACACAATCATTTTTCATATAGGATAAGAAGCTAACAAATAAGCTACATGGTTAACATTAGGAGAAATACAATTAAAGCTCCAACCACAATTGAAGCTACATATAACTGTACTACGATTAAAAAATAAATATTATTGTACCTATCCGATTTCCATATGAACACAAGGAAATCTGGTCATACTGTCACTTATGAGGTAACAAATCTTATGTACTTCCTTTTGTGCGGCTTTGGCAGTGCCCATCCGGATATGAAGCAACATATGACAGTAAGAACAAAACCTGTTGCAGCTCCAGTTTTAAATGGTAGACCAATAATTGTCCTCTTTCTTTTTCTTAGAAAAAGAATAGGAATTTGTTCAGAATGGCAAGTACACTCTGCATAACAAAGACCATTGTTTCCCTCAAAGCTTGTATTCGGAAAAGTATCGAACTGGCTTCCTTGAGGAATTTTCCCACACAGCTGATTATAGGATACGTTGAAATTTGACAGAAAGCTAAGATTTATCAATGAATTAGGTATCTCTCCTGATAGTTTATTGTGAGACAAATCGAGTTTTTCCAAGTCTGACATGCCTGATAAATCATTTGGAATAGGGCCTGAAAATTTATTCTCTTTCAGATTCAAAACATGAAGCCTTTTCAAATTCCCAAAACCTGGCCAGATTGGGCCTTGGAGAATGTTGTAACTCAGGTCTATAGTTGGTCGAAAGCTTGAAATTTGCCTATAACTCAAGCTTGGTCCACCTTGTCCAGCAGTGTAAAGTTGAAAGCTTGACACAGGCTCTTCTATTGTGACCTTCCCACTTATTAGGCTCCGAAGTTCAGTCAAACTCTTTGGAATTGCACCTTTGAGAGAATTATTGGACAAATCCAAGTAAAAGAGAGATTCAAACTTTCCGAACCATGATGGTATGTTTCCACCCAAATGATTCCAAGCCAAATCCAAAAACTGCAACTTATGGCAACGACTCAACCATTCCGGGATCGGACCTCTGAGTTGACAATTGCCAATAATTAGACTGTTGAGGTTTTTGAATTCCAGACTAACATCATTTGGAATTTGTTCATCATGAAAGTTCCTTGTAAGGACCAACATACTTAAATTCCTACAATGTTGTAGAATCCTAAGAGTTGATAATATATTACTAAGGCTAGTGTTTGACAGTGAAAGCTGTGTTAGAGACTTCAAATTCTTGAAGTTATTAGGGAGTTCACCGCTAAGGTTGTTGCGCCCAAGATTGAGTGTTTTCAATCCTCTGCAGGAGGAAAGACTATCAGGAATTGGGCCGTGGAACAGATTATTACCAAGACCTAAGGAGACAAGATTTGTCATTGCAGAACAGTTGAGGTTGATAGGACCACTTAGAGAGTTTTTGTTCAAAATTAACATTCGAAGTGATGGGGAGTTTACTAAAGAAGTAGGCAAATGACCAGTGAATAAATTTGACCTAGCTGAGAATTGCTCAAGCCTTGCTAGTCTAGTAAAAATGTCTGGAAGAACTCCAGAGAACAAATTAAAGGAGATATCTAGTTTAACAAGGTTAGAGAGGTTACCAATTCCATTACTCAGTGACCCAGATATGTTATTAACCTGAAGATTCAGTTCACTAAGATTTTTTAGCTGGAAGACACTCTCAGGCAAACTCCCTGACAAATTATTTTCATCAAAAGAGAGATGTTGTAGGGAAGTACAATTTGCCAAATCTTTTGGAACTGCTCCAGAAAAATAGTTATTAGAGAAATTAAGCACTCGAATTTTTGTAGATGTTATACACATACCTTTGTTGTTGATGGACCCAACAAAAGCATTGTTGCTTATGTCTATGATCTCTATGTTTTGCAGTTTAAACAAGTCATCTGGAAGGGACCCCCCAAGGAAATTATGAGAGAAGTTCACAACTCTCAATTGATTCAAGCCTGCCAAAGATCCACAAATCTTCCCAACAAGTCTTTTGCTGCCAAGTTCCAAGCCAACTACCCTTCTGTCAAAACCAGTGGAATTATCACAGGTGACACCAGTCCAAGCGCAGCAACCAGGAGAGTCGGTGCTGTTCCAGCTCCATTCAGGAATTGTTGATTCTAAACAATTGGAGAAACCAGTTAAAGCTCTTAAGTCATCTGGATTGCATGTCAGTGTCTCAGAATTCAGGTTTGGTAGCTCGAAACTTAGAGCCATTAAAACAAAGAATAAACAGAAACCTCGGAAGAACATTTTATGTGGATGCCAATTGCCAAAGAGATGAAATTAGAGAATACAAAGTCCTATACTAATAAGATATGAAATTATATATGCAATTCTATCAAGTGGATTCGGTCCTCGGTATTCGTTATCTTTTAATATATATATTAAAAGATCCAAGTTGTATATGAAGTTTCGAACTTTTTTTGCCGATGTATGAAGTTTCAAACTTTATAGGCGCGCTAGAGTGCAGCATTGTTCAACAGGTATGACAGAAGTGTGGAAGTGGGTGATAAGCAGGTCTGGTTAAGTTTTTAAGTGGGCCCTAAGTAGGTAATTGATTGACTAATGGGCAATCTGGAGGGAATCGAATACTAATCCTCTTTCTCAATTTTTGTATTATACTATATTCTCAACCGATCATAACTGTATTTCTTTTATTTTCTTTGTAAAATAATCAAAGTTTAAAATAAAAAATTAGACATGTTAGATTCTAGTTATTTAGAACAATTGACAAATCGTGAACATAAACTTGTCTAGATATAGATCTTAGAGTTTATAGGTTTTATTAGACAATGCTCAAGGTGATTCAAATCAAGATTCAAGAACATACAAGCTACAGGAAGAAGACTTCATATTCTACCTGGTTCGATCGATTGAAGAACATGCTCGATCAATTGAAAATCGTATCTACAGAATTTTAAGTCAGCCCAAACAGCAGCTTAAGCCCATTAAGGATTAGGGTTTCAGATCTACTTCTCCCACTATATAAAGGAAACTCTATGCCATATTTTTGTGAATGAAGAGAGAGAGAGAGAGAGATTAGAGTGCCTCTTGTGCCTCTTTTGATTTTAGGGTTTTGTACCCAAACCTCTCTAAAGTCTTGGTTGCTTGAGAGTTGTATTGTTGCAATTATTGCGGTTTGTGTAAATCTCATGCGAGATCCTTGAGAAACTTTCCTTCACACAAACTTAGGGTTTTCAAGGAGAAGAAGTTTTCTACAACTTGATGATCAATTCAGTTGCTGCCATTGAAGCCTAAAGAAACACAAGTGGGGGTGCTTGTATCTGGTGGTGAATCCAAGAAAGAAGAAGTCCGTGGATTCAAAGTGTGCACGTGGTCGTGTCAATAAGTTCTACTGGAGGGTAGTAATAAGAAGTCAAGCGTGGGGGCTTATAAGTCTTATTGTATGAACTTCAATTCTTTCAAGATAGTGAATTCAAGTTTACCTTGAGGATAGCTATGTTAAATTCTCCCCAAGTTTTTACCGGTTTGGTTTCTTGAGTGATCATATCTTGTGTCTTTTATATTTCCACTGCTTTATATGGTATGCTTGTTTGATTGTGTTAACCTAGATTTGAATAATTTGACTAAGTAACAACTTGGCTAATTACCCAGGTTAATCCAATTATGGTTTTAAGGGATCTAAAAACTATCAAGACACAATATACCACAATTCATGGAGTATCAAATAGAACATAAAAAGTGAGATGGATAAATTTGTATTTATCAGTAATTTATACGTGAGGACAATGTTTTTAAAACCGTTTCACTAATTTTTGAACATTTTTTTAAGATGTTTACCAAATATGCCCTAATCTCCTGTCTATGTATTCTGGGCACTATTTTGTGTTAACATAAGAAGTTCTTAAAAAATGTGGACGTACACCCTTTTTTTTAGAAGAAAAGCATCACTTAGATTAAAAGAAAATGTCAGCCAAAGTTGGCTAGGAGTACAGTAAAGATATGGATATTATATGGGTGTAAAAATAATTTTCCTTAAAGCATTGCACACATGGAATTGGGCATTTAAAAATTGGTTTGACTACTTCTCTAAAAAAAAAAAAGAAAAAAAAAAAAGATTTGACTAAGTCTCAGGCACTTGAATACTGGAACATTTTTTCTTTTTAATTTATACTGAATATTGTGTTTAGTTATAATTCTTAAAAAAAAAAAAAAAGTGTTTATTTTTTTGCCAATGGGAAGGTGATGGTTCCCAAACCGCAATTTTATTTAAAAAAAATTATTTTTATATGCAAATACCCCTATTCCAAGTACATGTAAAGAAGAGTCAAGTATGAAAAGTAATGTACTTATAAAATTCTAATCAGACACTTTCTACGATTTCCAATAACAAGTCAGTTATATTTAATTAGATAATTTTGTACATAAGAAAATTTATAATATAAGCAATATCAATTTCCCAAATTTCTTCAACAAATTTAACTAATTTCTACACTTCTTCTACCTATTTTTCACAATTTCCACGTATATGCACAAACAAATTTCTACCATCAAACACCAAAGAAAAAAAAAAAAAAAAACTCAAGTGTGCATATAATATTTAGTTCTAAGCTAGCCTTTTGTTTAATTTATGTATTGTTAAGTTTAAACTTTTTAAATATAAGTTAGCTTTTAACTTTTTATCTCACATCAAATTAACAGCCGGAAGTAATCTATTTTCAATCGGATATGATGCATAAATTTCTAAATTTCAACCTTTAAACAGTAAAAAATAAAAAATAAAATAAAACCACATTATTGTCCACATTATTTAAATAAATTACATAATTTATTAAATAAATTATGTGTGCATGTATCAAATTGGCAAGTAGTGGGTTACAGGATTTTCCCAAATTTGGAGGAAAACCTTTTTTAGCAGCAACAAAGCCATCAAAACCATGCCCTAGATCCCTTATCCAATGGGAACCCAACCGAACAAATCACTACCAAGCCCAATCATCGGTTGAAGTTGTCAAACAACCCAATTGGACAAAACCGCCACCACTAGTAGCTTGAGGCAGCACAGTGACATGGTCTTGAACATTGTCAGTTGTCACCAATCACTGCAAGAATGTCCCTATGGTCATTGCTTGCAAACAATGTAGGAAGAAGAAGAAAGAAGACAATGGAGAGGAAAAAAATGGGGGCCCGGGAGAGTTGTGGAGCATAGAATTTTAACAAAACTGAGAAGCTAGCTAGTATGAGGATCCTCAATTCAATTTTGGGGAATCTCTTTTCTTTTTTTTTTCTTTTTTTCCAGAAATTGATTTTTTTTTTTTAATGTATATTTCTTTGTAATGAGTCTGGTTAATGTTTGCCCACTTTCAACATATAACAAAAAAGGTACATTAGGTGTTGGTTTGGATTTGTTTATTTTATTGAAACTGGGCAAGAGAATATTTATACTTGAAAATGATTAAGGATTTAAAAGCAATACATAAAGCAAACAAATAAGTTCAATAAACTCAATAATCAAGTCAGACCAAAAGCACAAATATAGATAAGAAAAGGGGGGGGGGGGGGGGGGAGAAATATGCAGAAATGATGAACATTAGACCCTATTGCTAGAAACAATAAATTTACCATCAGCTGCAGTGATATAAAAGATTTAAAAAAAAAAAAAAAAACTAAAAAGTTTCAATAGATGTTAGAAAAAATTGAAAGACAAAATGATAACACCTTAAAGCTAGCCAATATAGAAACTCTACTTAAGAAGTTACATAGAAAAAGAGACATAAAAAAAAAAGAAAGACACGTGTCAAGGAAAGCAAAAGAAAAGGAAACATATAATAATGATAGTTTAGAAAAAAGTAGTCAACAAAGAAGAGAGATAATAATTCCAAGAAGAGTAATAGTTTAAAGGAATAAATTGTTGAAAGACTAAGATCGATTGAAACAACTATGATATATACTCAAAATGAAAGTTTGGCAAAATTAATTAAAAAGATAGAAATTTTAAATTCACCCTTAGAGAAAAAAGAGAAAGATGTAGCAGTTTTAAATATTACTGAGATATCAAATAATGAGAAAACAGATAGACATGTTAGAAATACTATTTGTCATAAATGTAAACAATATGGACATACTAAGAAATAATGTGATAGATATAATAAAATTTTAAACAAATCAGTAATTTAATTAGAATTTGAGAAAAAGCTAATAAATGAATTAATGGAAATGTTTGACGTTAAGCAGAAAGAGATAGACCAAGTAAAGGAAAAGGAAGAACTAAAATCAACAAACCCACTCAAAGTCAATAAAAGAAAAAGACATAATAATGAAATTGATAGAAAATCTACCCAATCACCTAAAAGATAAAAAAAGACCATTTACTAAAATTGCAAGAATCTATAGACATACCTATTGCTTGTATTAAGTGTAGGAAATATGGACACCATGCTACGGAATGTGAAAAAAAGAGAAAAAGCTAAGAAAGGAAAAGATGAAAGAAAAGACTATAGTTACATAGTGAAAGAAAGAAGTTCTATAGAAATAATGCAATAGAAAGATGACATAAAAAGACAAGAGAATAATAACAAGATACCATTGTCTTCTTTCTTCTTCTTCCTACAATGTTTGCAAGCAATGACCATAGGGACATTCATGCAGTGATTGGTGACAACTGACAATGTTCAAGACCATTTCACTGTGCTGCCTCAAGCTACTAGTGGTGGCGGTTTTGTTCAATTGGGTTGTTTGACAACTTCAACCGATGATTGGGCTTGGTAGGGATTTGTTCGGTTGGGTTCCCATTAGATAAGGGAGCTAGGGCATGGGCTTGATGGCTTTGTTGCTGCTAAAAAAAGTTTGGCTAAAATGCAAAACTCACCCTCTAAGTTTCATAACTTTTCATTTCAGTCCTCTAAGTTTGTATTTTGGCATTTCAGTCCTTTAAGTTTCGATTCTCCTCGATTCAGCCTTCCATTAACATTCCATCCATTCTTGCTGTTAGTTTTGACCCTAATTTAATATTTATTTCTTAATTTAAAAAAAATTAAAAAGTCCATAAATTAAAATAGCAAACCAGAACAACTTAAAAAAAAAAAAAAAATTGCAAACCAGAAGAACACAAATAGAAACCTAGCCCAACCCATTGATAACTGACTAAGAAGGAGAGAGAGAGATCAAGAGACCGAGAGGAAGAGCGAGAGACTGAGAGGGATATGAGAGACAGATCAAGGGACAGCTCCGACCAATAGTTGGCAGCTCCAGGCCGGTATGACAAGGCAACTCGTTTCCTTTTGTACACCAATATGTCGATGCCGCCGCTTCTTCTTCTTCTTCAGTTCATTTATTGTAAAATAGGACATTATATAATCAACCAAAAACCACACCAAAATCACAACAAACTACCCAGCAAACTAACTCATAGCACACCCAAACCGAAACCACAAATCCAACCAAACCAAACAGAAGTTTACAAGAAAGACAGAAGCATCTCAAACTTGACCTAACCTCCCCACTGCCAACATCATACTGCTACCAACAACCTAAGTAAGCCCTGATTATAATGACCCACTACCTACACTGTCATACCAGCCTGGAGTCGCCGAGTATTGGCCGGAGTTGAGTAGCCGAAATACCTCATCTTCCTCTCCCTCTCGATCTCCCGATCTCTCTTTCTCCCTTTCAGTCTCTCTTTCTTCCTCTTAGTTTGCTATGTTAATTTTAGTCTCCTGGTTTTTTCATGGTTTGCTATTTTTTATTCCTGGATTTTTTACTTAATTTTTTTAAAATTAAGAAATAAATATTAAATTAGGGTCAAAACTAACGGCAAAAATGGATGGAATGTTAATGGAAGGCTGAATTGAGGAGAATCGAAACTTAGAGGACTGAAATGACAAAATACAAACTTAGAAGACCGAAATGAAAAGTTGTGAAACTTAGAGGGTGAGTTTTGCATTTTAGCCAAAAAGTTTCCTCCAAATTTAGGAAAATCCTTTAACCCACTACTTGCCAATTTGATACATGCACACATAATTTATTTAATAAATTATGTAATTTGTTTAAATAATGTGGACAATAATGTAGTTTTATTTTATTTTTTATTTTTTGGTGTTTGAAGGTTGAAATTTAGAAATTTGTGCATCATATCCGATTGAAAATTGATTACTTTCAGTTGTTTATTTGATGTGAGATAAAATGTTAAAAGCTAGTTTATATTTAAAAAGTTTAAACTTATATTATTTGAAATAAAGTTGATATGAAAAATACAGTAAGACCCATAAACAATACATAAATTAAATAAAAGGCTAGCTTAGAACTAAATATTATATGCACACTTGGGTTTTTTTTTTTTTTTGGTGGTGTTTGATGGTAGAAATTTTTTTGTGCATATACGTGGAAATTGTGAAAAATTGGTAGAAGAAGTGTAGAAATTAGTTAAATTTTTTGAAGAAATTTGGGAAATTGATATTGCTTATATTATAAATTTTCTTATACACAAAATTATCTAATTAAATATAAATTACTTGTTATTGGAAATCGTAGAAAGTGTCTGATTAGAATTTTATAAGTACATTACTTTTCATACTTGACTCTTCTTTACATTTACTTGGAATAGGGGTATTTGCATATAAAAATAATTTTTTTAAAGAAAATTGCGATTAGGGAACCATCACCTTCCCATTGGCAAAAAAACAAACACATTTTTTTTAAAGAATTATAACTAAACACAATATCCAGTATAAATTAAAAAGAAAAAATGTTCCAGAATTCAAGTGCCTGAGACTTAGTCAAATCTTTTTTTTTTTTTTTTTTAAGAAGTAGTCAAATCAATTTTTAAATGCCCAATTCTTTACTGTACTCCTAGCCAGCTTTAGCTGACATTTTCTTTTAATCTAAGTGATGCTTTTCTTCTAAAAAGAAAAAAGAAAAAAGTGTACGTCCACATTTTTTAAGAATTTCATATGTTAACACAAAATAGTCCCCGGAGTACATGGACAGGAGATTATGGCATATTTGGTAAACACCTTAAAAAAATGTTCAAAAATTAGTGAAACGGTTTTAAAAACATCGCTCCTCACGTATAAATTACTGATAAATACAAATTTATCCATTTCACTTTTTATGTTCTATTTGATACTCCATGAATTGTGGTATATTGTGTCTAATTTTTTATTTTAAACTTTGATTATTTTACAAAGAAAATAAAAGAAATACATAAAAAGTTATGATCGGTTGAGAATACAGTATAATACAAAAATTGAGAAAGAGGATTAGTATTCGATTCCCTCTAGATTGCCCATTAGTCAATCAATTACCTACTTAGAGCCCACTTAAAAACTAAACCAGACCTGCTTATCACCCACTTCCACACTTCTGTCGTGACTGTTGAACAATGCTACACTCTAGCGCCCCTACATGACGAAAATCAAAGTCCTACTTTTGGACTTTAAAGTTTGAAACTTCATACATTAGTAAAAAAAGTTTGAATCTTCATATACAACTTGGAACTTTTGATATATATATATATATATATATATAAATTAAAAGATAACGAATACTGAGGTCCGAACCCACTTGCTAGAATTGCATATATAATTACATATCTTATTAGTATAGTACTTTGTATTCTCTAATTTCATCTCTTTGGCAATTGGCATCCACATAAAATGTTCTTTTGAGGTTTCTGTTTGTTCTTTGTTTTAATGGCTCTAAGTCTAAGTTTCGAGCTACCAAACCTGAATTCTGAGACACTGACATGCAATCCAGATGAACCACTCTCTCCAAGTAGACCCCAAGAAATATCCCCTTTAACATGTAGCCCAAACCCCTTTGAACCACTCTTTCCAAACCCCACTCCAACAACCAAACAGACTTATGCCTCGCCCTCAACTCCTCCCTTAAAAACACCATTTAACATAGTTGCATCATCTTTTCCCCCTTTAGTCTCTCCCTCTAACCAATCAAAGTGCAAATCCTCTACCTCTCAAGAAGCCCAAGCCCCAAAAGAATACCACGGTATTGAACTCCCAAAAGATTCCTGAAATTTTACTCTATGGATTGAACCTGAATATCAACACATAACAGATACCTTCTCCCTAGTCAGACAACTCATACCCCCAAGATGGGAACACCCTAAGACAGAAACTTTAAAGACCCAGAAATTTTATGAGTTTATTTTAGTTGATACAAACTCAATCCTGGTAACACATATGCCTTGCTCTCAAGATCCAAACAAAATTGGCTACTCTAAAGTAGTCATAAAACAGATCCTCACCCCCTTCCAATGGAGAGCACAACCCTGGATCACTAAGAACTTTTCCTAACCCTTTGACCCTTAGTTTTATAATTATTATGATTATATGGAAGCTTGGGATAGGTTCCTTCTACTCCAAAATAATATTTACAAACATACTTGGTTCTTTCTTTTTGATATGTATAGAAAGAAAGACATTATGATACCAAGATGGTTCATTGATTGGTGGAATTCCTATGGTCCTGAACCTATGATTCTCCCTCCTAATCTCTTAAAAGCCTATGAGACTTTCAAGAAAGAGCCAAATATACCGCATCTTAAGAATTTCCCACAACTTTTGCAGTTCTTTTATAGGTTTCAAATCTCCCATGGATCATTAGATGGGAATACAAGATAGAAAGACATCCCTAGTGTCCTTTCCCCATGCTAACCAGAAAATTTAAATCAAAATGGTGGAATAAGTTTAATTTTAATCATATCTGCCAAGAATTACAAAAAAAGACTTCTTCCTCCCAGTCCAATGTCAGCTTGCCTCCGCCTCAGACAGAAAACAGCTTAAGAAACAACTCCTTGAAGCTGCATCACAAATTTCGGATGATGAAGACAACACAATAATGGAATCCTCCTCTCCAAATTACAGGACTCACCCAGAAGCATTTCAAGATTCTCAAAATCCCTATGACATATGACAGACAAAATAGAATGACGGCCCGCTCAGACAGATCCTTCAAGGATAATTATGATAGATTACTATTTACAAGCACGTGACAGATAATCTAGACAGATCTAGAAAAATCAGATAGACATTCCTGACAGAACACTATTCACCTGCACGCTTCAGACAGATCATCCAAACAGATCTAGAAAAAGACAGACAGAAATTCTTGACAGAACACTATTCACCCGCATGCTTCTAACAGACTCCCAGATAGATTTATTAGAAGCTACTTTATAATATTCTACAAGTTTCAAGTTTCCACCAACAGATTAACTTGAGTAAACTAACTCAGGTTACTTTTGAAAACTTACCATGGTTCATTTCATCTATAAATAGACAAACTCTGAAGATAGAAGACAGGTCCAAAATAGAGGTTCAAATTTAAGGTCGAGTTTAGAGGTTCAATTCTCAGGTCCAAGTTCCAACTCTAGAAAGAAGATAGCTCTCTCCCTCTCCCTTAGAAAGACTTTTGTAATCCTTCCTTTCTTGTAATCCTGCAACCCTTCCTTTTAGACAGATATAATCTTGTAACCTTTCAATTTCTAAGACAATTTTTACTTTGTAATCTTGTAACTTTTCAGACAGTTTTATTTTCAAAGCTTATATCAAAGACAGAAGTTTGTTTTCAAGTTTTATCAAAGAAAAAAGTTTTATTGAAGTAAGATTTTATTAGTTTCTGGTTTCATATTCCTTACTCCATTTTAACTTATTTTGAATATATCTATTTTGCTATTTTCTTCTTTATCATCTATTTCATCATTGTTTATGCTTTCATATTATTTTTGTGCTCTCTCCTGGCCTCCCACTTACACCTGACGAGGTGGGGCGTGAATCCCCACTGGGTATGTTATGGTATTAGAGCCATGGATAGTAGATGTATAAGTTTTATTTCTTTGCAATTAAGAAGTTACTAGGAACATATATTACTATATAGCCACTACTTACTCCTTGTTAGTGTGGGTTAGCCTCAAGACTCATTGGCAAACCATAGTTTCACATTGGTCAGCCCGTTTTTTGTTAGCTGATAGACAGGTGTTGTTTGGGTGGTCCCGTAATGGAGTTTTCAGAGGAGGTGGTCCCAATAGCAAGGATACCAATGGTTAGTAATAGTTTCGCCAATAATTATTAATTGCTTGGAAATAGAATGAATATGTTTAGTCACTCATCATCTGTTGCTAGGTCACACTTAGGTCAGACACACACTAATAAGAACATGGATAATGATAGAATAGTAAATTCTGAGGAATATAGCATGAAAGATATAGATAGGAATTTGTTAGAATGGAATAAATGGAATATACTGACAGAAAAAACTGATAAAATCTACTGACAAACTTAATTGTCTAAATTATCTTTCTTGACAGACTACACTATAAAAACTGTTGAAAGAACTTACCCTTTATTTAATGAATATTAAACAATTTAGTTATTTTCAATAGTTTACATGTTGGTTTGGTTTAGGTAGCTGTAAAACCATTAACAAGAGAAGCTTTAAACACAAGTGTTTTACTTTGCTTAAAAGATGAAAGACATTTAAGATTTAATGACTCACTTCCAGGAATGATGGAAACAAGTTTACATATTGGACTAGTATATTTTAATTGTTATCCTAATTTTGCTTTAAGTCTATTTGACAGAAATATTATGGATGCTTTAACTTTGAATGTAAAAACTGATGGTTATTATATGAAAGAAGGCTCAGAACCTTTAGCTATTATTTATAGAATTTATTATAAACTTATGAAAAGCACCCTTGACCCTCAATCCATGGTAGAACCATCACCTAAAGGACATACTCTCCTTCTTCAAGCCTCAACCCCAAATAGTAGACTTCATGTACCCCAACAGATACAATGGAAAGACATAAACATTCTCAAACGATGGCAACTAGAGGCCATTGCTCCCACACCAAAGGTAGAAAACACAGAGCCAGATTTCATAGCCCAAAAGATAGACGGTATAGTTATTATTTCCTTCAATAATAATGAAAGACAAACTGACAGCCTTATTAGACTTAGTAGTTCTTCAGGCAGAAAGACTCCTATGATGTTTAGCCCTAGAAGCTTCTTCTCCTCTAGGACACCTTTCTCTAATTCCAAACCTTTACCTCCCCAAAATCTTCCTCCATTTATAGACCTTCCTTCTATAAACACCAAAAGAACCCTAACCCAAATAGAAATAGCCTATTATCCTACACAAAAAACCACACAACCGACCCCTAACGTTCATTAAGCCCTTTATGAGCCCCAACCTCAACTTAATTCTCCTACTCAAACAGGCATATTAGGATTTACAGATCATGACAAAAGAATTAATGTTTTATCTAAGGAATTTGTTTTAGATAAGGAATTACTAAAACATGACTATTTAATACCTGAAAACATTGATAGGAAAAACCATTTTTTTGAAGAATATAATGAACAAGAAAGGAATAATTTAAGAACTAAATATTATGAAATGGTGACAGACTTGCAACACACTTTAGTTTCTTTGACTTTCTGGACTATCATAACAAAAAGATAAGTGTGATAGAAAAAACATTGTCATGGACGAAGACAGAAAATCATGAAAATGTGTACCAAACTTATCCATCCTTTGAATCAATTATATTGAATCAAAGTAGTGGAGTCCAAGTGTTGGCTACTCCTATTAAAAGACCTAGTCTAAGTGATAATAATAAGAACCTAGATAGTATAATTCAATAGAATAATTATACTAATATATATCTAAAATCAATAGGTCAAAAGCTACAAGACATAGAAGACAGAATAACACCCCCTTCCACCTCCATAAAAAAGGAAAATGAGCTTAATACCCCTTTGTTTATCCCTCGTGAAATACCTCCTCACCTTAGATCACCTTTAAAAAGACCTGTGACAAAGAAAATCGGTGATCTACTTAATGAAATAAATAAAAAGTTAGACTTAACTAGAATCACAAAAAGACATGGGGCCACTAAAAAACAAAAATATGACGATAAATACAATAGGAAGAACTGAGTTTTCAGGAGATGAAGAAATCAATTGATAGATTTGATAGACTCATTAGACATAGATAATTTAGAATTACATTTTACAAATAAATTACAAATTAATAAAATAACTTTAGCATCTTCATCACAAGATCGCCAAAGAGGAAGGATTGAAGAAATATACCCCAAAAAGAATTGGTATCCTAAACCTACTCCCCATGATTTACAATTTGAAGAAAGACATACTTTTGTTAATTCATCTTATTTGCCAAATTTAATATATGAGTGAAATATTGATGGAATGTCAGAATATGAAATAATAAATCTTTTACATGAAATGACTTTGCTCACTAATGTTTATAAGAATCATGGAAAATCAGACCACCAAATAGCCCATTTAATTGTCACCAGTTTTACTGGCCAATTGAAAGGCTAGTAGGATCACTATTTAAATAATGATGACAGAAATCAAATATTGACAGCCGTTAAAAGAGAAATAGATGGAAGTGTTATAATGACAGATAGACAGCCTTCACAAGATGCATTCAATACTTTAATTTTTACTAAAACTAAACATTTTGTTGGGGATCCTAATCAATATAAAGAAAGAGCTTCAAATGTTTTGATTAATTTAAGATGCCCACAACTTTTAGACTTTAGATTATATAAAGATGTTTTTATTTCAAAAGTTTAAGTATAAATGATTGTCAACAATCCTACTGGAAAGAAAAATTTATTTCTGGTTTAACTTATTTCTTTGCTCAAAAAGTTAGACTAGATATAGCTAATAATGATGGAACTATAGACTATCCTAGCTTAACTTATGGTGACATAATATCCTCAATCAATAAAACAGGTCTATGGCTATGTAATAATCTAAGACTAAAAAAATCAGATAAAGAAAGAAAAAAGATATGCTAAAAAGGAGCTAGGGACTTTTTGCAAGCAATATGGCTTTGATTTGTTGATTGCTCCCTCTAGGAAAAGAAGGAAAGAAAAAAAAGATGTTGACAAGTATAAAACCAATAATAGAAGATATAATAAAAGTAGGTCTAAAGAAAAGAAAGAAGAGTCCAAAAGAAAGAAATGTGATAGATATACAGAGAATGACATTATTTGCTTCAAATGTGGTAAAAAGGGACACACTAGTAGATACCACAACTTTCAAAGAAAGATAAACAAACTTGACATATCAGGAAAGTTAAAAGATAAATTAATGAGTATACTAGAATAGACAGATAGTGATGAAATAGATAATGAAATTCACCAAATAGATAATTGTGATATCATCTCATCATTGACATATATTTCTTTAGATAATGGAAAGGTTAAATTCTGTAATTGCAATAATCCTGATAACTTTTACTGTAAAAGAAAATTAAAAATAAGTGTTTAACAAAACAAGAAGGTATAATAATGGATTTAATAGACAAACTTCCGGATTTACAATCCAAGAAGGATTATTTGTCTAAACTAAAAGAATCTTTAACTCAAACTAACAAATTTGAAATAGTTTTGAAAGATTATAAGTCAACCTATAATTTTGCAGAAATTACTGATAAATTTAAACCCAGTAAAACTGTAACAATAACAAATTTACAGACAGATATTAATAATCTAAGAAAAGAATTAAAATAAAAAAAAAAATTTCATTTTAAAAGACATGATTGAGCAAATAGCCGCACAAGTAATTAGTATAAAGGATAGAATTAAATATAGTAATGAACCCTTGACAGACTCCTCTCTTCCTGACAGAAATGATTATATGGATAAAAGTTCTTATAAAGATGAATTTTTAAATAAAATTGACAGAATGATATTCCAGAAATGGTATACTAAATTAACTCTGGTTGTTCATAAAGAATTCTCATTAACAGTTGTTGCACTTGTTGATTTCAGTGCTGACATGAATTATATATAGGAAGGATTAATACCTTCCAAATATTATGAATCAACAACAGACAAATTAACTCAGGCTAATAGTGATAGACTTAAAATAAGTAATAAATTGACAAAGACATACATATATAATAATGAAATCAATTTCAAAATACCTTTCTTCTTAGCAGACAAGTTGTCCTCTAAAGTTATTTTAGGGAATCTTTTTTTGGCCTTACTTTATCCTTTGTCCACGATAGACAATAAAATATGTACTAATATTTTGGAAACGGAATATTTTTTAAGTTCATTCTACCTCCAATCCTTAAGGATATACATTTGCTGAAAAGAAATCTCAATATTTAAGGACATAAATACTGATGAGCCAATAACAAACAATGATGAGATTACTACAAATCCAAAGGTAGATGATACTATAAGTTCTACCCAGTAGCACTTAAGTATATACATATTATTTGAAATATATATATATAGTTTATTTAAAGTTTGTTTTCAAAAAGTTCATTTAAAGATTGTTTTCAGAAAGATTTTATGATGAGATTTTACTCAATCTAACAATGTCTTTTCCATAATCATTTGAATTCCTCGTGGAAATAGACAACCTTCTAATGGAACCCTTTGAATAAACCCTCTCAAAAGTATTTGAAACTACAATGCCCAAATTTGATCACCAGTTGCATGAAGGCCTTTAGCTAAGGCATACTTGCACTATATTAATTTGATAATTTTAAAATTAACAGCCAATTGTCTGGCAAGCAAGATAGCCATCCTAAGGCTAAAATCTTAGACCGAATTTTTCCAAAACAGAAATCTTTCTTAAAGATTTCAGACAGAGCATGAAAGCGTCTCAATTGAGGCAACATTTGTTCAGAATACAAGGTTAGCAATTACAGTGTATTCAAATAGTGATTATTACAGGAGGCCGACTAATAGACATAATAGCTACTATAGCTATTAACAGAAAGGATAGACAATTGTGACAAACTACTATTCATCCATGATAGACCACTATTCACTTCAACAAATCACTATTCACCAGCACACATGAATAGCTTCAAGATAGATCCAAGACATTTCAAACGGATATAGACAGATGTTCATAAGTCACTAACGATTACTAGCATGCGTCTACTGTTTATTAGCATGAGTGAAAAGAGAATGATAGATTCCTAGACAAACTACTGCTTAATAATAATTTCCACAATATTCTACAAGTTTCCACCGACAAATTAACTTGAGTTAACTTTACTAACTCAGGTTACTTATGAAGACTTACTATGGTTCACTTCATCTATAAATAGACAGACTCTGAAGATAGAAGATAGGTTCAAATTTAAGGTTCGAAATGAAGGTCCAGTTTAGAGTTTGAAATTGAAGGTCCAAATTCTCTTCCATTTCCCAGAAAGAAGATAGCCCTCTCTCTTTTAGAAAGACTTTTGTAATCCTTCCTCTCTTGTAATCTTGTAATCCTGTAACCCTTCCCTTCAAACAGAATTTTGTAACCTTTCAGTTTCAAAGACAGTTTTTACGTTGTAATCTTGTAACTCTTCAGACAGTGTTTTATTTTCAAGCTTGTAACAAAGATAGCAATTTGTTTTCAAGTTTCATCAAAGACAGAAATTTTATATTCAAGTAAGGTTTTAATAGTTTCTGTTTTCATATTCCATACTCAATTTTAACTTATTTTGAATATATTTATTTTACTATTTTCTTCTTTATCATTTATTTTATCATTGTTTATGCTTCCATATTACTGATGTGCTCTCTCCTCGGTATGTTATGGTTTCAGAGCATAAACATACCAAGGAGAGAGCAAAGTAGTAATATGAAAGCATAAAAAATGATAAAATAGATGATAAAGAAGAAAATAGCAAAATAGATATATTCAATATAAGTTAAAACTGAGTATGGAATATGAAAACAGAAACTAGTAAAATTTTACTTGAATAAAACTTCTGTCTTTGATAAAACTTGAAAACAAATTGCTGTCTTTGTTACAAGCTTGGAAACAAAACACTGTCTGAAGAGTTACAAGATTACAAAGTAAAAACTGTCTTAGAAACTGAAAGGTTACAAGATTCTATCTGAAGGGAAGGGTTACAGGATTACAAGAGAAGAAGGATTACAAAAGTCTTTCTAAGGGAGAGAAGGCTATCTTCTTTCTGGAGTTGGAACTTGAGAATTGAACCTAGAACTTGAACCTCTATTTTGGACCTTAATTCTAGATCTGTCTTCTGTCTTCAAAGTTTGTCTATTTATAGATGAAGTGGTAAGTCTTCAAAAGTAACCTGAGTTAGTTAACTCAAGTTAGTCTGTCAGTGGAAGAATATTTCTATTGATTAGTAGTCTATCTGGGAATCTATCAAGTTTCTTTTTACGCATGCTAGTGAGCAGTAGTGACTTATGAACATCTATCTATATTTTTCTGGACTATCTTGGATCTATTTGGAAGCTATTCACGTGTGCTGGTGAATAGTAATCTATCGTAGTGAATAGTGATCTATCATAGTTGTCTGTCCAAGACAGCATTTCCGGAGAGCACCTCTGTCTGTCTATTAATCTATATCCGTGTAGTTATCATAATCTAGCGGATCAGAGTTATCTTCATACTGCTCATGCTCATGGATAACTCCATAATTACCACATAGAACGCAGTATGATATAGGGAGATAGATAGGAACACGATCCTTTGTAGTCATTAGTCTAGGATCCTTAGCAATCTTTCTTTTTCCAATAAGCCTTCTTGCTAAAGGTCTTGGACCATATACGACTATCCTGTTGGTGTAGCCATATAAGTGGAAGCCTCTGTCTAATTCTTTTTGTACTTTATAAATCTTGTTACTCATGAAATTAGACCATTTTTGAGCCAAAGCATCTGGATTGTCGAGTGATAAATAAGTATCTCCTGTATACCAGTTGTATTCGGGGATACAACCCCAATCATGAATAAAGACCAAAATGTGTACTGGTTGAACTTCCATATAATAGCTAATGTCCCAAGCTGGAAGAGTGTTCCAGATAGTAATCTTCATATAATCAAGTCCAATTTGTGCGGCTGCTTCTTGGATGACTTTAGGAAATAAACTAATTTGATTTCAAGAAGTTAGGATTAGTTTGCTGATAAACCCTGCCTCTAGCATCTCAGATAATCATAAAGGATCACAAATCACTAGATCCTCTGTCTCATTGTTGATAAGTAATCTCGGATAGGGATTGTATCTGTCAAAAGTTCCTTCATAAACTCTTTCTGTTTCTCCATAACTTTCATACCATGTAGCTTTATGAGATAGCCATATGTCTTCTGTCATGTCTTCTATTCTAATAAATGCTGTAGAAACTAAAACTTTAAAAAGATACATCCATCTGTCATAAGAACTAGTTATGGCTTTATGAGTTAGTATATTCTGTTGGATTTCAGGAGGTAAAGTTCTAATGGCAAGTCTCATTTTTTGCTGAATCTTAGGGTGGAGTTTTGAAAAGCTTGTTCCCATAAGATAGCTTTTTAGAGACTGTGATTCTGTCTTTGTGGAGCTTGAATCTCCATCCTCCTTGCCAAGGAGTTGACAACCAAATGTTTCAATAAATGCACTAGTGCTAACAAGATGTAATTCCAAAACCTTAAGGGACTTTTGGAATAAAGGTTTCTGTCTGAGGGTAAAAGCTACTTGAAGATTATCAAGAAGTAATTTAATATGGAAAGGAAGGTCTGTAAATCCTCCATCTTGAAAAATGAGATCAGTGCGAAGCACTTATTGCAGAATTTCACTTTTTCCACCACATGAATACATTGCCTCTACTAGCAACGTATCCTAAAGGGATATTGTCTCTATTGAGACGCCTTCATGCTTATTCGAAATCTTCATTGAAGCCTTTCGGATTTCTTTGGGTTGCACCACTGGTGCCTTGCCCTTTCCTTTCATGTCTACTGATGATGCTAGAAAATCAATAGTAAGCTACACGATCAACACGTGCTCAAAATGACACCTGCATAACACAAAAAGAGAAAACCCAACAGAGAGCACAAGTGTGGTGCCGGCCAAATACCCTCCGAATGTCAAGTTAGAACTTCTCACAACTCTAGAGTGTTAGAGATGGGTAAATTATGTGTACCTTGGTTTGTGAGAGTATTGGGGTTTTTATAGTAGTAGGGGGTTGACCTTTCTTCCTTGGATTAGAAGTCTTTTCCTTATAGGAGTCTTTTTGGGCGTATTTTGTGGGATCCTTTCCTTATAGGAATCCCTTTGGGTATCACCAAACGTGGAGAGCAAGACATTTCCTTATATACGTAATTGTGGGTGGCAAGCAATCCTTTATTGATGTCGTCAGCTTATCCTACACCTTCAGCCTTAACGCCATCAGCCTCATGGTGGCGTCAGCCCTTGGGTACACCTTGTTGAGTGCTTCCTAAATCTCCCTTTTTGTCGATGCCTGTCAACGAAAGCTGACAGGTGTAATTGCACCTGTCATCTCATGCTCGTCGCTCTAAACCGTTGGCTTGTGTCTTACAGTGAGCAACCTCTATTTTTATCCATATCGTCTACCTTGGAGGGTCTTTTATTCATGTTAGTCTGCAATAGGGTTTTGGAAAAACGGATTATGTCTTGAAATATTATTTTGAAAATAAATATTTTCTTGCAACGCTTCTTTCAAATTCATTTTTAAAACTCTTTTGCCAATGCTTTTCTATGAAATTTCTTTAAAATGTTTTATAAGAAAATCATTTTCAAATTTTAAAGTATATATAATAGAACAAAATTTTTTTCCGTACACCTTTGTGCTCTTGCTGAGTAGTGGTATTAGAGTAATCATGATGAAATTTGTCAAAGTGAGTGGAATTCAAAATTTTTACAAAATCTGCCATGATTCTATCCGTTTTGTATGTATTACTATATATCTCATTCTACGAGAATAAAGCTTTTCCATAAAGTCTTTCATCAATGATTATAATAGGAAAATTTGTAAGGGACTTATAATTAACTCTGTCTATTAAGAAATTAAATTTGTCTTTATTCAAGAAATTACCACAGTTAATGTTTTCTTTAATGATTAGTAAAGGGGTATCTGTCAAGACTTCTTTTATTAAAACATCTGTTGAATGAGTATCTGAGGCTACTATAAAGGGTTTATTTATTATGATTTTGTTTGGTACATCTGTCAAACTGTCAGTCCATTCATATTAACTAAAAGAAATTGTAAGCATAGTTCCATCTTTTATCTCTTTTCTACTAAATTGTTTGTCACAAGTCACAAGGTGTTTGGACTATATGTCGGTGCCTATGCAAAGAAGCAGTGGGAGAATAAGAACAAATCTCTATCTCATTATCTGTTAATTGGTCATCAAGTGATTTTTCTGTCAAATGTCCTTTTGTTTTGTAGATTCTTTCTTTATTAATATCTTTTAGGATATTGACCATATCAAGGGAACGGATTTCTTTCAGGATTAGGGGTGAGGTGATTCTAAAAACTAGCACATTAATTTTTATTCCTTCATCTGTCATTAAAAGGGGATAAAGCTAAGCCATAAAAGGATTTCTTAAAATAACTTTAGAAGAAAGGTCTTTAATTAAAACAAAAATAGTTTTAAAACATACTCCATCATTACATATATGAACATGAGGTATTTTGTAATTAATTATGAGCTTTTCTCCATTAGCCTGAATTAATCTTTCAGATTATTTTTCATAATACTTTAAAGGTATTAATCCTTCTTGTATACAATTCATGTTATCAGCACCTAAGTCTATCAATGTGACTTCTGTCAAAGAAAACTCTTTAATAATTTCTGTATCCCTATTTTGAAAAATAACTTTGTCAATTAATCTCAAAAGATTCTGTCTATTGCTATCAATTTTATTATTATTTGAAACATTAATATCTGTAACCTCTTTATCTATAGGAAGATTAGGGGGTTCTGTCATTATTATGCCTGTTACGGGAGATTCTGTCAATGGTCTTGGAAAATATTTCAATATTTCAAGTTTGCTATTTCTACAATATTTTTTTTATTTATCTCTATGGAATTATTCTCTTTAATTTCTTTTATTTCTTGTTTTACTATTTTTGCTTCTGTCATTAAATCTTGTAGAGTTACTGGTTTTATATCTATGCCATCTTGTTTCTTTTTTGTCTTTTCTTTCTTATCATTTCCTTTCTTAGCTTTGTCTCCTTTTTCACATTCTGTAGCATGGTGTCCATATTTCCTACACTTAATACAAGCGATAGAATCTTTCAAATTTAGTAAATAGTCTTTTTTATCTTTTAGGTGATTGGGTAGATTATCTATCAATTTCATTATTATGTCTTTTTGTTTCCTTTTTCTTTTATTGACTTTAAGTGGGTTGGTTGATTTTAGTTCTTCCTTTTTCTTTACTTGATCTATCTCTTTTTGATGAACATTAAATATTCCCATTAATTCATCTATTACCTCTTTCTCAAATTCTAATTTACTGATTTTTTTTAACAATTTTATTATGTCTATCACATTGTTTCTTAGTATGTCCATATTGTTTACATTTATGACAAATAATAATTCTAACACGTCTGTCCGTTTTCTCATTATCTGATGTCTCAGTAATATCTAAAACTGCTACATCTTTCTCTTTTTTCTCTAAGGGTGAATTTAAAATTTCTATCTGTTTTAATTAATTCTGCCAAACTATCATTTTGGGTATATATCATAGATCTTTCAATTGATTTTAGTCTTTCATCAATTTTTGCCTTTAAACTATCATTTTTCTTGGAACTATCCGTTTTCCATCATTTGTTGACTAAACTATCATTCTCTTTCTCTTTCCTTATCATGTCTCTTTCTTTTTCTATGTTTTTTCTATATCTAACTCTTTACGTAGAGTTTCTTTTGAGTTGGTTAGCTTAAGAATACTATTGCCTTGTCTTTCCATTCCATTTTCTTTGTCTTCATCAATTACCATTCCTTTTTCTTTGTCTTCATCAATTATATCTAACTTATTCTTTTGTATTATGGCACTAGGATTCTTTTGTATTGTTTCTATAGGTGTTGTTCTTTCCATTACTATGCTATCTTTCCTATTATTATTTTCTTGTCTTTCTATGTCATCTTTCTTTTGCATTATTTCTATAGAACTTCTTACTCTCTCTACTTCTATCATCTTTTGCACTACGTGACTATAGTATTTTCTTTCATCAAAGTCTTTCTTGTTATCTTTATATGTTATGGCTATAGATCTCTCAGTAGCTTTTAGTTCTCTATCATCTTTTCTACTACTATTTATATGCCAGTTTTCTATTACACTATTCTTTTCATTATGCCAATTATCTGTCATGGTTTTTGTTAGAGGTGATCTATGATGAGG